>OX451738.1:694596319-695328117 GCA_948472305.1 Vicia faba | reverse complement strand
TTTCACCATTATAATTAGAAATTTAATTATTATATTTATTATTTAATTTCAGATCATAAATTTACTTTAATATTTAACTTTCAATTATAAATTTAAATTATTCTTTATTAATAATAATTTAACTTAATTATATTATAACTGTATTATAAATAAGTATTTTTAAAAAAAAAATTAAAAAAAATTAAAAAAAATTAAGAATTAGATTATTCGAAATATATATATTTGAAATCTCTCTCAAAATAAAAAATAAAAATTCTTTCATATATATATATATATATATATATATATATATATATATATATATATATATATATATATATATATATATATATATATATATATATATATTAAAAATAATTTAATATCCCAAATTTATTAGATATATTTTAATATATATATTAAAAGTGAAATTTTAGATTTTCAATAGGAAAAATCACCGATACTAATAATGTGTAAAAAGAATTTCTCCTCAACTAAATATTAAAGATTTACATATGTGATTTGACAACCAGAAAATTGAAATTCTTGAAACTTCTTTTTGCCTTTTGAGAGTAACGAGTTTAGAATATTTATCACCGAATGCCTTTTTCATTGTTACGACGATGAGTATAGTTCGAACCAAACAAATAGAGACGGAAAACACAATGTTTGACCAATTCTGCTTTTGGCTTTAGTCAAGGTCACGGAAAATAATTTTGAGCCGTAAGAAGTTTCTGCCTTTTTTATCATGTTACCCTTAACACAAGCTCTACAAGAGAATTCATTATTTAAATATAATTTTGGAGGAAATTTCCAATACTATTTGTTGGAGTGAAGGTGGGGGAGTGACCCAGTTTAAGAAATCAAATTATTTAATAAAATATTTTTGAAAAATTGTTGTACTCGTTTTATCAATAAAATATAAAATTTTATATTTAAAAGTTATTAGTCATCAAAGCTTAAAGACAAAATGTGTAATAGTAAAGTGGAAGCAGTAGAAGCACTCAAAACAAGTAGATCTTCTTCTATTTCAAAGCAGACGATTCTATTCAAGAAAGTTTTGGTAGTGAACGATCCAATCTTGATAATATCTTTGTCTAATTTTTACGGCAAGATCTTGTTCAACATAAGACAGACCAGAGACTATTTCAGCCTCTTATGTTCCTCGGGCCTGTGCGATAATTTGACATGCGACTGTTAGTTGAAATTTCGACGTATCCTAAAGTTCGGGGTATCATGAAAGGATTGAAGAAATACTTATAGAAATCTAACTAAGTATATGGAATTTTCGACAAGCAAGTTGGGAAGGATTTTCGAAAGACATTGGTTAAGAGAGATACTATGTTTCCTAAGTGTACAACGATGTTGGGACTTAGTCATTTTTGAAATGATTTAAGTATCATTTCGATTAAAGGAGTTGAAACATGAGACGAGCTAAGCAATTGCTTTTTGGCCTTATATGTTTCTGAAGGACACGTGAGCAGACTAAAGACGAAGTGTATGCAAGCAAGAACGTGTCATTCCCAGAGAAAAAGACTGTTTGTTACAGTTATTTTTATTTTAGTATAAATAGGAGTTCTAGTAATAGATTTTTCGTGTGTTGATATTAATACAGAAAACTTAAAATACTCAAAGTATCTAAGCGAAGTGAGAAAAGAGTAAATGAGTGCAATGTGTGTATTCAAACACCACCTTTTATCCATTCAAAGTCTTTTACATTAAGTTTATGTTCAACATTTATTTTTTATCGAAAACTTTTACAATTTCCAGCATTTATACTCAATCCTTCATTTACTTTAAGGATTTTGATCACGTCGAAATTTTTGTCTTTTATACAGAAAACCACATAAAATCTCTATACGAATTTATGATCTCTATATAAATTACGGTTATACTTTATTCTCTCATCCTTAGGATAAAAAGTAGTGGTGGTGACTCATTATTTTTTTTGCCGGTTACGAAAGCTGGCGACTATGCTGGGGAGTCAACCCTAAGATTTAGAGTCTACCCCTTCTTTTGGGTCTAGGGTTTCTTGGGTTTCTTTTTATTTTTGGTATGTTTTTGTTTCTATATTTGTATTTATTTTTTTATTCATATTATCATTGTTATCATATAATTTTATTGTTGGAGGGATATATATATATATATATATATATATATATATATATATATATATATATATATATATATATATATATATATATATATATATATATAGATATATTATATATATATATATATATATATATATATATATATATATATATATATATATATATATATATATATATATATATATATATATATATATATATATATATATATACTATATATATATATATATATATATATATAAAGGATCGTCTATTGGCCGAGGGAGTTTAACATCCCTGTGAGTTTTTGTGACAACTTCATCTAGAGTCGGTTGAGTTTCAAGGAATATCTTTTAGAAGGCTAGACTCTCTAGGAGATAGTACTTCTGGATTTGGCCATTGACTCTTTGTATAACCCTTAAACAAAATCTCATGGTGAGACCTTGTACGACCTAAGAGACGAAAGTCTCCGTCTATAAAGAGGCTCTTCTTAAGGGAGGCCCTTGTGCTTTCCCTCTAGTGTTATCCATGATACCCTTAAGGAAGTCACCCCTATAAGGAGGGTATAATATCCATAGGACGAAACTAGGAACCTACCTACTAAAGATATCTTTCATAATCCCACTACCATGTTAGATCACCATGGATACATACATCATTACATTTCAAAATATTCATTATTTTTGTATCTGTCTTATCTTATTCACGGGATTTCTAAGAAAAAATAATCAAAGGTTTTTGATGAGTTTCTTAAAAATGAGTATCAACAAGAACCAAATTGTCTGTGTTAGTACTCTTGTGCCTGATATGAAGAAGATGAAGATAATCAGAGGGAAACTGCCTTAAAGAACTATGAATTTGTTTGTTCGAATCTATGGAGATATCATTGAGATTACAAAGGGACTGTACAAGTGGAATTCGTTGCTATCCTAGATCAGTTCTATGACGCTCTTCTCCAATGTTTCACTTTCCGAAACATTCAGTTGGCACCTACTTTGGAGGAAATTGATAGGATTTAGGGATTCTCCAAAATCAAAGATTCAATTTATATAGGGATTGGACAAACCATCAAGGTCAGAGATTTGGATAAGGAGTTAGGGATACCTTTCACTTATTTTCTACTCAATTACAAAAAAGATGGTGAAGTTAAAGGCAATAAAAGCCAATACTTGGAGTCTAAAGCTCTTTCTTTTGCTGATAAGAAAGAATGAGAATATTGTATGGATTTCTCAGCATTGCTTATTTTTGGTTTGGTTTTATTTCCAAATATTATGGACTATATTGAGCCAGCAGCCATTAATGTATTTTGGGCCATAAAACTTTTGAATGTGGATCCTACTCTTACTTTACTTATTGATGTTTATTACTTCATTCATACCCGTTATGAAAAAAGGAGGGGTGTCCTAAATTGTTGCATTCCTCTACTGTTTTCTTGGCTTATTACTCACCTTTACAAGGAGGACTACATGGTTAAAGATTTGACTAGGAATCAGTGGTCCCAAAAATGAAGGGCTCTCAGTGTTGATTCAGTTTTGTGGTATGCTAGAAAGTTAAACATAGGAGAAATTGTCTTTAATTGGGGTGAATTTCCAAATTTCCCCCTGATTGGAACAAGAGGATGTATCAACTATAACCCCACTTTGACTTTACATCAACTTAGGTACCCTTTGGAAGATAAACCTTCTGACGAGCAGATTCGACCATTGGTTCTTCATGATATGGGTAAGAATGACCCCGAGTTACTTATGAAGATTATCCAAGCTTGGAGTAGAGTCCACAAGAAAGGTGCGGAATTGGAAGGAATAAAGTTATAGAAAGGGAACCTTAATAAATGGGTATTAGTGAGAGTTCAAATTGTTAAGCTGCCATTTGACATTGATCCTACATGCACACCAGATGTGCCAGATCCTCTTCCAATGTCAGTGGAGGAAATAGAGAAGCTAAATGATGACCTTGAACAAGCTCAAAGAGAAAAGGTGAATCTATAACATGAGCTTTATGACCTTGCTCGTCAAAAGAATCAAATTCAATAAGAGATTGAGTTGAAAGATAACCAATATAAAGAGACAGTGAAGTATTTTAAAAGGAGAGTCGTAAGCGAAAGCGTTCCACTGAAGGGTTGTTGAGTGCAACTTTTAACTTGGATTCTGGCAACTAATGCTTGGATAATGCTGCTAGAGAAATTGGGAGACTAAAAAGGTGGTATGAAAAAGCACCACAAGACAAGATGGAAGAGAATTTGAGAGCCCAAATTCAAGGGCTAGCAGAAGGTGCTCTAGAACAAGAAGAGAAAATCCAGTATCTCACTACAAGACTCCGGGATAGCCAAGGATCAGATGTAGGAGAATGCCTCAAGAGGATGAGGGCGAAAAGACTTATCGCCCAAAAGACAGAAGAATATGAACAATCTGCCAAGAATTAGAAGGCTTCTGAAAAGACTTCCTGATTCAAAGGGAACTCTATAAGGAGATGGGGCTGAAAAGATGTATTGGGAAGGATAGTTTGTGAAGATTGCTCAAGCGGGAGAAGATAACAAGGTTATAATCCCGACACTATACAAGGAGTATCTAAGGTACAAAGACAAGCATGCAAAGCTTTCCTTTTTGGCGAATAGTCTCATTGGTGACATTCCTAGAAGTTTGAGAGATGCAGAAGCCGTGATGGTCCCTCTTTCAAAGGATATTTAAGACATTGATGATTTTAGGGAGGAGATCCACAAGCGCACTTAGGAGATTTTGGTTTCCCCATTTGTTATTTCTTTTAGTATTTGACATTTGGTTCACTATTTCCATTTCGGTGATTTCCCTTCAGTATTTAGAGTGTATTCCCTTTTCAAGGATGATTATTATTCAATAAAAGCACTTTTGTTTCAGTATTTAAGTTTTGTATTTATTTTGATACTCACCAATAAAAAGCAAAACCTGAAAAATATATATACAAAAAAATGATAGTAACAAAAGGAAATCCAACGTGAATAAGATATAAATTAAAGTTTTGGCATATTCATACCCATCCATCCATTCACAAGCATCGCATTTAGAATTTAATACAAAAACTCATTATTTTCAAAATCATATTCCAGTTAAATCATTGGTAAATAGGAACCACCTTTTCGACCTCCATATCAAACCCGAGCTCATCAAAAGAAAGTGATGGAACAAATTGAATAGAATCAAGCCGTCTTATAAGAAGATTTGGAGCAAGTGAAGGGAAGCATCAACTCAATGAAAGGAGACATGAGTCAAGTTTTGCTAGCCCTAAAGAACTTTATAGAAAGGAAGATCAGATTCCCAGGGTAGCCTTTGAAGAAGTAGCCTAAACTGTTGCTGCATCGAGCGGTCACCAACCAAGATAAGAACCAGAACCAGGTCCCTTGAAGTCAACTGTTTCTCAACAAGAGACCAACCAGACTAATGATGAAGGCTTTGTCCCACCTTCTTCGTAAGTAGGGGCATCTCACACTTTGTATATTCCAGTCAACAATCCGCACAATATGGATAACTACATAGACCTGTAGTATAGAGACTGTGATACGATGGGAGAACTGACTTGGGGTTTTTGCGTTTTGTGTTTGCAAAATGTTGCGGTTTAGCAAGAGTCGCCACAGACTTTTCTTTTATCCAATAAGGAAAGGTGAAAAAGCACAGGAAAGACCTTTCGAGATGTTTTCATGAGTTCGGGGGGGGGGGGGGGGTAGATTATGAAAAGGGGAGGTATTAGCACCCTTTCCATCCATGGTTTTCCATGGACTCTTAGTTACTTGTTAGATCACCTGCTTTTGTTTAAAAATTGTGCTTTTGTGTGGTTTTGAAAGTATTTTGAAAAGGTGCCATCGTTTAGGCGAACTTTGCAATGATTCCCATTCGTAAGAATGCATGCAAAGTGTTTAACTAAAAGTAATCTACCCACTCAAAAGGTTTTATATGTTCTTTTCCTCCTCCTTTAGATGTTGCTACCTTACCATTGATTTGATAAGAATCCCCATCGTTGGATGTGAAGGGACGAGTGTTGGGTCATCGTATGACCATGATAGAAATGTTGTGAAATGACTTAGCACTTTTCTGTAGGGACTAAGATCATTTTGAAAGGCAACTTTGATAGCGTCATCGAGGGACTATGATCTTTTTCGATTTGTTTGTGCTAAGACATCCCACATGCATAACATGGCCATTTTTGTAAGACAACAAATGGAATTTCTCTAAGGGTGCATGCGTGCAAGTGTATTTGATTGCATGCAGTTTGTCTTTGATTTTTGGGTTGTCTACTTGTTGATTTTATCTTGCCATACACACCTAATTACTTAACATTTATATGAAGGTAATAAAAGAGTGCAAGAAATGAATCCTACACTATTACAACCATATTTAACTGCATGAAAATATAAAGGCAAAAAATAAGGTAGAAAGCAAGAAAAATGGATCTTTCGACTTAGGGCAGCAACCCTTCGATTCTGCCATTTTTGGCCCTCTTCGACCTTACCAGAAAAGGGGTGAAAGGATGAGTTTCGACTGGGGCTTAGAAGCCAACATATTTTGGCTTTCGATTGTGGCCTGGAGGCCAGCATGTTATGCCTTTCGACTGTCTCTTTCATTTGTCCTGAAGGTTAGTATGGAAGCCAGAGGCTTCGTTTCTAACTTTTCTGTCTCCTGTTTCTTTCATTTGAGTTTGAATAGCAATATGGCCCAAGGCCATGCCAACATCACCTTAAGACTAGATTAGTTCTTTAAAGCGTATTTAAATGTACCAAGAGCAAAAGCCAAGAAGGTTGTTAACCATGACACATATTAAGAGAGTGAAAACAAAACAAAAAGAAGAAAATGGTATGTACATGTTTTAACTGAAAAAGAAAACTTATTTACATGCTATGCTGGAAACGAAGGGCCAAAGGTTAAAAATGACTTACCTTGGTGGAGGTTAGAGCGTGTTCTGGACTTTGAAGCGGTTGCTTTGAATGCCTATGGATTTGAAGGAAAAGACATAGGGTAGGCCTTCGACACTGGATTCGAAAGAGAAAAACAAGTGAAATATCCTTCTTTGTTGGATTCAAAGGAAGGAACATGTGGGATGCTCCCCGAGTCGAAGGAAACTGGAATGTGTTGTTTGAAGGAGGTAACAATGATTCTGGTTTTTGATTTCTCAAGTGTTGATGAACTTGAGAGTTTTTTTGTTTTTGTTTCAGAGAATTTGGGGGATTCATTCCTCTTGTCCAAAGATCCTCTTTTTTTTCTTGCTTTGTGAAAATGAACTCTCTATTTATAGAGAAAGGCTTTTGGGAAGCTTGGGGAGCAAAAATAATAAAATAAGGCTCAGCTGGAAAGTAAGTGTCCACTTGTGCCATAAAAGCAAAATGAATGGTTCAGATGGGTTGCTCCTTTCTGAATGAAAACAGGCGCAAGGCTCAAGACAAACTTTTCTAAAAGGTAGTATTATGCTGTTAAGTGCAAGTGGTCTTGGACAACAAATGGGTAAAGGCCTATTTTATCTTGCATAAACAATTAAGTATATAGTGAGTCATAGGTTTGAGGCCTGAAAAGGGAAAACACGTAGCCTAGCCTATGGGTCTAAATGTTCAACTTGATCTTCTGAGTCGAATCCTCCATCTTTCTACACCTTTCGACCAGACTAGCACAACACAACATTCGTTTTCACCAGTTGTGTCCTTCGAATGAACCAACTGTGTGTTCTTCGAATGACCCTTTTTAGTTGAATATGCCATTTTGAGTCTTCTTGATTTTAATAACTTAGGACCAAACCTTCGACCAGACTCCAAAGTAAGAGAACAATTATTCCCCAACTATGGCAAGTCCTTCGAATGGACCACCAAGTTGTGTGTCATAATGCAGGACTACGGCGTGTCGAAGGGTTTGCAAATGGATTCGAAGGTGATATGAAGGCGCTTTCGAATCATACATGAAGATGAATTTGAAATTCACAGGAAGGTAGCCATTCATCCAATCGAAAACTTATGAATCCAAGTCAAACAGGTGAGGGGGGAATGGTGCAGTCGAATGACACTTTTCAGAAGGTTATTAACTTCTGAATCGAAGGAAGCTTTCAGAAGATCATTGACTTTTTGAATTGAAGAAAACCAAAAGGAGACCTTTGCTTCCCGAGTCGATGGACATTCCTGCGTCGAAGAACAATCCTGAGTCGAAGTACATTCCCGAGTCGAAGGACATTCCTGAGTTGAAGGATACTGTTTCAAAGGGAAATGAAAACTCAATTGAAGCTTGTATGAAGATCTCTCTTGGCTCAAACAAAACTTGTGAGAGGCAAAGTCTGCAAGATGCCCTTAGTGTAAGTGGATTCAAAGGATGCATAGAGATGGTTATTTTATCCCATCTAAGCTTATCCAAACGAAACAAACATGCAGGCAGCATATGCCCAATCGAAGGGGCTGAATCGAAGGAGACCTATTTCCCTCCAAATTTGTCAAAATATTATTTTTATCTGTTTTATCTCTTTTTGACAGTTTCCTTTTAATTCTGGTGCTGGAAAATCTCAATGTACTTGTGCAAGCTTGAATCTTGAGGATCTTTGTGAGGAAAGATTTGAAAAATGAGAGGGCAAATTTTGGGGTACAACAGCTGCCCCTGTTCAAACTTCTTGAACCTGAAGAGTTAGATTGGCGGATCTGGCATTCGTGACTTGATGGTGGAAGATGTTTGAACACTAGAGTGCCCAGAAATTTGCACTCGAAGATGGATGGTGAATGAGCTTATAGATTCCATTTGGAGGTATGTTGGTAAACTCTGGAAGAATTATCAGCATAAATCTCCTGTTGATCCATACTAGACTTGTTGTTTTACCTGTGAGAAAGGGGTTATGAAAATGAAGATGCTTGCATGATGCTTACCAGATGTGGTATCATGCTAAATGCATTGTTATGTACATGCTATGATGTATGAATGCGAAATGTGTGTTTTTGTCCGGGAAAATAAATCCCTGACTACTGCTGAGGAGATCTTCGGAGGTTGAATCCTTGATTGCCTGTTGGAAATGAAGAATATGCATATATTCAAATTCTTTTGAAGAGATGCTTTTGCTGGGGAACATCACTCAAAGATCAACTGTTATCTGGTCGGATTCAGGCTTCACAGTTGTTGAGGATGAAGTAGTCGGTTGCTATCTGGTCGGGTCCAGGTTTCATGGTAACTTACTGGGGGAAGAGATGAATTAACTGTTATCTGGTCGGATCTAGGCTTTGCAGAAAATTCTTTGAAATTGAATAGTCATTTGGTCAGGTCCAGGTTTCATAACAACTTGTTGGGGAGGTGGAGGTTGACTATTATTTGGTCGGATCCAGGCTTCACATTAACTTGTTGGAGGTAAGGGTGAATTAACTGTTATCTGGTCGGATCCAGGCTTCACAGTAACTTCTCGAAGACTGTTATCTGGTCGGGTCCAGGCTTTATGGTCTTTTGGAAAGTTGTACTATTGACTGGTCGAATCCAGGTTTCATAGTGTCTTTCTAGGGATCAGGGTCAATTGTTATCTGGTCCGGTCCAGACTTCATAATATACCATTCGAAAACTGTTATTTGGTCGGGTCCAGGCTTTGCAGATTTCTGATGAAGTTAATTGTTATCTGGTCGGGTCTAGGCTTCATAATGAACTAGTTGAAAACTGTTATCTGGTCGGGTCCAGGCTTTGCAGATTTCTGATGAAGTTAATTGTTATCTGGTCGGGTCCAGGCTTCATAATGAACTGGTTGAAAACTGTTATCTGGTCGGGTCCAGGCTTTGCAGATTTCTGATGAAGTTAATTGTTATCTGGTCGGGTCCAGGCTTCACAATGAACTGGTTGAAAACTGTCATCTGGTCGGGTCCAGGCTTTGCAGATTTCTGATGAAGTTAATTGTTATCTGGTCGGGTCCAGGCTTTACAATGAACTGCTTGGGGATTAAGTTGTTATCTGGTCGGTTTCCAGGCTTCACAACGAATCTCTGAGGATGATTACTATCTGGTCGGATCCAGGATTCGCAATGACTTTCTTGAAAAGATAGAAATAAGGAATGATATATGGTCGGATCCAGGTTTCTCAGTCCTTTGTCGGGGAATAAAGAGGCAACTCTACTGGCGACAAGTGGTTAAAACCTTGGTTGGATTAAGTTTAGATTCTTCTATATCTTTGAAGAGTTGGGCTGGTCGTGTCCAGGTTTTCATAGCTCTTTGAGAAATGAGATCAACTGTTATATGGTCGGGTCCAGGCTTCAGTAACTCAAGAAGTCAAACTGTTATCTGGTCGGGTCCAGGCTTCAGTATAACTTTGAAAATTGTGTTAATATCTGGTCGGATCCAGGCTTCATAGCATTTCTTGGTGATAATAAAGGCTTTGTTGAAGACTTTACTAGGGATTGGGGGTTGTGGCCATGTGGTTTGCAATTATTTGAAGGGAAAATTCTAATTGGAGAGTATAGACTCAGCCAGGCGAGGCCGACTTATCTTGGGGAGGATATACTCAGCTGGGGATGATGGACTCATCTGGGGAGGATATATTCTGTTTTGGAGAAAATAACCTTGGTGGGAAAAGATGTACTCAGCTGGGCGATTCGGACTCAAATGGGGAATTTCGGTTCCGTTGAGGGATTTGTACTCCACTGGGGGAATAGAATCTTGGTTGGAAGATATACTCCGCTGGGGAAGATGGACTCAGTGGGGAGTATTTATTCAGCTGGACTCAGCTTGGAGAATAAAATCTCGGTTGGAAGATACACTCTACTGGGGATAAAATCTCCTGGTTAGGAGATATACTCCACTGGGGATAAAAACTCCTGGTTGGGAGATATACTCCACTGGGGATAAAAACTACTGGTTGGGAGATATACTCCACTTGGGATGATGGGATTATCTGGGAAATTTTGGACTCAACGGGGAGTGCTTACTCGACTGGGGAAATCGGGGTGTCTTGTACGTTGAGGAATTTTCACTTGGCCCGGGGAAATAAACCCTGCTGAGGAGATGAATTTCTTTTAGACAAAGACCTCTAGGCTTCAAATTTGTTAGAAGTTGTCGAGAGATTGAGGTTCTGGCAGGGGGTTTATCCTTTGTGAAGAAATTTTTGTAAGCAACTCTGCTGGGGAAAGGTTGCATTGGAGTTGTTCCGATAGGGATAATGATGGCGAGATAACTTTGTGGGGAATAAAATCTGCTAAGGATATGGATTCACTTTAAGAAGAGATCCCCTAGGCTTTAGTTGGAAAAAGCTGTCAAGAGATTGGGACTCTGACCAAGGATCGTCTCGTGCAAGGATATCTTATGGGAAACTCCGTTGGGGAAAGGTTTATTGCCAACGCCCCGGTGGGGATAATGATGGTGAGATAACTCTGTGGGGCTACTTCACATTCATTAAAGGGATGCTTACTGGAGTTGTGCACTGATGCCTTGTTGAGGTTGCTGCCTGGCAGGGCTCATGTGCCAAATAGCTTTAATTATGTTCATATGCATATATTCATTCAATTTTAGTCATTGGACAAATTTGCATTCAAAACAGAGACAAACAATTTTGCACTTCAAAGTGTATTTGTATTGATATTTTGCCCATGAATAAGCGTTTTTTTGTACATAGAGACGAAAATCCTAGTAAGAGGAAATCGCCGAAAAGAAATCAAATTTGAGAATGAAAAACAAATAGCCATTGTGATCGGTGGATCTGGAACTGACTGTTTAACGCTGGTTCGCGAAATGTCGCGGAAGCAAGAGTCGCCACCGTCTTTTATTTTCTCCAAATGGAAAGGACAAAAGCACAGAAAAATTCCTTTTAAGAGATTGCTCTCGGTTCGGGAGGTAGGTTATAGAAAGGGAAGGTGTTAGCACCCTTTCTATCCATGGTTATCCATGGGCTCTTAGATACTTGCTCAATGTGTTTTCAAAATTGTTTTGCGTGCTTTTCAATGTGGGTTTAAAAGTTTCTTTTGAAAAATTTCAGTTCGACTCGTACGTCAGAGTGTTTGAAAAGTTTGCTTTGAAAGCTTTTGAAAAGTGTCAGTGTGAAAAGTCTTTTTGAGTTTGTTTGAAATTAGAGCAAGTATCCTTGAGAACCTACCTACCCTAAGGAATTCGTCTGTGTAGATGTCCTTTAAAGTAGTGCCATCCCACCATTGAGAGGTAGGTAGCACCACCGTTGGAGGTGTTCGGGTCAATTCGATTTTTAGGGACATGGTGATCACCAGAGCAATGGGAAGACACCTTAGAAGCTACCCTCATGCCAGGTTCCCGGATCATGAGGACTTACTAAGACATCCTCTACTCGACGATCACCTTTCGAGGCAAGGCAACAGTGAGGCGTACCCTAGGGGTGGTGTGTGATTTGTGTGTCAGATTCAGTTATTTGTCTTGTCATGTTTGTCGTGTTCTACGCTTGATTTTAATTTAAGTCCATTCATTCTTGCATGCATATTTAACAGTTATAAATTGCGAGGAAATAAAGCTAGACTATTACAAATGGCGCGGGTCCACATCGCCAAAATTAAACCGGACCCGATTTAGCGGAAAAATAAATAATGCGAAGAAAATAAAGTGCGAAAAGTAAAGTTACAATGCTTCGGGGCAATTACATAATTATTTAAACGATTAAAAATAAATGCGCAAAATTAATAATTGAGACGACGGGCGTTGGACCCTTTTGCAAATAACTAAAGGTTAATGAGCATTAAAAATAAAATAATAAAAAAAAAAGAATTAAATGTTTTTGATATTTTGTATTTTTTAAGATTTAAAAGAAAAAGGAGTTAATTAAAATTAAATTAAGAAGCAAACCCTAATTCTAATATTTTTTATTTATTAAGAAAGAATTAAAATAAGATCTAATATTAAACCTAAAATTTATTATGTACAATTTTTAATTATGAAAATAATAATAAATAGTATTGTGAGAAATAAAAATTAAAAAAGACATTAAAACTATTAATTAACCTAATTCTACATGTTTTGGATTTTTTATTAAAAAAGAATTAAAATTAAAACCTAATTAAACTAAACAATTTATATTCTAATTTATTCATGGCAATAATAAAATAAAAATTGTATTTTTATTGGTCTTTTCTGTATTTTTTAATGTTTTTATATTTTGTGGAAAAAATTAATTAATTAAAACAAATAATTAAAATAAACAATCAATTAAAATAAATGAAATAAAAAATGGAATCAAACCAGAGTGGGGTGTAGTCCCCAATTTAGGAGGTATGAAGTTGGAAAGCCTGGCCCAATAAGCATGGAATTTCATTGACTTTCTGGATCTTGTATGGCATGTTGACCAGCCTCCATGGTATGCCCTTAATCTGACCCTTTGATTAAATCTCCAGGACGTGTGGGTGATGAATATTGAGCGTGTACGGTGGACTTCTATGTTAGGCCTGCATGGGATTAATCATTGAAAAATAATATTAAGCTTTTGCCAGACCTGGGATTTGAACCCAGGTCTTGAAGGTCACCAGCTCAACGCTTAACCACTGAACCAAACGTGTCAATTGGTATATTATTATAAACAAATAATCAAAAAGCAAAACTAACGCCCACTAACTAAAACGCGCGTAAATTTAAACTAACGAACCACCAGCTGACAACTCATCATCGTCTTCATCCCTTTTTTTATTTTTTCTGAAACATAAGCATATGGCAACGGTTTTAGAAACGTTGCATAAAGGGAGATTCAAGAAAATAGCGAATAGGGATATACGAATCATAAATTCATCGCGAGCATGCATTTATCTTCGTCTTGGTGCGTTGAATCCAACCATGGTGTTCAGAAGTCCCAATTTTTCTTCTATACAAAACCCCTAATTCGAGCTCCTGAAAACCCTAACTTTTGGCAATGGCAAATTCGCGTATGTGACTCAAAAACACAATCAAACATATTGGTTAGCACAGAAACATCATGACAAACAATAATCCACAAAGAAAAATGCAAGAGGATGCTTAAATCGTGCTATGCAATTTCAATATTTTCTTGATACAGTTGGACTTTGTGATACCGTTTCAAAGCGTTTGATTTGTTGTTTTTGATTGAGATTTGATCAGGAGCGTCTGAGGAATCTTTTGGTACAAGAATTAGAGCTTAACACGACCCCTAACAATGATTTCAGCTTTCAATTTTTATGGCAAAATTTCAATATGCAAGGGTTGTTTTGGGGCGCAGCTTCAGTCTAGGTCCATTAGGGTTCTCATTCTGATCATATATGGAGTGATTAGGTCAAGAAACATTGGACAAAATCTTATGCATTGATGAATTTCAATATTTGATTTTGGAAAATCTTTTTTCATATCTTTTTCATGTTGTTTTTGTTCAATCATGATCCAATCTCATCAAAACTTGCCCTAATCAATTAAGCACGAAATATTGACCTTATAATGTGCATAAAAAGATTTTTTAGGTTAAGGTTATATTTTTCATGAATTAAAATCATTTAAATGAATATAAATTAATATTAATTCAAATAAATAATTAAAAAAATATGAGAATACTTCCCTTTGGGCCTAGTGGTCGTGCATAGGCTTGGCATGAAGAATTTTGGAAGAAAAATGGGCCCATTTGCATTTTTAGGCCTTTTGCATCAATGTTGACTTTTCAAAATTCCTAAAAATTTCCCAACTTCCACAAGGCATAACTTGGTCAATTTTTAAGCTTTTCACATGTTCTTGGACATTTTGAAAAGGTCTTTGAGTCCTTTAACCAATGCCTTTGGTCCCATGTCATTTTGATTTACCAATCTCAAGTTATGGCCTTTGACTTAAAGTCACTTTTTGTTGACTTTTGAAAATGACCTATAATGTTGAAATTGATAACTTTTTGTGAGAGCATTTCTTGGACTTGGAACATGAAGATGAGTTGTAGGAAATGTCTTTCTCTTCAAAATGAGCTTTGGATGGAATTTTTCTGATAATCCATGTGAAAGTTATGCCCTGGTCAATTTCAGTTGACTTTTTCAGCTGTCCAAATATAGCAACTTTTGTATCTTTGATGATTTCTGAGCCAAATTTTGAGAATCATGATCAAGCATTGATCAAATGATGTTTGTGGCTTCAAAATGATATATTGACCAAAAATTTGAACTTTTGACTGTCAAATGACCATTTTGCCCCTACAGTTGACTGTAGTGCAATTTAGGGTTTTGACTGTGCAATCTTGAGCTGAATGCCTTGAAACTTGACATGAGGATACTTGACCATCTCTGTAGGCATATGGGACTTGATTAGGCCTTTGAAAAGTTCATTTGCTTGACCAGAACTCAAACCCTAGTTTTGACTGTATAGGAGACAGTTGAGCTGCATGACCCTTGGGGAGTTTTGTGACCTTGACTTAGCAATTTCTTGATGAATGTGGGAGGGCAAATTTTGGGGTACAACAGTTGCCCCTGTTCAATCTTCTTAGACCTGAGGATGCAGATTGGCTGACGTGCCTTTCGTAATCCGAGGGTAGAAGATGATTGGACACTAGAGTGCCCAGAAATTTGCGCTCACATAGTAGCAGTGGTGATGAGGGAATGGGCTTATAGATGCCATTTAGAGATTGCTGAATAGGGTGATGGGCTTATAGATGCCATCTGGATGCTGACTGCGTAAGAGATTCCTTCGCTAGAACCTGCATACCTGCAAAAGAGAAAATGAGTACCTGACACGTCGCAGGAGCTGATTTTAGATGCTTGATATAGATGTGTCCTGACTGATTACAGGAGCTGGGTCTGGAGCTTCAAACGCTGATGAATGAACCAGGGATGGTTACTGCCTTAGCATGAAGGGTAAGAGAATCCTGAATGATCTCAACAACGCTCGTTGAGAAAATCTTGGTGAGAATTACCATCTTCGTAGTGTCAGGAAGAGAACCAAAGGACATTACAATCTCAAAGGGAGTTACCTCACTCACGTTGGAGAGGGAACTATAGGAAATTATAATCTGAAAGGAGATATCACCTCACGCTCATGCCGGAGAGGGAAACATCTGAAGAAGGAATTACCACCTCACGCGCCGTTGGAGAGGGGACCATAAGAGAATATCACCTCACGCTCATGCCGGAGAGGAAAACATCTGAAAAAGGAATTACCACCTCACACGCCGTTGGAGAGGGGACCATAAGAGAATATCACCTCACGCTCATGCCGGAGAGGGGAACATCTGAAAAAGGAATTACCACCTCACACGCCGTTGGAGAGGGGACCATAAGAGAATATCACCTCACGCTCATGCCGGAGAGGGGAATATCTGAAAAAGGAATTACCACCTCACACGCCGTTGGAGAGGGGACCATAAGAGAATATCACCTCACGCTCATGCCGGAGAGGGGAACATCAAAAAGACTTCTGGAAGCAGTATCAGAACGTCACCATCTCTGGATCATATCCGAAACTATATCTGGAAGAGAATCTGGAAGCAGTATCAGAACGTCACCATATCTGGATCATATCCGAAACTATATCGAGAAGGAATTCTGGAAGCAGCATCAGAACGTCACCATCGCTGGGTTTACATCTGAAACTATATCGAGAAGGAAATCTGGAAGCAGTATCAGAACGTCACCATCGCTGGGTTTACATCCGAAACTATATCGAGAAGGAATTCTTGAAGCAGTATCAGAACGTCACCATCGCTGGGTTTACATCTGAAACTATATCTAGAAAGAATTGCGTTAGTTGATAGTAATCATTTTTGTATTGATCTTTTTCTTGAAAAGGTAGAACATAATTGTATGCAAAATCATGATGCATGAACTGTATGTCTTCAATATCAATGAGATGCGTGTAATATGATGCATATGCATGCTATAATGATGTATGTGACGTTTTATGAATGTATGTTTGTCTAAGGAAATAAATCCTTGACGGGTGCCGGGAAGTCGTATCCTGGGCTGATGTTGAAGAATAGCTTTTGCTTTCACTGGGGATGATAGTTGCAAGTATACCGGTAGGAGAAGATGACTCCGTTGGGGAATGAACTTGGCGAATGAATAATTCTGCGGGGAGAAAAAGATATTCTAGCGACCATGCTGGGAAGAAATACTCTGTGGGGAGATGCTTTTGCTGAATTGTTGAGGATGACTCGCTGAGGATACCTTGCTGTATTGGAAGTATGAATGGACTTCGCTGGGGATAAGAAGATTCTGTCGACGACGCTCTTTCCGTGGCTTTTGGCTGAGGATAACCCAGTTATATCCTATTAAGGAAACAACTCTTTAAATCAAGCCGGGACGACGCGTTCGTGCTCTGCGAGGGATAAGCTTCCAGAATCTACGGGGGATAAGCTTGCTGCTTGGGGATATGACTTCCAACTTTGCTGGTGAAGCTGGATTGGACTCTTCTGGGGAGTTTTGATATGCTGGGGGAAGTGATTCCTTTGAATGTTGATGTACCGCCGGGGAACAATCTTTAGACCAAGACTGCCGGGGATGCTTGTTAAGAATGCTTGCTGCTGGGGAGGTATTGAGATCTGCAGGAGGATACTCAATTTCCTTTGATGTTTGATGATAGCTCGGAGAGACATGTATTGTTTTACTGAACTACTCTCTGGGGGATTAAGATACACTTGGCCGTGTTCTTTAGCTGAACCTACCTTAGTACCTTGGAGGATAGAACAATTAGACTGCTCAGACAACTCTTTATTGCCCCTGTTTCTTGTGGGGTGCTGATAATTGTTGGCGGACAAACCTTCTTCTGGTAGACAGATAGCAGGAAAACAGGACATAATCATACGCTTTAATCCCTAATTTTTGCCTGGACCGCCCTTTCGGGTTTTCAGTCCACCGGGATACCCATTTTTTGCTCAAGCCGCCTTTTCAGGTTTTCGACTTGTCGGGTGTACAGATTTTTTTTCATTTCATCCCTTCATTTTGCCCGAACCCTTTTGGTTCGCCGGGAAGCCCTTATTTTTGCCTAGGTGTGTCAACCTAGCGGGTCTTTGACTCTGCGTAGTATCTTTTCGACTATGTCCATGTTTTTAGAATGCAGGGGGGTGCCCCTGGCTGTTTATATTACCATGTTACCAGAAGATGTTTAATCAGGCAAGATTCATTGTGGGAATGCCCCGAGTGATTCAGGCAGAGATTTGCCCCAGGCTTTTTGACTTTTGAGAGATTCTCCGAATCTTGATTGGATTGCCCCAGATGATGGACCATGGTCATGCCATGCCCCTCGATTGGAGATACTCTTGCTCATTAAACTTTCATTGCGGGAATTTCCCTGCTGTTCAAACAAAAAGTCATACGCAAACAAAGTTATGTTAAAAATGCAAAGCCTATGTCTGTCTTGAAGGTTTTTTTTTTTTTTTTTTTTTTTAAAAAAATGCATTCTTTTTTCATAAAACAAGTGAATGTTTGTAAAACGTGATGTCAACTCCGTATTTACCGTAGGCCTTCAGGAGTCAGGATACCTTTCGTAACAGTATGCTTTCGAACTAACCCATGCTTCAGCTAGGACTTTTAAGGGTTATAACGTGGCCTGGTTCACGGTTTAAGAAACAAAGGATAAAGGCTCAAATTATTTGTACCCACCCGCTCTTCGTGATGTTCTCCAAACCTAAACTCAGTTGATCATGCGTTAGACCTTGTTTGAGTCTTTGCTCTTGGTATACCAGTGATGGTTCGAATGTTGATGATTTATTTTGACCAAGCAGTCATTTTTTGCTTTGGTTGAGGGTTTGTAAGACCTCTTTCTTGATTTTTGTTATCCCTATTTTTGCCTGAACTGTTTCCTTTTGGAATTACAGTCAGCGGGATGCCCCAGTTCCATAAGTCTCTTTTCATAGGTATAGACTTTTTTGGGCTTTTCATTTATGAACTTTGATGATGACTGCCTGTCCTTTTGATTGTTCTGAACCATCACTGTCTTTGTTCGTTTTGTAAAGATCTTTTCGGTGCCATTCGTTATGCACTTGGATCAACTGAGAGACTACCCTGCCCCAGGTTGTGATTAAGGGTTTTAAATTTCGAAAATAAAAACTCCTACTTCTTTGGCTCAGATGGGTTGACGAGGGATTATCATCCTTATAACTCCAGTGTTTAGGGGTCGAAACAATGCCTGTACCTCATCAGCGGGGTCTGTTCAAAAGCATACTGTAATGATTGTGGTATCATTTTCGTCATCCTCCCTCAAGAGGCTTAGAATTATTAACCGAGAGTTGACATCAGAAAAAATATGAAAAGATATTTGAACATAATGAAAATAATTGTATTAATTTCCAAAACAGACGTATGCGATGCATTGATAACATAAAAGAGTTTGCTATGACATTAATTGTTTGTATCAGCAAAGAAAAGTACAACTCAAAACATTCAAATAAACAAAAGGCTTCAATGATTGGGCAACGGAGCAGTGACTATGTTCGGAGTCTCTGGCACTTCAAACTGAATCTCTCCAGCGTCGATCATATCTTGAATCTTATTCTTGAGAGGCCAGCAGTTGTCTGTAGTATGCCCCGGGCTATCTGAATGATATGCACACCTATCGTTGGGATGATAGTTGGGAGCAGAAGTGTTCGGATTCCGAAGAGGAGCCCTTAAGGTGATCAGCCCTGTCTTCAACAGTTGTTGCAGTGCCTAATCCAGCGACATGTTGAGTTTGGTATACTGCCGTTTCTCCTTACGCTGCTGCCCCTGTCCTTGTTGAGCAGGTCCGGGATTGGAGATTTGGATTGCCCCTGCCTCATGACGACCCTTTTTACCGTGCACAGCATTGGATTCTTTCTTCCCATGATGAGGCTTTTTATCAGCAGATGCAGCCTCTTGAATTTTCCCAGACCGGATGCCAGCTTCTATTCGCTCTCCAGTCAAGATAAGATCTGTGAATCCAGCAGACGAATTCCCAATCAGATGGTTATAAAATGGACCAGACAAGGTCCCCAAGAACATGTCCACAAGTTCCCGATCAGTCAGAGGTGGTTGTACTCTTCCAGCAAGATCCCTCCATTTCTGCGCATATTCTTTAAAACCTTCACTTGATCCTAACGACATACCCTGGAGTTGGGTACGTGTAGGAGCAAGGTCGGCATTATATTGATACTGCTTGTAGAAAGCAGTAGCCAACTCCTCCCAGTTACGAACTTTGGTCCCATCCAGCTGATAGAACCATTCGAGATGAGTCCCTGAAAGACTCTCCTGGAAGAAGTGGATCCACAAATTCTTGTCCACCGTATAGGGTTGAATCTTCCGAACATAGGACCTTAAGTGCAGCTTGGGACAAGATGCCCCGTCGTACTTAGAGAAAGGTGGTACTTTGAACTTCCGAGGAATAACCACGCCAGTTGACAAACCCAGATCTCCGAAATCCAGCCCAGGTACCTGTTGAACCTCCATAGCTTTCATTCTGTCCTCCAGTTGCTTATATCTGTCATCAGCAGGAGGGTACTGCTCTTCATCAAAATCTGTCTCGTTGTCGGAGACCACTGGACTGGGAACCTCTCTCTCATGATGACTGCTTTTTCCCACAGATGGGGTTGTCCTCTCAGTTTCAACTTGCGGTGTATTCCCAGATCTGCGTCTAGGGCTGAACAGAACAGTCCTCTTCTTTTTCTTGTCCTTCTTCAAGAGCAGAGCTTTCAGATCTTGCTGCCCCTGGGTCAGATTCATAATCAGCTCTTGGAACTGGGCGTTCTGAGCCTGGAGGTCCTTGATAGTCTGCTCGGCTGATGATTCAAGATTCATGACGAGCGGCTGAAATAAACAGCGGAGAAGGGTAAGCAACCTGTCAAAGGGATACCTGCAATGCAATGAGATGTATGATATGCATGCAATGATTTCAAGGACCTCGCGGGGTAAACAGAGAAACTTTGTTAGAATTTGGAACCGGTAGCTCGACTGAAGGCACGACATATTGTTGAGAGTCCTTCCTCAAGGGTCAAAGGCTCACCATATCCAGTGGGTCATAGCCCCTGACACCCTTGGCTAGAGGAAAATAAATCCTCTTTGCCCCTGGCTAGGCAATTGGTTCATCCTGACCTGCATCACAAGCCCTTGAGATCCTTGAAATGGGTTAGGATGTATGCAAGGGTATGCAGTGGTATGATGTCATGCTATGCATGGGGTGATGTGGGTAAACCCTGTTATGAGCCCCAATTAAGGACTATAAACAGACCCTGCAAGAAATTTGGTAAACCCTGTCATGAGTCCTAGTTAAGGACTATAAACAGGACCTGCAAGTGGTTAGTACACCTTGTTATAAGTCCCAATTAAGGACTATGAACAAAACCTGCAAGACATCAAGGGTCAGATGACAAGCATGCAAGTAGTCAAGTACGAAGGCATACAAGTCACACAAGAGAAGCCCTTAGGGTTTAGGCCAGCATGGGGTCTAGGCATTACCCTCTTGAAGTTGGTGGGTTCAACCTGTCCTAATCAAAGTAACCGGGTTCTTAGAGGATCCCAATATCATTGACTACCCTCAATCGGTCATAACTCCAGCATCGCAATCTTTTCTTGCGGCCAGAACCATCGCGAGAGTTTAGCCTCAATGGGCGTAGCATACTGCTACTGTTCTAAAGGCCAAGTTGTGTCAATTAAGGTTCTAAGGTTGTTGGTGCTTAATGACTCCTTAGAAGACCCATATTCTCCTCGTTGCGACACAAGGGATATCGGTACAGACTAAGGTGCCACACCAACGTAGCCACTGCTTCACCTGTGTCGGTCTACGCCGGACAGGTCCCTCACAGCTTATGCTACCTAAACAGGGTATCCCCAGATCCGGGTTAGGATCTATGTAACTCCGATGCAACCCACAATAGTAAAGCAAGCAAGGAAAACAATTGAAAACATAGTTATAAGCTAGCCCTAAGGTACACCCCACTTTAAGTTTAGTCCCCAGCAGAGTCGCCAGTTCTGTGATCGGTGGATCTGGAACTGACTGTTTAACGCTGGTTCGCGAAATGTCGCGGAAGCAAGAGTCGCCACCGTCTTTTATTTTCTCCAAATGGAAAGGACAAAAGCACAGAAAAATTCCTTTTAAGAGATTGCTCTCGGTTCGGGAGGTAGGTTATAGAAAGGGAAGGTGTTAGCACCCTTTCTATCCATGGTTATCCATGGGCTCTTAGATACTTGCTCAATGTGTTTTCAAAATTGTTTTGCGTGCTTTTCAATGTGGGTTTAAAAGTTTCTTTTGAAAAATTTCAGTTCGACTCGTACGTCAGAGTGTTTGAAAAGTTTGCTTTGAAAGCTTTTGAAAAGTGTCAGTGTGAAAAGTCTTTTTGAGTTTGTTTGAAATTAGAGCAAGTATCCTTGAGAACCTACCTACCCTAAGGAATTCGTCTGTGTAGATGTCCTTTAAAGTAGTGCCATCCCACCATTGAGAGGTAGGTAGCACCACCGTTGGAGGTGTTCGGGTCAATTCGATTTTTAGGGACATGGTGATCACCAGAGCAATGGGAAGACACCTTAGAAGCTACCCTCATGCCAGGTTCCCGGATCATGAGGACTTACTAAGACATCCTCTACTCGACGATCACCTTTCGAGGCAAGGCAACAGTGAGGCGTACCCTAGGGGTGGTGTGTGATTTGTGTGTCAGATTCAGTTATTTGTCTTGTCATGTTTGTCGTGTTCTACGCTTGATTTTAATTTAAGTCCATTCATTCTTGCATGCATATTTAACAGTTATAAATTGCGAGGAAATAAAGCTAGACTATTACAAATGGCGCGGGTCCACATCGCCAAAATTAAACCGGACCCGATTTAGCGGAAAAATAAATAATGCGAAGAAAATAAAGTGCGAAAAGTAAAGTTACAATGCTTCGGGGCAATTACATAATTATTTAAACGATTAAAAATAAATGCGCAAAATTAATAATTGAGACGACGGGCGTTGGACCCTTTTGCAAATAACTAAAGGTTAATGAGCATTAAAAATAAAATAATAAAAAAAAAGAATTAAATGTTTTTGATATTTTGTATTTTTTAAGATTTAAAAGAAAAAGGAGTTAATTAAAATTAAATTAAGAAGCAAACCCTAATTCTAATATTTTTTATTTATTAAGAAAGAATTAAAATAAGATCTAATATTAAACCTAAAATTTATTATGTACAATTTTTAATTATGAAAATAATAATAAATAGTATTGTGAGAAATAAAAATTAAAAAAGACATTAAAACTATTAATTAACCTAATTCTACATGTTTTGGATTTTTTATTAAAAAAGAATTAAAATTAAAACCTAATTAAACTAAACAATTTATATTCTAATTTATTCATGGCAATAATAAAATAAAAATTGTATTTTTATTGGTCTTTTCTGTATTTTTTAATGTTTTTATATTTTGTGGAAAAAATTAATTAATTAAAACAAATAATTAAAATAAACAATCAATTAAAATAAATGAAATAAAAAATGGAATCAAACCAGAGTGGGGTGTAGTCCCCAATTTAGGAGGTATGAAGTTGGAAAGCCTGGCCCAATAAGCATGGAATTTCATTGACTTTCTGGATCTTGTATGGCATGTTGACCAGCCTCCATGGTATGCCCTTAATCTGACCCTTTGATTAAATCTCCAGGACGTGTGGGTGATGAATATTGAGCGTGTACGGTGGACTTCTATGTTAGGCCTGCATGGGATTAATCATTGAAAAATAATATTAAGCTTTTGCCAGACCTGGGATTTGAACCCAGGTCTTGAAGGTCACCAGCTCAACGCTTAACCACTGAACCAAACGTGTCAATTGGTATATTATTATAAACAAATAATCAAAAAGCAAAACTAACGCCCACTAACTAAAACGCGCGTAAATTTAAACTAACGAACCACCAGCTGACAACTCATCATCGTCTTCATCCCTTTTTTTATTTTTTCTGAAACATAAGCATATGGCAACGGTTTTAGAAACGTTGCATAAAGGGAGATTCAAGAAAATAGCGAATAGGGATATACGAATCATAAATTCATCACGAGCATGCATTTATCTTCGTCTTGGTGCGTTGAATCCAACCATGGTGTTCAGAAGTCCCAATTTTTCTTCTATACAAAACCCCTAATTCGAGCTCCTGAAAACCCTAACTTTTGGCAATGGCAAATTCGCGTATGTGACTCAAAAACACAATCAAACATATTGGTTAGCACAGAAACATCATGACAAACAATAATCCACAAAGAAAAATGCAAGAGGATGCTTAAATCGTGCTATGCAATTTCAATATTTTCTTGATACAGTTGGACTTTGTGATACCGTTTCAAAGCGTTTGATTTGTTGTTTTTGATTGAGATTTGATCAGGAGCGTCTGAGGAATCTTTTGGTACAAGAATTAGAGCTTAACACGACCCCTAACAATGATTTCAGCTTTCAATTTTTATGGCAAAATTTCAATATGCAAGGGTTGTTTTGGGGCGCAGCTTCAGTCTAGGTCCATTAGGGTTCTCATTCTGATCATATATGGAGTGATTAGGTCAAGAAACATTGGACAAAATCTTATGCATTGATGAATTTCAATATTTGATTTTGGAAAATCTTTTTTCATATCTTTTTCATGTTGTTTTTGTTCAATCATGATCCAATCTCATCAAAACTTGCCCTAATCAATTAAGCACGAAATATTGACCTTATAATGTGCATAAAAAGATTTTTTAGGTTAAGGTTATATTTTTCATGAATTAAAATCATTTAAATGAATATAAATTAATATTAATTCAAATAAATAATTAAAAAAATATGAGAATACTTCCCTTTGGGCCTAGTGGTCGTGCATAGGCTTGGCATGAAGAATTTTGGAAGAAAAATGGGCCCATTTGCATTTTTAGGCCTTTTGCATCAATGTTGACTTTTCAAAATTCCTAAAAATTTCCCAACTTCCACAAGGCATAACTTGGTCAATTTTTAAGCTTTTCACATGTTCTTGGACATTTTGAAAAGGTCTTTGAGTCCTTTAACCAATGCCTTTGGTCCCATGTCATTTTGATTTACCAATCTAAAGTTATGGCCTTTGACTTAAAGTCACTTTTTGTTGACTTTTGAAAATGACCTATAATGTTGAAATTGATAACTTTTTGTGAGAGCATTTCTTGGACTTGGAACATGAAGATGAGTTGTAGGAAATGTCTTTCTCTTCAAAATGAGCTTTGGATGGAATTTTTCTGATAATCCATGTGAAAGTTATGCCCTGGTCAATTTCAGTTGACTTTTTCAGCTGTCCAAATATAGCAACTTTTGTATCTTTGATGATTTCTGAGCCAAATTTTGAGAATCATGATCAAGCATTGATCAAATGATGTTTGTGGCTTCAAAATGATATATTGACCAAAAATTTGAACTTTTGACTGTCAAATGACCATTTTGCCCCTACAGTTGACTGTAGTGCAATTTAGGGTTTTGACTGTGCAATCTTGAGCTGAATGCCTTGAAACTTGACATGAGGATACTTGACCATCTCTGTAGGCATATGGGACTTGATTAGGCCTTTGAAAAGTTCATTTGCTTGACCAGAACTCAAACCCTAGTTTTGACTGTATAGGAGACAGTTGAGCTGCATGACCCTTGGGGAGTTTTGTGACCTTGACTTAGCAATTTCTTGATGAATGTGGGAGGGCAAATTTTGGGGTACAACAGCCATGTAAAATGATCTCATTGTCTTCCAGCTCTACTATTTCCCCAATGTCTTTGAACGTCCCTTGCCGTTGATCGAAGTTGATTGGATTGATCCTGGACCATTTGAACTTGGACTTTGGTGATAGTATTGACCGTGTTGATTTCACGGGACATAGTCGTACGCTTTTAATCCTTAATTTTTGCCTGAACCGCCCTTTCGGGTTTTCGGTCCACCAGGATACCCTTTTTTTGCCCAAGTCGCCCTTTCGGGTTTTCAACTTATCGGGTGTATAATCTTTTGTATATATCCCTAATTTTTGCCTAAACCTTTTGGTTTGTCGGGATTCCCTGATTTTTCTTAGGTGTATCAACCTAACGAGTCTCTTATGCATAGTATTTTTTAACTATGTCCGCGTTTATAGGATGTGGGAGATCTTCGCCATCCATGGTGGTCAGTATCATGGCACCGCCAGAGAAAACTCTCTTGACAACAAACGGACCTTCATAGGTGGGGGTCCATTTTCCTATGGGGTCACCTTGTGGTAAAATGATGCATTTTATTACCAGGTCACCAACTTGGTATACTCGAGGCTTGACCTTTTTGTTGAAAGCTTTGATCATCCGTTTTTGATACGTATGACCATGGCAGATAGCAGCTAATCATTTTTCATCGATCAAGTTCAGCTGATCCAATCTCGTTTGAATCCATTCGTCTTTACTTAGGCCTGGCTCAATCATAATCCTCAGCGAGGGAATTTGAACTTCCACTGGCAAAACGGCTTCCATGCCATAGACTAGAGAGAAGGGAGTTGCCCCAGTTGATGTTCTAGCTGAAGTACCGTAACCATGTAGAGCAAATGGTAGCATTTCATGCCAATCTTTATAGGTTACTACCATTTTCTGTATAATCTTCTTGATATTTTTGTTGGCTGCTTCGACTGCACCATTCATTTTCGATCTATACGGAGAAGAATTGTGATGTTTGATCTTAAATTGAGTGCACAATTCCCTGATCATGGCGTTGTTGAGGTTAGTCCCATTATCGGTGATGATCCTTTCGGGGATACCATAACGACATATAAGATTGTGTCTGATGAATCTGGCTACCACGTTCTTGGTGACTGAGGCAAATGAGGCGGCTTCGACACATTTTGGTGAAATAGTCGATAGCAACAAGAATGAAGCGGTGTCCGTTGGAAGCTGTGGGCTTGATCTCTCTAATCATGTTGATACCCCACATTGCAAATGGACATGGAGAGGTCATAACATTCATAGGGATTGGAGGTACATGGACCTTGTCAGCGTATATTTGACATTTGTGGCAAGTTCTTGAATGTTGATGGCAATCTGTCTCCATCGTTGACCAATAGTAGCCAGCTCTTAAGATTTTCTTAGCCATTGTATGCCCACTTGAGTGAGTACCTAAAAGGCCATCGTGCATGTCTTCCATGATTTCATCTGCCTCTCTCTTATCCACACATCGGAGTAGAGTCGAATCATGGTTGCGCTTGTACAATATCCCGTTACTTAGGAAGAATTTGGCTGCAAATCTTCGTAAGAACTTTCTGTCATTGATAGATGCTCCCTCTGGATACTCTTGCGCTTCAAGGTATCTCATTACCTCATGGTACCATGGCTTTTCCGTATCGGTGTCAAGCTCATAGCAATGCGCATGTTCATCAAATATTTCAATTGTAATCATAGGGGCTTCGTTGTCCCATCTGACTTTGAACATTGAGGACATGGTTGCCAGAGCGTCAGCCAACTGGTTTTCTTCTCTAGGGAAATGTTCAAAAGTGATCTCTTCGAAGTGAGGAATTAGGGATAGCACAAGTTCCTTGTAAGGGATAAGATTAGGGTGTTTAGTGTCCCAATATCCTTTTACTTGGCTGATCACCAAAGCAGAATCTCCAAACACACCCAAATGCTTGATCCTTAAGTCAATAGCAGCTCTTAGACCTAAGATACATGCTTCATACTCAGCCATATTATTTGTACAATCGAAGCATAGTCTGGAGGTAAAAGGAGTGTGGCATCCTTCAGGAGAGATGATCACAACACCAATTCCATTACCCAAAGCGTTGGAAGCCCCATCGAACACCATAGTCCATCGGGATCCTTGTTTAGGTCCGTCATACGGTCTATGTTTTGCACAGTCGGTTACCAGCATAATATTCTCGTCAGGGAAGTCGAAGTTCATTGACTGATAATCATCCACAGCTTGATGGGCCAAATGATCTGCTAGTATACTTCCTTTGATGGCTTTTTGATTTGTGTATCAAATGTCGTACTCAGTCAAGATCATTTGCCATCTGGCTATTCGTCCGGAA
Organism: Vicia faba; assembly: GCA_948472305.1. NCBI lineage: Eukaryota > Viridiplantae > Streptophyta > Magnoliopsida > Fabales > Fabaceae > Vicia > Vicia faba. The sequence goes on along the minus strand of OX451738.1, from coordinate 695,300,234 downwards.
AGGGCAGGTTTTTTGAAGATGTACTTAATCGGATCCATATTAGAAATCAACAAAGTGGTATGAGTCAACATGTATTTCCTTAGCTGGCGAGCAGCCCACGCTAAAGCACAACAAGTTTTCTCGAGCAGTGAATATCTGGTTTCACAGTCGGTAAACTTTTTGCTTAGGTAGTAAATTGCATGCTCTTTTCGGCCAGACTCGTCATGTTGGCCCAAAACACACCCCATAGAATTCTCTAGTACTGTTAAGTACATGATCAACGGTCTTCCTTCAACCGGAGGCATGAGAATAGGAGGTTCTTGCAGGTATTCCTTAATTTTGTCAAAGGAAATCTGGCATTCATCATTCCATTTGACTACCTGATCTTTCTTCAAGAGTTTGAAGAGTGTCTCACAGGTAGCAGTTAAGTGTGATATGAAATGGGCAATGTAATTGAGACGACCTAAGAATCCTCTGATTTCTTTTTCAGAACGAGGGGCTGGCGTTTCTTGGATGGCCTTTATCTTGGTGGGATCAACTTCAATGCCTTTATTGTTGACCACAAATCCTAGAAGCTTTCCAGAGCGTACTCCGAATGTGCACTTGTTAGGGTTTAACCTCAGCTTATATTTCTTCAGTCTCTCGAATAGTTTGCGCAGGTGACCGAGATGTTATTCTTCGGTTTGTGATCTGGCGATCATATCATCCACATATACCTCTATCTCATGATGAATCAGGTCATGAAATAAAGCCACCATAGCCTTTTGATATGTTGCCCCTACATTCTTTAATCCGAACGACATGACCTTGTAGCAAAAGGTGCCCCATTGTGTGACAAAAGTAGTTTTTTCCATATCTTCGGGAGCCATCTTTATTTGATTATAGCCCGAGAAGCCATCCATGAATGAGAAAACTTTATGCTGAGCAGTATTGTCGACTAAGACATCAATATGTGGTAGAGGGAAATCATCCTTGGGGCTTGCCCTATTCAGATCCCTATAGTCTATGCACATGCGGACTTTCCCATCTTTCTTTGGCACTGGCACTATATTATCCACCCATTGAGGATAGGATGTTACAGTTAGGAATCCTGCATCAAACTGTTTCATTACTTCGGCTTTGATCTTTTCAGACATGTCAGGTCTCATGCGACAAACTTTTTGTTTAACAGGAGGGCAGTCTTTTTTAGTTGGCAGACGATGAACCACAATGTCGGTATCCAATCCAGGCATATCTTCATATGACCAAGCAAATACTTCCACATAATCGCGCAACATTTGAACCAAACGGCTTTTGACACTACTTTCTAAATTAGCACCAATCCTGATTTACTTTTTATCTGACTCAGTACCCAGGTTGATAACCTCAATTGACTCTTCATGTGGTTGAATGGCCTTTTCCTCTTTCAATAGAAGTCTGGCTAGTTCTCATGGTATGTCACAATCTTCCTTGCTTTCGTCTTCGGCTTGGTTGATGGGACATTCAAAGTCATAGTTGGCAAGAATAGAGTTGTTGGCAATAGGATCCAGAGTGGATGTAGACCTGCAAGAGTGTGTGTGTATGCATGTAAGATACATGGCTATCTTTTTGGAAATGTATTTGAAAGAAAAAGAAAGACAATGAACACAAATATTTGAATGCAAAAGAGTCCAATGTACTGAATGATCATATGATTAGATGAACAAAATATAAAACCATTGACAAAAGAAACAAAGTGCCCCATGCTAGGCACATGGCTTAAAAGTCAATATCAAAATATTACAGATAAAGAGTTCTTGAATTGATTAAAAGCAAAAACAAGTAGATTACTCCTCAATGAAGGAGACGGGCACAAAGTCCTCCGCATGCCAATTGTTGGGCTTCCCTTTAGTTGTTGGGTAGATCCAGTCTTCGAAGGCACACTCATCATCGGAATCCTCTGCGGCGTTTACTTCATGACTCTTGAGGTGGAGAGACGAATTTCTAGTACGAGCATCTCTAATTTCTTTATGAGCTTTGGGGGTGAAACATATCCCAAACTTATCTATCTTAAATGGGATGTCGGGGAGCTGACCCCACATCTCATTGTTTCCTTCTTGTACCACCGCACGGGCATCTTTAAGAGAAACCATTTTGGGAATTACTTTATCGGCTTTTGGAGTGTCGGAGAAGATTTTGGTGGTGGCCACAACTTCAAATGTCTGGCAAGGAGTCTCTATGAATTCACCATCCATTTCTACGTACTTGAAAGAAGTGAGGTGGCTTACCATAAATTCTTCTTCACCGCAAACAGTGACAACCTTCCCTTGAACTGGGTATTTTAACCTCTGGTGGATACTAGAAGTGACCGCACCTTCCCCATGGATCCATGGGCGCCTAAGCAAGCAAGAATACGCAGGCCGTATGTCCATTATGTAGAATGTGGAGTTGAAAATCTGTGAACCAACTTAATTGGGAGATCCACCTCTCCACGAACCATCCTTTTCGACCCATCAAATGCCCTCACAATAATATCACTTGGCTTCAAAACCAAACCTTCACAGTCTAGCCGATCTAAAGCGCCTTTAGGTAACATGTTTAAAGATGAGCCCGTGTCTACCAAAACATGTGCCAGAGTAGTCCCCTTACATTCAACAGAAACATGCAATGCTTTATTGTGATTCTTTCCCATGGGAGTTAAATCTGCGTCGGAGAACCCCAAACAATTGTCAGCTGTCAGACTTGCTACGCAGTTCTCAAACTGGCCGACAGTGGTTTCTTGAGGCACGTGAGCCTTTTTCAAGAACTTAATCAAAGCTTGTGCATGGGCGTCGGAACATAGAAATAGGGATAACATTAATATTTTAGAAGGGGTTTGTCCCAATTGCTCTACTATTTTGAAGTCGCTTTTCTTGATGATTTTCAGAATCTCCTCCATCTCTTGAGTGGATGGTTCTTCCATAATAGTATTTTTAGCAAGTGCCTATTCCCTGGAAGGCTCACTTTCTTTCTCTTTCCCTTTAGTAATGGTACCAGCATTGCCGTTGGTTATGCAGATTGGGACTGCAGTAGTGGTTGGTGGTGAGATATCAGGGGAAAATACTCTCCCTGTTCTTGTGACTTTACTAGAACCAGCGATATTAGTAACACCTGCTTCATTATCATCAATCCAAGAATCTTGCTTCACCCTATGGTAATAAACCTCGGTACCATAATTCCATGGAACCACTTTATCAGAGGTGTATGGAACGGGTCTGGAAGCACTGATTATGAGAGGAGCAATGATTGGTTCGTTTGAAATCCTGATAGGACCTTTGGAAGAGATCCTAAGAGGTTTGTTTGAAATTGTTACTATGGCCAACTCTTCAGCTTTGTCGACTGAATTTTTGATGGCAGGATTCTTTTCGAATAGAATTTCGCGGCTATCCATTAGGCGTTGTATACCTTTCCTCAGTTTTTCACACCCATCTGATTGTTTCATACAGCCAACGCAGTCTTTTTCAGTGCCGGGGAAAGTCCCAGCTTTCAACAGATTGCTCTTGATTACGTTCAATAGAGTAGTTAACCCTTTGACAGAGGCAATGAAAGTTGTATCTTTGACGACATTAACACATTTGTCGTGTTTCGGCATGGGAGCGGTAATTACATTCGGCGTTGGAGGAGGATCAAATTCAATAGTCTTGTTGTCAATTAAATCCTGGATTTTGTTCTTCAGAGCCCAACACTGATCAGTCTCATGCCCTGGGCTGTTTTAATGATAAGCACACTTTGCATTTGGATTATATCTCGGTAACGAGGTGTCAGGGTTGGCAGGAGGATCCCGTAATGTCACTAAATTGATCCTGAGTAGATGCTGAAGGGCTTGGGATAATGACATGCCTAACCTTGTGAACTTTCTTCTTGGAGCTTCAACCCGTTGATGATTGGCAGATGGTCTTTGAGTAGCAGTCAGATTGGAGATTCGGACAACATTGATAGACGGATGATTATTCATTTTGGTACGGGCCTTTGCTCTATACACAACATTAACTTCTTTCTTCGCGGCAAAAGGTTTCTTGACAGGATTGGGAGTGGAAGTAGACACCACAAAGATCTTTCCACTCTTCATGCCACTTTCTACTCTTTCACCGGTTAGGATTAATTTGGTGAAACCAGAAGAAGAGCAGCCAACCAACAGATTAAAGAAAGGACCAGATAATGTGCTCATGAACATGTCAATGTGTTCCCTATCAGTCAAGGGAGGTTGGACCCTACTTGCAAGGTCTCTCCACTTCTGCGCATACTCCTTAAATCCTTCATCCTTCCCCATGGTCATACCTTGCAATTGAACCCTCGTCGGTGCCAAGTCGGTGTTGTACTGATATTGATGGTAAAAAGTAGTAGCTAGCCCTTCCCAGGTATTGATGCGAGAGCCATCCAACTAGTAAAACCATTCAAGTTGTGTTCCAGCCAGACTCTCTTGGAAAAAGTGAACCCAGAGTTTTTTATCAGCAGTGTGCGGTTGTATCTTGTGCACATAGGACTTCAAATGGAGCTTTGGGCAAGAAACCCCATCGTATTTTGCAAAGGGTATTTTGAATTTGTGGGGAATGACTACCCCAGAGATTAAGCCCAAATCATCAAAATTCAAACTTGGAATAGCTTGGACTTCAACTGCTTTCAATTTGTCTTCTAGTTGCTTGTATTTGATATCCGCGGGTGGATATTGTTAATTGAAATAATCATCATCAGATTCTTGGTCATTGATACAGTCCGCCTGATTACTCTTGACTTCACCAATTTGGTTCTCGTCCTCTTCGGATGAATCTTCCTCTGTTGGAATTTGACAGATTGTCTCTTTGAACCTTTTACCCATGTTGAGTAGAGCTTTCTTCTTTGGCTTCTTTTTAGTGGCCAACAAGGCCATCATATCTTGCTGCCCCTTGGCCAGGGCGAGTAGAGCTTCATGAAATTGAGAATTCTGAGCCTGGAGTTCCGTCACAGTTTTCTCTAGATCCATCTTGCTTGCTGAAATAAACAGCGGAGAGATGAGGAAACCTGTTATGCGGACGCCTGTCATGTCATGATGCATGGATATGCAATATGCAAATGATTTCAATGATTTAAAGGATTTAAAGGATTTAACTTTGTATAGACAAAAAGTGAACAAACGTTAACTTGCATTAAATGTCCTTGATTTGAATACAAACATGCCTCTTGGGCTTACAACAACAGAAATAAGCATAAAGTAAACTCCTAAGACAGAAAAGTTGCACGCATCTTCTTTGGCGCAATGTAGGTGTTTAAGCTCCTTTCTTCATGAAGTTCCCTTGTAAGCTCCAATATCTTCGTCTCGCTTTCATAGAACTTGGCTTCGAAGGTGTCTCGTTCTCCTTTTAACTGAATCCAAGCATTTTGCAAATCTTCAAGAGAAGTAGGCATATCAGAATATAGGATCGTATGTGGAATGTCTCCCTTGACTACTGGCTCCATGATAATAGGTAAGACGGGTTCATAAGGCATCTTGAGACTTTGAGCGCGAGCCCTTACCCATTTCAGATAAGGTTCCAAAGGAATGGAATTCTTACGCCCCAATGTCTTGCTATCAACTTTGTTAACTATACCCCAAGCTCATATAAATCTTTGGCGGTAACCTTGGGTGTCACTTTTGTAGTCAAATGCAATTCCTTGGATAAGTACCTCATGAGGGCCATCTCTTCTAGTATATCCAAATTGTCGTAAAGCTAAACAAGGGTTGTAAGTAATGCCTCCCCTAATGCAAAGTAGAGGGACATTAGGGAATTCTCCGCAGTGATCAATGATGGTAATGTCTTCTAAGGAGTGATAATACCAACGGATATCAGCATGCGAAAGTGACATCAATCTTTTAGACCATCTCATACCTTATTCATTATTTACCACAGATCGAGGTAGGTGCGAAATAAACCACCTAGCCAACAGAGGAGTGCAACACATCAAAGTCCCCCTTTTCTTCAAAGTGCGAGAGTGAAGAGAATGCAATATGTCTCCAAGTAATGTAGGCACTGGATTACGAGATATGAAAACCTTAATCGTATTCATATCTATAAATTGGTTAGGATTTGGAAATAGTACCAGTCCATAGATGAGAAGAGCCAGAATTTCCTCAAAGGCTTGTAGATCCAAAGTATTACAACACTCTTGAGCCTTCTCCAACAAAAACTTTGCTAGTAACCCTTTAACACCACTCCTTGTTACCCAATTTTCTACTATGTCAGATGGTTTCAAATGTAGAGCTCGAGCAATTTCCTCAGGTTTAGGGTCTCTTTCATTACCGTTGAAAGGTAACTGATTAAGAATAGGGATCCCCGTGAGTTGAGAAAATTCTTCTAAAGTGGGCACAAGTTGGTAATCAGGAAAAGTGAAGCAATAATGCAAAGGGTCGAAGAATTGGACAAGCACCTTTATCATCTCTTCTTCAATACTTGAGGTAACCAAACTAAGGAGTCGCCCATGTCTTTTGGTGAACGGGGAATCTTCAGGGACCCTTGATACTAAATCCTTGAGTTGTGGAGGTACCCTCACAAGATTGACTTGGATAGTGTTCCTACGAGCGGAGGCCATGTCCTTCAAAACAGAACAAAGATAAATCCAAAAAATCCTTAAAATGGTTAGTGATGTTTATGATGTTTATGATGTTTATGATGTTTATTATGTTTATGTACAAGTGCATATACAAAGCAAACAAGTCATCGGTTTAGGCTTGCATGGGGTTTCAGGTAAGTACCCTCTTGAAGTTTTAGTTGGCTTAACCTGTCCTAGTCAAAAGTAACCGGGTTCTAAAGGATCTCAATATCACGGATCTTTCCCCCAAGTTTCATTCGATAAGCGATTGACTCGCAACCAAACAAAACTCAAGAGTCAAACCTCAATGAGTGTAGCGTCGAGTATCAACCAACTTTGGACTGCACCAAAGCCAGTCACCTCGCTACGTCCTAATGGCCAAGTTGGTCAAGTAAGGTTCTCAGGTCAATTGATGCTTTATGACACCACACGGCGGCCCCATACTCTCCTTGATTGACTCAAGGGTTACCGGTACCAACCAAAGTGCCACATCAACGTAGCTACTGCTTCAACCGTGTCGGTATACCCCGCATAGTTCCCTCAAAGTTTATTGCTACTTACCTAAAACGTATTCCCCAAATCCGGGTGTAGGATTTTTTAACAGTAACCTAAACAAGGAACCAAAAATATAAAGCAAGCAAATCAAACAATATAAGCAAGTAAATGTGATCTAACCCTAAGGTAACCCCACTTTAGATAATTGAATCCCTAGCAGAGTCGCCAGTTCTGTGATACGGTGGGAGAACTGACTTGGGGTTTTTGCGCTTTGTGTTCGCAAAATGTTGCGGTTTAGCAAGAGTCGCCACCGACTTTTCTTTTATCCAATAAGGAAAGGTGAAAAAGCACAGGAAATACCTTTCGAGATGTTTTCATGAGTTCGGGGGGGTAGATTATGAAAATGGAAGGTATTAGCACCCTTTCCATCCATGGTTTTCCATGGGCTCTTAGTTACTTGTTAGATCACTTGCTTTTGTTTGAAAATTGTGCTTTTGTGTGGTTTTGAAAGTATTTTGAAAAGGTGCCATCGTTTAGGCGAACTTTGCAATGATTACCGTTTGTAAGAATCCATGCAAAGTGTTGAGCTTTTGAAAATATTTCAATGTTTGGAAAGTGTTTTTGAAAGTGTATGTGATTGTTTTGAAAATAGTAAGGATGTTTACTTTGAAATTGAGCAAGTAACTAAAAGTAATCTACCCACTCAAAAGGTTTTAGATGTGATTTTCCTCCTCCTTTAGATGTTTCTACCTTACCATTGATTTGATAAGAAGCCCCATCGTTGGATGTGAAGGGACGAGCGTTGGGTCATCGTATGACCATGATAGCAATGTTGTGAAATGACTTAGCACTTTTCTGTAGGGACTAAGATCATTTTGAAAGGCAACTTTGATAGCGTCATCGAGGGACTATGAACTTTTTCGATTTCTTTGTGCTAAGACATCCCACATGCATAACATGGCCATTTTTGTAAGACAACAAATGGAATTTCTCTAAGGGTGCATGCATGCAAGTGTATTTGATTGCATGCAGTTTGTCTTTGATTTTTGGGTTGTCTACTTGTTGATTTTATCTTGCCATACACACCTAATTACTTAACATTTATATGAAGGTAATAAAAGAGTGCAAGAAATGAATCCTACACTATTACAACCATATTTAACTGCATGAAAATATAAAGGCAAAAAATAAGGTAGAAAGCAAGAAAAATGGATCTTTCGACTTAGGGCAGCAACCCTTCGATTCTGCCATTTTTGGCCCTCTTCGACCTTACCAGAAAAGGGGTGAAAGGATGAGTTTCGACTGGGGCTTAGAAGCCAACATATTTTGGATTTCGATTGTGGCCTGGAGGCCAGCATGTTATACCTTTCGACTGTCTCTTTCATTTGTCCTGAAGGTTAGTATGGAAGCCAGAGGCTTCGTTTCTAACTTTTCTGTCTCCTGTTTCTTTCATTTGAGTTTGAATAGCAATATGGCCCAAGGCCATGCCAACATCACCTTAAGACTAGATTAGTTCTTTAAAGCGTATTTAAATGTACCAAGAGCAAAAGCCAAGAAGGTTGTTAACCATGACACATATTAAGAGAGTGAAAACAAAACAAAAAGAAGAAAATGGTATGTACATGTTTTAACTGAAAAAGAAAACTTATTTACATGCTATGCTGGAAACGAAGGGCCAAAGGTTAAAAATGACTTACCTTGGTGGAGGTTAGAGCGTGTTCTGGACTTTGAAGCGGTTGCTTTGAATGCCTATGGATTTGAAGGAAAAGACCCAGGGTAGGCCTTCGAAACTGGATTCGAAAGAGAAAAACAAGTGAAATATCCTTCTTTGTTGGATTCAAAGGAAGGAACATGTGGGATGCTCCCTGAGTCGAAGGAAACTAGAATGTGTTGTTTGAAGGAGGTAACGATGATTCTGGTTTTTTATTTCTCAAGTGTTGATGAACTTGAGATTTTTTTTGTTTTTGTTTCAGAGAATTTGGGGGATTCATTCCTCTAGTCCAAAGATCCTCTTTTTTTTCTTGCTTTGTGCAAATGAACTCTCTATTTATAGAGAAAGGCTTTTGGGAAGCTTGGGGAGCAAAAAATAATAAAATAAGGCTCAGCTGGAAAGTAAGTGTCCACTTGTGCCATAAAAGCAAAATGAATGGTTCAGATGGGTTGCTTCTTTCTGAAGGAAAACAAGCGCAAGGCTCAAGACAAACTTTTCTAAAAGGTAGTATTATGCTGTTAAGTGCAAGTGGTCTTGGACAACAAATGGGTAAAGGCCTATTTTATCTTGCATAAACAATTAAGTATAGAGTGAGTCATAGGTTTGAGGCCTGAAAAGGGAAAACACGTAGCCTAGCCTATGGGTCTTAATGTTCAACTTGATCTTCTGAGTCGAATCCTCCATCTTTCTACACCTTTCGACCAGACTAGCACAACACAACATTCATTTTCACCAGTTGTGTCCTTCGAATGAACCAACTATGTGTTCTTCGAATGGCCCTTTTTAGCTGAATATGCCATTTTGAGTCTTCTTGCTTTTAATAACTTAGGACCAAACCTTCGACCAGACTCCAAAGTAAGAGAACAATTATTCCCCAACTATGGAAAGTCCTTCTAATGGACCACCAAGTTGTGTGTCATAATGCAGGACTATGGCGTGCCGAAGGGTTTGCAGATGGATTCGAAGGTGATATGAAGGCACATTCGGATCATACATGAAGATGAATTTGAAAGTCACATAAAGGTAGCCATTCATCCAATCGAAAACTTATGAATCCAAGTCAAACAGGTGAGGGGGGAATGGTGCAGGCGAATGACACTTTTCAGAAGGTTATTAACTTCTGAATTGAAGGAAACTTTCAGAAGATCACTGACTTTTTGAATTGAAGAAAACCAAAAGGAGACCTTTGCTTCCCGAGTCAAAGGACATTCCTACGTCGAAGGACAATCCTGAGTCGAAGGACATTCCCGAGTCGAAGGACATTCCTGAGTCGAAGGATACTGTTTCAAAGGGAAACAAAAACTCAATTGAAGCTTGTATGAAGATATCTCTTGGCTCAAACAAAATTGTGAGAGGCAAAGTCTGCAAGAGGCCCTTCGTGCAAGTGGATTCGAAGGATGCATAGAGATGGTTATTTTATCCCATCGAAGCTTGTCCAAACGAAACAAACATGCATGCAGCATATGCCTAATTGAAGGGGCTGAATCGAAGGAGACCTATTTCCCTCCAAATTTGTCAAAATATTAATTTTATCTGTTTTCTCTCTTTTTGACAGTTTCCTTTTAATTCCGGTGCTGGAAAATCCCAATGTACTTGTGCAAGCTTGAATCTTGAGAATCTTTGTGAGGAAAGCTTTGAAAAATGAGAGGGCGAATTTTGGGGTACAATAGAGACCATGACTTGGAAGGCATCAATAAAGGGCCTCAAAAGAAATCCCATACCAATGCTCCTAAAAACCCTATGGCACTCAACCAGTATAAAGCCCGCCAAGAAAGATTGAAGGTTGTGGAGGGGTATGATACTTTCGACGTTGATGCTCTCAAAATGGGTCTAGTTCCAGATGTAGTAATCCCTCCAAAATTAAAAGTACCTTACTTTGGAAAATATAAGGGGCTCACATGTTCAAGGAACCATTTATGCATGTACTGCAGAAAAATGCATGCTTATGCTCATGATCAGAAGCTGATGATACATTGCTTTCAAGACAGTTTGAGTGGGGCATCTCTAGATTGGTATATACAGTTGGAGCGAATCCATATCCAAACATGGGAAGACATTGCTAACGCTTTCCTAAAGAAATAAAAGTACAACCTGGACATGGCTCCTAATCGCATTCAACTCCAGAACTTATCTCAAAAGAAAGATGAATCATTTAAAGAATATGCGCAACGATTGAGAGAAATGGCAGCCCGTGTACAACCACCACTCATGGAAAAAGAATTGGTCGACACGTTCATGAGTACTCTATAAGGTTTATACTATGAGAATATGGTAGGCAACATCTCCTCGGGATTCTCATACTTGGTGACTATCGGTGAAAGTTGAAGCAGGTGTGAAAAGTGGAAAAATACAAGGGGCATCATCCAATGCTCTTTATAGTTCAAAGAAACATGTTCCTAACTTCTCAAAAAAGAAGGAAGGAGAAACTAATGTTGTCATGTCACACTCGAAAGCACATCATGTAACACCCTACTCATATAACTTGAAATCACTATTCTCAGATTGATCAGTCCCAACCATCAAATCTACCAGTTTCACATCCAACTTCTGAGCTTCTCTGATACTGTCTATAAATTCATTATTAATCTTCAACATACCCAACATAACACTCTTTGGAGTAACCTCGCAAGCTAAGCTCATATCTCTGAACTGCTCAATCAATTCCCTCATGAGTCCTCAACTGCCTTGACGCATAAGTAACTACCTTACCATTATGCATAAGCACACCTCCTAAACCCATCTTGGAAGCATCACAATACACCACAAAAGGCTCTCCTGGATTAGGCAACGTCAAAATCGGAGCCGACGTCAACCTCTTCTTCAATTCCGTAAAACTTTCTTCGCATTGAACACCCCAAACAAATGCTCTACCTTTACAAGTCAACTTAGTCAACAGAAGTGATAACTTAGAAAACCCTTCGATAAACCTTCTATAATAACCAGCTAATCCCAAGAAGCTTCTAATCTCAATAGCTGACTTTGGAGTTTCCCATTGCAACACAGCATCAACCTTCGACGGATCTACAACAATGCCACTACCTGAAATCACATGACCAAGAAAACTAACCTATTTTAACCAAAATTCACACTTGGATAGCTTTGCATATAACTTCTTCTCTTTCAGAATCTGCAATACTACTCTTAAATGTTCAGCATGCTCTTCTTCTGACTTAGAGTAAATCAAAATATCATCAATGAACACCACTACAAACTGATCCAAATGAGTATGAAAGATACGATTCATATATTCCATGAATACTCCCGGCGCATTAGTAACATCGAAAGGCATCACCGAATACTCGTAATGTCCATAACTCATTCTGAAAGCCGTCTTCTGAATATCTTCATTCTTCACTTTAATCTGATGGTAACGCGACCTCAAATCAATCTTGCTAAACACACGGGAATCCACCAATTGGTCCATCAAGTCATCTATTCTTGGAAGCGGATGCTTCTTCTTAATCGTCACCTTGTTCAACTGTCTATAATCAACACAAAGCCTCATGCTTCCATCTTTCTTCTTCACTAACAACACTGGAGCTCCCCACGATGATACACTTGGTCTTACAACATAAACAACGGTTAAAACATCAAAATAACAATACTTGATTGTTAGACAACTACGACTCGTTGACAAGGTCGGACCAACCTTTTGCTCTGATACCAACTTTGTAACACCCCAATTCTACCCCAAGCAAATTATGCAAAATAAATCAGAAGAATTTCATTCATACAAACGAATCGGGACGTCACAAATTCTTCTAACAAATTCATTGCATTCATCATGGATATATAACACTTTTAATAAAACATCGGATGAACCATCAACATAGAATCTTTAATAAAATAATTCAACAACTACGCAGCGGAATTCTTCAATAACATCTTTAAATAAAACAACAACTTCGAAACATCTCATATTTAGTAAATAAACAATTTAAAGTTCAACAACTAAAAATCAGCAATCAAAAATCAGCAAGCGTTCATTCCCCCCGAGTGTTACATATCATAGCAATGACACCAACTCGATCTATTGAAGGTATACGGCCTTCACTCTCGATTACCTGCACGTTACCAACATAGGGGCAACATTCAAACAGAAGGGGTGAGATATCTAACAATATAATAAAGTGCATGATAATTAATATATTAAATCAGATCAATAATATCACCACTTCTCATCTCATAATCAACAACAATTACAACATATATACTCATTCATCAACATCAAATACACTTCATTACTGAATCATATAATGCGACTCAAAACTATGCAAATGCATGTGGTACCACTAGAGCAGAACTCCCATCTCAAAAATCTAATCTGCCAATTAATAGAGGCATCAACAAGGCATAGCCTTCATCTCAAAATTTGCCAATCCAGGCCACCTCAACGAGCATAAGCTCCATCTAAAAAAAATGCAATGTATGCGACTCAACATGAATGTAATAACACACCCAGTTAACAACATCTCAAAACACATCTCAAAACAAAAACATCTCAATCATCTCAAAACAACAACATCTCAATCATCTCAAACAACAACATCTTAATCATCTCGGAACAACAACATCTCAATCATCTCAAAACAACAACATCTCAATCATCTCGAAAACATCTCAATTACAACATCTCATAAACATCTCAAAATAATTTATTAAACATCGTTTATTTATCAAACGACATTGGTTCATCATAATTATCAAATACAACTTTAATGACCACATCTCACTATTAACTCAGTTGTATATCAATACTACAGTAACCCCTACTGTTATTCTGCTACTGTCATAATTCTAACTGCGGCCTCTAACATCTCATGTTCATCATTATGTCCCAAAAGCAGCACAACAGTCATCTACGAGAATTAATTCTAAATCCTAAATTGGTTACTGGGATTACACCTCTTAATCATCATTTAAATCATCTAGAATAAAGTTCATCGCGTTAGCTAATCAACTCTTCGAACGACATCTCAAACAACATCCTAAAACTCAAGTTACAGCAATTTAAAAGAACTGATTCTGTCAAAAATATTCAGTATGGGTCGACACAAAACTCCTTCGATCGACTCATCCTGCTTCATATGTATACTATGAGTCGACACATCCTCCTTATGGATCGACTCATTCTGGCTTTCAATACAGCATGTATCGACACATGCACTCTTCGTGTCGACTCATCTTGAGTCTCGTACTCAACATGTATCGACGCAAACCCTCCATGCATTGACTCATCCTGAGTCGAACATCATTCATGTATCGACACATGCCCTGCATGCATCGACTCATCCTGAGTCGAATATCCTTCATGTATCGACACATGCAGCTTGGGGTCGACACATCCATCGACAGTCTGCATAATTTTCTGCGTTTTCTATTGTAATTTGCTAAGGGAATCATACTACAGCCCTAAAAAACTTATTATCATCATGATAATTCATCACCTAATATTACACTTTATTACTCCATTGATCAAACAACATAATAACATTCTTATTCATAAAAAATTCATCAAATCTTCATCATACATCATTCATAATGCAATCAATTCAAGAACAAACAACAATTACATCTAACCCCATATATCAAACATCATGAACCCAATTATAAAGCCAGAACCCCACCCTTACCTTGGATCGAAGGTCGCTCTACAATTTCCGGGTTGAATCTTCGTTCTTGCCATTTTCCACTTTTTCCAGCAACTTCACGTTCTCCTAAAATCCTTATTTTTCCTCTACTGCTTCTTTCTTCTATTCTAACAACAAATAATAAAATAACCTAATACTATTATATTATTCTTATTGGACTCAAAAGCTACACCCCCTTATTACTTTCACTCACACCATAAAGGCCCACATTAAATAATATTAGCTTCTAACCTTATTTCACATGATAATATAATACCTCAAATATATTATTATTTCTCCATTTAATAAAATAAATCCAATTTAATAAAACTTCTTCACAAATATTCCAAAAATAATTTAATTAAATAATTAATTAAATTACGGGCGTTACAACTCTCCCCCACTTAGAATATTTTTGTCCTCGAAAATTTACCTCAATCAAACAATTCAGGATAGGAGTCTCGCATCTTGCTCTCCAATTCCCAAGTCATGCTTTCTCCTGTAGCTCCTAGCCAAACCACTTTAACCAATGCAATCTCTTTTCCCCTCAGAGTCTTCATTTCACCATCTGCGATCCATACAGGCATCGTCTCCACCGTAAGATTATCCCGTACTTGCACATCGTCCATATGAATCACATGAGATAGATCTGAAATATACTTCCGAAGTTGCGACACATGAAACACATCATGCAAATTTGAAAGATTAGGCGATAAAGCCACTCTATAAGTAACATACCCCACTCTCTCTGAAATATGATACGGTCCAATAAAACGAGAAGTGAGCTTCTTAAACTTCAACGCTCGCCCAACACCATTCACAGGTGTAACTCTTAAAAACACATGATCACCAGCTTGAAATTCTAAATCTTTCCTTTGCTTGTCATGATAACTCTTATGCCTACTTTGTGAAGCTTTCCTCTTTTCTCGAATAAACTTCACCTTCTCAGTAGTCTCACGAACAAGTTCAGGTCCAAGCACTACACTTTCACCAGATTCATGCCAACATAACAGAGTTCTACATCTTCGACCATACAAAGCTTCAAAAGGTGCCATCCCAATACTAGAATGGTAACTGTTGTTATATGTGAACTCTATCAACGGAAGATAAGTATCCCACAAACCTCTCTGCTCAAGAACACATGCCCTTAACAAGTCTTCTAACGATTGAATCATCCGTTCAGTCTGACCATCTGTCTGAGGATGATACGCCGAACTCAACCTCAACTTAGAACCCAACGCTTCTTGCAAACTCTTCCAAAAATCAAAAGTAAATCTTGGATCTCTATCTGACACAATGCACAAAGGAACACCATGCAGTTTCACAATCACACTAACATAAATCTCAGCCAACTTCGACACTGGAAAACTGATGTTAATAGGTACAAAATGAGCTGACTTTGTAAGCCTATCAACAATCACCCAAATCGAATCAAGTCCTTTGAAGTACTAGGCAACCCCGTCACAAAGTCCATTGAAATTCTATCCCATTACCACTCAGGAACTTCCAACGGTTGCATCAATCATGCAGGCTTCTGATGTTCAACTTTCAACTTCTGACAAGTCAAACATGCATATACAAACCGAGCCACATCACTCTTCATCCCAGGACACCAAAACAAACCTTTCAAATCTTTATACATCTTTGTAGCTCCTAGATGAATACTCAACTTACTTCTATGACTCTCTTCAAGTATCACTTTCTTCATCTCAGCATCATTAGGAATACAGATCCGGTTACGAAATCTCAACACACCCTGCTCATCTAACTTGAAATCACTATTCTCAGATTGATCAGTCCCAACCATCAAATCTACCAGTTTCACATCCAACTTCTGAGCTTCTCTGATACTGTCTATAAATTCATTATTAATCTTCAACATACCCAACATAACACTCTTTGGAGTAACCTCGCAAGCTAAGCTCATATCTCTGAACTGCTCAATCAAATCCAACTCTTTAATCATCATTGCTGACATATGTAAAGTCTTTCGACTCAACGCATCAGCTACCACATTCGCCTTTCCTGGATGATAATTCAAACTGAAATCATAATCCTTTAACAATTCTAACCATCTTCGTTGCTGTGGTACGGTGGGAGAACTAACTTGAGGTTTTTGCGTTTGTGTTTGCAAATGTTTTGGTTTAGCAGGAGTCGCCACCGACTTTTTATTTTATCCTAAGGAAAGGTCAAAAAGCACAGGAAAGACCTTTGAGATGTTTTCTTGGGTTCGGAGAGTAGATTATAGAAAAGAAAGGTATTAACACCCATTCTATCCATGGTTATCCATGGGCTCTTAGTTTCTTGTTTAGATCACTTTCTTTGCTTTTCAATTGTTTAAAATGGTGCTTTGTCTGTGATTTAGAAAGATGTTTTGAAAGAGGCCATCGTTGTGGCAACCTTTGTAATGATTCTTGTTTGAATGTATACAAAGATGTTTTTATCTTTTGAAAAGTTTTCAATGTTTGAAAGTAGGGTTTTGAAATTATGTTGTGAAGTGTGTTTGAAAATAGCAAGGATGTTTTTGCAAGCTTTTGATCAAGTAACTAAGAGTTATCTACCCTATTTTACTCAAATATCTTTCTTATGTTTTTAACCCTTTTAACAGTGTTGTTTCACCATTGCATTTGGTGAACAACCTTGTGTTAGGATGTTAAACGGGACAGGCACGAGTCATCGTATAGAACATGATAGCAACTGTGTCAAGTATCTTTGGCAATTTTCCGAGGGACTAGATCATTTTGTATAGGCAACCAAGATAGCATCATCGAGGGACTATGATCTTTTGTTTTGTTTTTGTTTTGCCAAGATACCTAGCATGCATACCATGGCCCATTTGTTTAGGCAACCAAGTGGAGATACCTTAAGGGGTGTTTATGTGCAAGTGTGTTTTATTGCATGCAAAAGTTTATCTTGAATTAGGATTTTCTATTTCATTGATTTTATCTTGCCATACATATCCTAATTACTAGCATTCACATTTGAAAGCAATAAAATGCGGAAATATAAAATCCTACGCTATTACAGCATTTAGGGGATGGGGATACACATTTATACATGGGGTGGTTCAACGAGAAAAATAGATAAGAAAAGAAAATAACAAGGGGAAGATAGAGAGAAAGAGAGAGAGCTAGCGCGCTGCTGAGAGGAAGTCAGAAGTTCTGACCCAGGCCTGTTGCGAGATTATCAACCTTTTGGTGAAAATGTATGAGTCAGAACTTTTGACTCTGGCACCTCCAAAACAGAAACCTGTTAGTGGGAAGGTCAGAAGTTATGACCCCCATGCGCTGCAAGACAAAAGTTTGTTAGTGGGGAAGTCAGAAGTTCTGAACCTGCTGGAAATACAATAATTTTCAGAAGTTATGATATTATTGACAGCAAAACAGGCTTCAGATGTGCTAACGTCAAAGTCAGAACCTGGCTTCTCCCTGTGCTAGCCAGAACATCTGCAGTTTTATTATTTTGCCATAAAACAGAAAACATGCTTGGGACAACCTCAGCAAATGTCAAAGTGTTTCAGAAGACATAACCAATAAGGTCACAAGCAGGTTCTACACTGATTCTCTTCCTACTTAAACATTCAGAGGTATGAAAATCCTCAGAACGCAAACAACAGCAACATGATATTTACATTATGTTTTATTGAGTTTGCAAAGCTGATGATGTTTAGCAGCGTGATGAAAGTCAGCAGGTGCTTACCTGGCTGTTGAAAAAGTCTGTGAGTGGGAGCTAGCTTTAACTCTAATGGTATTCTGGACAGGTTCTTTTTAGAATAGGTGGATGGAGAAGGTATGTGTATGTATGGTCAGAAACTGTATGGGTGTTCTTTGGTCACAAAGAAAACTGGGTATTAATGAAGTTTGGATGTAGGAAGTTCAAAGTTTGTGAAAATTCCAGGGATTTTTGGACAGAGATTCACAAGGTTGTTTTTTTGTTTTTTTTACTAGAGTTTTTCTGTTTCTCCTCTAGAAATTTTTTCTGGATGGTGTCTCACGTGCCTTTGTGATGGACAATGGTGTCCTATTTATAGGCAAGGCTTTGTGGATTTTTGAACGTTAAAGGGCGCCAATATTTAACTTGTTTTTGAAGGAATTTCATGAAAAGTTGTGATGATGGACAGCTTTTCAGCCTAGGCTGGAACAATAGGCAAGGATTGAGGAGAAGTGACCTCTATAGGTGAAAAGTGGCGCATAGAACCATGCCTAAACCTGCACAAAGGTGTTTACCAAGCCACACGTGGAGAGACCCCTTGGATGAATGTTCAGGAGTGGTTGTGAGCATTAATGGGCATTAAATGGTGATGAGATTTATCAACATAAAAAATCTTGTAATAGGAGATTTTGCATCATTACCTAAAACCTGAGCCAGCAGTTCTGCTTTACCAAAAACAACGTAAACCAAGCTCTGACCTTGGCCTCTCGCTGTCTCAGCAAGTTCTGAGAATTTTCCAATATGCTCCTTTGATCTGTCTTTAAAGACTCTGGACTTAGTGGTCCTACTTCAGTACTTTACCCCATCTGCTGATCCCATTACCTTCTGATCCCAGTACGTTCTGAAGGAGGTTCAGGCTTTGTTACCTTCTTCACACTTCTCTAACAAATTCTGGCTGAACTTTGCGTAACTGTTGAAAGAGCCATGTTCTGACTGAATGTTATGTGCTGAACCATGTTTACAATCTCTGACTGAGTTGGTATAACTACTGAAAGAGCCATGTTCTGACTGAATGTTATGTGCTGAGCCAAGTTTGCAGCTTTTGACTGTTTCTGCCTGGAGGTTGGTTCATAAGCTCTGAAGTGCCATTTTCTTAAACACCCCCCTCTTTTTTTAGAGAAAAATTCCCAATGTTTAGAATTTAATTTTTCCAAGGTAAAAGCTTTGCCTTTAGAGCTTGTAAACGACCATTTGGCTCTTGTAAATTGTTTGCTTGGAAAGGAACGATAATGAAGGGCATGGCTTTGTTTAAGAGAAAAACCTGAGAGTTCAAGATGAATTCCTGAAGGATGGGAGGGCAAATTTTGGGGGTACAACAGTTGCCCCTGTTCAATCTTCTTAGGCCTGAAGAGTTAGATTGGGGAATCTGCCTTTCGTGACTCAAAGGTAAAAGAGGATTGGACACTAGATTGCCTGTAAATTTGCACTCGTCAAAATGTAGGTGAGGTAATGGGCTTAAAGATGCTATTTGGAGACGGTAGAATCTTGTTGGAGATGGGCTTAGAGATGCCATCCAAAACTTATTTGTTGAATATTAGTAGAATGAACATCAAAATGGTATCCGTATTTGGAACGCATCTGAGCTGTATCTGGAGATTGGGTTCGTATGAGCAAACAAATAGCGTCCGTGTCTAGAGTGTATCCTAGCTGTAACTGTATTTGATTCTTGAATAAATATTAGAATGACTGCCGTGTCTGGAGTGTATCTGTATTCTGAATGGGTAACAGAGAAACATCTGTGTAGAGAGCATCTATGTGCTGGGGATAAATTCCGAATGAGTGACAGAATGGCGACCGTGTCTGGTGCATATCTGGACTGTATCTGAAGTTGAGGCCTGTATGAGTAGCAGAATAACTTCCGTGTCTAGAGTGTATCTGTACTGTAACTGGGATCTGGACAAGTGACATAATGACTTATGTGTCTGGAGTGTATCTGAACTTGAGGTTTGGTAGTTAAATCTTAATGAGAGATAGAATGGCTTTCGTGTCTGGAGCGTATCTAGTCTGTATCTGATATTGAGATCGGTATGATTAGCAAAATGACTTCCGTGTCTGGAGTGTATCTGTACTGTAACTGGGATCTGGACAAGTGACAAAATGATTTCCGTGGCGACTGCACTGGGGAGAATCAAACTTCTGGTGTAAGGGCCAGAAAGGCATCCTTGTTTGGAGCGTATCTGAACTTGAGGTTTGGTAGTTGAATCTGAATGAGAGATAGAATGGCTTCCGTGTCTAGAGCGTATCTAGTCTGTATCGGATTGTTGAAGTTTGAATGAGTAATAGAATGACCGCCGTGTCTGGGGTGTATCCATACTGTATCTGAATAATTGTTAGCGACAGCCTTTTAATCTTATCCTGAGAAGGGTAAAATGTTAGCTAAAACACATAGTTATGTTGCATGATATGTATGATGCAATGTACTGTGTTTCATTAATGTTTATGATATATGAATGTAATGAATGCATGTAAGCTGATTAACCATCTTGTTGAGGAAGATAAATCCTTGATAACTGGAGATAATGAAATCTTTGACTGCTGCCGGGGAAGGTGAATCCTTGACCGATGCTGGGGATTCCAAAAAATCTTTGATTATTGAAGATGAGAAATCCTTGCTGACTGCTTGGGGATTAAAGATCTTTGATTGTTGAGAATGAGAAATCCTGGGGTCATTGCTGGGGATTGAATATCCTTGGTGACTGATGGGGATTTAATGAGAGCTTTGACAACTTCTGCGGGGAATGAGAATCCTTCATGACTTTCCTGGGAAATAAGGAGAACTCTGAAAATCTCTACTGGGGGGTTAAAACCTGGGAGGCTTCTGCTGGAGAAATGAGACCTAGAATCTTCGATCTGTTGGGAAATAATTCTATGGGGAGAATGTTTACCCGACCGGTGAAATCAGGAGCTTAGGTTGTACGCCAATCTACTGGGGAAGTTGGGGAACACTGAATGGTTCCCACTGGGGACCGGGAGTTGGGGAATTTGACTTCACTAGGGAAGAAGGTTTAGAACATTCTAGCTCCGCTAGGGATATGTATTTTAGGGTCTTCGGGCTCCACTGGGGATTAGGAGTTTGAACTCTGATGGGAACTTTGAAACTTAACTCCGCTGGGGGATAAGGTTTATAACACACTGGCTCCGCTGGGGATCTTGAAATTTAACTCCATTAGGGATGTATACTTCAAGGTTTTAGCTCTGTTGAGGATCTGGATGACATATTGCAGGGGATTTCTTCTGGAATAGCACAAGGATATCTTCCTACACCTTCAACCTACCAGTAATTATCCTTTCTCAATTTCGTTTTATTTGTAAGCAGTGATTATATTCAAATGCATATGCCTATTTAACAAAACTTTGGACGTTTTCAAATAAAACATAAGTGTAAAAAGAAAGGAAATGCAAGCAAATTTCTGCACTTTGAAGTATCTTTGCATTAACTTTTGTAAGTATCTTTGTACAAAGGAGGCAGACATCCTAGTAAGAGAATGTTGTCGTAAAAATTGAGAAAAAATTTATACAAAAGAAAGATGGCTATGTGTAACAATTCCATGGGGTTCCCATTCTGCTATAGCCTTCACAACTCTGAGTATCTTGTCCATTCGCTGCTTCGTCCGCCGATGATTGGATTGATCAGAAGCTTGGAGCTTGGTCGTGAAGATATTTTCCTTAAAGTGATCCGACGAGACATAGTCATACGCTTTAATTCCCTAACTTTTGCCTGGATCGCCCTTTTGGGTTTTCGATCCACCGGGAAACCCTTTTTTGCCCAAGTCGCCCTTTCGCATTTTCAACTTGTCGGGTGTACAAATTTTTTTGTTTATCCCTAATTTTTGCCTGAACCGCCCTTTCGGGTTTTCGATTCACCGGGATGCCCATTTTTGCCCAAGTCGCCCTTTCGGGTTTTCAACTTGTCGGGTCGTTTTATGCGTAGTATCTTTTGACTATGTCTGCGTTTGCAGCGTGCGGCAAGTCGTCGCTGTCCATGGTGGTCAAAATCATTGCCCCACCAGAGAAGATGCTCTTGATCACAAATGGTCCTTCGTAAGTAGGAGTCCACTTGCCCCTGGGATCACTTTGCGGCAAGATGATCCGCTTGATTACAAGATCTCCGACTTGATATACCTGACGCTTGACTTTCTTGTTGAAGGCCTTGATCATCCGTTTTTGATACGTCTGACCATGACAAACAGCAGTAAGTCGTTTCTCGTCTGTTGTACCCTAAAATTTGCCCTCCCATATTCTTCAAGATTTGTCAAGATCAATCTTCAAATAGATCAAGGGGTTGCCCAGTCAAACAGCCTCCTAAGCCAGCTGAAATTAGGGTTTTGGTTATTGCAAGGAATTTGAGATTTCCAATGGTTCAATCAAGTCCCATAGGCCTAAATATATTGTCAAGCATCTACATGCCAAGTTGCAAGACTCACAACATCAAATTGCACAGTCAAAAGTCTTATTTGCTTCACAGTCAACTGCAGGGGAAAAATGGTCATTTTACAGTCAAAATTCAAAATTTTTGGTCAACATCTTATTTTGAAGCCACAATCATCATTTGATCAAATCTTGATCATGATTCCACAAGCATGGCTCAAGAAATCATCAAGATGCAAAAGTTGCTATTTTTGGACAGTAGAAAAGTCAACTGTATCTTGACCAAGGCATAACTTTTTCATGGTTCATCAGAAAAATCCCATCCAATGATCATTTTGAAGGGGAGGACATTTCCTACAACTCATCTTCACATTCAAAGTCCAAGAAATGCTCTCACAAAAAGTTATCAATTTCTACATTATAGGTCAATTTCAAAAGTCAACAAAAAGGCATTTTAAGTCAAAGACCATAACTTGAGATTGGTAAATCCAAATGACATGGGACCAAAGGCATTGGTTAGAGGACTTCAAGACCTTTCCAAAATATCCAAGAACATGTTCATATGATCAAAATTGAGCAAGATATGCATTGGAGAAGTTGGGAAATTTTTGTGAATTTGCAAAAGTCAACTTTGCTCAAAACACATCATTTTTGCTAATGGGCCTCAAATTCCTTCTTGAATCTTTACCCAAAGCATATGCACGACCCATCAAGCCTATTTGAGTTTATTTTCTTATTTTCATTAATTAATTGAATTTTTTATTAATATTAATTCATTTAATTGATTTAAAATGTATGAAAATATGAAGATATGGTTTTCAAATCTTTTCATGAAGCAAATATGACCAATATGAGCTGGAGATTTCGTGTGCCAATCAAAGAGACAAGAATATCCAATTTTGGCAAGTTTTCTCAATCAAAAAGGTTGAAAAATATTTGATTGAAATCAAATATTGAAAACATGAATTCCATGGATTCTTGGCCAAGATTGTAACCTAAATCCATTATACTATATATGCTGAACCTAACCCTAATGCCATTCACGTGTAAGCTGCTGCAAAAACACCATAAGCATATTGGAAAAATATCAAAAAAAAAACTCAAAACTGTTCTCAACATTCCAGCACGATTCAAAGCCTTAGAGCGATTCAAACACATTGCTAGGCTTCCCAGGAACAATTTGCAAACAAAACCAAGCTTCATAGCTCAAGAAATCGTGGAAAACAGTTTTACGGTTTGAAGCTTTTTTCCATAATTGCATATCATTATTCATGCATATTTAACCTCTTTTGTGGATTGTTTTGTGTTAATAGGACTGATACGAAGCTATTGGTGTGATTCAATTGGATTAAGATGCCCTGAAACGTAAACCACCATTGATGAAACTTAGGGTTTCGAAGCTTCCAAATTGGGGCTTTGTGATATAGGAAAAATCAGAGACTCTAAAGCCCATGGTTGAATTCGTCAAGGCCAGACGAATCAAACCCAACCCTCGCGATGAATTTATATTGCGCACAAACCTAATCGCTATTTTTCCTTTTTCAGTTTGTAGGGGTTAAAACCCCCCGCTATCTAACTCTTTTTTTGCAGGAAATTGAAGAAGACGAAGGACGTGTTCAATCATGAGTGGTCCGTTCAAATAAAAAGGCGCGCTGTGTTTGCTTTACCACATATGCATTAACCTTTTTATATTATATTCATTAACCATCATTATAACAAATGCGTTCAGTTGGCTTGGTGGATAGTGAGGTGTCTGGAAATCAATGGGACCTGGGTTCGATTCCCAGGTCCACCCAAACGCTTGTTCATATTTTTTCTAACATGCTCCTGTGCAGGCTATCAAAGACATTCCACCATGGACTCTCACAAATCAACGCGCCAAGTGGCTATAAAGCTCAATCCAATGGCCATGGGATGGATGACCACCATGCTCCCCAGTCAAGCCAGCGTGGACAATTCCAAAAGTCAAACAGACTTGCTTCTTAATGGGCCTAAAGTTTCCAGCAAAACCTCCTAATTGGGTCCATCAACCCCCATGGTTCTTTCAATTTTCCTTTTATTTTCTTTTTACTAATTTTCGTTAATCATTATTAATTATTATTATTAATTCATAAATTAATTTATTTTCATATAAAAATCAGAAACTTAAAACATTGTTTATTTTTATTATTTATTCTTTTCACTATTAATAATTATTTTTGTAAATAAATTATAATTAATTAATTTAGTTGTTTAATTAGGACTATTTTAATCTTTTTCATAATAAATAAAATCAATCTAGAATTAGGGTTTTTCTTTTGACTTTTAATTTCTTTTATTTTTATTTTCATTAAAGACTTAAAAAACACAAAAACATTTTTTTCTTTTAATTATTTAATTAATTAGTTATTAGGTTTAATATTTTAATTAATTGCAAAAAAGGACCAAGTTACTTTCTTTTCTCAAAAAAGGGTCAAAACCCTAAGGACGTCCCGATTTAATTTCTTTCGCGCTTTAATTCCTTTTGATCATTATTTATGTATCTGTTTCCGAGGATGTAATAGTTAATTAGGCTTTTATCGCTTTATTTACTTTTCTCGCACTTATTTTCCAAACGGGTTTTGTTTTTTGGCGATGTATAGACCCGCGCCTTGTAATAGCGTAGATTCAACTTTCCACAATTTATTTTCCACACTCTTAACTGTTAATATGCATGAAAGACTTGTATGACAAATAAAATCAATTCGTAGCTCACAAATGCATGTACAAGATAATATAACATGAATTCAACACACATGCACATGCCACTCCTAGGGTACGCCTCACTGGTTGCCTCGACGTGGTCGTCAAGTATAGGGTGTTTTAGAGGTCGCCCTCCTGTCTAAAGATCCAGTTGCCTCGAAACGGTTGCCTCGGATAAAAGGATCTAGGACATTAGGGTTACCGCTAAGGTGTCATACTATTGCTTTGGTGACCACACATGTCCCTAATAATCGAATTGACCCGAATAACTCCAACGACGGTGCTACCTACTTCTCAATAGTGGGATAGTACTGTCTAAAGGACTCTTACACAACCTAATTCCTTAGAGTAGGTAGATTTCTCCTAGGTACTTGCTCTCTCTCAAAAACAAAAACACTTTTCGCACCTACAGTTTCAAAAAGTTTTCAAACAAATATTTTATACACTCTTGAGGACAGATACAAGAGTTACCTAGAAATTTTTCAAACGAAACTTTTTCAAAACCCACACACACTTGAAAAGCAAACAATCTTTTGAAAACATAAGAGCAAGTACCTAAGAGCCCGTGGATAACCACGGATAGAAAGGGTGCTAACACCTTCCCTTTCTATAAATCTACTTCCCGAACCGAGAAACATTCTCGAAAAGGAATTTTGCTGTGCTTTTTTCCTTTCCATGTTGGAGAACATAAAAGACGGTGGCGACTCTTGATTACCGCGACATTTCGCGAACCATCTTAAAAAACAGTCAGTTCTATTTACACCGATCACATCGTCGATCAAGTTAAGTTGATCAAGGCGGGTCTGAATCCAATTGTCTTCACTCAAACCGGTATCCTTCATAATCCTGAAGGAAGGAATTTGAACTTCCATAGGTAACACATCTTCCATGCCATATACCAAAGAAAAGGGGGTTGCCCCTATTGAAGTACGTGCCGTGGTACGATACCCGTGCAGAGCAAACGGTAACATCTCATGCCAGTCTTTGTAGGTGACTGTCATCTTTTGAATGATCTTCTTGATATTTTTGTTCGCGGCTTCAACAACACCGTTCATCTTTGGTCGGTAGGGAGATGAATTGTGATGATAAATCTTGAACTGCCCGCACAGAGCGGTGATCATAGTGTTGTTCAAATTTGTACCGTTGTCTGTGATGATCTTGTCGGGGATACCATACCGGCATATGAGGTTCTGCTTGATGAAGCGGGCAACCATATTCTTTATAACAGAGGTGTAGGAAGCTGCTTCAACCCATTTGGTGAAGTAATCAATAGCCACCAGTATGAAGCGATGTCCATTGGATGCCGTGGACTTGATCTCTCCAATCATGTCAATGCCCCACATTGCGAATGGCCAAGGAGCTGTCAGAATGTTGAGAGTAACAGGAGGAATATGTACTTTGTCAGCATAGACTTGGAATTTGTGACAAGTACGGGAATGTTGATGACAGTCAGCTTCCATGATAGACCAGTAGTAGCCTACCCTTAGAATCTTCTTAGCCATCGTATGTCCGTTTAATTGGGTGCCAAAGGTGCCACTATGTATTTCGGTTATGATCAACTCTGCTTCAACCTCGTCCACACAACAAAGTAGAACACAATTATGGATGCGCTTATAAAGGATACCATTGCTCAGGAAGAACTTGGAAGTAAATCTCCTTAAGAACTTTTTGTCATTGACGGAAGCTCCTTCGGGGTATTCTCGAGTCTGGAGATACCTTTTGATTTCATGAAACCAGGGTTGTTCCACTACCTCTTCGGTATTAATCTCATGACAGTGCGCAGGTTCGTCCATTCGCTCGATGGTGATTTTGGGAGCCTCGTTATCCCAGTTGAGTTTAAACATGGAAGACATTGTAGCCAGAGCATCTGCTAGCTGATTTTCTTCTCGCGGGAAGTGCTCGAAAGTAATCTTCTCGAAATGAGGCAACAGTGTCAAGACATGTTCTTTGTATGGGATAATATTAGGATGTTTAGTATCCCACTCTCCTTTGAATTGACTGATAACCAAAGCCGAGTCCCCAAATACGACCAAAGA
Organism: Vicia faba; assembly: GCA_948472305.1. Taxonomy (NCBI): domain Eukaryota; kingdom Viridiplantae; phylum Streptophyta; class Magnoliopsida; order Fabales; family Fabaceae; genus Vicia; species Vicia faba. The sequence goes on along the minus strand of OX451738.1, from coordinate 695,273,043 downwards.
TTTGATTCCCAAGTCTATAGCAGCCTTGAGACCAAAGATGCAAGCTTCATATTCAGCCATGTTGTTGGTACAGCTGAAGCAAAGTCGGGCAGTGAAGGGTGTATGGTAACCTTCCGGAGAAATGAGTACCACACCGATACCGTTGCCAAGCGCATTTGAAGCACCATCAAAGTACAGGGTCCATCGGGACCCTTGTTCAGGTCCGTCATACGGTCCGTTACCTTCAATGTTGTCCAATGTCATGACGTCCTCGTCAGGGAAGTCGAATCTCATAGATTGGTAATCTTCGACGGCTTGATGAGCTAGATGGTCAACTAGTACACTCCCCTTTATAGCTTTTTGAGTAGTATACTGGATATCATACTCAGTTAGGATCATCTGCCATCTAGCGATCCTTCCATATAAAGCAGGCTTCTTGAAGATATACTTGATCAGATCCATCTTGGAAATCAGTAAAGTGGTATGGGTCAACATATACTGCCTTAGCCGGTGAGCAGCCCATACCAAAGCGCAGCAAGTCTTCTCGAACAGTGAGTAGCGAGTCTCACAGTCAGTAAACTTTTTGCTAAGGTAATAAATGGCATGCTCTTTTTGGCCAGACTCGTCATGTTGGCCCAGTACGCACCCCATTGAGTTATCCAAAACAGTTAAATACATGATTAACGGCCTTCCTTCGACGGGTGGCATCAAGATAGGAGGTTCCAGTAAATACTCCTTGATCTTATCAAAAGAAACTTGACAATCATTGTTCCATTCGACTACCTGATCTTTCTTCAACAGTTTGAAGATTGGCTCACAGGTAGATGTTAGGTGAGAGATGAACCTCGCAATATAGTTTAGGCGTCCCAAGAAACCTCTAACCTCCTTTTCAGTGTGGGGGGAAGGTATTTCTTGTATAGCTTTGACCTTAGATGGATCAACCTCAATGCCTTTGTTGCTGAAAATAAATCCTAAAAGTTTACCAGACCTGACTCCAAAAGTGCACTTGCTTGGGTTCAGTCTGAGCTTATACTCCTTCAACCTGATAAACAACTTTTGCAGATGATCAAGGTGTTCTTCTTCTATCTGTGATCGGGCTATCATGTCGTCTACGTAAACTTCAATCTCATGATGTATCATATCATGAAACAAAGCTACCATGGTGCGTTGATAGGTTGCCCCGGCATTCTTCAGTCCGAATGGCATCACTTTGTAGCAGAAGGTACCCCATTGCGTGACAAAAGTAGTTTTCTCCATGTCTTCGGGGGCCATTTTGATCTGGTTGTATCCCGAGAATCCATCCATGAAGGAAAATACCTTGTGTTAAGCTGTGTTGTCAACCAAGATGTCAATGTGTGGTAGTGGAAAATCATCTTTAGGGCTAGCCCTGTTTAAATCCCGATAGTCCACACACATTCTGACTTCACCGTCCTTCTTAGGTACGGGCACAGTGTTAGCAACCCATTATGGATAGGAAGTAACAGCCAGAAAGCTAGCGTTGAATTGCTTCATTACCTCATCTTTGATCTTCTCAGACATGTCGGGCCTCATTTGGCGGACCTTTTGTTTGACCGGTGGACAGTCTTCTCTTGTAGGGAGACGGTGAACCACGATATCTGTATCTAGTCCCGGCATGTCTTCATAGGACCAGGCGAAGATTTCAACATATTCATTCAACAACTTCACTAAGAGCTCTTTGACACTTGGTTCCAGGTTGACACCCACCTTAACCTCTTTCTTGTCTTCCTCTGTTCCCAAATTGATGGTTTCTAGCAACTCTTCATGAGGCAGAATAACCCTTTCTTCTTGTTGCAAAAGTCTGGCTAACTCTCCCGGCACTTCACAGTCTTCGTCAACTTCGTACTCAACATGATTGACCAAATCTTCAGAGTCACCGAAGGCTAAAGCAGAATAGTCACCCATGGAATCCGGAGTGGATGGGTACCTGCATTTTTGTGAGTGTGGGTATGTGTAAGGGATAGCCATCCTTAAACAAAACAAAATGCAAAAGGAAAGAAAAGGAACACAACAGTTTATAGATGAAAACGTCCAATGATTCATTAAAACATGGCATATGATAATGAAGAAAATCAAGCCCTTACAAATGGACCTATATGTCCCGGGCAAGGCATAAGGTGAAAATAGTGTACGAATTGTTTAGTTATTACAAACCAAAATAGGAAATTGTTCAAAGATAAATTACTGGTTGATGAAAGTGATGGGAATAAAGTCCTTTGCTTCCCAGTTGCTTAATCCTCCTTCGACGATTGGAAAGATCCAATCTTCAAAGTTGTCTTCTTCATCATCATTTTCTAAGGCATTAATTCCATGGTGAGTGATTTTTACGGGTGGTCCTCCGGCCTTGGAGCAACGCATAGCTTTCTGGCCTGCAGCAGTAAAACCTAGTCCTAACTTGTCCGTCTTGTGAGGAAAATCAGGCAGTTTCCCCCATACTGTACTCCTTCCTTCTTTGATTACAATCTCTGCATCCTTGAGAGATGCCATCCTAGACACAGGCTTGGAAATAATAGGCACATCAGTCATTGTCTTCGCAACTGCGTCTTCAGGAGAAACTTCCTCAAAATGTTGGAAAGGCGTTTCTATGAATTCGCCATCCAACTCCACATAGCGGAAGGAGTTGAGGTGACTTATCATGTACTCTTCCTCACCGTGCACCGTTATAATCTTACCCTGAACAAGATACTTTAGCATTTGGTGTAAAGAGGAGGTAACTGCCCCAGCATAGTGGATCCACGGCCTTCCCAACAAGCAAGAATATGAAGGACGAATGTCCATCACATAAAAGGTGGAGTTGAAAATTTCTGTGCCCACTATGATAGGAATGTCCACTTCACCATGAACCATCCTCTTGGACCCGTCAAAGGCCCTAACCACAATATTACTAGGTTTGAGGGTCAATCCTTCGCAGTCCAATCGGTCTAACGCTTTCTTCGGTAGCACATTCAAGGATAAACCGGTATCAACTAGGACATGGGCAAGGGTGGTTCCCCTGCATTCTACTGAGACATGTAGCGCGTCGTTGTGCTTCCTTCATTTAGGGGTCAAATCAGCATCAGAAAAACCAAGACTGTTATCAGCAGTAAGGCTGGCCACGCACTCTTGAAACTGGTCAGCCGAAGTTTCTTGAGGCACGTGTGCCGTCTTTAAAAATTTGATTAAGGCCTTATCATGAGCCTCAGAGAAGAGTAGGAGAGCCAACATTGATATTTTGGAAGGGGTCTGCCCTAGTTGTTCTACGACGTCGTAGTCGCTCTTTTTGATTATCTTCAAGATTTCTTCCATTTCTTTCTGGGTGGTTTCGGGGATAACCACAGTATGAGCCTTCGTCCTGACAGGCGCTTCTAGTATCCCCTAACCCTTATCGGTAGTATTAATGGAGGGTCTAACTTCAGGAATATCCAATTCTTCAATTATCGGGCCTTGCACAGATGGCTTAACAGGCACAAAAGCTTTCGAGGGTCCGAAGACTGCTCGGGGGGGAGCAATCTCCGGAGAGAAAATCCGTCCGCTGCGAGTTATCTTGCTTGTTCCCGCAATGTTCCCTATATCAGGGGTTTCATCATCAAAATTCTCTTGGACTTATTCAATCTGTTTGATACCATGATAGAAGATTTCTCCTCCATAGTTCCATGGTACCGTCTTGTTAGATTTATACGGGACATGCCCCGGCATGGTGATTTTTAACAGCACAAACTTAGGATCAGGCGTAATCTTGACAGGCCTTTTTCAAGCCTTGGGAAGATTGTCGGAGATGGTTATTATTGCAATATCATTGGTTGAAGTAGCAAAAGTAGCAGGAGTAACAGGAGTGAAGGTATCAACAAGAGTCTTTTGGAAGAGTATCTCTTGGGTATCCATCAGGCGTTGGATGTCTGATTTCAACAGTGGGCAGTCAGCTCGTATGTTTAAACAAAAGTAATAGTCCTTTCCACAACCTGGGAATATCCCGGCTCTCATCAAATTCACTTTAATCACTGGTAACGGAGTCAAAACGTCAGCAACGTTGGTAACATGAAGGTCTTCCAAAACAACATGAACATTATGACCGTGCTTGGGCATTGGGGCAGAAATCACATTCGGCTTTTTGGGCGCATCGAATTCTACCTCCTTGGCGTCGATCAGGTCTTGGATTTTGTTCTTAAGAGCCCAACAGTTGTTGGTATCATTCCCTACACTGTCAGAGTGGTAAGCACATTTTGCATTGGAGTGGTAATATGGAGAAGAGGTATTGGGGATCTTTGGCGCATCCTTCAAATTGGTAAGATTCGGCTATAGAAAATGAGGGAGTACTTGAGCCGGTGTCATGTTGATTCGAGTGAACTGCTGTTGTGGCCTTTCTACCCTTTGATGATTAGATCTTGGCTAATTGCTGTGAGGTTGATCATTTGAATAGTTTTGGATCATCACAACCCCTACAGTTGGCCGGCGCTCGGTTCTTCCTTGGCTTTTCTGATAATAAACAGCAGAATCTTCCTTCTTAGCTGGGAAGGTCTTCTTAATGGCAGTGGACGTGGAGGTATCCTTCTGAATCTTACCACTTTTGATGCCGACCTCGACCCTTTCACCGGTCAAAATTAATTCGGTGAATCCCACGAAGGAACTCCCAATTAAATGATTGAAGAAAGGGCCAGACAGGGTCCCTAAAAACATGTCAACCAGCTCTCTATCCGACAATGGTGGCTGCACCCTTCCATCCAGATCACGCCACTTCTGAGCATACTCTTTAAATCCCTCGTTAGAAGCCATACCCATACTCTGTAGTTGAGTACGAGTGGGCGCTAAATCAGCGTTGTATTGGTATTGTCGATAGAAAGCAGCAGCTAAGTCTTCCCAGTTATGAACCTCAGACCTCTCAAGTTGACAGAACCAGACCAATTGCGTGCCTGACAAACTGTCTTGGAAAAAATGGACCCAAAGATCCTTATCAGATGAGTAGGGTTGGATCTTTCTGACGTAGGATCTCAGATGCATTTTCGGACATGACAGGCCGTCATACTTAGCAAATGTAGGAACTTTGAATTTGGGAGGAATAACGATCCCAGCGACCAACCCTAGTTCTTCGAAATCTAAACCAGGTACCCTTTGCAACTCCATGGCTGCCAACCTATCCTCAAGATTTTTAAACTTAACATCCGCCGGGGGATATTGCCGTTCGGAGTAATCTTCGTCTTCTTCCTCTTCCTCTTCTTCTCCTTCAACTTCAGATTCAGAAGGCATTGCAGTTCCTTTTCCTTTACCAGCCACTTCATCAGACATTGAGGGGAACTCGAGAACTTTTCTAGCATTGCTTTCAAACCTTCTTCCCATGATGACTACACCAGGCATCTTCTTCTTTTTCTCTTTATCTTTCTCCAACAGTGCTTTAAGGTCCTCTTGACCCTTTGTTAAGGTCATGAGGAGTTACTGGAATTGAGAATTCTGTGCTTGCAGATCCTTAATTGTCTGCTCCAAATCTATCTTGCTGAAATAAACAACAGAAAGATAAGGAAACCTGGTGTGAAGACCTGTTTATGCATATGATAAATGCTATGTTATTCATGTAATGCATTCAAGGATTCAGAAATTCAAATTTGTTGCAAACAAAAAGAACACACGTCATATTTAAGAAGAAATTTGTTAGTACATAAGTGCCCCATGGGCAAAATATTACAAAATTCTTAATGTAAAAAGACATTGCGCATCCTCTTTGGTGCGATGTAAGTGTTGAGAGTTTCTTCCTCGTAAAGTCGGCGGGTAAGTTCCAAAACCTTCTTCTCACTGGCATAGAAGTTGGCTTCAAAAGTATTCCGTTCTTCTTTGAGTTGGATCCAACTCTTTTGTAATTCTTCCAATGATGTTGGCATGTCTGGATGTAGGAGGGTGTATGGAACCTCTCCTTCCATAACAGACTCTTTGATCACGGGGTGAATGTGAGGGTATGGCATCATAAGATTCTGGGCGCGAGTTCGTACCCATTTGAGATAAGGCTCAAGGGGGATGTAATTCTTGTGCCCCAGTGTCTTACTATCCACCTTATTGGGCATCCTCCAAGCTCTGATGAACCTTTGTCGAAGTCCTTGCGCATCGTTGTCGAAGTTAAAAACCAAGTCAGGAATCAACATGTCATGAGGGCCATCCCTCCGAGCATATCCAAACTGTCTTAGAGCTAAACAGGGGTTGTAGGTAATGCCTCCCCTAATGCCAAGTAGTGGGACATTAGGGAACTCTCCACAACGATCAATGATGATGACATTTTCTCTGGACCGAGAACACCAATGAATATCAGAATGTGTGAGGGTCATCAACCGTTGTAAGCACCTTAAACCCTGCTCATTCTTCAAAACTGACTATGGAAGGTGAGAAATAAACCACTTTGCTATGAGAGGAGTATATCACATGAGAACACCTCTTTTCCTCATTGTTCGTGTGTAAAATGAGTGTAGGATGTCCCCAAGCAATATAGGCACAAGATTTCGAGATATGAAAATCTTGATAACATTCACATCTATAAGTTGATCAGGGTTTGGGAACAAGACCAACCCATAGATGAGGAGTGCCACAATCTCTTCAAAAGCTTGTAGATCTAGAGAGTTCCAGCAGTCTTGTGCCTTCTCAAACAGAAACTTTGCCAAGAAACCCTTGACACCACTCCTGGTTTCCCAATGACCCTTGATATCAGATGGTTGCAAGTGTAATGCTTGAGCAACATCTTCAGGCTTTGGTTCTTTTTCCGTACCATTGTAGGGTAGTTGATGAAGAATAGGAACTCTCAGGAGTTGAGAAAATTCCTCTAAAGTAGGTACTAGTTGGTAATCAGGGAATGTGAAACAATGGTGTAGGGGGTCAAATAACTGGAAGAGAACTTTCACCATGTCTTCTTCAATGTTGGAGTTGACCAAGTTGAGAAGTCTACCATGTCTTTCACTGAAGAGAGAATTCTCTGGAATCCTGGAAGTAAGCTCTTTGAGTTGAGGGGGGATTCTCACAAGGTTGACTTGAATTGTTTTCTTGCGAAGAGATTCCATGACCTACAAAACAAGAACAAAGATGAAGATCCAAACCCTTGAAATGGTTAGTGGATGCATATGATGCTTTATGATGTTCATGATGTATGCACAAGCACATATACAAACAAGTCACACAAGATCCTAGTTTTAGGCTTGCATGTGGTTTCATAGGTAAGTACCCTCTTGAGTTTAGTTGGCTCATACCTGTCCTATAAATAGTAACCGGGTTCTAAGGAGTTTAATATCACTGGATTATTTTCTGTGTTCATTGTTTTGGTTTAGCCACTTAACTGGCGACCAAAATATTCCAAGAAAACAACCCTCAATGAGTGTAGTATCGAGTATCTACCAACTTCGGATTGTACCAAAGTCGGTCATCTCACTACCCCTAAAAAAGGCCAAGATGGTCAAGTAAGGTTCTAAGAGTTCATTAGTGCTTCATGACATCACTCAGCGGCCCCGTATTCTCTTTGATTGACTCAAAGGCTACCAATACTCACAAATATGTCGCACTAATATAGCTATTGCTTCAATCATGTCGGTATACCCCGCACAGTTTCCACAATGTATTGCTATTTACCTATGAATGTTTCCCAAATCCGGGTAGAGGATTTCAAGCCCAAACAAGAGAATCAAATGTAAAGCAATCAAAGCAATCAATATAAGCATACAAAGGTGATCTAAACCCTAAGGTTACTCCACTTTCAATTCCCCAGCAGAGTCGCCAGTTCTGTGGTACGGTGGGAGAACTGACTTGAGGTTTTTACGTTTGTGTTCGCAAATGTTTCAGTTTAGCAAGAGTCACCACCGATTTTTTATTTTATCCTAAGGAAAGGTCAAAAAGCATAGGAAATACCTTTGAGATGTTTTCTTGGGTTCGGAGAGTAGATTATAGAAAGGGAAGGTATTAGCACCCTTTCTATCCATGGTTATCCATGGGCTCTTAGTTACTTGTTTAGATCACTTGCTTTGCTTTTCAATTGTTTGAAATGGTGCTTTGTGTGTGATTTGGAAATATGTTTTGAAAGAGTCCATCGTTGTGGCAACCTTTGTAATGATTCTTGTTTGAATGTATACAAATATGTTTTTATCTTTTGAAAAGTTTTCAATGTTTGAAAGTAGGGTTTTGAAATTGTGTTGTGAAGTGTGTTTGAAAATAGCAAGGATGTTTTTGCAAGCTTTTGATCAAGTAACTAAGAGTTATATACCCTATTTTACTCAAAGATCTTTCTTATTTTTTTAACCCTTTTAACAGTGTTGTTTCACCATTGCATTTGGTGAACAACCTTGTGTTAGGATGTTAAACGGGACAGGCACGGGTCATCGTATAGACCATGATAGCAATTGTGTCAAGTATCTTTGGCAATTTTCTGAGGGAATAGATCATTTTGTATAGGCAACCAAGATAGCATCATCGAGGGACTATGATCTTTTGTTTTGTTTTTGTTTTTCCAAGATACCTAGCATGCATACCATGGCCCATTTGTTTAGGCAACCAAGTGGAGATACCTTAAGGGGTGTTTATGTGCAAGTGTGTTTTATTGCATGCAAGAGTTTATCTTGAATTAGGATTTTCTATTTCATTGATTTTATCTTGCCATACATATCCTAATTACTAGCATTCACATTTGGATGCAATAAAATGCGGAAATGTAAAATCCTACGATATTACAGCATTTAGGGGATGGGGATACACATTTGCACATGGGGGTAGTTCAACGAGAAAAATAGATAAGAAAAGAAAATAACAAGGGAAAGATAGAGAGAAAGATAGAGAGAGCTAGCGCGCTGCTGAGAGGAAGTCAGAAGTTCTGACTCAGGCCTGTTGCGAGATTATCAACCTTTTGGTGAAAATGTATGAGTCAGAACTTCTGACTCTGGCACCTGCAAAACAGAAACCTGTTAGTGGGAAGGTCAGAAGTTCTGACCCCCATGCGCTGCAAGACAAAAGTTTGTTAGTGGGGAAGACAGAAGTTCTGACCCTGTTGGAAATACAATAATTTTCAGAAGTTCTGATATTATTGACAGCAAAACAGGCTTCAGATGTGCTAACGTCAAAGTCAGAACTTGGCTTCTCCCAGTGCTAGCCAGAACATCTGCAATTTTATTATTTTTCCATAAAACAGAAAACATGCTTGGGACAACCTCAATAAATGTCAAAGTGTTTCAGAAGACAGAACCAACAAGGTCACAGACAGGTTCTACACTGATTCACTTCCTACTTAAACATTCAGAGGTATGAAAATCTTCAGAACGCAAACAACAACAACATGATATTTACATTATGTTTTATTGAGTCTGCAAAGCTGATGATGTTTAGCAGCGTGATGAAAGTCAGCAGGTGCTTACCTGGCTGTTGAAAAAGTCTGTGAGTGGGAGCTAGCTTTAGCTCTGATGGTATTCTGGACAGGTTCTTTTTAGAATAGGTGGATGGAGAAGGTATGTGTATGTATGGTCAGAAACTGTATGGGTGTTCTTTGGTCACAAAGCAAACTGGGTATTAATGAAGTTTGGATGTAGAAAGTTCAAAGTTTGTGAAAATACCAGGGATTTTTGGATAGAGATTCACAAGGTTGTTGTTTTGTTTTTGTTACTAGAGTTTTTCTGTTTCTCCTCTAGCAATTTTTTCTGGATGGTGTCTCACGTGCCTTTGTGATGGACAATGGTGTCCTATTTATAGGCAAGGCTTTATGGATTTTTGAACGTTAAAGGGCGCCAATATTTAACTTGTTTTTGAAGGAAGTTCATGAAAAGTTGTGATGATGGACAACTTTTCAGCCTAGGCTGGAACAGTAGGCAAGGATTGAGGAGAAGTGACCTCTATAGGCGAAAAGTGGCGCATAGACCCATGCCTAAACCTGCACAAAGGAGTTTACCAAGCCACACGTGGAGAGACCCCTTGGATGAATGTTCAGGAGTGGTTGTGAGCATTAATGAGCATTAAATGGTGATGAGATTTATCAACATCAAAAATCTTGTAATAAGAGATTTTGCATCATTACCTAAAACCTGAGCCAACAGTTCTGCTTTACCAAAAACAATGTAAACCAAGCTCTAACCTTGGCCTCTTGCTGTCTCAGCAAGTTCTAAGAATTTTCCAATATGCTCCTTTAATCTGTCTTTAAAGACTCTGGAATTAGTGATCCTACTTCAGTACTTTACCCCATCTGCTGATCCCATTACCTTCTGATCCCAGTACGTTCTGAAGGAGTTTCAGGCTTTGTTACCTTCTTCACACTTCTCTAACAAATTCTGGCTGAACTTTGCGTAACTGTTGAAAGATCCATGTTCTGATTGAATGTTATGTGCTGAACCATGTTTATAATCTCTGACTGAGTTGGTATAACTGCTGAAAGAGCCATGTTCTGACTGAATGTTATGTGCTGAGCCAAGTTTGCAGCTTCTGACCGTTTCTGCCTGGAGGTTGGTTCAGAAGCTCTGAAGTGCCATTTTCTTCTTAAACACCCCCTTCTTTTTTTAGAGAAAAATTCCCAATGTTTAGAATTTAATTTTTCCAAGGTAAAAGCTTTGCCTTTAGAGCTTGCAAATGACCATTTGGCTCTTGTAAAATATTTTCTTGGAAAGGAACGATAATGAAGGGCTTGTCTTTATTTAAGAGAAAAACCTGAGAGTTCAGGATGAATTCTTGAAGGATGGGAGGGCAAATTTTGGGGTACAACAGTTGCCTCATATTCAACTCCTTCTGATCAAATAAATACTTTAAGCTCTTATGGTCACTAAACACTCCAAATCTTCAACACAAAAACAACTGCAGCAAGTTCTAAATCATGCGTAGGATAGTTCTTCTCATGAGTCCTCAACTGCCTTGACTCATAAGAAACTACCTTACCACTCTGCATAAGCACACCTCCTAAACCCATCTTGGAAGCATCACAATACACCACAAAAGGCTATCCTGGATTAGGCAACATCAAAATCGGAGCCGACGTCAACCTCTTCTTCAATTCCGTAAAACTTTCTTCACATTGAACATCCCAAACAAATGCTCTACCTTTACAAGTCAACTTAGTCAACGGAAGTGACAACTTAGAAAACCCTTCGATAAACCTTCTATAATAACCAGCTAATCCCAGTAAGCTTCTAATCTCAGTAGCTGACTTTGGAGTTTCCCATTGCAATACAGCATTAACCTTCGATGGATCTACAACAATACCACTACCTGAAATCACATAACCAAGAAAACTAACCTCTTTTAACCAAAATTCACACTTGGATAGCTTTGCATACAACTTCTTCTCTTTCAGAATCTGCAATACTACTCTTAAATGTTCATCATGCTCTTCTTCTGACTTAGAGTAAATCAAAATATCATCAATGAACACCACTACAAACCGATCCAAATGAGTATGAAATATACGATTCATATATTCCATGAATACTCCCGGCACATTAGTAACACCGAAAGGCGTCACCGAATACTCGTAATGTCCATAACTCATTCTGAAAGTTGTCTTCTGAATATCTTCATTCTTCACTTTAATCTGATGGTAACCCGACCTCAAATCAATCTTGCTAAACACACGGGCATCCACCAATTGGTACATCAAGTCATCTATTCTTGGAAGCGAATGCTTGTTCTTAATCGTCACCTTGTTCAACTGTCTATAATCAACACAAAGCCTCATGCTTCCATCTTTCTTCTTCACTAACAACACTGGAGCTCCCCACGGTGATACACTTGGTCTTACAACATAAACAACGGTTAGAACATCAAAATAACAATACTCAATTGTTAGACAACTACGACTCGACGACAAGGTCGGACCAACCTTTTGCTCTGATACCAACTTTGTAACATCCCAATTCTACCCCAAGCAAATTATGCAAAATAAATCAGAGTTATAGAATTTCATTCATACAAACGAATCGGGACGTCACAAATTCTTCTAACAAATTCATTGCATTCATCATGGATATATAACACTTTTAATAAAACATCGGATGAACCATCAACATAGCATCTTTAATAAAATAATTCAACAACTATGCAGCGGAATTCTTCAATAACATCTTTAAATAAAACAACAACTTTGAAACATCTCATATTTATTAAATAAACAATTTAATGTTCAACAACTAAAAATCAGCAATCAAAAATCAGCAAGCGTTCATTCCCCCCGAGTGTTACATATCAGAGAAATGACACTGACCTGATCTATTGAAGGTATACGGCCTTCACTCTCGATTACCTGCATGTTACCAACATAGGGGCAACATTCAAACAAAAGGGGTGAGATATCTAACAATATAATAAAGCGCATGATAATTAATATATTAAATCAGATCAATAATATCACCACTTCCCATCTCATAATCAACAACAATTACAACATATATACTCATTCATCAACATCAAATACACTTCATTACTCAATCATATAATGCAACTCAATACTATGCAAATGCATGTGGTACCATTGGAGCAGAACTCCCATCTCAAAAATCTAATCTGCCAATTAATAGAGGCATCAACAAGGCATAGCCTTCATCTCAAAATTTGCTAATCCAGGCCATCTCAACGAACATAAGCTCCATCTAAAAAAATGCAATGTATGCGACTCAACATGAATGTAATAACACACTCAGTTAACAACATCTCAAAACACATATCAAAACAACAACATCTCAATCATCTCAAAACAACAACATCTCAATCATCTCAAACAACAACATCTTAATCATCTCGGAACAACAACATCTCAATCATCTCAAAACAACAACATCTCAATCATCTCGAAAACATCTCAATTACAGCATCTCATAAACATCTCAAAATAATTTATTAAACATCGTTTATTTATCAAACGACATTGGTTCATCATAATTATCAAACACAACTTTAATGACCACATCTCACTATTAACTCAGTTGTATATCAATACTACAATAATCCCTACTGTTATTCTGCTACTGTCATAATTCTAACAACGGCCTCTAACATCTCATGTTCATCATTTGTTCCAAAAATACCACAACGGTCATCTACGGGAATTAATTCTAAATCCTAAATTGGTTACTGGGATTACACCTCTTAATCATAATTTAAATCATCTAGAATAAAGTTCATCGCGTTAGCTAACCAATGCTTTGAACGGCTTCTCAAACAGCATCCTAAAACTCAAGTTACAACAATTTTAAAAAACTGATTCTGTCAAAAATATTCAGTATGGGTCGACACAAAACTCCTTTGATCGACTCATCCTGCTTCATATGTATAGTATGAGTCGACACATCCTCCTTATGGATTGACTCATTCTGGCTTTCAATACAACATGTATCGACACATGCACTCTTCGTGTTGACTCATCTTGAGTCTCGTACTCATCATGTATCGACGCAAACCCTCCATGCATCAACTCATCCTGAGTCGACCATCATTCATGTATCGACACATGCCCTGCATGCATCGACTCATCCTGAGTCGAATATCCTTCATGTATCAACACATGCAGCTTGGGGTCGACACATCCTTCGACAGTCTGCATAATTTTCTGCATTTTCTACTGTAATTTGCTACGGGAATCATACTACAGCCCTAAAAACCTTATTATAATCACGATAATTCATCACCTAATATTACACTTTATTACTCCATTGATCAAACAACATAATAACATTCTTATTCATCAAAAATTTATCAAATCTTCATCATACATCATTCATAATGCAATCAATTCAAGAACAAACAACAATTACATCTAACCCCATATATCAAACATCATGAACCCAATTATAAAGCCAGAACTCCACCCTTACCTTGGATCAAAGGTCGCTCTACAATTTCTGGGTTGAATCTTCGTTCTTACCGTTTTCCACTTTTTCCAGCAACTTCACGTTCTCCTCAAATCCTTATTTTTCCTCTACTGCTTCTTTCTTCTATTCTAACAACAAATAATAAAATAACCTAATATTATTATATTATTCTTATTGGGCTCAAAACCTACACCCCCTTATTACTTCCACTCACACCATAAAGGCCCACATTAAATAATATTAGCTTCTAACCTTGTTTCACATAATAATATAATACCTCATATATATTATTATTTCTCCATTTAATAAAATAAATCCAATTTAATAACACTTCTTCACAAATATTCCAAAAATAATTTAATTAAATAATTAATTAAATTACGGGCGTTACAATTCTCCCCCACTTTGAATATTTTCGTCCTCAAAAATTTACCTCAATCAAACAATTCAGGATAGGAGTCTCGCATCTTGCTCTCCAATTCCCAAGTCATGCTTTCTCCTGCAGCTCCTAGCCAAACCACTTTAACCAATGCAATCTCTTTGCCCCTCAGAGTCTTCATTTCACGATCTACGATCCGTACAGGCATCGTCTCCACCGTAAGATTATCCCGTACTTGCACATCATCCATATGAATCACATGAGATGGATCTGAAATATACTTCTGAAGTTGCGACACATGAAACACATCATGCAAATACGAAAGATTAGACGGTAAAGCCACTCTATAAGCAACATTCCCCACTCTCTCTAAAATCTGATACGGTCCAATAAAATGAGAAGTGAGCTTCTTAGACTTCAACGCTCGCCCAACACCAGTCACAGGTGTAACTCTCAAAAACACATGATCACCAGCTTGAAATTCTAAATCCTTCCTTTGCTTGTCATGATAACTCTTCTGCCTACTTTGTGAAGCTTCCATATTTTCTCGAATCAACTTCACCTTCTCATTAGTCTCACGAACAAGTTCAGGTCCAAGCACTACACTTTCACCAGATTCATGCCAACATAACGGAGTTCTACATCTTCGACCATACACCGCTTCAAAAGGTGCCATCCCAATACTAGAATGGTAACTGTTGTTATATGTGAACTCTATCAACGGAAGATAAGTATCCCACGAACCTCCCTACTCAAGAACACATGCCCTCAACAAGTCTTCTAACGATTAAATCGTCCATTCAGTATGACCATCTGTCTGAGGATGATACGTTGAACTCAACCTCAACTTAGAACCCAACGCTTCTTGCAAACTCTTCCAAAAATCAGAAGTAAATCTTGGATCTCTATCTGACACAATGCACAAAGGAACACCATGCAATTTCACAATCACACTAACATAAATCTCAGCCAACTTTGACACTGGAAAACTGATGTTAATAAGAATAAAATGAGCTAACTTCGTAAGCCTATCAACAATCACCCAAATCGAATCATGTCCTCTTGAAGTACTAGGCAACCCCGTCACAAAGTCCATTAAAATTCTATCCCATTTCCACTCATGAACTTCCAACGGTTGCATCAATCCTGCAGGCTTCTGATGTTCAACTTTCGACTTCTGACAAGTCAAACATGCATACACAAACCGAGCCACATCACTCTTCATCCCAGGCCACCAAAACAAACCTTTCAAATCTTGATACATCTTTGTAGCTCTTGGATGAATACTCAACTTACTTCTATGACTCTCTTCAAGTATCACTTTCTTCATCTCAGCATCATCAGGAATACAGATCTGGTTACGAAATCTCAACACACCCTGCTCATCTAACTTGAAATCACTATTCTCAGATTGATCAGTCCCAACCATCAAATCTACCAGTTTCACATCCAACTTTTGAGCTTCTCTGATACTGTCTAGAAATTCATTATTAATCTTCAACATACCCAACATAAAACTCTGCGAAGTAACCTCGCAAACTAAGCTCATATATCTGAACTGCTCAATCAATTCCAACTCTTTAATCATTATTGCTGACATATGTAAACTCTTTCGACTCAACGCATCAGCTACCACATTCGCCTTTCCTGGATGATAATTCAAACTGAAATCATAATCCTTTAACAATTCTAAACATCTTCGTTGCCTCATATTCAACTCCTTCTGATCAAATAAATACTTTAATCTCTTATGGTCACTAAACACTTCAAATCTAGAACCATAAAGATAATGCCTCCAAATCTTCAACACAAAAACAACTGCAGCAAGTTCTAAATTATGCGTAGGATTGTTCTTATCATGAGTCCTCAACTGCCTTGACGCATAAGCAACTACCTTACCACTCTGCATAAGCACACCTCCTAAACCCATCTTGGAAAAGCTCACAATAAGGTGTTACACCTTTCCATCCAGATATGGACAACTAGCCTATCCAGAGTACTCACCGATACAGGCTTCATCCTCAATGTACTACCAAAAGCCAGTTTTATGAAGCTAACCATAAACAACATTGTCTTAAGGCCAAGTTCTATGATAGTTAAAGCTTTCGATGGTTCTTAAAGCACATTGTTTGGAGAAGTGAACCTTCCTGTCAAGACCGGCCCGCAAATGTTCTACATTACCTTTCAGGTGATGGATATAGAACCAATATATACATTCTTGCTTGGGCGACCTTAGATTCATGCAGCAGGGGATGTCACCTCAACCCTACATAAAAAATTGAAGTTCCTTGTTGAAGGAAAGTTGGTTATGATTGAAGAGAAGAGAATATCTTTCTAAGTCACTTGGAGTCCTACAGATATATTAGTGTGGAAGAAGACTGTATGGCAACATTGTTCCAAGTCCTAGAAGTTACTTCAATGGTAACCCTACCGGTGGAGAAAATCAAGAAACCAGGAACTACCATGAATTCATGGAGAGGTTTACAAACCGCTGCGAAGGATCGTACATCAAAAGCTTAGGGCAAATTTATAGAGATACATGAGAAGAAAGATGGTTTTGGTTTAGGCTACAAACCGTCAAAGGCTATTCAAACATGCAAAGGACAATTTTCTCCCATCTAGGAAACCTTTGTCAACAAAGGAGTGGAGCATAGTGGGTAAGTAGAAATGATATCCAACAAGAGCAACACCAAAGGAGCGTCTAATTTCATCTGTGAATGTGCTCCGGGCGAAGAGCTCAAGAATTGGACAGCTGTGGAGATTCCAGAAATCTTTTTCTTTCCAAAGTAATTTTCTATTTTAAAAAGAACTTATGTCACACCCGAGGCATAGGGGTAGCTTGTAAGGGCCCCCATTTATTTTCAAATAGTATTTTCAATTAATAAGAGTTATGTTTTTCATTCAATTAAGATATTTGCCTTTCTCTTGCATTTCTTTTTTATTTTTAAAATGGAAATATCTTTTTCTTCATATAGATTTTCCATTTCACATTCTAAAAAGAAGCAAAACATGATAAAATGTACAGATCCACCCTAAACTCATCGATAACGATACTGCTACTATCCGATATTATTTTGATGCACCAATTAACTTAGCTGAAGAGGAAGATGAGGATCTTAAACTTTCCAAAGAATTGGCGAGGGTATTAGAGAAAAAAGCATATTATATATAACCTTACCAGGAATCTATAGAGATCATCAATCTTGGCACTAAAAAAGATTCAAAAGAGATCAAGCTAGGTGTAACCTTGGAGAAAAGTGTCAAAGAAATGATGATTAAGCTTTTGAATGAGTATAGGGATATATTCGCCTGGTCTTAAAGAGATATGTCGGGATTAAATACATATATTGTGGTGCACAGACTACCTCTCAAAGAAGGTTGTTCTCCAGTTAGACAGAAACTCAGAAGAACTCGTCCAAACATGTCTGACAAGATTCGAGAAGAGGTATTTAAGCAATTTGATGCAAGGTTCTTAGCCGTGGTAGATTATCCACCTTGGATAGCTAACATCGTGCTAGTGCCCAATAAGGATGGTAAAGTACGCATGTGTGTAGACTGTCGGGATCTGAATAAAGCAAGTCCTAAAGACAATTTCTTGTTACCTTGCATAGATGATTTGGTGGACAATAAAGCTCAAGCTTTGGTATTTTCTTTCATGGATGGTTTCTCATGATATAATCAGATCAAAACAGCACCTGAGGATATGGAAAATACTACTTTCATGACTCCTTAGGGCACCTTCTGTTAAAAGTAATTCCCTTCGGTCTAAAGAATGTAGAGGCAACTTATCAACGAGCAATGGTAATGTTATTTCATGACATGATACACAAATAAGTTGAGGTATATGTGGATGATATGATTGCCAAATCCCATACGGAGGAGGATCACATCATCCAATTGCAGAAATTATTTGAACGTCTACGGAAATTTAGACTGAGGTTTAATCCAAACAAATGTGCATTTGGTGTCAGGTCAGGCAAACTATTGGGTTTTATTGTAAGTCAGCGAGGTATTAAGGTGGATCCTGTCAAGGTGAAAGCCATACAAGAAATGCCAGCTCCAAGAATAGAAAAAGAGGTTTGTGGTTTCTTAGGATGATTGAACTACATCCCAAGGTTCATATCGTACCTAACTGCTACGTGCGAGCCTATATTTAAACTACTTCGAAAAGATCAATTAGTGGAGTGGAATGATGACTGTCAGACGACCTTTAAAACAACAAAGAAATATTTACAAGAGCCATTAATTTCGATTCCATCTATCCCTGGAAGACCACTTATCATGTACTTAACAGTACTTGAAGGATCTATGGGATGTGTATTGGGACAACACGACGAAATAAATAGAAAAGACCATGCAATCTACTACCTAAGCAATAAATTCACCAACTGCAAAACCAGGTACTCACTCCTCGAGAAGACTTGTTGTGCTTTGGCTTGGGCTACTAAACGACTGAGACAATATATGTTAACTTACACCACGTGGTTAATAGCAAGAATGGATCCTTTGAAGTATGTGTTTGAAAAGCCAGCTCTTACGGGAAGAATTGCTTGGTGGAAGATGTTGTTATCTGAGTACGACATCTAATATGTTACTCAAAAAGATATTAAGGACATTGTGCTAGCTGATCACCTGGAACATCAACCATTTCCAGAATATCAACCAATGAAGTTTGATTTTCCAAACAAATATATAATGGTTATAGGTGACTACTAAATAATAGGACCCGATGAAGGACCTGAACCAGGGGCACATTGGACACTAATGTTCAACGGTGCGTCCAACGCACTAGGACATGGAATTGGGTCAGTGCTGACATCTCCAAAGAATTTTCATAAACCTTATACTGTAAGGTTATGTTTTGATTGCACCAACAACATTATTGAATATGAAGCTTGTATCTTGGGTTTAGAAGTTGTTATTGATCTAAGGATTAAACACCTCGAAGTATATGGAGACTCATCGTTAGTCATATACCAAGTTAACAGTGAATGGGATACTCGACATCCCAAATTGATTCCATATCGGGATTATGTTTTCAAACTAGCTACGGAGTTCACTGATATTACTTTCACTCTAATTTCGTGAGAAAAAAATCAGATGAAAGACACTTTGGCAACTCTATCAGCCATGTTTAAAGTAACATGGCCAAATCATAAACCGTGCATCACGATCAGACATTTTGAAGAACCTGCACATTGTCTCGCCATTGAAGAAGGACTAGATAATAAACCTTGGTTCTATGACATCAAAAGGTACTTGGAGAAACAAGAATATCTAGAAAAAAACTCGACTATTGACAAGAGAACTCTACCAAAACTAGATGCGAAGTTCTTCTTAAATGGGGATGTGTTGTACAAAAGAAACTACTATATGGTATTACTCAGGTGCATGGAGAACCATGAAGCATATACGCTTATGAGAGAGATCCGTGAAGGAACCTTCGGGACTCATACAAATGGACATGCCATGGCTATAAAAATATTAAGAGTAGGTTATTATCGGTTAGAGATGGAAGCTTATTGCTACCATTATATGAAGATGTGTCACAAGTGCCAAATCTATGCTGACAAGGTGCATGTGCCACCAACTCCTTTGAATGTCCTGAGTTAACCTTGACCATTCTCGATGTGGGGAATTGATATGATAGGAATGATTGAACCAAAGGCTTCTAATGGACACCGATTCATACTAGTAGCCATTGATTATTTTACCAAGTGGGTAGAAGTTGCGTCCTATGCAAATGTGATAAGACAAGTGGTTACTCGATTTATCAAGCAGAACATTATATGCAGATATGGGGTTCCTAGCAGAATTATTCAAACAATGGGTCCAACTTAAACAACAAAATAATGAAGGAGTTATGCGATGATTTCAAAATTGAGCATAATAATTCCTCACCTTACCGATCCAAGATAAATGGGGCCGTTGAAGCTTCCAATATAAATATCAAGAAAATCATTTAGAAAATGGTGAAGACATATAAAGATTTGCATGAAATGCTTCCCTTTGCTCTACATGGCTACCGTGCCTTAGTACATACTTTAACAAATAAAAGCATTTGATAAAACATCAAAAAGTATTTTTGTTAGAAAAACATTGAAATAAATCCATGCCTACGTCTATGCCTACGCCTGCGATACAATAATCAGCAACACATTGACACTGTTCACCATGACATACCAAAATACAAATCAACTTGGGGATATCGCAACCAGTAACAAACAACATTGGGAAGTCGGTCACTTAGGAAATCCAATGGTTTAAAAAGGAGAAAAATATCAAAATTTTTTACAAAACACTTGGTGCATTTAGATACGAAACATTTGGTGCTTATGAAACATTTGGGTATCATGTCAATAACATCATTGGGTATCATATCAATTTTGTGCATTATATATATATACACAATATACATTGCATTTCAAAATTTCTTAAGTTAAGAATACTACGGACTATCTTGGGGCCTATTACTAGATAATTTATCTACAAGTTCAAAACCTTAGCTTTATTCAACAAATACCTCGATTGAGAATGGACACAACCGATAGATTAGGGTTGTACTAAGTAATGTATCTACAACTTATATCTTTGGTTTAGTCATCCAAGATTCAATTATCAAAACACTTTTTCATATATCAAACTCGCATTATTTATCCACTAGGTAGTGGTAAATATGCAAATCTGTGATATAGTTTACTATGTTAGTCTCGAAAATTTAGTAAGTTATCTATTATCAAACACGTGTTATCTATCCCTAGGTTGCGGTAGGTGTGCTAAAATCTGTGACATAATTCATTATATCAAAATTCGAGCAACAATGAATTATCAAGCTTGCGATATTTATCCTCTAGGTTATGATAAATATGAAAGTATGTGATATACCTTACTATGTTAGTCTCTAAGCGTTAGTAAGATATTTTCAAACTCATATTATTTACTCTCTAGGTTGTAGTAGATGTACGAAAGCTACGATATAACTCGTTGTGTTAGTCTCAAAGCTGCAATAAGTTATCTATTTTTCTACGATATAGTTCATTGTGCTAGTCTCCAAGCAACAATGAGTTATGAAACTTTGTATTATTCATCCCCTAGGCTTTAACGAATAGACAAAATATACGTTGTAGCTTACTATGTTAGTCTCGAAGCGTTAGTAAGTCAATTTTCAAACTGGTGTTATTTACCCTCTAAGTCATGGTAAATACGCAATAACTGTGATAACTTGTTGCATCAGTCTCAAAGAAGCGATGAGTTATCTATTTTCAAACTTGTGCTATTTTACCTCCTAGGTTATGGTAAATGCACAAAATCTACGATTACTCCTTTATTTACTTTGTTGTTCAAAATTTCTTTTCAAAATATTTTCTACTCTG
Source organism: Vicia faba (assembly GCA_948472305.1). Lineage (NCBI taxonomy): Eukaryota > Viridiplantae > Streptophyta > Magnoliopsida > Fabales > Fabaceae > Vicia > Vicia faba. Next base: position 695,251,531 of record OX451738.1, on the reverse strand, counting down.
AGGTCAAATTTTGGGGACATACATTTAGAAGCGGAAAAAAGAAGAGGAGAAAGAATTCAGAAACAAGACTTTGTTGGACGATTCCTTGGAGAGCTTTGCGCAACCACCATTCAAGCCATACACCTTTATACCGAGGGTTGAAGGTCTTCTCCATTCCTTGTTGCGCCTCAGTACCTGAAACAAAGGGAAAAGAAGGAGATATTAGAGGAAGAGAATCAGAAATCAGGAAAGGATAATACAAGAAGATTCACTACAGGAAAAGGTAATTCTTGAACACTTAGATTTATGGTTAGATTACTGTGATGATTGGTTATTTATTCGTGATTGATTTGGGTATAATTTATTGTTTCTGGGTTAAATTGGGGTTTTAGGGTTCGATTACCAAGGGGCAGGGTTCATATGAAGAACCCTAGGGTTAGGGTTCTAACAATATGAGTTTATGGGTTTTGGTTTAAGTTTAGGGTTCATAGGGAACCCTTAGGGTTTGGTTGGAGGCCGCTTGTAACAACCCTTTCTAACCCCAAGCAAATATAGCATAAAATAGAGTAAGATAGCATGCATAATATTCAAAGGGTGTCACATGTCGTTTTCCAAAACATAGAAAACTAACAAACAGTCATCAACATACACCTGGTCATAATACATAACACATATTAAAACTTCATGTTTCCATAACTATGCATATCACAGTGTGTCATACCCCAAATTTTCCATGTCCTTATATTACACTTAGGTTTTTTAACAGATCATATTATATAATTTTTTATGGGGGGGGGGGGGGGGGTTAAAACAGAAAAGGGGTGTATTGATCTAAGATGGGTCATCAATATCTGATGGCCCATTAAAGGTCCATTCTTTTTAAGAGGGGTGCGCTTTGTAGAAGGAGGTTTAATTTAAAGAGGTTGATTAAATAAATAAAACAACAACATTACGTCATTTTTATAGACCATATCAATTTATTTGTAAAGTCCCATTAGCCCATTTAAATTTATAAAAGGGGTTGGTGCATTGTTGATCATTTAGGCCCAGTAAAGTTTTCTGATGGCCTAACTTTTTAATCAAAATAATTTGAAGTCAATTTCTGAATTTTTATTATTATTTCACTTTTACCAATTAATATAGTCAATTATTATTTTTATATTGTTTTTGAAAATTATATTCATTGTTTTAAAACATTTGATTGATTGAAAGACCCAAACAATTAGGCCCATTTGGTTCAGACAAGCTTTGTATTATTAACTTGTTGTTTTTATAATAATTTTCGTTTTACTTTTTTTTTATAAAATTATATTAATTGGGTTATAAGACAATTTTTGTAAATAATTGAATTTTTATTTTTGATAAGAAAAATCCCATTTGTTTGGGTCTAGCTTTTTTTATTATTGTTGTTACAAAACGTTTGGCCCAATAAGTCTGGCCCTCTTCAATTTTTGGAGAAAGCGGTTTTTTTAATTATTGATTTTCTTTTTGTGTTTTAGCTAAGCAAAATTGTTGGCCCAAAGTAAACGATGTGGCCCAGTTAGTAGTTTTTTTGGTATGTTTTAAAGAAGGGTCATCTTGTTTTATTTATAACAGTTTATGTAGTTTTATTTAAAAAAAAGAAATACTTGTTTCAAATCAAACACACATCCGACCCAATATGATGAGAGCGTATGGCCCAAATATCCTAACATTTACTGTGGAAATTATGTCCGCGCGCATGAAAGAAAAATAATCTTTCTTCATGAACAAACTTAAAATGTAGTAAATGGCAGAAGAACAAGTATCAACAAATCTGAAAATTTTTTTAACTGAATCAAAGAAATCAAAGAAATACAGATTCGTATACATCAATGACGCCTTAAAATTATAGACCAAATTTTGAATTCATTCCTAAATTGAAAACCTAATTAATTTAATTTCCTAAATATAAAAAACTAAAAACACTATAAAACGGAGGAGAGAAACAGTAACAAGGGGAAGCAAAAACAATAAGAGAGGAAGAAATTGTTGTAGTAAGAGAGAGGGTTGCCTTACCGTTCATATCCTCATTTGGGGTTTGGGTTTCGAGATCCGAAACCCTAAACCTGGTGGAGCCTCCATCGCCTAGACTTCAATCACCGCCGGTATGCCATCTATGTCGCTGCATCTGTATGCAGGAAGAACAGTGGGTTAGCCAAAAGAAACTGGAACTCGGAGACGTAGAGAAACGCATATTAGAGGTAAAACAACTATGGAAGCTTAGCTTTTGTAGTTTGAATTTGTGTTTGTCATGATGATTTAGGGTGTGGGAGGCATTTTGTTTTGAGGGAAGTAAGGGTTGGATTAAGGCATCACCGCGGTTGGGGTTGTTATGTTGTTAGGGGTTTGCTGAGAGCGTGAGGGATATAAGAAGAAGGGTTGGGAAGAATGATTGAAATAATAAATTTGGTTTTTTTTTTTGTAAAAAAAAAACAAAATATGATCATTGGGCTTAGATCGTTAGCTAAATGTACCCTGACTTTTTTTTTTTACTTTTACTAACATCTGTGATTACCCCCAGACCATTGGGCCTGAATTAAAAAATATGAATTCAGGCCCCATGCTTTTGGAACCCTTGTTTCGTTACTAAGTGTAAAACGTGCACCCTTCCTGGCCTCTTGGGCCTGAATTCATAATATGAATTCAGGCCCTTATATTTGCACCCCCTAAATATTACTTCACAATTAAAATCGTACCCCCCAGCAAATTCATTTTATTTTATTTTTTATAATTGCATTTTATATAGTTATTTATCTATTTTTTCTTCTGATTTTTATATATTTATATTTATATTTTAATAATTATAATATTATATATTTACATTTATATTTTAATTATAATCATATATATTTATTATTATAATTGATCAATTAATTTAGGCTTAGTTAAAAAAATATATTTATCTACATTAAATCACATCTTTAAAATGATATACCTAGAAGCAATTCTCGTCGTATAATTTGATTTGATATTTTATATCAAAATATTAAAACCCCCGATTTATTAAAATTACAATATCCACAAGTCACACGTGGTCAATATCTGGCCACGTGATAAGGGGGCTATATCAGACTCCTCAGCTATACGTCTAAAAATATTCAAACGATCTATGAACTATTTTTATAATAAATTAATTCAAACAATTAATTTTCAAAAAAGAATACAAAGTATTTTTAATTAACTTCGCGCTTAGTTCAAAATCTCCACTATCCACACATTCGAACTAAGTGCGGGGAAAATTAAAATATCTGCGTAATCCATAAAAAACACCAAACAACCCCGCGAACTATGAAATGAGACTCTGATTCCTCCTAAGAGGATACATAGGCATACGATCAAAAATTGTGGCGAGTCCCGCTAACTAAAATTCAAATCCTTTTCCTTAATAAGTAATTAAAACACTATTTCCTAAACACCGCACTTCTAAACCTAGTATCCTTGCGAACAAGGTAGATAAGGGGTGCCTAACATCTTCCCCTCGTCTAGAACCGAGTCCAAATCTAGAATCTATGAACTTTGGGGTTATTCCTTTATACTCCCTTACATTAGGATAAAAATTAAGGGTGGCGAATCTAAATTAAAAACAAGTTGCAACAGCTGGCGACTCTGCTGGGGACTCAACCCTAGGTTTAGAAGCCTTTCCTTTAGGTTTTAGGTTCTTTCTTATTTTTTGGTTTTTTATTCTTTCTTATTTATTTATTTATTTATTTATTTATTTATTTATTTCTTGCTTATTCTTTTATTATTCTTCATTATATTTATTCATTTATGGTGGGATTTGAATTTTGCAAAAAATTATTTTCAAAAACCCTTAGAAAGAAGGTTCATCTATTAGCCAATTGGTTGCATCAGTACTATGAGTTTATGTGACAACTTCGCCTAGAGTCGGTGGAATTCTGCAAAAGGAATACCTCTCGAGAGACATCCTCTTGGGAAGTAGGACTTTGGAATTAAACCCATGACTCTTTGTACAACCTTCAAACCAAAATCTCATGACGAGGCCTTTCACGACTTTGAGACAAAAGTTTCGGTCTATAAAGAGGCTCCACTTAAGGGAGGCCCTTATGCCTTTCTCTTTAGTGTTATTCATGATACCCTTAACAAAACCACCTTATAGGGAGGGTAGAATATCTGTAGGCCAATACTAAGAACCTACCTTCTAAGGATACCTTTTACAAATCCTACTACAATCTGCAAACCCGCAAGGGTTATCCCTTCACCCACAGCTATCTCTTGCTTGTAACACTTCCGTCTATATCATCATACTTATCCTATAGGGACTCCTCTTCGTATTTCATTGGCCATAATCCACAAGGTATTCCTACCTATCTCAATCTCTATGACAATGTAGGGAATCATCAAACTTATGTCTATTATCATCTTCGTCCGTAAGGAGTCCCTGCTTGTCTCAATTTTTAAGTCAGAGTAGGATATCATCATCAAACTTGTATAGAGTACCCCTACATCTATCATCATACTATATCTACGTCACATTCATTTTTGCATACCCAAGCATTTTCATACATTTACATCCATTTTCACAAATCATTTACACTTCCACCCTTATCCAACTGTGATCCAGCTAACAAATTTCCTGATGCTCAAGAGCAAAGTCCAAGCTTTTCAAGAAAATCTTAGATTGGTGAAGGAAAGGTCAAATGATGGAGATTCAAAGGAGCTTGGTCCTACAAATATTATTGGAGAGAGAAGGAATCCCTTCACCATGACAACTACAGGCCTATACAGCGCCTCAAATTCCACTACCATTGATGATTCCTTTACATCAAGAGCAACTGCCCTATCAATGGATTTGGTATGCCCAAGAAAAGTCAAGGGTCACCCCATGCTCTGGCAAGTCCAAAAACCATGAAGCATCTCCTGAAGTCAGTAGATCAACGAGAAGGCTTATCTCTAGATCATTAGGCCTTTATCATTTCAAACTGTAATTTAGTTCTTGATAAGTTTTATTTATTATAAACTTTGTACTCTCTGGTCACGTAATTCTAATAAAATAAGAATGCATTTTTTTGAAATCGATTCATTACACGAATAATCAACGACTTTCCATTCTCGCACTTCTTTTCCATTTTCAAATTAAAAAAATTTGATGGAGAATGATGAAAATACAAAATAATCAAATTTTGCTGATGTATGCTTTTTAATAGTAAGGCTTAGCTGACGAAGTAAGGCATTGTTTCAATTCCTAAACAGTGGAGATATAAGAAGTTAATCCGTAGTTAACCCCCTCGAGCCAGAAGTCAGAGTTCTTTCTATTCTAAAAAAACCCCTTAATCTTAACCAGAGGTAGAGTAGATTTCAATTAATTCAATGATGCATTCAAAACCCAGGAGAATCGAAACAATTTAAGCAAAGGTTTAAGCATATCTCTTTCCTTAATACATCATCGAGAGAACGATCTAAGCAAAGGTTCAAGCATATCTCTTTCCTTGATACATCATTAAGAGAATGATCTAAGCAAATATTCGAGCACATCGTCTTCCCCGCATTCATCATCAAAGATTGAGGGATCAATAAAAAACAAAAGTCCACGACATCTTTCTTCCTCAACACATCAATCAAGATCGAAGAAACGATGAAGACGAAGCTTACAACAATCAGCATGGCAGTCACAAATTTTCAAAACCAAAAGCGAAAAAAATAAATTTAAAAAAAAGGTGAAAGCCCGCTAAGTCAAAGTAAAAACAAACTTGACCTGGGCAAAAGTTAGGGCATCCCGATGGATCAAATTCAAGAAAAAAATTAAAAAACAAATCGGTCCATGCAAAAATAAGGGATTGAAAATAATAAATTGGAAAACAATCTTGTGACTGCCACCTCAAGAATCGTCAAGGATTCCCATCAATGCTTGTATCTTATCCTCGCTTAAATGTTATCAACGCTCAGATCTTATCAATACTTTTCATCGGCGCTTGGATCTTTATCTACGCTTCTCACTATCTGCGCGACTATGAAACTTCTTTTGGGGATTAAACGCATTTGTTGCATTAATTGAATTTAGGATTGGATAAAATCAAGGATAATGGGGTGGGATAAATAAATTTTGAGCCTTATATCTTTTGTTTCCTAAACCACGAACCACAACCATGTTATAACCTTCAAAAGCCCTAATTGAGGCTTTGTTCACTATGAAAGCATACCCAACAAGATTTGTGTTAAACTGACTCCTATGTTTGTTAAAATCATTTCTAACTACTTCGCTTCTTTGAATATTCATCTTCTAATCTTCCATTTCTTTTCTAACAATCAATTTCGATTTCAAAGCTTGCATGTGCATCAAATAGAATTACTTTTTCAAAATGTACAATTTTATCTACGAACCAATATTTAGCGTAAAAGAAATCTCGAATTTGGTTTGATCAAAAGCAATCCTTCCAAGAAGGTTCTAACTAGGGGCAAGGCATCTAAGAGGACTCCTATAAACATGGCAAAATACTAATGATCATAGGGTATATTGCATACTATTAACAATGGGTGATCATTCTAAGGTTCAATAAACTTGGATCAAATTTCAAAGCATTATTCAACAAGGGGCATACCTTTCGAAGAGGCATTCATGCCACGACAGGATATAACTCTATTTCCTCATTTTAATAAACCTCTCATGGCCTGGAAGCAGGGGAAACTTTCCAAGATTCAAATGTTGGGGCAGTGGGTACCAAGTTCATCCTACTACACGTAGGGTCCAAATTCTTCAAGAAACTTCAAGTATAAACTTTTCAAGCTTCAAATAATTGGGGCAATCTATGTCAAGTTTGTGGTAAAGTCTGAGTTCTTTCTTAGGGTACTTCCTTCAGATCCCGAAGATTGAGGAGCATGTCTTTCAAAATACGAATGTTGGGGCAAACTACCGCAAGGCTCGAGCAAAAGGAGTAGATTTAAAATGGTTCATCAAAGCCAAGCATTTTCAAGAGTATTTTAATCAAGGACATAATGCAAAATAGTGGGGTCATTAACATTATGATCAAACTGTTTCCAGACTCATCTCCTCCAAGACCCTACTAAAAAAATAGGGAAAAACAGTCCATACAAAAGCAAGCTCTCTTCATACGTTCACAATGCTCCAGGGGACCTCTCTTCTACGTCAGCAATCTTCGAGTTTGAAACAAGTATCATGGAACCATGCAAGCACAACACTCAACCATCACGTGACAAGCAACCTTATTTCATAACCAAACCTCTATGCTTTAATCATCCACGTCCCATCACAGGGGCACCATCCAAAAAAAGCATTCAAAACATAATTATAAACCATAAGGCTGCATAAATCATGCATTAGGGTTTCCTCGATCCAAAAACCCAGCCATACTTATCATCTCATCCATCTGACAAAATTCGACAGCATGGGTCGAGCATACCTCAAAATCCTCAACTACACATTCTGTTGTACCCCAAAATTTTCCCTCTCATTTCTCAAGAATTTTCTCACAATATTTTTATTGGGTCAAGACTGCACAAGGTTTTATCATCTCAAGATACTTCCTCAATACTGATGACTCAAAACTAGAGTTTGAATTTGCACAAGTACAATTGGACTTTTAATTCCCCATGTAGTTTCCATGGATTATATTGGGCTCTCAAGTATCAAATCAAAGAAGAGCAAGTTTGGTTCATAAGCTTTGATTGGGCATTTGACTTCCTTCGAGCAAGCTTGGTTCATAAGCTTCGATTAAGCAACAATTCCCTTTATTGCTTGCTTTGGTTCAGAAAGCAATGGCCTCCTATAGGCTTGCTTCGATTCAGAAAGAAATGGCCTCCTATAGGTTTGCTTCAATTCAGAAGGCAATGTCCTCCTACAGGCTTGCTTTAATTCAGAAGGCAATGGCCTCCTACAAGCTTGCTTCGATTCAGAAGGCAATGGCCTCCTACAAGTTTGCTTCAATTCAGAAGGAAATGGCCTCCTACAGGTTTGCTTCGATTCAAAAGGCAATGGCCTCCTACATGTTTTCTTTGATTCACAAAGTAGTGGCCTCTTTCATTCTTGGTTAGATTACACCTATAAATCCTTCAACACACATAGTTTCTACACTATGAATTACATTTGGTGGCCCATTCGAAGAACATGCAATGGTTGGAAACAAATAGTTTTGTCTGCTGTTGAGGTTGGTCGAAGGTTGGATCTCTGTGATCAAAACGAAAGGACTCAAAGTGGTATATTCAGATGAATATGGCCCATTCGAAGAACATGAAATTGTTGGAGACAATTAGTTTGTCTACTTTTGAGTTTGGTCAAAGGTTGGATCTATGTGGCCAAAACAAAAAGACAGAGTATTCGATTCAAGGCATCAAGTTGAAGACAAAATCCATAGGCCATGCTACATGATCTTTCTTTGCAGGCCTCATTGCTTGTATGATTAATTGATTACACAATGAATTAAGCTATTACCCAAGTGTTTAAAGTATTGTCCAAGAGGTATTTCCATGTATGGCATAAAGTTATCATTGCCATTTCAGGAAAGCAGGCTTTATGCAAATTGTCAATGCATTGAGCCTTGTGACCTTTATCTCTGATTGCAAGCAACATCAAAAGCATGAGTCAAATCTCCTACAAACATCAGGCCCCACTTGTACTTGAACTTGGGAACCATGAAAATCCATTAAGCTTGATTTTTTTTCCGTTTCCGACAAAATGATAAGATGTTATCTCAGGATCCTGAATGTCAAAAACCTCTTCCCTATAAATAAAGACCTTTTGCAAACTAAGGGCCAGAGGCTGGTGGTGTTGAAAAAATCCTCAAACACTCTCAAACTCTCAAACTCACAAAATTCTCAAATCCCTTCATGCGTTAGCCAACCTTTCGATTCACTCCATATATCAGCCTTTCGATTCACCCCCCTAACTTCCATATACCAGCCTTGGAACACTCCCAAAGACCTCAAAAAACCCACTCAAGAAAGTTAGTGAGCCTTTCGATTCACTCCTAACTTCCATATATCAACCTGCGATTCAGTGACTTTTTCAAAGCAAGGTAGTGATCCCACTAAGCTCAAGGGAGGTCGAAGCAAGCTCAGTCCATCATCAAACCGTTCCTGGAGGTTCTGTCGAAGTTCCTCAAGTCTCATTCCAAAAGGTAAGTTTTTCTAAAACTTAGAACTCTTCATTCAAACATCATTTGTATATACTTTGTGAAGGAAAAATATAGATATCATGTCTAGGAAGCTGACTATGTCCATAGTTTCGATTGTCATTGCTTGCACATTAAAAAGTTCATCTCTCAACAGTTAGGTCTTAGTTTTGGTATTTCATGCTAACCTTCGACCCATGACTGTTGAAATTATGTGGTTAGATTTGTATTAAAATTTTAGGCAGGTTTTTACATAATTCTATTGGCTTAGGAATGAATCTTTTTGAAACTTAACATTAGAGTCATGTATCCCTGTGCTCGAAGGAAGAACATGAAGCCATGTTTAAACATTCAGAACTAAATTCATTTTATATTTAGTGCAATCTGTATAACCAACAGATGAAATAGACCACCCTAGTGGTACAAACAGCGCGCGCTAAAAGTCTTGCCATGTAGAAGGTCCTGGGTTCAAGCCCCAGCGAGACCTTTTGTCATTTTTCATATTTTCTCATTTTGTCTTGTTTGCAGGAAGCACACTTGGGCCCCACAGTTGGGCCTTGATATTTCTATTTTCTGACCCCCTGTTTACTAACAAACAAACAGACCCTGGGCCCAAGCATAAAGCTGTTTTTCTACACAAAAAACTATTTTAAATACAAAAACTGTTTTCTACACAAAAACTGTTCTAAACACAAAAAATGGTTTTCTACACAAAAACACCAAAAATATATTTAAGTTATTTATTTTATTTTATTTAACTTCTTACAATGAAAAAGAACAAAACATTTTCCTATTTCTTTTCTTTTCTTTAACTTAATTAAACTTCCTTAACAAAATCCAAACAAAATTTCTTTCCTTTTCATTCATGTCTTGTACATTATATTCCTTTCAATTCTTGTATAAATTCAATATGGTTGTAATAGATAATTAGGATTTAATTTCTTGAAAATCCCCATTTGTAAATTTGTACACCCCATCCCTAAATGATGTAATAGTGTAGTAAATTTACTTTCCGCAATTTATCGCTTTCATATAAATGCTAGTAACTTAGGGTTTATATGGAAAGATAAAATCAATCTTAGACAACCCTAATCCAAGACAAAACAATGCATGAAAAATAAACACTTGAACATTTGCACCTCTAGGGTTAACTTCACTTGTTTCCTTATGAAAAATGGTCATAATACGCATGTGAGACATCTTAGCAAAAACAATAAAAAATACAAGATCATAGTCCCTCGATGACGCCTCAAATGTTGCCTTACAAATGATCTTAGTACCTCAAGAGAAATGCTAAAATATCTCACAACATTGCTATGCATGACCATACGATGACCCATGCCCATCCCTTTACATCCAAAGATAAGGCTTCTTACCAATCAATGGTAAGATAGCAATATCAAAGGAAGAAATGAACAAAGAGACTTTCGAGTAGGTAGAACATTCTTAGTTGCTTGCTCATAATCCATGTTCAAAACAAACATCTTTCAGATACACCAAACACTTTCAAAACATGAAAATATTTTCAAAAAGTCCAACACTTTCTATGCATTCTTATAGAGACGAGAATCATTACAAAGTTTTCCTCAACGAAGGCGCTTTTCAATAATACTTTCAAAACCCACCATAAAACAACATTTCAAACAAAGCATTTTCAAGTGATCTAGCAAGCAACTAAGAGCCCATAGATAACTCTGGATGAAAAAGGTGCTAACACCTTCCCTTTTCATAATCTACCCTCCGAACTCAAGAAAATTTCTCAAAGGTCTTTCCTGTTCTTTTCACCCTTTCCTCATTGGATAAAAGAAAAGTCGATGGCGACTCTTTCTATCCGCAACAATTGCAATCAAATGTAAAACAACTAAGTCAGTTCTCCCACCGTATTACTGAACTAGCGACTCTGCTGGGGACAAATTTAAAATTAAGGTTACCTTAGAGTTAGATCACATTTACTTGCTTTCATTGTTTGGTTTGTTTGCTTTACATTTTTGGTTCCTTGTTTGGGTTTGTTTTGATCCTCTACTCGGATCTGTGGCACCTTTTAGGTAAGTAGAAATAGATTGTGGAAACTGTACGGGGTATACCGACATGGCTGAAGCGATGGATAAGTTAGTGTGACACATTTGTTGGCACCGGTAGCCCTTGAGTAGACAAGGAGAATACGAGGCCGATGTGTGGTGTCATGAAGTACTAACTAACCTTAGAACCTTTAATTGAACAACTTGGCCATTAGAAAGTAGTGAGATAGACGGCTTTGGTGCAGTCCATAGTTGGTTGATACTCGATGCTATGCTCATTGAGATCTGGCTTTCGGGATATTTCGGTCGCCAATAAAGAGGCTTGCACTGAACAATGCCCGATGAAGAAAGATCAGTGATATTGAGACCCCATAGAACCCGACTACTTTCTAAGACAGGTTGAGCCAACTAAACTTCAAGAGGGTACTTACCTGTGAACTCCATGCAAGCCTAAACCTAAGGACTTGTCTGCTTTGTGTGTATATGATCATTTATACATAACGACTTGTTTGCTTTGTGTGCATACTTGTACATAACATCATGACATCATACCATAGCATTTTAAATAACCATTTCAAGGATCTCAAGGGCCTATGATGCCGGGTTATGTTGAACCATACGTCTATCAAAAGGGAGGAGGATTTATTCTCCTCTGACCAAAGGCCGTTAAAGACCAAAACACGGTAACAAGAGTCAAGGGCTATGACCCACTTTGCATGGTGAGCTTGATTCTCATGGAAGGACATCCAACGAAACGAAGTTCACTCAAAGATATGATAAAAGTTCAACTTCTAACATCTTCTTGTGTTTACCCCGCGAGATCCTTGAAAACATTGCATCCACATACCATGCATCATATCATGACAGGTTTTCCCCACACAAGTTTCTCATCTGCTTACTATTTATTTCAGTAGAAATGGCTCTAGAACATACTGTCATAAATCTTCAGACCCAAAATACTCAACTTCAAGAATTTTTCCTGAACCTATCCAAGGGGAAAGAAGAAGTGAAAGCACTCCCCGTTGAGAGCATGACCAAGAAGAATCATGAGGACAACAGGGATGGCCAGTTGGAACAGTTCCAAACTGAAATGGTAACCATGAAAATCCAGATGATGGGACAGATGATGGGTCAAATGGCTCTTATCCAAAACTTAGATCGGGGACAAGAAGAGCTGAGAGCCCTCATCAACAAGCTTCATCAAGATGGATGCAACCATATGGGGAAAACAACTAGAATTGGGGATCAAGTCATTATTCAGCCTCCGATGAGATAAGAAGTTGGCTTGGTCAAGAGAACACCCTTCAAAGTGGCTACTATACAACGATTCCAACAACAACCTCGCCAACCACGACAAGTTGGTCAGTGTAAGCAGGTAAGACAAATTGCTGAGATCAATATGCCCTTGGCTCAAGCATTTCATCATATGTTGGAAGCCAAGCTGATTACATTAAGGGAGCCTCCTCAAAAACCTAACACTTCTGCTCCCAACTACAAATACAATGAAAGGTGCGCATACCACTCCAACAGTCCTGGACACAGCACTAACCACTGTTGGACATTGAAAAATAAAATTCAAGACCTGATTGACGAAGGAGCGTTTGAATTTACACAAGATGGCCAGATTGAATTTTTCTGTCATCCCTCAAAGACACACCCTCTGAAGTGACAAATTTAGGCGGAGAAATTTTTGTTCATTTGAATTTTCAATTGTAATTTATTTTGTTTGTTCAAACACTTATCTTTATGTCAGACTTTGGTTATTCTCATTAATGCATTACATATGTTTGTCTTGATTTAATCCATTCATTTTCACTATATTTAAACTGTGCTTTTTACTCCCTTTTGTGATATTCAAGTCTCATTAAAAGTTGTAAGCCTTTAGAGAGAGGATGACAAAAACAATGTCATATTCTCATATAATATGCTTTTGAACAGACCTTGCTGACGATGTACATGCGTTGTTTCAAACCCTAAACACTGGAGTTATAAGCAAGATGATCCCTAGTCAGCCCCTTTGAGCCAAAGAAGTGGGAGTTTTTTCTTTTTCACACAAATTGAAACCTTTAAAACCTGGTGCAGGGTAGTTTCTCAATTAATTCAAAAGCGCTTTCAATCGCAAGCTTTCACTTTATAAATAATGAATGACATCAAGAACGTCCTTCTGAATCAAAAGACAGTGATGGTTCCCTATCAAATAGGCAGTCATTATCTCTCAAAAGAAAATCCCACTAAGTCAAAAACTACGAAGGAGACTTAAGAAAAATTGGGGCATCCCACTGGCTGTAATCTCAAAACAAGAGCAGACAGGAAAAAATCAGGGATAATAAATCAAAATAGAGGTCACTACAAATCCTCGACAACATGAAAAATGTTGCAAAAATGAGAGCCTTCACAAATAAACTTAACTTGTCCGAAACATCACCAAAATGTCATTCCATACTCAATTGGGATTCAAAACGGACGATTAACTGAGTATAGGACTGAAGAACATCGCGGAGAGTGGGATGGGACAAATACACTTTGATCCTTATCCTTTGTTTCTTAAACCGTAAACCAAGCCACGTTACAACCCTTTAAAAGCCCTAATTGAAGCATGGGTTAGTTCGAAAGCATACTGTTACCAAAGGTATCCTGACTCCTGTAAGGCTTACTGTATGTCCTAAGTTTAATTCATATTCTTACAAAATTATTTATTTGCTAAAATGCTTTTTCAAAACTTCAAGATAAACATAAGCATTGCATTATTTTGAATACCTTTGTTTGCATATAGCTATTTGTTTGACAACAGAGAAATTCGCATGACGGACATCCAATGAACGAAAATTCTCTCAAGAAACAGAATCATTTCAAATGGAAAGACACTTATGTTGTACCCCAAAATTTTCCCTCTCATATTATCAAGATTTTTCCTCACAAGACTTCTTGGACTTAAGACAGGATTAGGGTTTGCTCAGCTCAAGACCTCATCTTGCACTGATGGCCTGAAATTAGGGTTTGAGTTTGCACAAGGATTTTTGGACCATCAATGCTTCACGTGACTTTCATACACCATCTTGGACCCCTAAGATTGCTCATATCAAGTTTCAAGCCTTAAGTCACATTTTTGCCCAATCAATTGGATAGTTGACCTAAAAATCAACTGTATTGGGGAAAAAGTCAACCATGGTCAATTTACAGTCAAACTTCATACATTTTGATCCACAACAACATTATAGGCTCCTATTTACCAGTTGATCAAGTTTGCACCACAACTCCTCAAGAAATTTGATTAGATCATCAAAAGGGCAAAATGGTCAAAATTAGGGTTTTGACTGAGAAAGGGAAATTTCTGATTTTTAACCTAGTCAATGACCAATTGGGTTCAAGCATGATTTCAAGGACTAAATAGAATCATATTGACCTAATTACATAGTTCAGAAGATCTCAAATGCATTGGATTGACAGATGAATTTTGCAGTGAACTGATCAAAAATCAACTATACACTGAAAAGTCAAACTTTGACTTTTTGGTCAAAATCAAGTGCCAAGGGTCATAATTCATCAAGATATGTCAAAATGTGAAACTTGTTGACCAAGAAACCTAAAATTTCAAATTAGGGTTTTAATTTGAAATTTTTCATAACTTAGAATTTTTCTATGGAAAATTTCTTATTTTTTCCCAACTTTCCACAACTTTTTCACCATGATGCAATTGGATTCAAAGGAAACTTCCAACATGAAAGTTTTAGTCCTCCATGAAATATACAACTTTAATTTACAAAGTTTTCCCAAAATATGCTTGGATCTCAAGTTATGAATTTGTGAAAAGGGGTCCATAAACTTTTTAACTTAGTGAAAATTTACCCTAATTTAGGCAGGTTTTTGACCTAACTTCATGGGCATTTTTCACCTAGTTCCAAGAGGTATCTCAAAATTCATTTCAAATATGTATTGTAAAGCATGTTGCAAGCATTCCAAAATGTCAAAGAACTCCCGAAGATCATTTGTGGTTAGGGAGAATCGAAGAAGAGAAAATGGCAATTTGTCACTTTTGTTCAAGCCATGTTTACAATGCTTCAAGTTGCAAATCAGTTCCTAGCATGCTTGTACCTTGCATTACAGGTCCTAATCCCTTCTACACTCCATAATTAAATGCAAATTAAATGGATATTGGATTTATTTTAATCTTTGGAGCATTGTACAAAATATTAATCCAAAAATGGCATAAAGTTCACAATACTACTTTGATAAAGCAAGCTTTTCCAACTTTACAATTCTTGAGCCATGGACCTGATATTTTGTTGCAAGCAAGATCCATAAATATCAGGCAATGTTTACTAACTATTATCAGACCTAGAACTAGCAAGTATATGTCTTAAGCTTGGTCACTTCAACCTTTCTTCAAAAACAAGAAAAGTGGCCAAAAGTCAAAAACTTGTACAAGCTGATAAAGGCAAGGCTTGGCTTCATTCAAAAGGATCTCACAAACTTGTTACAAGCCTAAGACACGAATTCACAACATTCAAAACACTCTCAAACACCAAAAACACAAGTTTCTGCCCAAACAGGGCATCTTCTGCAGAACCCTTGCCAAATCAATATTGGCTCGTGCGTTTCTCACTTTAAGACTTCAAAAACTTTACATACACCCTACCTAAACTATCCAAGCCTTCATCTTGCAACTGTGATCCCTGTTTCAGACATCACCATTTTCATTTTGGAAGGTTGCAGGTTGACTCGTGCAAGGAGTTTCAAGCATCCTCAAGGTAAGCTGAGCATTGGAAAAGCTTGAGGGAACTTCAAGGAAGCTCACACGATCTTCAGGCCTCACTCAAAGTCCCCACATTGCCATATCCAAACTCAGTTGAACCAGGTATTTTTCAAAGTTCTATCTCTCTATTTAGGAATCTTTAAGCTTTGATTTGTGAAGCAAAAATGTAGTCCTTAACTTGCTAAAGCTGTACATATGCATAGTTGTCATTTATATTAACTGAGTTAAGAGTATTTGATTGTTGAACATGCTGAAAAAATTAGGTCAGGAATTAGGGCCACTAAAATTCTCCCTGGTCTTTTAGAGTTAGATCATGAATTTTATATCACTGGAATCGTGAGATCATAAGCTACATTTTTTGTGTTATGAGTTTTTGATTTTATGCAAGCTAGAGCAAGATACAAGTTTGTACTCAGAAGCGCGCGCGAAGAAGCCAATGACAGGGATGAAGATGAAGTTCCTGGGCCTGGCGCCTTGGGCCTGTTGTTTTTCACACCCCCCATATTCCTATCTGCACCCCCTTTGTTTATTTTGTTTATTTTTTATATTTTCTCATATTTTTTATGTTTATTGATTTTAATTTTTTTTTTTGAACATCAAAAAAATCATGAAAAATATTTTCTTTATTTTTTGTATTTTATTTTATTTTTTATCTTATTTTTTGGCATAAAAAATAATTTATAAATAAATAGAACTTTATTTTCTTAAATAAATAGTAAATACATTTAAAAATACCATACATTTTTATTTTATTTTATTTTTAATATTTGTACATAATATTGTTATTATTTTTCTTGAACAAAAAATGAATAAAATAAATAATAGAAAACATAATTTTCTTTTAAATCAAAAACTAGGGTTTCCCCTTTTAAAAAATAATATCAGTTTTCTCTTATTTTCTAGGGTTTAAATAATTAATTCTCTCATACAAAAAAATCAAATACAAAACATTTTTTGCATAGTTACATTTTATTGCATATTTAAATATTTGTTTATTTATTTATTTTACCAAAATTCAATTGGGTTGTAATAATTTCTAGGGTTTTATTTTGAGCAATATCCCCCATTCAAAACTTGTATCCCCCCTCCCATAATATTTTTGTAATAGCTTAGATTTACTTTACGCAATTTATCGCATTATATACATGTTTAGTAAAATTAGGGTTTGTATGATAAGACAAAATCAAACAAATAGCATGACCTAATACAAGACAAAAGCATGTAAAATGACAACACATTGCACACAAGCACCTCTAGGGTTTCACCCACTTGGTTGCCTAAACAAAATGGCCATGGTATGCATGCTAAGTATCTTGGCAAAACAAAACAAAATAAAAGATCATAGTCCCTCGATGATGCTATCAAAAGGTTGCCTAAACAAAGATGATCTTAGTCCCTCAAACAAGCTAAGATACTTGGCACTGTTACTATCATGGTCATACGATGACCCACACCCGTCCCATTTAACATCCAAAGATAGGGTTGTCTACCAAAACAATGGTAGGTCAACAACATCAAAGGAATAAAAATGTACAAGAAAGACTTTCGAGTAGGTAAATAGCTTCTAGTTACTTGATCAATTTGCAAACAATCCTTGCTATTTTCAAAAACAAACACACACATTTTAAAACATTTTCCAAACAACTTTCAAAACATTGAAACATTTTTCAAAAGACATATATCTTTGTATACATTCTTACGAACAAGAATCATTACAAAGATTGCCTAAACGATGGCCTCTTTTCAAAATACTTTCAAAACCACACAAAGCACCATTTCAAACAATTTCAAAGCAAAAGCAAGTGATCTAAACAAGTAACTAAGAGCCCATGGAAAACCATGGATGAAAAGGGTTCTAGCACCTTCCCTTTTCATAATCTACCCCCCGAACTCAAGGAAACATCTCAAAGGTCTTTCCTGTGCTTTTTGACCTTTCCTTTTGGATAAAATAAAAGTTGGTGGCGACTCTTGCTAAACCGCAACATTTGCAAACACAAACGCAAAACCTCAAGTCAGTTCTCCCACCGCATCACAGAACTGGCGACTCTGATGGAGAAGAATTTATAAAAGTGGGGTTACCTTAGGGTTTTAGATCACCTTTACATGCTTATCTTGCTTGACTTGTTTGTTTTACACTTTGGTCCTATTGTTTGGGTTTGAATCCTCTACCCGGATTTGGGAAACATTCATAGGTAAATAGCAATACGTTGTGGAAACTGTGCGGGGTATACTGACATGGTGTAAGCAATAGCTATATTAGTGCGACATATTTGTGGCTACCGGTAGCCTTTGAGTCAATCAAAGAGAATACGGGGCCACTGAGTGATGTCATGAAGCACTAATGGACTTTTAGAACCTTTACTTGACCAACTTGGCCTTGTAGGATGTAGTGAGATGATCGGATTTGGTGCAATCCGAAGTTGGTAGATACTCGATACTACACTCATTGAGGGTTGGTTCCTTGGAATATTTAGGTTTCCAGTAAAGAGGCTAAATTGAAACAATGAACAAGGAAACAATCCAGTGATATTGAGCTCCTTAGAACCCAGTTACTATTTCTAGGACAGGTTGAGCCAACTAAACTTCAAGAGGGTACTTACCTATGAAACCCCATGCAAGCCTAAACTAGGAACTTGTGTGATTTGCTTGTACATATATACCTGTGCATAACATCATGGACATCATGAAGCATCATATGCATCCACTAACCATTTCAAGGATTTTGGAAGTTCATCTTTGTTCCTGTTTTGTAGGTTACAAATTCACTTTGCAGGAAAACTGTCCAAGTCAACCTTGTAAGAATTCCTCCACAACTCAAGGAGCTAGCTTCAAGGATTCCTGAGAATTCTCCATTCACCGAGAGGCATGGTCATCTTCTCAACTTAGTTACTTCCAACACTGAGGAGGATATGGTGAAAGTTCTCTTCCAGTTCTTTGACCCTTTGCATCATTGCTTCATATTTCTTGACTACCAACTTGTGCCCACTTTGGAGGAATTTTCTCAACTCTTGAGGATTCCTATTCTCAATCAACTACCCTTCAACAGTACGGAAAGGGATCCAAATCCAGAAGATATTGCTCAAGCCTTGCACTTGCACTCATCTGATGTCACAACACATTGGGAAACTAGAAGTGGTGTCAAAGGCTTGATGGAAAAGTTCTTGTTTGAGAAGGCCCAAAGCTGTTGGAATTCCTTGGACTTACAAGCTTTTGAGGAGATTGTAGCTCTTCTCATCTATGGGATGGTCTTGTTCCCTAACCCTGACTAACTCATAGATGTGAGTGCTGTCAAAATCTTCATGACTCGCAACCCGGTGCCTATATTGCTTGGGGATATCCTCCATTCTTTGCACACTCGTACAATGAGGAAAAGAGGTGTTCTCATGTGTTGCACTCCTCTACTGGAAAAATGGTTTATTTCTTATCTTCCCCAGTTAGTCTTGAAGAATGAACAAGGCTTGAGGTGGTCACAACGGTTAATGACACTTAACCATTCAGATATTCATTTGTGTTCTCGATCAAAAGAGAATGTCATCATCATTGACCGTTTGGGGAATTCCCTAATGTCCCTCTACTTGGCATTAGGGGAGGCATCACCTACAACCCCTGCTTATCTCTAAGACAGTTTGGGTATACCCGAAGGGATGGCCCACATGATATGCTGGTTCAAGGCTTGGTTTTCGACTTCGACAACGACAATCAAGGACTCCGACAAAGGTTTATCCGAGCTTGGAGGATGCCAAACAAGGTGGACAATAAGACCTTGGGACACAAGAATTCCATCCCTCTTGAGCCTTAGCTCAATTGGGTACGAACCCGTGCCCAAAGTCTTATGATGCCTTACCGCTCCATTCTCCCAGTGATTATAGAGCCTGTTATGGAAGGAGAGGTTCCATACACCCTCCTATATCCTGACATGGCAACATCACTCGAAGATCTACAAAGGAGTTGGATACAACATAAGGGAGAGCGCGATACTTTTGAAACCTAATTCTACGCAAGCGAGAAGAAGGTTTTGGAACTCACTCGGCTACTTCATGAAGAGCAGACTCTCATCACCTACATTGCACCAAAAAGGATGCGCAATGTCTTTTTACCTTAGAAATTTTATATTATTTTGCCCATGGGGCATTGATGTACTAACAAATTCTATCTTATTAATATGACATGTGTTTCTTTTTTGTTTAAAAAAAATTTGAATTTCTGAATCCTTGAAAGCATTACATGAATACATATCATTCATCATATGCATAAACAGGTCTTAACACCAAGTTTTCTCATCTCTCTCTGCTGTTTATTTCAGCAAGATGGATATTGAACAAACGGTCAAAGATTTGCAAGCTCAGAATTCACAATTTCAACAGCTACTCTTGACCTTGGCCAAGGGGCAGGAGAAGCTCAAGACTCTGCTAGAGAAGGAGAAAGAGAAAAAGAAGAATAAGCGAGCCAGTGTGGTTATCATGGGCAGAAGGTTTGAAGGACAAGCCAGACAGACTTTGGAATTCCCATCAACATCTGAAGAGGGGGAAGGAAAAGGAAAGGTAACTGCAGTGCCATCAGATTCTGAAGTAGAGGAAGAGGAAGATGAGCACTATTCTGAACAACAGTACCCTTCGGCCGATGACAAATACAAGAACTTGGAAGAACGTCTAGCTGCTATGGAGATACAAAGAGTACCTGGGCTAGATTTTGAGGAGTTAGGGTTGGTTTCTGGAATTGTAATCCCTCATAAGTTTAAAGTTCCACTGTTTGCTAAGTATGATAGGGTGTCTTGCCCAAAGATGCACCTACGATCTTATGTCAGGAAAATTCAACCACATTCTTCTGACAAAGACTTGTGGGTTCACTTTTTCCAGGACAGTTTGTTAGGAACACAGCTTGATTCGTTCTACCAGTTGGAGAGAGAAGATGTCCATCATTGGGAAGACTTGGCAGCCGCCTTCTATAAACAATATCAATACAACACCGACTTGGCGCCAACCCGTACTCAGCTACAGAGTATGGCTATGGCTACCAATGAGGGCTTCAAAGACTACGCCCAAAATGAAGGGATTTAGCCGGAAGGGTGCAACCACCTTTATCTGAAAGAGAGTTAGTGGACATGTTCTTGGCGACTCTGTCAGGTCCTTTATTTAATCACCTGATTGGAAGCTCCTCTACGGGTTTCACTGAGTTGATTCTAACTGGCGAGAGGGTGGAAGATGGTATTAGAAGCGTGAAAATTCAGAAAGATGCGTCTACCTCTGCAGTTGCAAAAAATCCCTTCACTGGAAAGAAGGAAGTGTCTGCTGTCTATGCATAAAGAAATCAGGGAAGAACCGAACGACGACTAACAATGGGGGCCATTATGATCCAAAAGTCTGCATCAGACCAGCCGAGAAACAACCAGCTGAGAAATAATCAGCCGAGAAATAACCAGCAAAGGGTGGAAAGGCCTATAAGGCAATTCACCAAGATAAACATGACTCCTTATCAAGTCTTACCACATCTCTTGAAGTTGAACCTGGCCATGATAAAAGAGGCCCCTAAAAATCCTAACACTGCTTCTCCATATTACCATCCCAACGCCAGATGTGCTTACCATTCAGAAAGTCCAGGGCACGACACCAACAACTGTTGGGCCCTGAAGGACAAGATTCAAGATCTGATCGACGCAAAGGAAGTTGAATTTGAAGCTCCTGAAAAGCCGAATGTTATCTCTGCTCCAATTCCGAGGCATGATGTCAGTGCACTAAAGGACAGTGAAGAAGAGGGAAGTTTGGAAGACTTGATTTTTCCTACTGTTGGCGGAGGGCTATGCAACTGGGAAGCAAAAGACTTTGTTCTAATTACTTTCATACCGCAGTAATTTATCTTTTCCATTTCTGTTGGATCTGTAATAATTCATAAACAATCCGTACTTTTTCAACCTTGTGTCTTACCCGAGGCACATATGTCCATTTGTAAGGGTTCTTATTTCATTTCATATGTCATTTTAATGAATCATGGACGCTTTTCATATTTAAACCTTTTTTGCTCATTGTCTTTCTTTTACATTTTGTTGTTTTAAGATGGCTATGCCCTTACACACACCCACACTCACAAATGCAGGTACCCTTCCATTTCGGAACCCATGGGTAACGATACTGCTATAGCCTTCAGTGACTTTGAAGATCTGGTCTACCAAGCCGAATACGAAGGCGAGGAAGATTGTGAGGTGCCAGGAGAATTGGCCAGATTACTACAGCAAGAGGAAAGAGCAATTCAGCCTCATGAAGATCAGTTGGATACAATCAACTTGGGAACTGAGGATGACAAAAAGGAAATCAAAATAGGTGCCAATCTATCGCCGAGTGTCAAGGAGCGCCTAATTCAGCTACTACATGATTATGTTGAAATCTTTGCCTGGTCATACGAAGACATGCCGGGACACGATACAGACATTGTGGTACACCGTCTCCCCACAAGAGAAGATTGTCCACCAGTTAAGCAAAAGGTCCGCCGCATGAGACCTGACATGTTCGAGAAGATCAAAGCAGAAGTTATGAAGCAGTTCAATGCTGGATTTCTTGTTGTTACTTCCTATCCACAATGGGTTGCTAACATTGTGCCCGTGCCTAAGAAGGACGGCAAAGTCAGAATGTGTGTGGATTACAGAGACTTAAACAGGGCCAGCCCTAAAGATGACTTTCCACTTCCGCATATCGACATCCTAGTTGACAACACATCTCAGCACAAAGTATTTTCTTTCATGGACGGATTCTCAGGCTATAACCAGATCAAAATGGCACCTGAGGACATGGAGAAAACTACTTTTGTCACACAATGGGGTACATTATGCTATAAAGTGATGCCATTCGGACTGGAGAATGTCGGGGCAACCTATCAACGCGCCATGGTGGCTTTGTTTCATGATATGATACATCATGAAATAGATGTCTACGTAGATGACATGATAGCCCGATCACAAACTGAAGAAGAACACCTTGATCACTTGCAAAAGCTGTTTGTCAGGTTGAAGGAGTACAGGCTCAGATTAAACCCAAACAAGTGTACATTCGGAGTCCGGTCCGGTAAACTCTTAGGTTTCATTGTCAGCAACAAAGGCATCGAGGTTGATCCTGCCAAAGTCAAAGCTATACAAGAAATGCCTGATCCTCGCACTGAGAAGGAGGTCAGAGGTTTCTTGGGACGCCTAAACTACATTGCTAGGTTCATTTCTCACCTAACATCTACTTGTGAACCAATCTTTAAGCTGTTGAAGAAAGATCAGGTAGTTAAATGGAATAATGATTGTCAAATTGCTTTCGATAAAATCAAGGAGTATTTGCTAGAACCTCCTATCTTGATGCCACCCGTCGAGGGAAGACCGCTAATCATGTATCTGACCATCCTAGAGAATTCAATGGGGTGCGTACTGGGGCAACATGATGAGTCTGGCCGAAAAGAGCATGCCATTTATTACCTTAGCAAAAAGTTTACCGACTGTGAAACAAGATATTCACTACTCAAGAAAACTTGTTGCGCTTTGGTATGGGCTGCTCGCCAGCTAAGGCAGTACATGTTGACTCATACCACTTTGCTGATATCTAAGATGGATCCAATAAAATACATCTTTGAGAAGCCTGCTTTGTCCGGAAGGATAGCCAGATGGCAGATGATCCTAACGGAATACGACATACAGTACACGACCCAAAAAGCTATAAAGGGGAGTGTGCTAGCTGACCATCTAGCTCATCAAGCTGTTAAAGATTACCAATCTATGAGGTTCGACTTCCCTGACGAAGACATCATGACATTGGACAATGTTAAAGAATTCAGACCATATGACGGACCTGAACAAGGATCCCGATGGACCCTGTACTTTGATGGGGCCTCCAATGCGCTTGGAAACGGTATCGGTGCAGTACTCATCTCCCCAGAAGGTTTCCATACTCCTTTCACTGCCAGACTTTGCTTCAACTGTACTAACAACATGGCAGAGTATAAAGCATGCATCTTTGGACTCAAGGCTGCCATAGACTTGGGAATCAAATCCTTAGATGTGTTTGGGGACTCAGCTTTGGTCATCAGTCAGATCAAAGGAGAGTGGGATACTAAACATCCAAACCTCATCCCTTACAAAGAACATGTTTTGACATTGTTACCACATTTCGAGCAGATTACCTTCGAGCACTTCCCGCAGGAAGAAAATCAGCTAGCAGATGCTCTAGCCACAATGTCATCCATGTTTAAACATAACTGGGATAATGAGGCTCTCCAAATCACCATTGAATGGATGGACGAACCTGCACATTGTCACGAGATTAATACCGAAGAAGTAGTGGACCAGCCTTGGTTTCATGAAGTCAAAAGGTATCTCGAGGCTCAAGAATACCCTGAAGGAGCTTCAGTCAATGACAAAAAGTTCTTAAGGATATTCTCAGCTAAGTTCTTCCTAAGCAATGGCATCTTGTACAAGCACAATCATGATTCTATTCTGCTTCGTTGTGTGGACAAAGCTGAAGCTGAAAAGATCATGGCTGAATTGCATGAGGGCACCTTTGGCACTCACTCTAGCGGGCATACGATGGCTAAGAAGATTCTACGAGCAGGCTATTATTGGTCTACCATGGAAGCTGACTGTTATCAACACTCTCGTACTTGTCACAAATGTCAAATCTATGCAGATAAGGTGCACGTGCCTCCTGTCCTCTAAATGTCTTAATAGCTCCTTGGCCCTTCGCTATAT
Source organism: Vicia faba (assembly GCA_948472305.1). Lineage (NCBI taxonomy): Eukaryota > Viridiplantae > Streptophyta > Magnoliopsida > Fabales > Fabaceae > Vicia > Vicia faba. Next base: position 695,226,967 of record OX451738.1, on the reverse strand, counting down.
GGGGAATCGACATGATTGGAGAGATCAAGCCTACAACATCCAATGGACACCGCTTCATTCTGGTGGCCATTGACTATTTCACCAAGTGGGTCGAAGCAGCTTCCTTCGCATCTGTTACTAAGAATGTTGTTGCCCGCTTCATCAAGCAGAACCTTATTTGCCGGTACGGTATCCCCGAAAGGATCATCACTGATAACGGTATAAACCTTAACAATACTATGATCACCGCTTTGTGCGAGCAGTTCAAGATTCAACACCACAATTCACCCCCTATCGGCCAAAGATGAATGGTGCAGTTGAAGCTGCTAACAAAAATATCAAGAAGATCATACAAAAGATGACAGTCACCTACAAGGACTAGCATGAAATGTTACCGTTTGCTCTTCACGGGTACCGTACCACGGCTCGCACATCAACTGGGGCAACACCCTATTCTTTGGTATATGGCATGGAGGCTGTTTTACCTATCGAGGTTCAGATTCCCTCTTTGAGAATCATGAAGGATGCTGATTTGAGTGAAGACGATTGGATCCAAACCCGACTTGATCAATTGAACTTAATTGACGAGAAGAGACTTACTGCAGTTTGCCATGGTCAGACGTACCAAAAATGGATGATCAAGGCTTTCAACAAGTAAGTCAGACGCCAAGTATATCAAGTTGGAGACCTAGTGATCAAGCGCATTATCTTGCCACAAAGTGATCCCAGGGTAAAATGGACTCTTATCTACGAAGGACCATTTGTGATCAAGAACATCTTTTCTGGTGGGGCAATGATCTTAACCACCATGGACGGCGACGACCTGCCGCACTCTGCGAACACAGACATAGTCAAAAGAAACTACGCATAAATGACCCGCTAGGTTGACACACCTAGGCAAAAAAAAAAGGGGCATCCCGGTGAATCGAAAACCCGAAAGGGCGGTTCAGGAAAAAATTAGGGATAAATAAAAAAATATGTACACCCGGCAAGTTGAAAACCCAAAAGGGTGACTTGGGAAAAAAAGGGTTTCCCGGTGGACTAAAAACCCGAAAGGGCGGTTGTGATCGGTGGATTTAGAACTGACTGTTTAACGCTGGTTCGCAAAATGTCGCGGAAGCAAGAGTCTCCACCGTCTTTTATTTTCTCCAACATGGACAAGACAAAAGCACAACAAAATTCCTTATGAGAACGTTTCTCGGTTCGGGAGGTAGATTTATAGAAAGGGAAGGTGTTAGCACCCTTTCTATCCATGGTTATCCATGGGCTCTTAGATACTTGCTCATTGTGTTTTCAAAATGTTTGTTTGCTTTTCAATTGTGAGTGGGTTTGAAAAAGTTTCGTTTAAAGATTTCTGAATAACTCTTGTATCAGTCCTCAAGAGTGTTTGAAAAATTGTTTTTGAAAGCTTTTTGAAAGTGTCGGTGTGAAAAGAGTTTTGATTGTTTTTTAGAGAGCAAGTATCTACGAGTCATCTACCTACCCTAAGGAATTAAGCTGTGTAGAAGTCCTTAAGGTAGTGCCATCCCACCATTGAGAGGTAGGTAGCACCACCGTTGGAGGTGTTCGGGTAAATTCGAGTTTAGGGACAGTGTGGTCATCGAAGCAACAGTTAGGACACCTTAGAAGCTACCCTTATGTCCTTGATCCTTTTTTAATCCGAGGCAACCGTTTCGAGGCAACTATTCCGAGGCAACTGATTCGAGGCAACTTGTTCCGAGGCAACTGGATCATGGACATAAGGACTTACTAAAACGTCCTATACTTGACGACCACGTTTCGAAGGCAACAGGTGAGGCGTACCCTAGAAGTGGTGTGTGAATTTGTGTGTTGTTTTCAGGTTAAGTTTATCTTTGATCATGGCATTGTGAGCTACGCTTGTTTTTTAATTATCATACATTCTTTCATACAAAGTTAGAATTTAAAAATGCGGAAAGTAAAAGCGGAAAGATAAAAACTACACTATTACAAGGCGCGGGTCTATACATCGCCAAAGTACAAAGACCGGTTTTTTGATAAAAGTGCGGAAAGTAAATAAATGCGGTAAACCTAATTACTATTACATCCAGAAAGCAGTTACATAATATTCGGAAAGAAAATAAATGTGCGAAAAGAAATAAAAATTGGAACGTCCGAGGGTTTTGACCCTTTTGAGAAATTAAATGAAATTAAAGTCTATTTGATTATTTAATTAAAGAAAAATGTTTTTTTATGTTTTTGTATTTATGAAAATAAGGAAAATTAAAATCAAGATGAAACCCTAATTCTATGTATTTTAATTATTAATGAAAATATTAAAGTTGACCTAATTTACTAATTAATTAATGTACATGTTTATTTACAAAAATAAATAGTAATTATAATAATAAATAATGAGAAAAATTAATTAAGAAAAAGATGAAATGTCAAAAACCTAATTCTACACATTTTTATTTATTAAGAAAAAGATTAAAGTTTCAAACCTAAATTAAACTAAATTAGTTATTGAAATTTATTTACAAAAATATTTTAACAGTGAAATTAATAGGAATTAAATATTAAACATTTTTTTGGTTTCTGATTTTTTATTATGAAAATTATTTTATGGTGAATTAAGAAAAACAATTAAAACAATTTAAAAAGAATTAAAAAGAAAAGAAAAGAAAATTAAGAAATACAAACAAAGGGGGGTGTCTGGCCCATGTGGAGGTTAATTGAGAGTAATTCAGGCCCATTGACAAAGCCTTGTTTGACTTTTCTGATCATGCATATGCTGGTTGATTGGACCATATGATGGTCTTCATCTTCTGACTCTTGGATGGAAGCTTATGACCATGTGGCAAGCTTGAACGTGAGGCTGCATGATGGACCCTGGGGCGTGCACTGCATGGGAATGGATTAGAAAAAATAATAACAATTGTATGGGGGACCTGGGAATCGAACCCAGGTCCCAGTGTATACCAAGCGTACATCCAACCACTGAACCGTTCAAGCGCTTTTGTAAATATAATAACAAATAAAAATAATGTATGAAAAGTAACCACTACGCTGGAAAACGCGCGCAGATTCAAACCTCCCAACCACACAGAGCCACATATGCTTCTTCTTCGTTTTCCTGTAATTACATAAAACAAGTAGCGGGGGTTTTAAACCCCCACAAACTGAAACCTGTAAAAATAGCGATCAGAAGAGGGGTTAATATAAAAAGGGCGCGATTGTTTCAAACGATTCGTCTTGTTGCCACAAATATGTCCATACAGGTTTGGTGGTCTAATTTTACCATATATGAGAATCCCCAATTTTGAAGTTCTGAAACCCTAGGTTTCATCAATGGTGTATTTTGATACAAGCATCTTTAGAACAATTAAACATTACCAAAAGCTTCAGAAGATCATTAGTAGCATAAATCAACAATCAAAATATAACAATGATGCATAGAATGCAGAATTCGATTATGGAAATTTTTGTGAATAACACGATTCTTTTCTACCGTTTCCTTGGACGTGGAAGCTTGTTCTTGATTGCTATAGCTTCCTAGCAATGTCAGCAAGGTGTTGGAATAGGTTTTAGGCCTTAAGTGATCCTGCAAATGTGATTTCAGATTCCAAGTTTTTGTTGAAAATTTGCAATTTGGTTATGGCTCTTTTGCAGCTTTTTCGTGTATGCTTGCATTAGGTTAGGTCTTGCATAAGTACATGAAGCAAATTAGGTCAAAAACAAGCCCATGAATCCATGAATTGATGACTTGAATCTTTGATTGCCAATCATATATTTTCCAATCTTTTTCCATTGAAACATTTGCCAATCATGGAAAATCTTCCCTTTTTGAATGTGAAACGACTTGCCAGCTTGCCCTAGTATGATTTGCTGCACAAAAAGATTTGAAAGAACATTATTTGATTTTTTTCTACAATTAAAACTAATTAAATGAATTAATAAGAATAAAAATTCAATTAATTAATTAAAAATAAGAAAATAAATCCCTTTGAGCTCAATGGGTCGTGCATAGGCTTTGGGTAATGATTCAAGTAAGAATTTGAGGCCCATTAGCAATTTTGAAGTGTTTTAGGCAAAGTTGACTTTTGAAAGTTCCCAAAAATTTCCCAACTTCTCCAATGCATATCTTGCTCAATTTTGAAGCTATGATCATGTTCTTTGACATTTTGGAAAGGTATTGAAGTCCTATAACCAATGCCTTTGTTCCCATGTCATTTTGATTTACCAATCTCAAGTTATGGTCTTTGACTTAAAGTGCCTATTTGTTGACTTTTGAAAATGACCTATAATGTTGAAATTGATAACTTTTTGTGAGAACATTTCTTGGACTTGAAGTGTGAAGATGAGTTGTAGGAAATGTCATCCCCTTCAAAATGAGCTTTGGATGGAATTTTTCTGATAAACCATGAAGAAGTTATGCCTTGGTCAATTTGCAGTTGACTTTTCAACTGTCCAAAAATAGAAACTTTTGCATCTTGAGACTTTTTGAGCCATGCTTTGAGGAATCATGATCAAGATTTGATCAAATGATGTTTGTGGCTTCAAAATAAGATGTTGACCAAAATTTTTGACTTTTTGACTGTCAAATGACCATTTTGCCCCTGCAGTTGACTGTGAAGCATTTAGGGTTTTTGACTGTGCAATTTGATGTTGTGAGCCTTGAAACTTGACATATGGATGCTTGACAATGTATATGGGCATGTGGGACTTGATTGGACCCTTGGAAACCTCAATTTCTTTGCCAGAACCAAAACCCTAATTTTGACTGTGTTAGGAGGCAATTGGACTGTGCAACCCTTGAGAGATTTTGAAGCTTGATCTGGAGATTGATCTTGGCAAATCTTGAAGAATATGGGAGGGAAAATTTTGGGGTACAACAGTTGCCCCTGTTCAATCTTCTTAGACCTGAGGATGTAGATTGGCTGGCTTGCCTTTCGTAATCCGAGGGTGGAAGTTGATTGAACACTAGAGTGCCCAGAAATTTGCGCTCACATGTTAGCAGTGTGATGACGGGAATGGGCTTACAGATGCCATTTTGAGATGGATAGGAGTGGAGATGGGCTTATAGATTCCATCTAGGTGTCGATCGCGTAAGAGATTCCTTAGCGAGAACTTACGTACCTGAGAAAGAAAAATACTTACCTGGCCTGTTACAGGAGTTGATCTTCAAATTCTTTATGTAGATGTGCCCTGGCTGGATACAGGAATCAAATATTCAAACTCTTCAGACGTGCCCTGGCAAGATACAGGAATCGAGTCCGGAGAATAATCGTCAACAGATACACCCTGGCAAGATACAGGAATCGGATCTTCAAACTCTTCAGACGTGCCCTGGCAGGATACAGGAGTCGAGTCTGGAATATAGTCATCAACAGATACACCCTGGCAAGATACAGGAATCAGATCTTCAAACTCTTCAGACGTGCCCTGGCAGGATACAGGAATCGAGTCTGGAATATAGTCGTCAACAGATACACCCTGGCAAGATACAGGAATCAGATCTTCAAACTCTTCAGACGTGCCCTGGCAAGATACAGGAATCGAGTCTGGAATATAGTCGTCAACAGATACACCCTGGCAAGATACAGGAATCGGATCTTCAAACTCTTCAGACGTGCCCTGGCAGGATACAGGAATCGAGTCTGGAATTAGTCGTCAACAGATACACCCTGGCAAGATACAGGAATCATATCTTCAAACTCTTCAGACGTGCCCTGGCAAGATACAGGAATCGAGTCTGGAATATAGTCGTCAACAGATACACCATGGCAAGATACAAGAATCGGATCTTCAAACTCTTCAGACGTGCCCTGGCAGGATACAGGAATCGAGTCTGGAATATAGTCGTCAACAGATACACCCTGGCGAGATACAGGAATCGGATCTTCAAACTCTTCAGACGTGCCCTGGCAAGATACAGGAATCGAGTCTGGAATTAGTCGTCAACAGATACACCCTGGCAAGATACAGGAATCGGATCTGGAATCACGATAGTTGATAGTAATTATCTTTGTATTAACTTTTGTCCTGAAAAGACAAAACATTAGTTGTATGCGATGTTATGACATGCGTGATGTTCTCAGCCTAAATGAGATTGTATGTTCATGATGCATATGTGCATGCTATAATGTATGAAGATGTGATGTCTATGAATGTATTCCTGTCTAGGAAAATAAATCCTTGACGGGTGCCGGGAAGTTAAATCCTGGGCTGATGTTGAGGAGTAGCGCTCTTTATTTCCGCTGGGGATGATGGTTGCAAGAATACCGGTAGGAGAAGATGACTCTGTTGGGGAATAAACTTGGCGAATAGATTACTCTGCGGGGAATGCTCTGTGGGGAAAGAGGCACTTTGCTGAGATGTTGATGATAACTCCGCTGGAGATACCATTGGTAAGCTTTATTGGAAATTTGATGAACTCCGCTGGGGACAGGAAGACTTCGCCGAGGACGATCTTTCCGTGGTAATTGGCTGAGGATAACCCAGTTATATCCTGGTGAGGAAATAACCTTTGAATAAAGCCGAGGGAGCGTTCGTGCTCTGCAGGGGATAAGCTTTCCAGAATCTACTGGGGATAAGCTTCAAAACCTGTTGGGGGAGATTGGTTGAACTCTCCTGGGGAGACTTTTCAGATTGGACTGGGGAAGTGGCTCCACTGGATGTTCGGTATTCCGCCGGGGAACAATCTTAGATCAAGATTGCCGAGGATGCTTGTAGGGGAATAATTGTAGACTCCGTTGAGGAATGTTGAGATCTGCTGGGGATAATCCACCTTCCTTAAGGCTTGGCAATAGGCTAACTCTGCTTGGGGAGAGTGTCGCTGATTTGCTGGAGATATTGTACCTTCTCTGCTCGGGGGGAGTATGGCTTAACCTTGGCTCACTCTCTGGGGAATGAAGATATCTTGGTTACACTCTTCAGCCGAACTTACCTTGGTACCTTGGTGGACTGAGCAATTAGATTGCTTAGATAACTCATTATTGCCCCTGTTTCTGATGTTACCTGTAATTAATCCTTTGTTTCGTATGCAAATATTTATGAGTTAGCAATTAGTGTCAAATGCATATATCACAATTGAACATTGGACGTTCTTCGCAAAACAAAACAGAAAAGGAAAAACAATTGGCAATTGATCTGAAAAGTGAATTTGTATTGATTTTTGAATTTGCCTGTAAATAGGCGTTTATGTACAAGAGGCTGACGTCCTAATAAGAGAACACCGCCGAACAACAGAGTTTATACAATTTTGTGAAAAGGGAAAACAAAACAGCTTATGTGAAAAGAATAATCCCACTGGGTTCCAACTCTGCTATCGCCTTTATATCTTCGAGCGTCTCATCACTTTGCTGCTCAGTTGACGATGAAGCTGACTGATCGATGCCGTTTGAACCTGATGGTTGATACCGGATTCTGGATGCGAGGTGATCCAATGAGACATAGTATTACTCTTTATCCCTAACTTTTGCCTGGACCGCCCTTTCGGGTTTTCAGTCCACCGGGATACCCATTTTTGCCCAAGCCGCCTTTTCAGGTTTTCGACTTGCCGGGTGTACAGATTTTTTTTATTTCATCCCTCATTTTGCCCGAACCCTTTTGGTTCGCCGGGAAGCCCTAATTTTTGCCTAGGTATGTCAACCTAGCGGGTCTTTATCATGCGTAGTATCTTTTTACTATGTCTGCATTGGCGGGGTGAGGAAGGTCGTCACCATCAATGGTGGTTAGAATCATGGCTCCTCCTGAGAACACATGTTTAACCACAAATGGCCCTTCGTACGTAGGGGTCCATTTGCCTCTAGGATCACTTTGAGGAAGGATGATGCGCTTGATTACTAGGTCCCCAACTTGACACTCTTGTGGTCTGACTTTCTTGTTAAATGCCCTGATCATCCGTTTTTGATACGTTTGACCATGATAGATAGCAGTGAGTCTCTTTTCGTCAATTAGGTTTAATTGATCAAGTCGAGTCTAGATCCAGTCATCTTCGCTCAGATCTGCATCCTTCATTATTCAGAGAGAGGGTATCTGGACTTCAATAGGCAAGACTGCCTCCATGCCATAGACCAAGGAAAAGGGAGTTGCCCCGGTTGACGTCCTTGCTGAGGTACGATACCCATGAAGAGCAAACAGGAACATCTCGTGCCAATCTTTATAGGTCACTGTCATCTTCTGCACAATCTTTTTGATATTCTTATTTGCTGCTTCTACAACCCCGTTCATCTTCGGCCGGTAAGGAGAAGAGTTGTGGTGCTGTATCTTGAATTGCTCGCAGAGCTTAGTGATCATCTTGTTATTAAGATTGGTACCATTGTCCGTAATGATCCTTTCCGGGACGCCGTATCGATAGATCAGGTTATGCCGAATGAACCGTGCTACGACGTTCTTGGTTACGGTAGCGTAGGAACCTGCTTCAACCCACTTTGTAAAGTAATCAATCGCTACCAGGATGAAGCGATGTCTGTTGGATGCTGTAGGTTTAATCTCGCCGATCATATCAATGCCCCACATTGCAAAAGGCCAAGGTGCAGTCAGGACGTTCAGAGGAACTGGAGGAATGTGCACCTTATCTGCATAAATCTGGCACTTATGACATGTTCGGGAATGTTGGTAGCAGTCGGCTTCCATTGTGGACCAGAAATATCCTGCCCGAAGGATCTTCTTTGCCATGGTGTGTCCACTGGAATGTGTTCCGAAGGTACCTTCATGTAGCTCTGCCATGATCCTTTCTGCTTCAGTCTTATCCACACAACGCAGTAAGGTTGAATCATGGTTTCGCTTGTATAGAATGCCATTGCTGAGGAAGAACTTCGCTGCGAACCTTCTCAGAAACTTTTTGTCATTGACAGATGCACCTTCAGGGTACTCTTGAGTTTCCAAGTACCTCTTCACCTCATGATACCAGGGTTTTTCAGTTACTATCTCAGCCTCAAGATCACAACAATATGCAGGTTCGTCCAACTTCCAGATGATGATCCGGGGAGCCTCGTTGTCCCATTTGACCTTGAACATGGAAGACATCGTAGCTAACGCGCCCGCCAACTGATTCTCCTCTCTTGGGAAATGTTCAAAAGTTATCTCTGTGAAATGGGGGATCAATGTCAACACACACTCTTTGTAAGGAATAAGGTTTGGGTGTTTCGTATCACACCCGCCTTTGATCTGATTGATCACGAGAGCAGAATCTCCGAAAACACTCAGAAACTTGATCCTTAAGTCAATCGCAGCCAAAAGACCCATGATGCATGCCTCATACTCCGCCATGTTGTTGGTGCAGTTGAAACATAGCCGGGTGGTAAGTGGAGTATGAGTGCCTTGAGGGGATATGATCACAGCGCCGATGCCGTTACCCAAAGCGTTGGAGGCTCCGTCAAAGTGCATAGACCATCGGGATCCTTCCTCAGGTCCTTCATCCGGTCCAGGTACTTCACAATCAGTCACTACCATGATGCTCTCGTCAGGAAATTCAAAGTTCATTGACTGGTAGTCGTCTACTGCCTGGTGTGCCAAGTGGTCTGCCAATACACTTCCTTTGATAGCTTTCTGAGTCGTGTACTGGATGTCGTATTCTGTCAAGATCATTTGCCATCTTGCTATTCTTCCAGACAGAGCAGGCTTTTCGAATATGTACTTTATTGGATCCATTTTTGAAATCAATAGAGTAGTGTGAGTCAGCATATACTGTCTCAGCCGGCGAGCAGCCCATACCAAAGCGCAACAAGTTTTCTCGAGCAGTGAGTATCGAGTCTCACAGTCGGTAAAATTTTTGCTAAGGTAATAAATGGCATGCTCTTTTCGGCCAGACTCGTCATGCTGCCCCAGCACACACCCCATTGAGTTATCAAGTACTGTCAGGTATAGTATTATAGGTCTCCCTTCAACCGGTGGCATAAGGATGGGTGGTTCTTGGAGATACTCTTTGATTCTGTCAAAAGCGGCCTGACATTCATCATTCCAACGTACTACCTGATCTTTCTTCAGCAGCTTGAAGATTGGTTCACAAGTAGCAGTTAGATGCGAGATGAATCGGGCAATATAATTCAAACGTCCTAGAAAGCCTCTGACTTCTTTCTCTGTCTTGGGAACTGGCATCTCTTGTATGGCCTTAACCTTGACAGGGTCCACTTGAATACCCTTGTCACTTACGACGAAGCCTAGCAACTTTCCAGATCTTACCCCGAAGGTGCACTTGTTCGGGTTCAACCTCAGCTTGTACAATTTCAGACGGTCAAACAATTTTTGCAGATGATCAAGGTGTTCCTCCTCAGTTTGGGACCTTGCAATCATGTCGTCGACGTACACTTCAATCTCATGGTGGATCATGTCGTGAAATAAAGCAACCATGGCACGTTGGTAGGTTGCCCCAGCATTTATCAGTCCAAAAGGCATGACCTTGTAGCAGAAGGTGCCCCACTGAGTAACAAAGGTAGTCTTTTCAATATCTTCAGGAGCCATCTTGATCTGATTATAACCTGAAAAACCATCCATGAAGGAGAACACCTTGTGCTGAGCAGTATTGTCAACCAGAACATCAATGTGAGGTAGGGGGAAGTCATCCTTGGGGCTGGCCCTGTTCAGATCCCTGTAATCGACACACATTCTGACCTTACCATCTTTCTTCGGTACCGGTACCACGTTGGCAACCCACTGAGGGTAAGAAGTCACTGCTAGAAACCCTGCATCAAATTGCTTCATAACCTCAGCTTTGATCTTCTCGGACATCTCTGGACGCATACGGCGGACCTTCTGTTTAACCGGAGGGCAGTCTTCCTTGGTAGGCAAATGATGGACCACAATGTCGGTGTCCAAACCAGGCATGTCTTCGTAAGACCATGCAAAGATTTCCACATAATCATGCAACATCTGAATCAACCGTTGATTTACACTGAGCTCCAGGTTGGCACCAATCTTAACTTCCTTTCTGTCTGCCCCAGTACCCAGATTTACCGTTTCCACTGGCTCTTCATGTGGCTGAATGGCTCTCTCTTCCTGGAGTAACAGTCTTGCAAGCTCGCCAGGCACTTCGCAATCATCTTCACCTTCGTCTTCGGCTAAGTTGATCGGATTTTCGAAGTCATAACTGGCAGTAGCAGAGTCGTTACCAGTGAGATCCAGAGTGAATTGAAACCTGTATGGGTGAGTGTGTGTAAATATAGCTGTTTTGCAATATATAAAGAAAGAAAGAAAAGGAACACAAGATTTGAAATTCGAAAAACTTCCAATGTCTTTATTCATGATATATGGAAATGACAAGTAATAGGCCCTCACAAATGAAGCCACGGTGCCCCGGGTAAGACACCAGGCCATAAAGTTTCACATCATTGTTTATTATATAAAAAAAACAAAGGAATTCATTACTGCGTAACAAAAGTAACAGGTATGTGGTCTTTCGCAGTCCAATTGTTCAGTCCACCGTCAGTCGTCGGGTAGATCCAGCTATCAAACTCTGATTCCTCCGCATCGCCTTCAATAACATTCACCCCATGGTTAGGTAGGGGAGTTGTCACCACATTAGGATTCTCGGGTGCCTTGAACTGAACCTCCTTAGCATCAATAAGGTCTTGAGCCTTGTTTCTCAGGGCCCAACAATCATCAGTAGAATGCCCCGAGCTATCAGAGTGATAAGCACAGCGGGCATTGGGATTATACTTCAGAGAGGTTGTGTTTACCACCTTCGGAGCTTCTCTGACGGTTACCAAGTTGGTCGATAGCAGTTGCGGAAAGATCTGTGACAAGGTCATATTAAGCCGAGTATATTCTCTTCTGGGTCTCTCACCCCTTGGTTGGTTAGGTTGCCGAGGAGCGGCAACAGGCTTTGCAATAACCACCGCGTTGACAGCTTGGCAGCGTTCTGGTTTGTTTTGCCTCCTGGGCCCATACATAACACTGGCTTCCTTTTTGAAAGGCTTTTTCTCAGAACTTGAGGACGCACCTTTCTGTATCTTCCCTGATTTCAAACCAGCTTCTATCCTTTCCCCAGTCAGAATGAGATCTATGAACCCTGCAGACGAATTGCCAATGAGATGATTGAAGAACGGCCCGGATAGGGTCCCTAAGAACATGTCCACAAGCTCACGGTCGGTTAACGGTGGCTGCACCCTGCCAGCCAGGTCCCTCCACTTCTGCGCATACTCTTTAAAACCTTCTCCCGATCCTAGCGACATACCCTGGAGTTGGGTACGTGTAGGAGCAAGGTCGGCATTATACTGATACTGCTTGTAAAAAGCAGTAGCCAATTCCTACCAGTTACGAACCTTGGTTCCATCCAGCTGATAGAACCATTCGAGATGAGTCCCTGAAAGACTCTCCTGGAAGAAATGGATCCACAAGTTCTTGTCCATAGTGTATGGTTGGATCTTCCGCACATAAGATCTGAGATGTAGCTTAGGGCAGGACGCCCCGTCATACTTTGCGAAAGATGGTGCTTTGAACTTGTGTGGGATCACTACACCAGAAGATAGGCCCAAGTCTCCAAAATCTAAACCAGGCACTTGTTGAATTTCCATGGCATTCAGACGATCCTCCAACTGCTTGTACTTGTCTTCAGCTGGAGGATACTTCTCCTCATTAAAATCAGTCTCGTTGTCAGAGACCATCGGACTAGGAACCCTTCCCCCCTGGGGACTGCCTTTCCCTACAGAAGAACCAGCTTGATCAACCTCATTCTGTAGTGTGTTACCAAACCTCCGGTCAGTGTTGAATAGTACAGTTCTCTTCTTCTTTTTCTTTACCAGCAGAGCCTTCAACTCCTCTTGACCTTGGGCCAAACTCATGATCAACTCTTGGAACTGGGAGTTCTGAGCCTGAAGGGCCTTGATGGATTGCTCAGTAGATGATTCAGGATTCATGATGACGAGCTGAAATAAACAGCGAAGAAGATTAATCCACCTGTAAAAAGAGTACCTGCTATGCACATGATGCATGATATGCTGTTTATGCAATGCATTCAAGGGTTCGAAAGTTCAAATTTGTTGTAGACAAAAAGGAACACACGTTATCATTAAGAAATAATTGTTCAGTACATCAAGGCCTCATGGGCAAAACATTACAAAGTAAATCAATCCCAGAAGACACTGCGCATCCTCTTTGGAGCAACGTAAGTGTTGAGAGTCTTTTCCTCGTGCAGTAGGCGGGTGAGCTCCAAGACCTTCTTCTCACTAGCATGTAAACTGGACTCAAGAGAATTCCGTTCTTCCTTAAGCTGGATCCAGCTCTTCTGCATTTCTTCCCAGGATGTAGGCATGTCAGGATGTTGAATGGTGTGGGACACCTCTCCTTCCAACACTGGCTCTTTGATCACAAGGAGAACATGAGGATATGGCATTACTAACTTCTGGGAGCGGGCTCGTACCCACTTGAGATAAGGCTCCAACGGGATGGAGTTCCTGTGCCCTAGTGTCTTGCTGTATACCCTGCTGGGCATCCTCCAAGCTCTGATAAATCTCTGGCGAAGACCTTGTGCATCATTGTCGAAGTCAAAAACTATGTCAGGAATCAACATGTCATGAGGGTCGTCCCTCTGAGCATAACCAAACTGTCTCCAAGCCAGACACGGGTTGTAAGTAATACCTCCTCTGATTCCAAGTAAAGGAACATTAGTAAACTCCCCGCAACGATCAATGATAGTGACATCCTCTCTGGACCGAGAACACCAATGTATATCTGCATGTGTAAGAGTCATCAATCGTTGTGACCATCTCAAACCCCGCTCGTTCTTCAAAACTGATTGTGGAAGGTGCAAAATAAACCACCTTCCCAGGAGGGGAGTGCAGCACATAAGAACACCTCTCTTTCTCATGGTTCGAGTGTAACATGAGTGAAGGATGTCCCCAAGCAACGTAGGTACAGGATTCCTGGACATGAAGATCTGGACAGCACTGATATCTATAAGCTGATCGGGATTCGGGAATAAAACCAATCCATAGACAAGGAGGGCCACAACTTCTTCAAAAGCTTGTAGGTCAAGGGAGTTCCAACATTCTTGGGCCTTCCCAAACAGAAACCTGGCCAAGAACCCTTTGATACCACTTCTAACTTCCCAATGTCCCTTGATGTCAGATGGTTGTAGGCGTAATGCTTTAGCAATCTCTTCAAGTTGGGGTTCCCTTTCCGTACCGTTGTAGGGTAGTTGACTAAGGATAGGGGTCTTTAGAAGCCGGGAGAACTCTTCCAAGGTAGGCACCAGTTGATAATCCAGGAAAGTAAAGCAGTGGTGCAGAGGGTCAAAGAACTGGAAGAGGACCTTTATCATATCTTCCTCAATGTTGGTGTTGACCAAGCTGATGAGTCTTCCATGTTTCTCACTGAAAGAAGAGCTCTCGGGAATCCTGGATATAAGTTCCTTAAGCTGAGGAGGGACCCTTACAAGGTTGATCTGAATTGTCTTTCTGCGGATAGTTTCCATGTCCTACAAAACAAGAACAAAGATGAAGATTCGAACCCCTGAAACGGTTAGTCAATGCATATGATGCTGTATGATGTTATGATGCTATGATTAAACACACCACAAGTATTCACAAAAGCAAACATGGTAAAGCACACAAGTCACACCACAACCCTTAGAGTTTAGGCCAACATGGGGTCTGGGTATTACCCTCTTGAAGTTGGTGGGCTCAAACCTGTCCTATCAGAAGTAACTGGGTTCTAAGGGTCCCAATATCATTGGATTGCTTTATGTGTTCATCGTTTCAATTTAGCCACTGAACTGGCGACCGAAATATTCCAAGAAAACAACCCTCAATTGAGTGTAGTATCGAGTATCAACCAACCTCGGACTGCACCAAAGTCAGTTATCTCACTACCCTAAAGAGGCCAAGATGGTTCAATTAAGGTTCCTAAGGTCAGTTGATGCTTCACGACACCACACGGCGGCCCCGTACTCTCCTTGACTTGACTCAAGGGTTACCGGTACTCACCAAAGTGCCACATCAATGTAGCAGACTGCTTCAACCATGTCGGTATACCCCGCACAGTTCCCTCACAGTCTTGTTGCTACTTTCTAAGAAGGTATCCCCAGATCCGGGTTAGGATCTATAGAACTCCCAAGACAGTACCCACAATAATAAAGCAAACAATTCAGACAATTGAAAACACAAGTGATCTTAGTCCTAAGGTACACCTCACTTTTATAATTGTCCCCAGTAGAGTCGCCAGTTCTGTGATCGGTGGATTTAGAACTGACTGTTTAACGCTGGTTCGCGAAATGTCGCGGAAGCAAGAGTCGCCACCGTCTTTTATTTTCTCCAACATGGACAGGACAAAAGCACAACAAAATTCCTTATGAGAACGTTTCTCGGTTCGGGAGGTAGATTTATAGAAAGGGAAGGTGTTAGCACCCTTTCTATCCATGGTTATCCATGGGCTCTTAGATACTTGCTCATTGTGTTTTCAAAATGTTTATTTGCTTTTCAATTGTGAGTGGGTTTGAAAAAGTTTCGTTTAAAGATTTCTGAATAACTCTTGTATCAGTCCTCAAGAGTGTTTGAAAAATTGTTTTTGAAAGCTTTTTGAAAGTGTCGGTGTGAAAAGAGTTTTGATTGTTTTTTAGAGAGCAAGTATCTACGAGTCATCTACCTACCCTAAGGAATTAAGCTGTGTAGAAGTCCTTAAGGTAGTGCCATCCCACCATTGAGAGGTAGGTAGAACCACCGTTGGAGGTGTTCGGGTCAATTCGAGTTTAGGGACAGTGTGGTCACCGAGGCAACAGTTAGGACACCTTAGAAGCTACCCTTATGTCCTTGATCCTTTTTTAATCTGAGGCAACCGTTTCAAGGCAACTATTCCGAGGCAACTGATTCGAGGCAACTTGTTCCGAGGCAACTGGATCATGGACATAAGGACTTACTAAAATGTCCTATACTTGACGACCACGTTTCGAAGGCAACAGGTGAGGCGTACCCTAGAAGTGGTGTGTGAATTTGTGTGTTGTTTTCAGGTTAAGTTTATCTTTGATCATGGCATTGTGAGCTACGCTTGTTTTTTAATTAGCATACATTCTTTCATACAAAGTTAGAATTTAAAAATGCGGAAAGTAAAAGCGGAAAGATAAAAACTACACTATTACAAGGCGCGGGTCTATACATCGCCAAAGTACAAAGACCCGTTTTTTGATAAAAGTGCGGAAAGTAAATAAATGCGGTAAACCTAATTACTATTACATCCAGAAAGCAGTTACATAATATTTGGAAAGAAAATAAATGTGCGAAAAGAAATAAAAATTGGAACGTCCGAGGGTTTTGACCCTTTTGAGAAATTAAATGAAATTAAAGTCTATTTGATTATTTAATTAAAGAAAAATGTTTTTTATGTTTTTGTATTTATGAAAATAAGGAAAATTAAAATCAAGATGAAACCCTAATTCTATGTATTTTAATTATTAATGAAAATATTAAAGTTGACCTAATTTACTAATTAATTAATGTACATGTTTATTTACAAAAATAAATAGTAATTATAATAATAAATAATGAGAAAAATTAATTAAGAAAAAGATGAAATGTCAAAAACCTAATTCTACACATTTTTATTTATTAAGAAAAAGATTAAAGTTTCAAACCTAAATTAAACTAAATTAGTTATTGAAATTTATTTACAAAAATATTTTAATAGTGAAATTAATAGGAATTAAATATTAAACATTTTTTTGGTTTCTGATTTTTTATTATGAAAATTATTTTATGGTGAATTAAGAAAAACAATTAAAACAATTTAAAAAGAATTAAAAAGAAAAGAAAAGAAAATTAAGAAATACAAACAAAGGGGGGTGTCTGGCCCATGTGGAGGTTAATTGAGAGTAATTCAGGCCCATTGACAAAGCCTTGTTTGACTTTTCTGATCATGCATATGCTGATTGACTGGACCATATGATGGTCTTCATCTTCTGACTCTTGGATGGAAGCTTATGACCATGTGGCAAGCTTGAACGTGAGGCTGCATGATGGACCCTGGGGCGTGCACTGCATGGGAATGGATTAGAAAAAATAATAACAATTGTATGGGGGACCTGGGAATCGAACCCAGGTCCCAGCGTATACCAAGCGTACATCCAACCACTGAACCGTTCAAGCGCTTTTGTAAATATAATAACAAATAAAAATATGTATGAAAAGTAACCACTACGCTGGAAAACGCGCGCAGATTCAAACCTCCCAACCACACAGAGCCACGTATGCTTCTTCTTCGTTTTCCTGTAATCACATAAAACAAGTAGCGGGGGTTTTAAACCCCCACAAACTGAAACCTGTAAAAATAGCGATTAGAAGAGGGGTTAATATAAAAAGGGTGCGGTTGTTTCAAACGATTCGTCTTGTTTCCACGAATATGTCCATACAAGTTTGGTGGTCTAATTTTACCATATATGAGAATCCCCAATTTTGAAGTTCTGAAACCTTAGGTTTCATCAATGGTGGATTTTGATACAAGCATCTTTAGAACAATTAAACATTACAAAAAGCTTCAGAAGATCATTAGTAGCATAAATCAACAATCAAAATATAACAATGATGCATAGAATGCAAAATTCGATTATGGAAATTTTTGTGAATAACACGATTCTGTTCTACCGTTTCCTTGGACGTGGAAGCTTGTTCTTGATTGCTATAGCTTCCTAGCAATGTCAGCAAGGTGTTGGAATAGGTTTTAGGCCTTGAGTGATCCTGCAAATGTGATTTCAGATTCCAAGTTTTTGTTGAAAATTTGCAATTTGGTTATGGCTCTTTTGCAGCTTTTTCGTGTACTCTTGCATTAGGTTAGGTCTTGCATAAGTACATGAAGCAAATTAGGTCAAAAACAAGCCCATGGATCCATGAATTGATGACTTGAATCTTTGATTGCCAATCATATATTTTCCAATCTTTTTCCATTGAAACTTTTCCCAATCATGGAAAATCTTCCCTTTTTGAATGTGAAACGACTTTCCAGCTTGCCCTAGTATGATTTGCTGCACAAAAAGATTAGAAAGAACATTATTTTATTTTTTTCTACAATTAAAACTAATTAAATGAATTAATAAGAATAAAAATTCAATTAATTAATTAAAAATAAGAAAATAAATCCCTTTGAGCTCAATGGGTCGTGCATAGGCTTTGGGTAATGATTCAAGGAAGAATTTGAGGCCCATTAGCAATTTTGAAGTGTTTTAGGCAAAGTTGACTTTTGAAAGTTCCCAAACATTTCCCAACTTCTCCAATGAAAATCTTGCTCAATTTTGAATTTATGATCATGTTCTTGGACATTTTGGAAAGGTCTTGAAGTCCTCTAACCAATGCCTTTGGTCCCATGTCATTTTGATTTACCAATCTCAAGTTATGGACTTTGACTTAAAGTTCCTTTTTGTTGACTTTTGAAAATGACCTATAATGTTGAAATTGATAACTTTTTGTGAGAACATTTCTTGGACTTGAAGTGTGAAGATGAGTTGTAGGAAATGTCATCCCCTTCAAAATGAGCTTTGGATGGAATTTTTCTGATAAACCATGAAGAAGTTATGCCTTGGTCAATTTGCAGTTGACTTTTCAACTGTCCAAAAATAGAAAGTTTTGCATCTTGAGACTTTTTGAGCCATGCTTTGAGGAATCATGATCAAGATTTGATCAAATGATGTTTGTGGCTTCAAAATAAGATGTTGACCAAAAATTTTGACTTTTTGACTGTCAAATGACCATTTTGCCCCTGCAGTTGACTGTGAAGCATTTAGGGTTTTTGACTGTGCAATTTGATGCTGTGAGTCTTGAAACTTGACATATGGAAGCTTGACAATGTATATGGGCATGTGGGACTTGATTGGACCCTTGGAAACCTTAATTTCTTTGCCAGAACCAAAACCCTAATTTTGACTGTGTTAGGAGGCAATTGGACTGTGCAACCCTTGAGAGATTTTGAAGCTTGATCTGGAGATTGATCTTGGCAAATCTTGAAGAATATGGGAGGGCAAATTTTGGGGTACAACAGCGGTCCAGGAAAAAGTTAGGGAATTAAAGCGTATGACTATGTCTCGTCGGATCACTTTAAGGACAATCTCTTCACAGACAAACTCTGAGCTTCTGATCAATCCAATCATCTTCGGACGAAGCAGCGAATGGACAAGATATTCGGAGATACGAAGGCTATAGCATAATGGGAACCCCATGGGATTTTTTTTCACACATAGCTATCTTCCTTTGTATAAATTTTTCTTACTTTTATGACATCATCCTCTTACTAGGATGTCTGTCTCCTTTGTATAAAACACTTACTCAAAGTTAATACAAAGATATCTCTTTAAAGTGCAGAAAACCATTTGTTTATTTTCTTTTTACACTTGTGTTTTTATTTGCAAAAACGTCCAATGATTCATTAATGAACATATGCATTTGAACATAATTACTGTTTACAAATAAACAAAGTGAAAAAGAACAATTACTGACAGGTTGAAAGGATATGAAAACGTCTTTAGGCTATTCCATGAGCAATCCCTACAGTACATCATCTAGGTCCCCAGCGGAGCTAAAAACCTTGAAATACATATCCCCAACGGAGCAAAAACTTTGGGTTACAGATCCCCAGCGGAGCTGAAACCTTCTTCCCCAGTCGAGTCGAAACTTCTTACTATCAATCCTCGATGGAAACCATTCAGTTTCTCCAAATTCCCCAGCAAGATATCTTAAAACCTGAAAATCAACCAGATAAAAGTTAACTTTTGTCTCTCCCCAACCTAGGATAACTTCCCAGTAGAGTGGCAGACGACCGAAACTCCTGAACTTACTCTCCAGCAGTAAGCCTTCTTCCCCACAGAGTTTTTACTCCTCAACAGAATGAAGATTCTCATTCTCAATTCCCCAGTGAAGTCGTCAAGGTTTTCATTACTCCTCAACAGAATGAAGATTCCCATTCTTAAATCCCCGGAGAAGCCATCAAAGTCTTCCTTATTCTCCAGCAGATCAACGATTTCCTTTGTGTAATCCCCGGTAGAAGTCATCAAATTCTCTGGATTCCCAAAGCAGATTACTCAGGCAGTATATGACATTGCTCACAACAGATTTTTTTGTCAATACTCCAACTTCGAGACATGAAGGATCCTCATATCACCACAGAAGTTGTCAAGGATTTTCTATCCCCAACAGTCGCCCAGGATTTCTTATCCTCAGCAGTCAAGGATTTATTTTCCCCGGCAGCAGTCAAGGATTTTTATTATCCCCGGCTATCAAGGATTTATTTTCCTCAGCAATACATCAAATCAGCTTACATGCGCATACATTACAACCATATATCATAAACATTGATAAAACACACATATTGCATCATGCATTTCATGCAACATAACTTTGTGTTTCAGCTAACATTTTACCCTTTTCAGGATAAGATTAACAAGCTACCATTAACAGTATACAACTATCAGATATAGTTCAGATACACTCCAGACACGGAAGTCATTCTGATACTCATTCAGACCTCAACATTCAGATACAGTTCAGATACGCTCCAGACTCGGAGGCCATTTTATTTCTCATTCAGATTTCAACTATCAAGATACAGATTAGATACACTCCAGACCCGGAAGCCATTCTATTTCTCATTCAGATTCAACATTCAGATACAGTACAAATACGCTCCAGACAAGGGTTCCATTCTGATACTCATTCGGATCTCAAATTCAGATACAATACGGATACACTCCAGGCACATAAGTCATTCTGTCACTTATTCAGGTTTCAGATACAGTTCAGATACGCTCCAGATACGGATGCCATCCTGATACTTATTCAGATTTCAACTATTAGATACATATTAGATATGCTCCAGACACGGAAGCTATTCTATTGCTCATTCAGATTCAACTATCAGATAAAGTTCAGATACACTCTAGACACGGAAGTCATTCTGATACTCATTCAGACCTCAACATTCAGACACAGTACATATACGCTCCAGACACGGTTGCCATTCTGTCACTTATTCTGATTCTCCCCATCTCAGAGATGCTCCAGACACGGATGCTATTATGTTTCTCATTACAAGTCTCCAGATACAGTTCAGATACGTCCCAGACACGAAAGCCATTCTAATACTTATTCTTCTGACTTACAACTTATAACTCAGCAAAAATTCTTGGATGGAATCTTTAAGCCCATCTCCAACAAGATTCTATCACATCTCCAAATGGCATCTTTAAGCCCATTTCCTCAACTACACTTTGACGAGTGCAAATTTACGGGCACTCTAGTGTCCAATCATCTTTTACCTTCGAGTCACGAACGACAAATCTCGCCAATCTAACTCTTCAGGTTTAAGAAGATTGAACAGGGGCAGCTGTTGTACCCAAAAATTTGCCCTCTCATATTATCAAGATTTTTCCTCACAAGACTTCTTGGACTCAAGACAGGATTAGGGTTTGCTCAGCTCAAGACCTCATCTTGCACTGATGACCTGAAATTAGGGTTTGAGTTTGCAAAAGGATTTTTGGACCATGAATGCTTCATGTGACTTTCATACACCATATTGGACCCCTAAGATTGCTCATATCAAGTATCAAGCCTTGAGTCACATTTTTGCCCAATAAATTGGACAGTTGACCTAAAAATCAGTTGTATTGGGGAAAAGTCAACCATGGCCAATTTACAGTCAAACTTCATAAATTTTGATCCACAACAACATTATAGGCTCCTATGTACCATTTGATCAAGTTTGTACCACAACTCCTCAAGAAATTTGATCAGATCATCAAAAGGGCAAAATGGTCAAAATTAGGGTTTTAACTGAGAAAGGGCAATTTCTGATTTTTAACCTAGCCAATGACCAATTGGGTTCAAGCATGATTTCAAGGACTCAATAGCATTATCTTTACCTAATTACATAGTTCAAAAGATCTCAAATGCATTGGATTGACAGATGAATTTTGCAGTGAACTGATCAAAAATCAACTGTACACTGAAAAGTCAAACTTTGACTTTTTGGTCAAAATCAAGTGCCAAGGGTCATAATTCATCAAGATATGTCAAAATGTGAAACTTGTTGACCAAGAAACCTAAAATTGCAAATTAGGGTTTTAATTTGAAAATTTCCATAACTTAGAATTTTTCTAAGTATGGAAAATTTCTTATTTTTTCCCAACTTTCCACAACTTTTTCACCATGATGCAATTGGATTCAAAGGAAACTTCCAACATTAAAGTTGTATTACTCCATTAAATCTACAACTTTTATTCACAAAGTTTTCCCAAAAGATGCTTGGATCTCAAGTTATGAATTTGTGAATAGAGGTCCATAAACTTTTTAACTTAGTGAAAATTTGTCCTAATTTAGGCAGGTTTTTGACCTAACTTCATGCGAATTTTTCACCTAGTTCCAAGAGGTATCTCAAAATGCATTTCAAATATGGATTGTAGAGCATGTTTCAATCTTTCCAAAATGTCAAAGAACTCCCGAAGATCATTTGTGGTTAGGGAGAATCGAAGAAGAGAAAATGGAAATTTGTCACTTTTGTTCAAGCCATGTTTACAATGCTTCAAGTTGCAAATCAGTTCCTAGCATGCTTGTACCTTGCATTACAGGTCCTAATCCCTTCTACACTCTATAATTAAATTCAAACTCAATGGATATTGGCTTTATTTTGATCTTTGGAGCATTGTACAAAAGATTAATCCAAAAATGGCATAAAGTTCACAATACTACTTTGATAAAGCAAGCTTTTCCAACTTTACAATTCTTGAGCCATGGACCTGATATTTTGTTGCAAGCAAGATCCACAAATATCAGGCAATGTTTACCAACTATTATCAGACCTAGAACTAGCAAGTACATGTCTTAAGCTTGGTCACTTCAACCTTTCTTCAAAAACAAGAAAAGTGGCCAAAAGTTAAAAACTTGTACAAGCTGATAAAGGCAAGGCTTGGCTTCATTCAAAAGGATCTCACAAACTTGTTACAAGCCTAAGACACAAATTCACAACATTCAAAACACTCTCAAACACCAAAAACACAAGTTTCTGCCCAAACAGGGCATCTTCTGCAGAACCTTTGCCAAATCAATATTGGCTCGTGCGTTTCTCACTTTAAGACTTCAAACACTTTACATACATCCTACCTAAACTATCTAAGCCTTCATCTTGCAACTGTGAGCCCTATTTCAGACATCACCATTTTCATTTTGGAAGGTTGCAGGTTGAATCGTGCAAGGAGTTTCAAGCATCCTCAAGGCAAGCTGAGCATTGATAAAGCTTGAGGGAACTTCAAGGAAGCTCACACGATCTTCAGGCCTCACTCAAAGTCCCCACATTGCCATATCCAAACTCAGCTGGACCAGGTATTTTTCAAAGTTCTATCTCTCTATTTAGGAATCCTTAAGCTTTGATTTGTGAAGAAAAAATGTAGTCCTTAACTTGCTAAAGTTGTACATATGCTTAGTTGTCATTTATATTAACTGAGCTAAGAGTATTTGATTGTTTAACATGCTGAAAAAATTAGGTCATGAATTAGGGCCACTGAAATTCTCCCTGGTCTTTTAGAGTAGGTCATGAATTTTATATCACTGGAATCGTGAGATCATAAGCTAAATTTTTTGTGTTATGAGTTTTTGATTTTATGCAAGCTAGAGCAAGATACAAGTTTGTACTTAGAAGCGCGCGCGAAGAAGCCAAGGACAGGGATGAAGATGAAGTTCCTGGGCCTGACGCCTTGGGCCTGTTGTTTTTCACACCCCCCATATTCCTATCTGCACCCCCTTTGCTTATTTTGTTTATGTTTTTTATATTTTCTCATATTTTTTATGTTTATTGATTTTAATTTGTTTTTGAACATCAAAAAAATCATGAAAAATATTTTCTTTATTTTTTGTATTTTATTTTATTTTTTATCTTATTTTTTGGCATAAAAACCTAAAGATGATTTTCCACTTCCCCACATCGACATCCCGGTTGATAACACAGCCCAACACAAAGTGTTTTCCTTCATGGATGGATTCTCAGGTTATAACCAGATCAAAATGGCACCTGAGGATATGGAGAAAACTACATTTGTCACACAGTGGGGAACGTTCTGCTACAAAGTGATGCCATTCGGACTGAAGAATGTCGGGGCAACCTATCAACGCGCCATGGTAGCTTTGTTTCATGATATGATACATCATGAGATAGAGGTCTACGTAGATGACATGATAGCCCAATCACAAACTGAAGAGGAGCACCTCGATCACTTGTAAAAGTTGTTTGTAAGGTTGAAGGAGTACAAGCTGAGATTAAATCCAAACAAGTGCACATTCGGAGTCCGGTCCGGTAAACTCTTAGGTTTCATTGTCAGCAACAAAGGCATCGAGGTTGATCCTGCCAAGGTCAAAGTGATACAAGAAATGCCCGCTCCTCGTACTGAGAAGGAAGTCAGAGGATTTTTGGGACGCCTGAACTATATCGCCAGATTTATTTCTCACCTAACATCTACTTGTGAACCAATCTTCAAACTATTGAAGAAAGATCAAGTAGTCAGATGGAATGATGAATTCCAGATTGCTTTTGACAAAATCAAAGAGTATTTACAAGAGCCTCATGTCTTGATGCCACCTGCCGAGGGAAGACCACTGATCATGTATCTGACCGTTTTAGAGAACTCAATGGGGGTGTGTATTGGGGCAGCATGACGAGTCTGGCCGAAAAGAGCATGCTATTTACTACCTGAGCAAAAAGTTTTCCGACTGTGAAACCAGATATTCACTGCTCAAGAAAACTCGCTGCGCTCTGGTATGGACTGCTCGCCGGCTAAGACAGTATATGTTGACTCATACCACTTTGCTGATATCTAAGATGGATCCGATAAAGTACATCTTTGAGAAGCCTGCTATGTCTGGGAGGATAGCTAGATGGCAGATGATCCTAACAGAATATGACATACAATACACTACCCAAAAAGCTATAAAGGGTAGTGTGCTAGCTGATCATCTTGCCCATCAAGTTGTAGAAGATTATCAGTCCATGAAGTTTGAATTCCTGGATGAAGACATCATGACATTAGTCAACTGTGAAGAAATCAGGCCATATGACAGACCTGAACAAGGATCCCGATGGACCCTGTTCTTTGATGGGGCATCCAATGCACTTGGTAATGGTATCGGTGCTGTATTCATATCTCCGGAAGGATGTCATACTCCCTTTACTTCCAGACTTTGCTTCAACTGTACGAACAACATGGCAGAGTATGAAGCATGCATCTTTGGTCTCAAGGCTGCCATAGACTTGGGAATCAAATCTTTAGATGTGTTTGGAGATTCAGCTTTGGTCGTCAGTCAGATCAAAGGAGAGTGGGACACTAAGCATCCAAACCTTATCCCTTACAAAGAACATGTTTTAACATTGTTACCACATTTCGAGCATATTACCTTCGAGCACTTCCCGCAAGAATAAAATCAGCTAGCAGACGCTCTAGCCACAATGTCATCTATGTTTAAACTTAATTGGGATAACGAGGCTCCCCAAGTCACCATTGAACGAATGGACGAACCGACACACTGTCACGAGATTAATACTGAAGAAATAGTGGACCAGCCTTGGTTTCATGAAGTCAAGAGGTATCTCAAGGCTCAAGAATATCCGGAAGGAGCTTAAATCAATGATAAAAAGTTCCTAAGGAGATTCTCTGCTAAGTTCTTCCTGAGTAATGGCATCCTGTACAAACGTAATCATGATTCTATTCTGCTCCGTTGTGTGGATAAGATTGAAGCTGAAAATATCGTGGCTGAATTACATGAAGGTACCTTTAGCACTCACTCTAGTGGGCATACGATGGCGAAGAAAATCCTACGGGCAGGCTATTATTGGTGTACCATGGAAGCAGACTGCTATCAACACTCTCGGACCTGTCATAAGTGTTAAATCTATGCAGACAAGGTGCACGTGCCTCCGGTTCCTCTAAATGTCTTAACAGCTCCTTGGCCCTTCGCTATGTGGGGAATCAATATGATTGGGGAGATCAAGCCTACAGCCTCCAATGGACACCGCTTCATTCTAGTGGCCATTGACTATTTCACAAAGTGGGTCGAAGCAGCTTCCTTCACATCTGTTACTTAGAATGTTGTTGCCCGCTTCATCAAGCAGAATCTTATTTTCCGGTACGGTATCCCAGAAAGGATCATCACTGATAATGGTACAAACCTTAATAATACTATGATCACCGCCTTGTGCGAGCAGTTCAAGATTCAACATCATAATTCATACCCCTATCGGCCAAAGATGAATGGTGCAGTCAAAGCTGCTAATAAAAACATTAAAAAGATCATACAGAAAATGACAGTCACCTACAAGGACTGGCATGAAATGCTATCGTTTGCTCTCCACGGGTACCGTACCACGGCTCGCACATCAACTGGGGTAACACCCTATTCTTTGGTTTATGGCATAGAGGTTGTCTTGCCTATCGAGGTTCAAATCCCCTCCTTGAGAATTATGAAGGATGCATGTTTGAGTGAGGATGATTGGATCCAGACCCGGCTTGATCAACTGAATTTAATTGATGAAAAGAGACTTATTGTTGTTTTCCATAGTCAGATGTATCAAAAACGGATGATCAAGGCTTTCAACAAGAAAGTCAGACGCCAAGTATATCAAGTTGGAGATCTGGTGATCAAGCGCATCATCTTGCCACAAAGTGATCCTAGGGGAAAATGTACTCCTACCTATGAAGGACCATTTGTAATCAAGAACATATTTTCCGGTGGGGCAATGATCTTAACCACCATGGATGGCGACGAACTGCCACACCCTGTGAAAGCGGATATAGTCAAAAGATACTACGCATAAGAGACCCGCTAGGTTGACACACCTAGGAAAAAAGGGGCATCCCGGCGAACTAAAAGGTTCGGGCAAAAATTAGGGATAAAATAAAAAAAATCTGTACACCTGGAAAGTTGAAAACCTGAAAGGGCGACTTGGGCAAAAAAGGGTTTCCCGGTGGACTGAAAACCCGAAAGGGCGGTCCAGGCAAAAGTTAGGGAATTAAAGCGTACAACTATGTCTCGTCGGATCACTTTGAGGACAATCTCTTCACTGACAAACTCTGAGTTTCTGATCAATTCAATCATCTTCGGACGAAGCAACGAATAGACAAGATATTCAGAGATACGGAGGCTATAGCAGAATGGGAGCCCCATGGGATTATCGCACATAGCTATCTTTCTTTGTATAAATTTTTCTTATTTTTATGACACCATCCTCTTACTAGGATGTCTGTCTCCTTTGTACAAAATACTTATTCAAAATGAATACAAAGATATCTCTTTAAAGTACAAAAAACTATTTGTCCTTTTCTTTTTACACTTGTGTTTTATTTGCAAAAACGTCCAATGATTCATTAATGAACATATGCATTTGAACATAATTACTATTTACAAATAAACAAAATGGAAAAGAACAATTACTGATAGGTTGAAAGAATAGGAAAAACATCTTTAGGCTATTCCATGAGCAATCCCTATAATACATCATTAAGATCCCCAACCGAGCTGAAACTTCAAGCTATTTATCCCCAGCGGAAAACATCTAGTCTCTCCAAATTCCCCAGCAAGTTATCTTGAAGCCTGAAAATCAACCGGACAACAGCTAACTTCTGTTTCTCCCCAGCCTAGGATAACTCCCCGGTAGGGTGACAGACGACCGAAACTCTTGGACTTTTTCCAAACAGGAATAAGCTTTTTTTCACAGAGTTTTCATTGTTCCCCAACAGAATGAAGATTCCCATTGTTAAATCCCCAGTAGAAGTCATCAAAATTCTCTGGATTCCCCAAGAAAATTACTCGAGCAGTACACGACATTGTTCTCCCGACAAGAATTTTTGTTAATTACTCCAACTTCAAGATACGAAGAATCCACATATCCTCAACAGCGGTCAAGGATTTATTTTCCTCAACAATACAACGAATCATCTTGCATGCGCATACATTACATCCACATATCATAAACATTGATAAAACACATATATTGCATCATACATTTCATGCAACATAATTTCATGTTCCAGCTAAGACTTTACCCTTTTCAGGATAAGATTAACAGCTAACGCTAACAATATGCAATCATGATACAGTTCAGATACGCTCCAGACACGGAAGCCATTCTTTTACTTATTTAGATTCAGCTTTCAGATACAGTACAGATACGCTCCAGACATGATTGCCATTCTGTTACTTATTTAGACTTCAGCATTCATATACAGTTCAGATACGCTCCAGACACGAAAGCCATTATTTTGCTTATTCAGATTCAAGTTCAGATACATCTCGGATACGCTTCAGACACGGATGCTATTCTGTTGCTCATACAGATTCAGTCTCCAGATACAGCTCAGATACGTTCTAGATACGGACACCATTCTGATACTCATCCTTTTGACTTACAACTTACAATTCAACAAACATTTTTGGATGGCATCTACAAGCCCATCTCCAACAAGATTACATCACCTCTCAAAATGGCATCTTTAAGCCCATTCCCTCAACTACACTTTGTCGAGTGCAAATTTACAAGCACTCTAGTGTCCAATCATCTTTTACCTTTGAGTCACGAACGACAAAGCTCGCCAATCTAACTCTTCAGGTTCAAGAAGATTGAACAGGGGCAGCTGTTGTACCCCAAAATTTTCCCTCTCATTTATCAAGACATTTCTCACAAGTCTTCTTTGACTCAAGACAAGATTAGGGTTTGGTCAGTTCAAGACATCTCATCTTGCACTGATAACCCAAAATTAGGGTTTGAGTTTGCACAAGGATTTTTGGACCATCAATGCTTCATGTGACTTTCATACATCATTTTAGACCCCTAAGGTTGCTCATGACAAGTTTCAAGCCTTGAACCACATTTTTTATCAGTCAATTGGACAGTTGACCTAAAAATCAGTTGTATTGGGGAAAAAGTCAACCATGGCCAATTTATAGTCAAACTTCATAATTTTTTATCCACATCAACATTTTAGGTTCACATTTATCATTTGGTCAAGTTTCGATCACAATTCCTCAAGAAATTTGATCAAATCATCAAAAGGGCAAAATGGTCAAAATTAGGGTTTTGACTGAGAAAGGGCAATTTATGATTTTTTTTAACCTAGAAAATGACCAATTAAGTTCAAGCATGATTTCAAGGATTCAATGGCATCATCTTGACTTAATTACATGGCTCAAAACATTTCAATTTCATTGGATTGACAGATGAAATTTGCAGTCAACTGATTAAAAGTCAATTGTACACTAAAAAGTCAAACTTTGACTTTTTGGTCAAAATCAAGTACCAAGGGTCATAATTCATCAAAACATTCCCAAATGTGAAACTTGTTCACCAAGAAAACCAAATTTCAAAATTAGGGTTTTAATTTGAAAATTTTCATAACTTAGAAATTTTCTAAGTATAAAAATTTTCTTATTTTTTCTCAACTTTACACCACTTTTTCACCATGATGCATTTTGATTCAAAGAAAATTCCCAACATGAAAGTTGTATACCTCCATGAAATATACAACTTTTCTCCACAAACTTTTCCCTAAAGATGCATGGATCTCAAGTTATAAATTTGTGAATACATGGTCATGAACTTCTTAACTTAGTGAAATTTTGCCCTAATTTAGGCAGGTTTTAGACCCAACTTCATGGCAAGTTTTCATCTAGTTCCAAGAGGTATCTCAAAATTCATTTCGAATATGGATTATAGAGAACATTGCAAGCTTTCCAAAATGTCCAAGAACTCTCCAAGATCATTTTTGAGTAGGGAGTATCGAAGAGAGGAAGTTGGCATTTTCTCACTTTTTATTCAAGCCATTTTCATGAAGAACCAAGTTGCAAACCAATCCTATGTTGGATATTTCATGCTTTACATGTCCTAAACTTGTTACAAACTCCTTAATTAAATGCTTACTCAGTTGACAAAGCCTCTATCTATGCTTTTGAACCTTTATCCAATTGATAATTCCACTTATGGCAAAAAGGTTCCATTGTCATTTTCATAAAGAGCAACTTTTGAAAACTTTGTGATCTTGAGCATTGGACATGTCCCCTTGATACATGCAAGTACCACAGACCAAAGGCAACTTGTAGGGAAGAAATACCAACCTTAAGCAAGCTAGTACAAGCATAAGAGTTTTGTCTTGTCACTTTGCTTCAAGTACAAGAAAAGTTGCAAAAAGGCAAGGGCTTGTATCGCTGATAGAGAGCTGACTTAAAACCATTTATATACTAATATGCAAACAATATACAACACATACAACACCAAGCAAAGGCCTGAAACACTTAGAGCAAGAAAAGCACCAAAAATTGTCCAAAACATACAGTTTATGCACATACACATCCAACATCCATTTGGCTCGTGCGTTTTGTGTTTAGACCATTCCAACACCTTATATACTTGATATCAAACTCATCAAAATTATCATCCCTGTTCTGTAACCTTTGTTTCACCATCTGCCATTGTTAACTTTGAAGCTTGCAGTTGGACTTGGTCAGGGAGTTCTAGCCATTTTAAGAGCAATGTAAGGGTTAGAATAGATTCAGGGAAGCTCAAGGAAGCTCAAGCAATCATCAGGCCTCCATCAAAGTATTTGCATTTCCATACACTATTCAAGCTGAAGGAGGTAATTTTTCAAACTCTATCTCCTTGTACAGGCAACCTCAGGCCACGATCTGTGAATAAAAAATGTAGTTCTCATCCTAACGAAGCTATACATATCATTATCTTGCATTTATATTAATTGTGCTAAGAGAATTTGGAGTTTGAAATCTCTGAAAATTTTAGGTTAGGATTTAGGGATTTCTAAATTCTCTTTGATCTTTGATAGTTAGATTACATAATTTATATGGTTGGAATCGTGAGTTCAAATGCTACATTTTTCATGTTATAAGTTTTCATTTTTATGAAAGCATGAGGAAGTTACAGGTTGAACTGGCCATGGCGTGAGGAAGAGAAGGCAGGACATGGACGAAGTTGTATTGGGCTTTTTGGCTTCCTGGGCTTTTTGTTTTTGCTAGCACTACCATTGATCTGCTATCTCACCCCCTGCTAACTCTTTCATATTTTATTTTTTTTCATTTTTATATTTAATACCTTAAATAATTTTCTTTAATGATAAAAAACCCTAAAAAATAATTTAATTATTTTTACACTTTTATTTTATTTTTTTATTATTTCTCACATAAAAAAATTAATTTATTTTGATAGGATATAATTTATTTTCTTAATAAACTTATAAATATAATTAAATATACTTAATATTTTTATTTTACATTTCATAATTACAAATACTTATTTTTTGCACATATTTAATTTTTAATATTTATATACAATATTATTTATTATTTTCATACAAAAAAATGCACAAAATAATAATATAGAAACATTATTTTCTTTTAAATGAAAATTAGGGTTTAATCCCTTTCAAAAGAATTAAATATTTTTCCTTATATTTTTTAGGTTTAAATTCAATATTCTTTTACACAAAAGCAAGACATAAAACATCTTTTTCTCATATGTACATTGCATTATATTCTAAATATGGTATTATATTTATTTTAATTCGCACAAGTTCGGTTTGGTTGTAATAATGTATTTAGCTTTATATTTGTGCAAATTCCCATTCAAACTTGTATTTCCCCCTCCCATAAAATTGTTGTAATATCTTATTATATTTACATTATGCAACTTATTGCTTTCATATGCCATGATTAGTAATTAGGGTTTGTATGACAAGAACGAAACAAAACAAATAGAAAATCCTAAATGCAAGATCAAAAGCATGAAAATGATACACTTTGCACACAAGCATCCTTAGGGTTTCTCCCACTCGGTTGCCTAAAACAAAATGGCCATGTTATGCATGCGAAGTATCTTGGCAAAATAAAACAAATTTAAGATCATAGCCCCTTGATGACGCTATTCAAAAGTTGACTTACAAAATGATCTTGGTCCCTCAAAAATGCTAAGATACTTGGCAACATTGCTATCATGGTTATACGATGACCCACGCCCGCCCCGTTTACATCCAAAGATAGGGTTGCTTACCAAATCAATGGTAAGACAACAATGTTAAAGGAATAAAAAATGCACAAGAAAGACATTTGAGTAGGTAGATAGCCCCTAATTACTTGCTCCATTTCAAACAACAATCCTTGCTATTTTCAAAACAAACACACACACATTTCAAAAAAATCTTACAAACATTGAAAACATTTTCAAAAGACAAACATCTTTGTATACATTCTTACGAACGAGAATCATTACAAAGATTGTCTAAACGAATGGCCTCTTTTACAAAGTACTTTCAAAACCACATCAAACACCATTTCAAACAAACCAAAGCAAGTAACTAAGAGCCCTTGGAAAACCATGGATGAAAAGGGTGCTAGCACCTTCCCTTTTCATAATCTACCCCCCGAACTCAAGAAAACATCTCAAAGGTCTTTCCTGTGCTTTTTCACCCTTCCTTTTGGATAAAAGAAAAGTCAGTGGCGACTCTTGCTAACCGCAACATTTGCGATAAAACACAAAACCTCAAGTCAGTTCTCCCACCGCATCACACCAATACATCTTTTCACCCCTCATTTCTGTGTAAAGCCTTCGTTGGTTGAGAAAATCCTTTTGAAGACCCTACAACTCTAAACATACATGCTCATATTCTCGAGTCCTCTGAGTCAAGAGTTTCTCTGCTTCTATCCTTTCAAGGCGTGCTTTGACCTCTGATTCTCCGCTGTCTTGGAGTTTGGTGGCGAGGTACTTTACTTGCTCTTCTTGATCTAAGGAAGCTTGTGCCAAACTTTGGATTGGGCTCTCAACCTTTCCTCTAGCACCTTCTTGTCATGTTTTGCCTTTTTATACCTTCTAGTTAACCTCCCGATTTCAGCAGCGGCCACTTCTAACCTTTGGTTTTGAGAATATAGGTTGAATATTGCACTTAACAGCCCTTCAGTTGTACGCTTTCGTTTGAGACATTCTTTCTATAATTCCTTTTGACTTTTAGCAATTTCTCGTCCTTTGACTCAAGTATAAGCTGCATCTGTTTCTTTTCTCTGGTTAGATTGAGGAGATTGACTTCCAGTGCTTCTTTCTCTTTTTGAGCTTGCATTAAGGCACTTTTCAGATTGTCTACTTCTTCCAAAGATATAGGTGTTATCTATGGGACCTCTAGCATGTACTCTAGATCTTTCTCGAATGGAAGCTTGATAATTCGTACCCTATCTTGGACCCATTTAGTGTAGGATTCTCTTGCTATGGAATTTTTTCTTTCTGCCTTCCTTTTGTTAACCTTGTTCCAGGCTCGAATAACCTTGTTGAGAAACCCTTGGTCTTCTATACCCATATTGTGGATGATAAATGGTCGGAGTTGTTTGTCTGAAGGTTTGTCTTCCAAAGGATACCCTAGCTGTCGTAGGGCCAAAGTAGGGTTGTAGTTAATACAGCCTCACGATCCAATCAAAGGGACGTTAGGAAAATCCCCACAGCTAATAGTGATGTCACCAATATCCAACTTCCTTGCATACCATAATATTGAGCTTGCAGTGAGAGACCTTAATTTTTGTGGCCACTCACACCTGGTCAATTCTGGGATCATATAGTCTTCCTTGTAAAGATGAGTCATGAACCAAGTATATAGAAGTGGGATGCAACAATTTAGCGTGCCTCTTCTCTTTTCATACATCATATGAAAAGTGTAATAAATGTTAGAAAGCAAAGAGAGAGAGTAGGATCCGTATTAAAGACTTTTGCTCCCCAAAATATGCTAATGGTCATGGGGTCAATATAGTCCACAGTCCAAGGAAATAGGATTACACCAAATACCAACATCCCTAAACAATCAACACAAGATTCCCACTCCTTATAATTATCAAAATTCTAGTGCCTTAGCTTCCAAGTATATTCTTTTGATTCCTTGTATTGGACCTTCTCTTCGATAATTCTGCACCAATTCAGGGTAGGGGATCCCTAGACCTTTTGCCAAACTTTGACTTCAATAGTTTGTCCAATACCTACATAGGCCTTTTCTTTTGAGAAATTTAGGATTTTGTCAAATTCCTCTAGAGCCGGTGCTAGCTGGAAGTCTTGGAAGATGAAACATCTCAATGGATGGTCATTAAACTAAATTAGGGCAGAGACTGCATCCATCGGTACTTCTACTTTAGTCAAATCAAGGGTATCCCCATAACGGCGAGTGTACATCTTCAGAGCTCTTTCAGACAATTTACCCTTTATAGTTTTGATTTCAGAAAGGTCAGGATTGCAGGCATTGACGTAGACAAGTTGTTTCCCTTTGGTATCCATTTTTAAGATAGTAACCAAAAATCTTGATTTTGTTATCTTTTATTTTGTACCCTGTGCATAAGACAGATAAAATGACCATGAGATATACATGAATTCATGAATGTATAAGTGTTGGATTGAGTAACGGGATTTTTGTGCCAGGTTTTTGTGATGGGTACCCCTATGAGGTAGGCTCTTTAATTTTGACCTATGGTAAATCTATCCTCCCAAAAGGTTGCTTCCTTAAGGGTGTCATGAATAACACCAGAGGGAAAAGGCACAAGGGCCTCCCTTAGGTGGAGCCCCTTTACGGACTGAAACTTTCGTCTCAAAGTCGTGAAAGGTCTCGTCATGAGATTTTGGTTTAAGGTCGTTACAAAGAGTCATGGGTGACCTTCCAAAGTCCTACTCGTCAAGAGGATATCTCTCGATAAGTATTCTTTTTTCGGAAGTTCACCGACTCTAGACGAAGTCGTCATATAAACTCACAGGGATGATATACCCCCAAGCTAATATACGAACCTTCTTTTTAAGGTTTATTGGAAAAAAAAATTTTGAGATAAAAACCCGCCACATAGCAAATATATGATAGTAAAAGAATTTGACGGTAAATAAATAAATGCAATGAAATAGATAAATGCAATAAATAAAGCAAATAAAAATAAAAACCTAAGAGAACCTAAACCTAGGGTTAAGGAGAATCCCCAGTAGAGTCGCCAACTATAGCAACCGGCTTTTTAATCAAGAGTCGCCACTATTAGTTTTTATCCAAAGGGAAGGGAACCTAACAGAAAACCCTAATTCGAGGACAGAGATTCTAGGTTTCGGACTCAATTAGACTAAAGGAAGGTGTTAGGAAGTTTCCATCCACCTTGTTCACAAGGATATTAAGTTCTAGGTTTAGGTTTGGGGTAAACAGAGTTTTAAGTTTTAATCAACAAGACTCGCCATGATTTTAGATCGCGTGCCTACGTATCCTCATATGAGGAATCAGAGTCCCAATTCTTAGTTTGTATGTGTTGGTGTTTTTTAGGGGTTTGCAAGCATATTTTGAATCACTTCGCACTCGGTCAAGAGTAGTGATTGCGGAGATTTTGACTGAGCGCGTAGTAAGACAAAACTAGTTTGAAACCCATTTGCAAAAAACATTTGATTAGCTTAGTTTATTGCGAAAAAATAGTTTGATGATTTGTTTGTGTTTTTTAATCGTGTTAATTGCAAAAGTCTTGATTAATGCAGGGTTAAATAAATATTTAATGCAAAATATATAAAATAATGCATGAGTTTTTGAATAAAAGTAATTTATTATATATGATAAATAAATAATAAAATATTATAATAAATATAATAATAATTATAGATAATAATAATAATAGTAATTACTAAAAACAATAAATAAAAAAAGAAAATAGAATAAAGAATTAGAATTAAAAAACTATAGAAAATAAATTAATCAGGGGGGTGTATTATTAGTTATGTAGTAAAATAAGGGGGGTGCTGGAGGTTAAGCCCAGGCTGGCCCAATTATGGTTTTGAAAGGGGGGTGCAACTTGATTTGTGGTTTAGTAATTGATGTAGGAGGGGGTGTCTAAAGCAATGGGCTCAGGCTCAACGAGTTTGGAGATAGGCCTAGCTGGATCGTATGAGGCGAGAGAGCACGGTCTTACCATGAAACTTGGCCTAACGGCCATTTGATGCGTATCTAAGGGATGAAGTTAAGGGTGCACGATTATTATACTAGGCGCGACATATATGATTCAATCAAGAGACAAGTTATTGTATTTTTTCATTTTTTACAAAATCAATTTTGTTTGTTTTATAGTAAAGCTCTCACCTTTCTCTCTCGCGATAACAAACCCTTCATCTTTCTCCTCTACCCTAATGTTCCCCTCCCGGCGGTGCAAACCCAACCCTAATCTCCTACCCAACTAAACCTACAAACATGAACAACAAATAGAGTTAAGCAATTTTTACCACCTTTCATGACCTTCTGACTTTTGCGCTTCCAGTCACTAATCTCCTTCTCTTGTTCTTCTTTTTGATCCGCAGGCTTTGAAGGTGATGGATAGAACGACAACGGAAGCTTGAGCGGAGGTGTGATTAAGGGTTATTAGGGTTTCTGATCTGGAAACTCTAATCACTTTTTTCTTCTGGATCTTCAGTGCGAGGGTTTATTCCAATATCTGTCTCCCAATTTCTTCCCCTTTTCCCTCTGACCCCTTCTGTATTCTCTTAGTTTGCTTTATATAGGGTTAGCAGTTAGGGTTATTGATTTGCTGTTACAAAATTAGGTGGCACCGATTTAGGGATTAGATTCAGGAATTAGGGATGTTAGTTATTGTTAATTGGTTTTTCCTCTTGTAATTGATTTTGACTGTAATACAATGATTCGGCCCAGATTTGATTTTGTGATTTTTTGGATTTGATTGAGTAATTTTAATTGCTTTGGATTTGAATTAGTATCCAGATTTTGCTGAAGATTTGATTATAATTATATTCTGTTTATAACATCGTTATAGTAAGATATTTGTCCCTGTACCGAATCAATTCTGTAAACTTGGAGATTTTAGTTTGTATTAATAATTCCTGAAGATTTGCAGATTTTATTTATCAGATTTGATTCCTTGCCTAATTTCTGCTTTGTATCACTTTGTTGTAAAAGGCCATGATTTTTTTACCAAATTTAAACAGTATCTGTTGTTGAATCAAAACGTGCGCAAATATTTCATGACTGGAACAAGTCTTATTTAAATTGGGCCTGCGTTGATTCTTCTTGGCCCAGCACGTGCGAAAATAACTCTTATCCCCTAACGTTTTCTGGGCCCTGTTTTATTTAGTGACCATTTTGCTTATTATTACAACAATGATTTTTTTTTGGATATGCATTGATCCTACCTGGCCCCTGACCCAACAACTACTTCCCTTCCAACCCCAAATTCAAATTTACAAAATTGTAAGATAAAATTTTGATAACAGAAAAAACATTAAATGGGCCTGGTTTAAAAAACTTAATGAACCTATAGTTTATAACCAATATTCCCTTTCTTTCTATGTAATGCTCAAAGATGGGCCCTCTAATATCGGATTGTAAATTGCAACCTCACCTCCTCCTATTTTTACTAAGATCAACCTAACCTAAATAAGCTTATACAATTTAAACTCGAGCGAGCTTAATTTAATTTCAACCTCCCTTCTTTGCTATTTAACGACCAATATGGAAATGGGCCAAACAAACTGAATTCTAACGGGCTTTCAATTAACATTTCCACACCTCTTCTTTACTTAAATGAAACTCTTTGTATAATTAGAGTTTTTAGTAATTTTCCTGAAATAATCTTCCGCATTCGAATCTCATGGACCAGGGCCTACGGATGCATGGGTCTTTCTGATTTAGAAAGCCCCACTCTCCTGGATTACAGTACACCCCCTAGTTGACTTGGATTCTTAAAAATGGGCCATCAGACATTGTTGTACCATCTTTAATCAAAACATTAGTCCTTCTCTTTTTAACCTAAAAAATGTGGTCATACGGGTAGGGCGAATTTGGGGTACGACACCTATGCGTATAGAGGATAGAGAAGTGAAGCAACTCAGAGGTAAATAAATAGCTTTGGTGAAAGTGGTTTGGGGATAACCGGCAGATGGTAATGTGACTTTGGAGCTTGAGAGTCAGATGAGGGATTTGTATCCTGAGTTTTTCGTTTGAGGTAATTTTCGAGGACAAAAATATTTTAAGTGGGGAAGAGAGGTAACATCCCGATTTTTATTAGCTATTTTATTAGTTATTTATTTATTTAATTATTATGTGGTATGATAATTATTTAATTATGTGACTATGTGCTATTTGGGTTATTTGGGTATTAAGTGTATTAATGAATGAAATAACTAGTTGGTTCTAATAATGAGAAATAGAAGTAAAAAACTAGGTAACTAGGTAAAAGATCCATTTGTGAAAAACAAGAGAAGAGAAGAGGCAAGGGAGAGAATAGAAGAGGCAAGGGAGAAAAGAGAAGAAAAAGGAGAAGAGGCAACCCTAGAGTATTCAACCTAAGAGGTAAGGGTGAGTATTCATGTTGTTTTGGGTATATGATGTATGTAATAGGTAGTAACATGATAGGTGTTGTTGATTTCAATTTCTAAAATCTCACATGTTAGGGTTTGTGCAGAAACCTATGAAATTGATATGATTTAATGCGTTGAATGAAATAGAATGAGTGCTCTCAATTTAAAATGATAGGTTGTTGCTAAAATTGATAAGAATGATGATTTGTGGTGATTCATGGTGTTTTTAAAAAGGAACTTAGTGTGGACATTATGTTAGAAAATACAGAAAAACCCTTTTAACACAGTATGCATCGACTCACACAGAGGGGGGGGGGGGGGTCGACCTGAGCATACCCGCGAGGTAGGGTTTCTATGTCAAACAGTGATGCATATATGAAAAAAGGTATGAGTCGATGCATAGGTGACCAACAAAATCATTATGAGTCAACCTGAGCAGACCTGAGTGGCATCCAATATTTTTGACAGATTTTTGTAATGACCATAACTTTTGAACTATAACTCTGATTTAGGCGCTGTTTGAAGCATTAGAAAGCTAATGCAATAAAATTTAAGATATAACTATGTTTTTTGGAATTGGATGATTGTATTATTATGTGATTGTGTAAAGTAACATGAATATGTGTATATGTATGTCATGAATTGGTGAAATATGAATAACATGTATTGCTAAATGCTATCCGTGATATGTGTGATTGGTGAATGCTAAATAATTACATTGTTGGTAATGAAAACGTGATAAATGTATGTTTTATGCAATGGCGGGATAATTCATTTTGATGGATTATTTTGATATGCGGTATGATTAAGGTTTGGTGATAATCTTAATTTGCTTATAATTGTTTATGTATCCACATGCATACAAGGGGAGATTGAACTCCAGTTGGTTGATTTGATCCTTGTGTGGAAATAGAAGTGGTGGAATATATGTTTATAATGATGGGATTTGATCTTGTCTAGATCGGAAGCGTGGCACTGATTCGAGATATAGAATCAAGAGCAAGGTGAGCTTGATGTTCATGATGGTACCACATACATGACTCACATTGAGTTACATTGGGGTAACATTGGTTGTTATGTGATGTTTTGCTTTAATGTGTAATATATGTGATAATTGGTTTAATTTTTACATTAAGGTTACCTTGGTGGTAATTGTGCTATGTGTAATGATTATATGAATCATTATACTTGTAATGCTTGTATTGGATTACTTTGGTACTTAGAATTGTCAAGCCATGTTGTATAGATGATTACATGAAGTGTGATGAATTAATTTGATGAATATTGTACACATTTCTTATTGTTATATATTTTATAATAATGTGAATTCTCACCCTTATGTTGTAATGATGCTGTACGCGACATTGCTCAGGTATCGAAGATGATAGTTGAGGAGCTTAGCTTGGTTGATCCGTTTTTCCTAGGTAGTGAGTCAATACTCTTGTCTTGTAACACGGGGGGTATTTGAACTCATGTTTGTTGTGAAGATATTTTGTTATCTTCTCTTGTTTGGTTTGTATTTTGAGATTATATGCTGGGTGGCTTAGTGCCTAATGTTTTGGATTCATATGACTTATTATGTGTGACTTGTTGCTATGTTGGTATATGATTATAGTATGAGATATAATCATTTGATAAAATTTTGAGTAAATAAATATTCCGCTGTGTTACAACTGGTTTTTAATTCAGAGTCATCACTATTAATTTTTATCTTAATGGAAGAAAGTATAAAGGAATAACCCTAAAGTTCATAGATTCTAGATTTGGACTCTATTCTAGACGAGGAGAAGGTGTTAGGCACCCCTTATCTACCTTGTTCACAAGGATACTAGGTTTAGAAGCGCGATGTTTAGGAAATAGTGTTTTAATTACTTATTAAGGAAAAGGGTTTGAATTTTAGTTAGCAGGACTCTCCACGATTTTTGATCGTATGCCTTCGTATCCTCTTAGGAGGAATCAGAGTCCCATTTCGTAGTTCGTGGGGTTGCTTGGTGTTTTTTTATGGATTACGCGGATATTTTAATTTTCCCCGCACTTAGTTCGAATGTATGGATAGCAGAGATTTTGAACTAAGCACGAAATTAATTAAAAATACTTTGTATTCTTTTTTGAAAATTAATTGTTTGAATTAATTT
The DNA here is from genome assembly GCA_948472305.1 of Vicia faba. Lineage (NCBI taxonomy): Eukaryota > Viridiplantae > Streptophyta > Magnoliopsida > Fabales > Fabaceae > Vicia > Vicia faba. The sequence continues at coordinate 695,186,600 of OX451738.1, read as the reverse complement.
ATTATAAAAATAGTTCGATGATCATTTGGATATTTTTAGACGTATAGCTGAGGAGTCTGATATAGCCCCCTTATCACGTGGCCAGATATTGGCCACGTGTGGCTTATGGATATTGTAATTTTAATGAATCGCGGGTTTTAATATTTTGATATAAAATATTAAATCAAATTATACGGCGAGAATTGCTTTTAGGTATATAATTTTAAAAATGTGATTTAATGTAGATAAATATATATTTTTTAACTAAGTCTAAATTAATTAATTAATAATAATAATAAATATATATGATTATAATTAAAATATAAATGTAAATATATAATATTATAATTATTAAAATATAAATATAAATATATAAAAATCAGAAAAATAGATAAATAACTATATAAAATGCAATTATAAAAAATAAAATAAAATGAATTTGCTGGGGGGTGCGATTTTAATTGTGAAGTAATATTTAGGGCGTGTAAATATAAAGGATTGAATTCAGATTATGAATTCAGGACCAAGAAGCCAGGGAGGGTGCACGTTTTGCACTTAGTAACGAAATAGGGGTGCCAAAAGCATGGGGCCTGAATTCAGATTTTTAAATTCAGGCCCAATGGCCTGGGGGTGCGAAATCACATATGTTAGTAAAAGTAAAAAAAACTTGGGGTACATTTAGCTAACGGTCCAGGCCCAATGATCATATTTTGTTTTTTTACAAAAAAAAAACAAATATATTATTTCAATCATTTTTCCAAACCCTTCTTCTTATCTCCCCCACGCTCTCAGCAAACCCCTAACAACACAACAACTCCATCCGTGGCAGCGCCTTCATCCAACCCTTACTCACCTCAAAACAAAATCCCTCCCACACCCTAAATCATCATGACAAACAGAAATTCAAACTATAGAATCTAAGCATCCATAATTGTTTTACCTCTAATACGCGTTTCTCCACGTCTCTGAGTTCTGTTTCTTTTGGCTAACCCACTATTCTTCCTGCTTACAGATGTGGCGACGGAGATGGCGTAATGGCGGTGATTGAAGTATAGGCGACGACGGCTCCACCGGGTTTAGAGTTTCAGATCTTGAAACCCAAACCCCAAATGAGGATATGAACGACAAGGCGACCCTCTCTCTTGCTGAACAATTTCTTCTTCTCTTACTGTTTTTGCTTCCCCTTGTTACTGTTTCTCTCCTCCGTTTTATAGTGTTTTTAGTTTTTTAGATTTAGGAAATTAAATTAATTAGGTTTTCAGTCTAGGAATGAATTTGTGATCGGTGGGAATAGAACTGACTGTTTTGGAATGCTGGTTTGCGTTTGTGTTTCGCAAAATGTCGCGGTAAGCAAGAGTCGCCACCGTATTTTATTTCATCCAACAAGGAAAGGACAAAAGCACAGCAAAATTCCTTTTCGAGATGTTTCTCGGGTTCAGGAGGTAGATTATAGAAAGGGAAGGTGTTAGCACCCTTTCTATCCGTGGTTATCCACGGGCTCTTAGGTACTTGCTCAAAGTGTTTTCAAAAAGTTTTGCTTTTCTTGTGTTTGTGGGTTTTGAAAAGAGTTTTGTTTGAAAACTTCGATTTAACTCTTGTTTCTGTCCTCAAGAGTGTATGAAGTGTTGTTGAAAACTTTGTTTGAAAAGTGTAAGTGCGAAAAAATTTGTTTTGTTTTGAAAGAGCAAGTACCTAAGAACCTCTACCTACTCAAAAGGAATTAAACTGTGTAAATGTCCCTTTAGACAATGCTATCCCACTATGAAGGAGTAGGTAGCATCGTCGTTGGAGTTTTCGGGTCAATTCGATTTTAGGGACGTGTGGTCACTAAAGCAACGTTAGGACGCCTTAGTGGTAACTCTAATGTCTTAGATCATTTTTATCCGAGGCAACCATTTCGAGGCAACTTTGATCTCTAGACAGGAGGGAGACCTCTAAAACATCCTATACTCAATGACCACGTTCGAGGCAACCAAGTGAGGCGTACCTTAGGAGTGGCATGTGCAAGTGTGTTAATTTTTCAGTTATGTTATCTTTACATGTCATGGTGAGCTACGGTTGATTTTAATTTAAGATAGACATTGTCATTCATAGCCTAGTTAGCATACATCTAGAAGTTAGTGGTTGCGGAAAATAAAACTAAGCTATTACAAGGCGTCGGGTATTTACATCGCCAAAAACAAACCCTTAAAAGTAAATTGAGAAAAAGTAAATAAAAGCGGTAAATAAATCCTAAGTTAAAACTATTACCTCCTCGGAGCAATTACACAAATATAGATCAAAATAATACGCGCGAGAAAAGTTGAATCAGATTGTCTTTTAGGGTTTTGACCCTTTTTGAAGAAAGCATGTTTTTTGGTCTTTTTTGGAATTAAGAATTAAAGCTAAATTAATAATGGAATTAAAGAAAAAGGTGTTTTTGAGTTTTATTTTAATCAAGGAAATAAAATTAAAATTAAAAAGGAAAAAAAAGTGAAAAGACTAAAACCTAATTCTAAGTCAATTTTTATTTATTGCAAAAATGTTAAGATTAAACCTAATAAAAAAACTACACTAATTGGTTAATAGTTTGTTTACAAAATTAATTACTAAGATTAATTGGTGAGAATAATATTTTTTGTTGTCTGTTTTTTTTATGAAAAAGAAAGTTAGTGTGTTGATTAGTTAGTTAGTTTTTAATGATAATAATAAGAGCAAAAAAAAAATATGAACAAGAAAGAAAAAAAACAAAGGCAAACTGTGGGGCGCTGGGCCTGAAGAAGGGGAGGTTTGGTCAACGTTTTTCCAGGCTCAGCACGCTGGCCTTTGGATCTAGCTCGAAGCCACTGGGTACGTTGAAATCTGAGGATGTATGGTGTTCCCTGCCTTCAGCGCTGCATCTGAGTACCTGAAGAAAAAGTGTAACAAAGTTTTGGGGGGACCTGGGATTCGAACCCAGGTCCCAGGGGGTTCTGCAACGCACGCTTCACCAACTCATCCATGCTGTTTCATTCGTTAGCTACATAGAGAACAAATATTCTATACAAACAATAATTATGTCTGGCAAAAAAAATAAAAAGACGCGCAATTGGTTCAAACGAACCAATCACGCCCAGCCACGTTATCGTCTTCCTCACAATAGCTTGGTTCGTTTACCTGCAGATTTCGTTCTGTAGGAATTTCGTGGGGTGGTTCTAAAAATCGCTCCAGGCCATGAAAACACTATTCAAGAACACAAATGTGTTCGTCTCGATCTCCTCATCATTCCTATGGCCATTGTTTGTCTCAATTTTCCCTGTGACATAAACGCCTAAGAACTAGAATCGGAACCCTAGGTTCTATATATGGGGTTAGAAGTCATGAAAATTAAATTGGATAATGTCAAAATATTCTAAATCAAATAACAATCACCAATATGTCAATATTTTAAAGAAAAGATGCAAGCATGGATGTTTTCGATTTCATGTTCAGAGGCGTTTTCTAGAACACTTACAGTGCGATTTAGATGATGAAAAGCTTGGTCTTTGATTGGCCTCGCTTCAGGAGGTTGATGGCAAGAGAGTTGAGTCTTTCTTTGGGTCTGAATCTGCCTCCAATGTGGTTTTTGATCTCTCACTGTGTCAAGGTTTTTGGCAAACTGTTATGGCCGTTTTAGAGGTTTTGTGCGTTTTTCCTCTTGTTTGCAGCAGGGTTTCTTCATCTGTTTCTGCAAGGGTTCTTTTGTGTTTCTGCAAGAATTCTTTTGTGTGTGTTTTTGTTCATGAGCAGCAGGTTTATATAGGCAAGGAAATTAGGTCAACAAATGTGTATCAAATCTTGGTCCATTATGATGAAGAGATTTGATTTGATTTTTCCATAAAGACTTGCTATATTTGATTCAATCATGCGTTTCTTCCAGCTTGCTCTGAGTTGTTTTGGGCCTCCAACTTGATGGAAATCAACAGCTGACTTGCTCCTTCGAATTTGCTCTCTTCGACTACTTCAAAGTCCTCATTCGAACTATTTAGTCACGTTCCCTTCTTAGACAACTTCGCCCAACCCTTGGCCTTGTGATGAGTCTAAGTTCTGATTCGAAGTGTTCAGAACTTCCTTCATCAGAGCATCTTGGATTAAGAGAAACTCTGCACTGAAATGCCATTCGAAGGGCATTTGTCCATATACCGTTCGAAGGGTACTAATTGAAACTTCAATCGAAAGACACTGTTAACAGGCCAATCGAAAGGTCTTGTTCATGCTAATTGAAGGGTCTTGTGTTGCTTCCTTCGAATGGACTTCTTATGTACCTTTCGAATGGGCCTTCTGAGTGCTTCTTTGAATGAGTCATTTACATATTCTTCGAATGAGCTTCTTGCCTGGTGAGTCGAAGGTAAGCCTGAAGTATCTAGTGCATAGTCGAAGCATTGTGATATTGACTTGATCGAAGGAGGGTTCAGCGCTCAATCGAAGACCTGCGGACCAAAGCATGATCGAAGAGTTCCAAATGTTCAATCGAAGACTTGCACATCAAAATTTGATCAAAGGAGGTCTAGTGCTCAATCAAAGACTTGCAGACGAAAGCTTGATCGAAGGTTTCCAAACCTCTGATCGAAGCTTGCTAATCAAAGCCTGATCAAAGAGTGACAAATGCCCAATCAAAGACCGATGAACCAAGCCTGATCGAAGAGCGCCAAATGCCCAGTCGAAGACGGGTGAACCAAGCCTGATCGAAGGACTTTGGATGCCCAATCAAAGACTTTTCCCAGATACTAATTGAAAGGCATTTTGTTCATCTTCAAAAAACTTTATTTTTCTTAGGCAAGGGTTTGTAACCAACCATGTAAAGGAAGACCTTTGGAAACATGAGAGGGCAAATTTTGGGGTACAACAGAATTCAAAACGTGGTCTGTAATTTTAAGGCGTCATTGATGTATACAAATTTGTATTAATTTGATTTCTTTGATTCAGTTTAAAAAATTTCCAGATTTGTTGATACTTGTTCTTTTGCCATTTACTGCGTTTTAAGTTTGTTCATGAACAAAGCTTATTTTTCTTTCATGCCCGTGGACATGATTTCCATAGTAAATGTTAGGAGATTTGGGCCATACGCAGCTCACCATATTGGGCAGGCTGTGTGTTTGATTTGAAATAAGTATTTCTTTTTTTTATAAAATAAAACTACAAAAATTGTTATAAATAAAACAAGATGACCCTTCTTTAAAAACAGACCAAAAAACTACTAACTCGGTCATAACGTTTACTTTGGGCCAACAGTTTTGCTTAGCTAAAAAACAAAAACAAAATCAATAATTAAAAAAATCATTTTCTCCAAAAATAGAAGAGGACCAGATTTATTGGGCCAAACATTTTGTAACAGCAATAATAAAAAAAGATAGACCCAAACAAATGGGCTTTTTCTTATCAAAAATAAAAATTCAATTATTTACAAAAATTGTCTTATAACCCAAATAATATAATTTAAAAAAAAAACAGTAAAACAAAAATTATTATAAAAACAACAAGTTAATAATACAAAGCTTTCTGAACGAAAAATGGGCCTAATTGTTTAGGCCTTTCATTCAATCAAATGTTTTAAAACAATGAATATAATTTTCAAAAAAAATATTAAAAAAATAATTGACTATATTAATTGATAAAAGTGAAATAATAATAAAAAGTCAAAAATTGACTTCCAATTATTTTGATTAAAAAATTGGGCCATCAGAAAACTTTATCAGGCCTAAATGATCAACAATGCACCAACCCCTTTTATAAATTTAAATAGACTAATGGGCCTTTACAAATAAATTGATATGGTCTAGCAAAATGACGTAATGTTGTTGTTTTATTTATTTAAACAACCTCTTTAAATTATACCTCCTTCTACAAAGCGCACCCCTCTTAAAAAGAATGGACCTTTAATGGGCCATCAGATATTGATGGCCCATATTAGATCAATGCACCCCTTTTCTATTTTAAACTCCCCCCCCCCCCCCCAAATAAAAAATTATATAATATATTTGTTAAAAAACCTAAGTGTAATATAAGGGCAGGACAAATTTGGGGTATGACAACTTTCCCTATTTAATTATCTTTTGATCAAATAGTGCGAGAATACACAGATCTTGCACGTTTTGATCGGAAGTTTATTAAATATTGGAAAACCCCAAGATTTGCCCGAAAGATTATAAGGACACGCTGTACAATGTTCCCATGAGTGTGAATAATAGGCATAGATGATGATGTATCATCCTACCAGTGTTTGGACCAGAGTTGATTAAGACCTGACGACGAGGATAACTCATCAATATCTGAGAGATTGTAAGATTTTACTTATTTACTGTAACCCAATAGGTAAATGATACAAGTTTTGAAAAGCTACTCACTAATGCTAGGAGACTAATATAGTAATTTTGTGACGCAGATTTTGTATATTCATCGCAACCTAGGGGTAGAATAAAACAAAATTTGATAACACATTGCTCCATGGAGACTGATGCATTGGATTATGAAACTTTCGTTATGTTTACTACAACCTAGGGAATAAATAGTACGAGGATGAACTTGTGCATTTATCACAACCTAGGGGATAAAAGACAACAGGTGTGGGCTTACATTATCCATCACAACCTAGGGGATAAATAATATAACCTTGGAGATTCACATATCTATCGCAACCTAGAGGATATATAATTGAAAAACATTCAACCATATATTTGGAATTTGGAATGACGATGTTGGTTGTGTCAGCCCTCAACCAAGATTCGATAACCAAATCAAATATGCTAGACTTGAAGCAATGGAACCCAAAATTCACTGATGAGGTTAGGTGTGTCATCTCAACCATAACCATCAACATGAAGAAAAATATCCCGAACTCACGATGATGTTGGTCGTGTCATTTCAACCATAACCATCAATGTGAAGAAAAATATAATCCAAACTCATGATGATTTTGGTCGTGTCGTCTCAACCATAACCATCAACATGAAGAAAATGAACCCCAAACTCATGATGATATTGGTCGTGTCGTCTCAATCATTATCAACATGAAGGAAATAAACCCCAAGTTCATGATGATATTGGTCGTGTCGTCTCAACCATTATCAACATGAAGAAAATGAACCCCAAACTCATGATGATATTGGTCGTGTCGTCTCAACCATTATAAACATGAAGAAAATAAATCCCAAATTCATGATGATATTGGTTGTGTCGTCTCAACCATTATTAACATGAACAAAATGAACCCCAAACTCATGACGATACTGGTCGTGTCGTCTCAACCATTATCAACATGAAGGAAATGAATCCCAAATTCATGATGATATTGGTCGTGTCGTCTCAATCATTATCAACATGAAGAAAATGAACCCCAAACTCATGATGATATTGGTCGTGTCGTCTTAACCGTTATCAACATGAAGAAAATAAAACCCAAACTCATGATGATATCGGTCGTGTCGTCTCAACCATTATCATCATGAAGAAAATGAACCCCAAACTCATGATGATATTGGTTGTGTCGTCTCAACCATTATCAACATGAAGAAAGTAAACCCCACATTCATGATGATATTGGCCGTGTTGTATCAACCATAATTATCAACATGAAGAAAATAAACCCCAAAAGAATTTGTAATCTTAACCAGAGTAGCTTTGCAAGATGCCATGTATGCATAATGCCCTAAGTTGATATGTTATCCAAGTATGATGTATGGCCCAAATGTTTGTGTGTTTTATGCCCCAAATGTTTGTATGTATATGCCCCAAGTATACTTGTATATGCCCCAAATGTTTTGCAATTTTTTTGATGATTCTCCTTTCTCATAATCACCAACTACCCAATGTTGTTTGTTACCAATTGTTGTATCTCCAAGTTGATTCTAATTTGGTGAAAAGATGTCGGCAAGATCTTGAGGTCTGTATCATAGGCGCAAGCGTAGGTATGGACGTGGACATGGAATTTGGCATAGTCGTGGACGTAGGCATGTGCATATAAATAGGCGTGGATGTAGGCGTGGACGTAGACGTGGATGTGAAAATAGGCGTGGTCATGGACGTGGACATGGACATTGGCATAGTCATGGATTTTCCTTCGCTGTTCTTCTAACCAGAATAAACTTTGATGCTTTATCAAATGCTCTTTGGTGTTTCTGTATGTTAGAAGCACTAAATATTGTAAATGATCTTGAGATTTTGATATGGTTATGCACCCATCAGGCTTGATATGAGGCTTTTTAACGGGAAATCTGCTGCTGTGATCAACCAGGAGAACCTACTACAGAGATTCAATTTGAATTACGTACTTCTGAGGTCTTCTGGATGATCAATTGTCGTGATCAACCAGGGGAATCTACTGCCGAGATTCAATTAGAAACTACCTTCTGCCGAGGTCTTCTGGGTAATAAACTGCCATGATCAACCAGGAGAATCTACTGCCGAGATTCAATTGGAAACTACCTTCTATCGAGGTCTTCTGGGTAATCAACTATCGTGACCAACCAGAAGAATCTACTGCCGAGATTCAATTGAGAGACTACCTCCTGCCGAGGTCTTCTGGAAAATTAACTGCCGTGATCAACCAGGAGAATCTACTTCCGAGATTCTGCATAGAATTGGTAGCTTGATTAACAATAATGATTATCTTCACATAAAACCAGGTTTTATGCTATGCGTGCAAATTTGATTGATGCATGAAATGATATGATTGATTGATTTAATGTAATGAATGATTTATGTGATGACTGACTGATGCATGATTGATTGATGCATGATTGATGCATGATTGATTGATGCATGATTGATTGATGCATGATTTATTGATGCATGATTGATTGATGTATGTGACGAGTGACTTAGATATGTGTGAATGGATGTTGGATTTTGAAATGTGAATGTGTAATACGGTGGGAGAACTGACTTGGTTGTTTTCCGTTTAATCGCAATTGTTGTGGATAGCAAGAGTCGCCACCAACTTTTCTTTTATCCAATGAGGAAAGGGTGAAAAGAACAGGAAATACCTTTGAGATATTTTCTTGAGTTCGGGGGATAGATTATGAAAAGGGAAGGTGTTAGCACCCTTTTCATCCATAGTTATCTATGGGCTCTTAGTTGCTTTCTATATCACTTGAAAATTCTTTGTTTGAAATGTTGTTTTGCGGTGGGTTTTGAAAGTATTTTTGAAAAGCACCTTCGTTGAGGCAAATTTTGTAATGATTCTCATCCCTATAAGAATGCATACAAAGTGTTAGACTTTTTGAAAATATTTTCATGTTTTGAAAGTGTTTGGTGTGTTTGAAAGATGTTTGTTTTGAATATGGATTGTGAGTAAGCAACTAAGAACGTTCTACCTACTCGAAAGTCTCTTTGTTCATTTCTTCCTTTGATATTGCTATCTTACCATTGATTGGTAAGAAGCCTTATCTTTGGATGTAAAGGGACAAGCGTGGGTCATCGTATGGTCATGAATAGAAATGTTGTGAGATATCTTAGCATTTCTATTGAGGGACTAAGATCATTTAAAAGGCAACATTTGAAGCGTCATCGAGGGACTATGATCTTGTATTTTTTATTGTTTTTGCTAAGATGTCTCACATGCGTATTATGAGCATTTTTCATAAGGCAACAAGTGGAGTTAACCCTAGAGGTGCAAGTGTTTATTTTTCATGCATTATTTTGTCTTAGATTAGGGTTGTCTAAGATTGATTTTATCTTTCCATACAAACCCTAAGTTACTAGCATTTATATGAAAGCGATAAATTATGGAAAGTAAATTTACTACACTATTACATCATTTGGGGATGGGGTGTACAAATTTACAAATGGGGATTTGCAAGAAATTAAATTCTAATTATCTATTACAACCATATTGAATTTGTACAAGAATTGAAAGGGATATAATATACAAGACATGAATGAAAAGAAAAGAAATTTTGTTTGGATTTTGTTAAGGAAGTTTAATTAAGTTAAAGAAAATAAAATAAATAGGAAAATATTTTTGGTCTTTTTCATTGTAAGAAGTTAAATAAAATAAACTAAATAACTTAAATATATTTTTGGTGTTTTTTTTGTAGAAAAATAGTTTTTGGTGTTTAGAACAGTTTTTGTGTAGAAAACAACTTTTGTATTTAAAATTGTTTTTTGTGTAGAAAAATAGTTTTATGCTTGGGTCCAAGGTCTGTTTGTTTGTTAGTAAACAGGGGGTCAGAAAATGGAAATATCAAGGCCCAACTGTGGGGGCCCAAGTGTGCTTCCTGCAAACAAGGCAAAATGAGAAAATATGAAAAATGACAAAAGGTCTCGCTGGGGCTTGAACCCAGGAACTTCTACATGGCAAGGCTTTTAGCGCACGTTGTTTGTACCACTAGGGTGGTCTGTTTCATCTGTTGGTTATACAGCTTGCACTAAATATAAAATAAATTCAGTTCTGAATGTTTAAACATGGCTTCATGTTATTCCTTAGAGCACATGGATACACGACTCTAATGTTAAGCTTCGAAAAGCTTCATTCCTCAGCCAATCGAAAGATGTAAAAACCTGCCTAAAATTTGAATACAAATCTAACCACATAATTTCAACAATCATGGGTCGAAGGTTAGCATGAAATACCAAAACTTAGACCTAATTGTTAAGAGATGAGCCTTTTAATGTGCAAGCAATGACAATCGAAACTATGTACCTAGTCAGCTTCCTAGACATGATATCTACATTTTTCCTTCACGAAGTATATACAAATGATGTTTGAATGAAGAGTTCTAAGTTTGAGAAAAACTTACCTTTTAGAATGAGACTTGAGGGACTTCGACAGAACCTCCAGGAATGGTTTGATGATGGACTGAGCTTGCTTCGACCTCCCTTGAGCTTAGTGGGACCACTACCTTGCTTTGAAAAAGTCACTAAATCTAAGGTTGATATATGGAAGTTATGAGTGAATCGAAAGGCTCACTAACTTCCACGAGTGGGTTTTTTGAGGGCTTTGGAAGTGTTCCAAGGCTGGTATAAGGAAGTTGGAGGGGTTAATCAAAAGGCTAATATATGGAGTGAATTAAAAGGTTGGCTAACGCATGAAGGGCTTTGAGATTTTTGTGAGTTTGAGAGTTTGAGAGTGTTTGAGATTTTTTCAACACCACCAGCCTCTGGCCCTTAGTTTGCAATTGGTCTCTATTTATAGGGAAGAGGTTTTTAACATTCAGGATCCTGAGATAACATCTTATCATTTTGTCGGAAACGAGAAAAAATCAAGTTTAATAGATTTTCATGGTTCCCAAGTTCAAGTACAAGTGGGGCCTGATTTTTGCAGGAGATTTGACTCATGCTTTTGATGTTGCTTGCAATCAGAGATAAAGGTCACAAGGCTCAATGCATTGGAAATTTGCATAAAGCCTGCTTTCCTGAAATGGAAATGATAACTTTATGCCATACATGGAAAGATCTCTTGGATAATACTTTAAACACTTGGGTAATAGCTTAATTCATTGTGTAATCAATTAATCATACAGGAAATGAGGCCTGCAAAGCAAGATCATGTAGCATGGCCCATGGATTTTGTCTTCAACTTTATGCCTTGAATCGAATACCCTGTCTTTTCATTTTGGCCATAGAGATCCAACCTTCGACCAAACTCAAAAGCAGACAAAACTAATTGTCTCCAACAATTGCATTTTCTTCGAATGGGCCATATTCATATGAATATACAATTTTGAGTCCTTTCGTTTTGATCACATAGATCCAACCTTCGACCGACCTCTACAGAAGACAAAACTATTTGTTTCCAACTATTTCATGTTCTTCGAATGGGCCACCAAATTTAATTCATAGTATAGAAACTATGTGTGTTGAAGGGTTTAGAGGTGGAATCGAAGCAAGCATGAAGGAGTCCACTGCTTTGTGAATCGAAGCAAGCATGTAGGAGGCCATTGCCTTTTGAATCGAAGCAAGCATGTAGGAGGCCATTGACTTTTGAGTCGAAGCAAACCTGTAGGAGGCCATTGCCTTTCTGAGTCGAAGCAATCCTGTAGGAGGCCATTGCCTTCTGAATTGAAGCAAGCTTGTAGGAGGCCATTGTCTTCTGAATCAAAGTAAACATGTAGGAAGCCATTGCCTTCTGAATCGAAGAAAGCCTGTAGGAGGCTATTTCCTTCTGAATCGAAGCAAGCAATGAAGGGAATTATTTCTTAATCGAAGCTTATGAACCAAGCTTGCTCGAAGGAAGTCAAATTCCCAATCAAAGCTTATGAACCATGCTTGCTCTTTATAGATTTGATGCTTGAGAGCCCAATATAATCCATGGAAACTACATGGGGCATTAAAAGTCCAATTGTACTTGTGCAAATTCAAACTCTAGTTTTAAGTCATCAGTATTGAGGAAGTATCTTGAGCTGATCAAACCTTGTGCAGTCTTGACCCAATAGAAATCTTGTGAGAAAATTCTTGAGAAATGAGAGGGCATATTTTGGGGTACAACATATGACCCTGTTCAATCTTCTTAAACATGAAAAACGAGTATGGCACGTTGTCGTTCGTAGCTTAAAAGTAGAAGATGATTGAACACTAGAGTGCCTAGAAATTTGCACTCGATGATGTGTTAGTTGATTGTGTAGGAAATGGGCTTATAGATTCCATTTGGAGAGATGATAGAGAGTTGTCAAAGATGGGCTTACAGATGCCATCCATGGTGACAGAAAAGGTCTTTGTTTAACCTGTCTTCAACTGGAATAAATAAATCCATCTAGAAGAGGACTTGATTGATCGCCTATTATTAACTGGAAGAAGTGAACCCATCCAGAAGAGGACTTGATTGATCGCCTATTATTAACTGGAAGAAGTGAATCCATCCAGAAGAGGTATTTGATTCGCATGTTTTAACTAGAAGAAATAAATCTAACCAAAAGAGGTCGTTGATTCGCCCATCTTTAACTGGAAGAAATAAATCTAACCAGAAGAGGCCTTTCATTCGCCTGTCTTTAACTGGAAGAAGTAAACCCACCCATAAGAGGTCCTTGATTCGCCTGTCTTTAACTTGAAGAAGTAAATCCAACTAGAAGAGGTCCTTGATTCACCTATTATTAACTGGAAGAAGTTAATCCATCCAGAAGAGGACTTGATTGATCGCCTATTATTGACTGGAAGAAGTGAATCCACCCAGAAGAGGACTTGATTGATCGCATATTATTAACTGGAAGAAGTGAATCCATCCAGAAGAGGACTTGATTGATCGCCTATTATTAACTGGAAGAAGTGAATCCATCCAGAAGAGGACTTGATTGATCGCCTATTATTAACTGGAAGAAGTGAATCCATTCAGAAGAGGACTTGATTGATCGCATATTATTAACTGGAAGAAGTGAATCCATCCAGAAGAAGACTTGATTGATCGCCTATCATTAACTAGAAGAAGTGAATCCAACTAGAAGAGGACTTAATTGATCGCCTATTATTAACTGGAAGAAAGGAGTCCATCCAGAAGACGACTTGATTGATCGCCTATTATTAACTGGAAGAAGTGAATCCATCCAGAAGAGGACTTGATTGATCGCCTATTATTAACTAGAGGAAGTGAATCCATCTAGAATAGGACTTGATTGATCGCCTATTATTAACTGGAAGAAGTCTATCCATCCAGAAGAGGACTTGATTGATCACTTATTATTAACTTGAAGAAGTGAATCCATCCAGAAGAGGACTTGATTGATCGCCTATTATTAACTAGAAGAAGTGAATCCATCTAGAAGAGGACTCGATTGATCTCCTATTATTAACTAGAAGAAGTGAATCCATCCAGAAGAGGACTTGATTGATCGCCTATTATTAACTGTAATAAGTGAATACACCCAGAAGAGGACTTGATTGATCACCTATTATTAACTGTGTGATACGGTGGGAGAACTGACTTTGGGGTTTTTGCGTTTTGTGTTCGCAAAATGTTGCGGTTTAGCAAAAGTCGCCACCGACTTTTCTTTTATCCAATAAGGAAAGGTGAAAAAGTACAGGAAAGACCTTTCGAGATGTTTTCCTGAGTTCGGGGGGTAGATTATGAAAAGGGAAGTTATTAGCACCCTTTCCATCCATGGTTTTCCACGGGCTCTTAGTTACTTGTTAGATCACTTGCTTTTGTTTGAAAATTGTGCTTTTGTGTGGTTTTGAAAGTATTTTGAAAAGGTGCCATCATTTAGGCAAACTTTGCAATGATTCCCGTTCGTAAGAATGTATGCAAAGTGTTGAGCTTTTGAAAATATTTCATGTTTGGAAAGTGTTTTGAAAGTGTATGTGATTGTTTTGAAAATAGCAAGGATGTTTGTTTCGAAATTGAGCAAGTAACTAAAAGTAATCTACCTACTCAAAATGTTTTAGATGTGTTTTTCCTCCTCCTTTAGATGTTTCTACCTTACCATTGATTTGATAAGAATCCCCATTGTTGGATGTGAAGGGACGAGCGTTGGGTCATCGTATGACCATGATAGCAATGTTGTGAAATGACTTAGCACTTTTCTGTAGGGACTAAGATCATTTTGAAAGGAAACTTTGATAGCGTCATCGAGGGACTATGATCTTTTTCGATTTGTTTGTGCTAAGACATCCCACATGCATAACATGGCCATTTTTGTAAGGCATCAAGTGGAATTTCCCTAATGGTGCATGTGTGCAAGTGTGTTTGATTGCATGCAGTTTGTGTTTGATTTTTTGGTTGTCTACTTGTTGATTTTATCTTGCCATACACACCTAATTACTTAACATTTATATGAAGGTAATAAAAGAGTGCAAAAGATAAATCCTACACTATTACAACCATATTGACTTGCATGAAAATATAAAGGCAAAAATAAGGTAAAAGCAAGAAAAATGGATCTTTCGACTTAGGGCAGCAACCCTTTGATTCTGCCATTTATGGCCTTCTTCGACCTTACCTGAAAAGCGGTGAAAGAATGAATTTTGACTGGGGCCTAGAAGCCAGCATATTGTGGATTTCAATTGGGGCCTAGAGGCCAGCATGTTTTGCCTTTCGACTTCCTCTTTCATTTGGCCTGAAGGTTAGTATGGAAGCCAGTGGCTTCGTTTCTAAATTTTTTGTCTCCCGTTTCTTTCATTTGAGTTTGAATAGCAATATGGCCCAAGGCCATGCCAACATCACCTTAAGACTAGATTAGTTCTTTAAAGCGTATTTAAATGTACCAAGAGCAAAAGCCAAGAAGATTGTTAACCATGACACATATTAAGAGAGTGAAAACAAAACAAAAAGAAGAAAATAACATGTACATGTTTTAAATGAAGAAGAAAACTTATTTACATGCTATGCTGGAAACGAAGGGCCAAAGGTTAGAAATGACTTACCTTGTTGGAGGCTGGAACGTGTGCTGGAACTTGGAGGGTTGCTTTGAATGCCTCTGGATTCGAAGGAAAAGACCCAGGGTAGGCCTTCGACACTGGATTCGAAAGAGCAAAACAAGTGAAATATCCTTCTTTGTTGGATTCAAAGGAAAGAACAAGTGGGATGCTTCTTGAGTCGAAGGAAACTGGAATGTGTTGTTTGAAGGAGGTAACGATAATTCTAGTTTTTTATTTCTCAAGTGTTGATGAACTTGAGAGATTTTTTGTTGTGTTTGAGAGAATTTGGGGGATTCGTTCCTCTGGTCCAAAGATCCTTTTTTTTTCTTGCTTTGTGCAAATGAACTCTCTATTTATAGAGAAAGGCTTTTGGGAAGCTTGGGGAGAAAAAATAATAAAATAAGGCTCAGCTGGAAAGTAAGTGTCCACTTATTCCATAAAAGCAAAATGAATGGTTCAGATGGGTTTCTTCTTTCTGAAGGAAAACAGGCGCAAGGCTCAAGACATACTTTTCTAAAAGGTAGTATTATGCTGTTAAGTGCAAGTGGTCTTGGACAACAAATGGGTAAAGGCCTATTGTATCTTGCATAAACAATTAAGTATAGGGTGAGTCATAGGTTTGAGGCCTGAAAAGGGAAAACACGTAGCCTAGCCTATGGGTCTAAATGTTCAACCTGATCTTTTGAGTCGAATCCTCCATCTTTCTACACCTTTCGACCAGACTAGAACAACACAGCATTTGTTTTCACCTGTTGTGTGTCCTTTGAATGAAACAACTGTGTGTTCTTCGAATGGCCCTTCTTAGCTGAATATGCCATTTTGAGTCTTCTTGCTTTTAATAACTTAGGCCCAAACCTTCGACCAGACTCCAAAGTAAGAGAGCAATTATTCCCCAACTATGGTCAGTCCTTCGAATGGACCACCAAGTTGTGTGTCATAATGCAGGACTATGGCGTGTCGAAGGATTTGCAGATGGATTCGAAGGTGATATGAAGGCGCATTCAAATCATACATGAAGATGAATTTGAAAGTCACAAGAAGGTAGCCATTCATCCAATCGAAAACTTATGAATCCAAGGCAAACAGGTGAGGGGCGAATGGTGCAATCGAATGACACTTTTCAGAAGGTTGTTAACTTCTGAATTGAAGGAAGCTTTCAGAAGATCATTGACTTTTTGAATTGAAGAAAACCAAAAGGAGACCTTTGCTTCCTGAGTCGAAGGACATTCCTGCGTCAAAGGACAATCCTGAGTCGAAGGACATTCCTGAGTCGAAGGATACTGTTTCAAAGGGAAACACAAACTCAATTGAAGCTTGTATGAAGATCATTTCCTTCTGAATCGAAGGAGACCTATTTGAAGTCACATTCCCAAACGAAAGAGGCACACTAGCAGCAACTTTTGAGCAATCGAAGGAGGTGCAAAGTCCAATCGAAGGGGCTGAATCGAAGGAGACCTATTTTCCTCCAAATTCGTCAAAATGTTATTTTTATCTGTTTTCTCCCTTTTTGACAGTTTCCTCTTAATTCTGGTGCTGGAAAACCCCAACGTACTTGTGCAAGCTTGAATTTTGAGAATCATTGTGAGAGATGCCTTGAGAATTGAGAGAGCAAATTTTGGGGTACAACAGCTGCCCCTATTCACACTTCTTGAACCTGAAGAGTTAGATTGGCGGATCCGGCATTCGTGACTTGATGGTGAAAGAATTTTGAACACTAGAGTACCCAGAAATTTGCACTCGAAGATGGACGGTGAATGGGCTTATAGATGCCATTTGGAGGAATGGAATCTTGTTGGATATGGGCTTATAGATGCCATCCAGAATGCTTGTCGAGATGTAATCTATAAGTTGAGTATCAGAATTACGTCCATGTCTGGAGTGTATCTGAGCTATATCTGAATGAGTATCAGGATGGCATCCGTGTCAGGAGCGTATCTGAACTGTATTGGAAAGTTGGGTTGTTTGATGATGAGTCAGTGTAAAACTTCATATTGGAAAGAAGGAACCTTTGTAGGGTTTCCTGATGATGAGTCTGTGTAAAACTGCATCTTGGGAAGAAGGAACCTGTGTAGGGTTTCTTGATGATGAGTCCGTGTAAAACTGCATCTGGAATTGAGAAGGAACCTGTGTAGGGTTGCCTGATGATGATGAGTCCGTGTAAAACTACATCTTGGAAAGAAGGAACCTGTGTAGGGTTTCTTGATGATGAGTCCGTGTAAAACTGCATCTGGAATTGAGAAGGAACCTGTGTAGGGTTGCCTGATGATGATGAGTCTGTGTAAAACTACATCTTAGAAAGAATGAACATGTGTAGGGTTTCCTGATGATGAGTCCGTGTAAAACTGCATCTGGAATTGAGAAGGAACCTGTGTAGGGTTTCCTGATGATGATGAGTCCGTGTAAAACTACATCTTGGAAAGAAGGAACTTGTGTAGGGTTTCCTGATGATGAGTCCGTGTAAAACTGCATCTTGGAAAAGAGGAACCTGTGTAGGGTTGCCGGAGCTGGTCAAATAGATAGTTGTCCTGTCTAGCTTCAAGTATTAATCTAAAATCAGTCGTCCATAGATAGTTTTCCTGGCTTGTTACAGGTATTAATCTTGAACTTGAAAAGGCTGCTGGTAGCCATCTGTTGATTGACCTTTTCCTGAAAAAGGTAAAACGTTAGTTGTATGCAATGCCATGATGTATGAAATGCACGATGTCATGATGTTCTCAAAATAAATGAGATTGAGTTGTATGCACTTATCATGTATGTAAATAGGAGGTGTGAAATGTTTATGAATGCATTTTCGTCTGGGAAAATAAATCCTTGACAAATGTCGGGGAGCTTGTTAAATCCTGGACTACTGTTGAAGAGTATGTGTGTCTTCAAACTTTGCTTAGAATGTTTCCAGCAGGGATTTCTGTTTTGTTGTTTGAGGAGAACTCCGCTGGGAAATATTGAAAACCCTGTGGGGAGTATGTTTATTCCTGCTTGGGGAAAGAGTTCAAGAGTCTCGATTGTCCGTTGCTCTTACTGGGGAATCGAAGTTGAACTGATATCTGGTCGAGTCCAGGTTTCACAGTAACTTTCCTGGGATTGTAGAATAGTCTACTGGGGAAGAGGAGTTGTGGTCCTTTTATTTGTAGTAGTCGGAGAGGCAAACTCAAGCTAGGGAATCCTACCTTTTGTTGGGGAAATAAATCCTGTTGCCAGTCTGCTTGAGAGATGACGACTTCGTTGGGAAAAGTATTCGAGGATTTTTGAGGTTGTCTTAGATGGGGAAAGGTGTTCAGAGATTAAACTCTGGCTGGAGAGTCATCCTATGAGAAGGACTTTGGGGAGATTCTTCATTGCCCCTAGTAGCAAATGTTTGTGGCTTTGCCAAAAATGTTTGACTGTACGTAACCCTTTGTTGGGATTAACGTTCAATGCCCCAGGTGATGGAGATGGAAACCTTCCCCTGATTACTCTGCAAATCTTGAGAGATTTTTTTGGAATCTTGATTGGACTGCCCCAGGTGTGCTGGATAGTAGACAAGTCATGCCCCCTTGTTGATAGGAGATTTTTCAATGAAAGTGTCATCCTTCTTGAATTGATTTTGTTCACTGAGAGAGCTTTCGTTCACTGGATATTTGTTGTGTGAATTTCTCTGCTGTCAAACAAATAGCCAAATGAAAAAAGTGATATTCAGTAATGCAAAGTTTATGCTTGTCTTGAAGTTTTGAAAAATGCATTTTCAACAAGTAAAGAAGTTTGTAATTCAACTTTGGATTTTGAGTAAAGCCTTACAGGAGTCAGGATACCTTTTGTAACAGTATGCTTTCGAACTAACCCATGCTTCAATTAGGACTTTTGAAGGGTTGTAACGTGGCTTGGTTCACGGTTTAAGAAACAAAGGATAAAGGCTCAATGTGTATTTATACCCACCCGCTCTTCGTGATGTTCTTCAGTCCTAAGCTCAGTTAATTGTGCGTTTGAACTCCAATTGAGTCTGGAATGACGTTTTGGTGATGGTTCAGACAAGTTAAGTTTATCAAAAGGCAATCATTTTTTGCAACCTTTTTCATGTTGTTGAGGATTTGTATTGACCTCTTTTTGATTTGTTACCCCTGATTTTTGCCTGACTGTTCTTGTTTTGAGATTACAGTCAGCGGGATGCCCCAGTTTTCTTTAAGTCTCCTTTGTAGGTTTTGACTTAGTGGGATTTTCTTTTTGAGAGATAATGATTGTCTATGTGATAGGGAATCAACACCGTCTTTTGATTTCAGAGGAATGTTTTTGACGTCATTTGTTGTATTACGAGATGAGAGTTTGCAGCTTAACGCGCGTTTGAATTAACTGAGAGACTACCCTGCCCCAGGTTTTGATTAAAGGTTTCAATTTGTGTTAAAACAAAAAACTTCTACTTCTTTGGCTTAAAGGGGTTGACTAGGGATTATATTCCTTATAACTCCAGTGTTTAGGATTTGAAAAAATGCTTGTACATCGTCAACAAGGTCTGTTCAAAAGCATATTGTATGAGATTATGGCATTGTTTTCGTCATCCTCCATCTAAAGGCTTGTGACTTTTAGCAAGAGTTAAATGTCATAAAGAAAGTACAAAGCATAGTTTAAGTATAGTGAAAACGAATGGATGAATTCAAGACAATCATATGCAATGCATTAATGAAACAAAGTTTGACATTAATAGATAACTGTTTGAATAATAAAAGAAATTACAATTGAAAATTCAAAATGAAACAAGTTGCTCTCAATAATTTGGCAAAGGAGTAGCGATCATGTTTGGAGTCTCCGGAGGGTCGAATTCGATCTCCTTGGCGTCAATCAAATTCTGAATCTTGTACTTCAATGCCCAGCAATCGTTAGTGTCATGCTCGGGACTGTCAGAATGATAAGCATACGTTGCATTAGGATTGTAGTTAGGAGAAGAAGTTTTGGGGTTTGGATGAGGTCCTATTAATGCAATCAGATTCATCCTCAACAAGTGTTGTAACGCTTGAGATAGCGGCATGTTGATGTTGGTGAACTGTCTTTTGGGTGCGACCTCCTTACGCTGATGCCCCTGCCTTTGTTGAGCAGGCGTAGGATTAGAGATCAAGATTGCTCCTATGTGTTAGTCATGACGACTCTTTTGACCATACACGGCGTTGGACTCCTTCTTCCTATTGTAGGGCTTTTTATAAGCATCAGAAGGTGTAGCTTCTTGAATCTTACCACTTTTGATGCCAGCTTCGACCCTTTCGCCGGTCAGTATTATCTCGGTGAACCCGGCTGAAGAGCTTCCGATCAAGTGTTTGAAGAAAGGCCCTGTCAAAGTTCTCATGAAGATGTCAATCAGCTCCCTGTCAGTAAAAGGGGGTTGCACTCTACCAGCCAGATCTCTCCATTTTTGGGCGTACCCTTTGAAGCTCTCGTTGGAACCCATGGTCATGTTCTGCAATTGCACACGAGTTGGTGCAAGATTAGCATTATACTGATACTGCTTATAGAAAGCAGCAGCTAAATCCTCCCATGTGTGGATACGAGAACTCTCCAATTGATAGAACCATTCGAGTTGAGTCCCTATTAGGCTTTCTTGGAAGAAATAGATCCAAAGCTTTGGATCAGTTGTGTATGGTTGAATCTTGCGGACATAAGACTTTAAGTGCATCTTAGGGCAAGAGATTCCATCGTACAGGGAAAAGGTAGGGATTTTGAACTTTGGCGGGATGACCACTCCAGAAACCAAGCCCATGTCTCCTAAATCCAATCCAGGTATTTATAGAATCTCCATAGCACTGAGGCGATCCTCCAACTGTTTGTACTTGTCATCAGTGGGAGGATATTGTTCTTCGGAGTAGTCAGCTTCAACTTCATCAATCTCCAAATTACGGTCTTCTTCAAGACTATCCCCCGTGTTGGATGGAGTTAAAAGATCTAGAGCTTTAGGTCTTCTTATCAAGTTCAGGACGCCTTTGGACTTTTTCTTCTTTTCTTTGAGAAGGAGAGCTTTCAGGTCCTCTTGCCCCTTAGCCATAGCCAGAAACATTTGTTGGAAATGAGCGTTTTGAGCTTAGAGATCTTTCACTGTTTGTTCCATATCCATCTTACTGAAATAAATAGCAGGAAGATAAGGAAACCTGTATGGGAGAAACCTGTCATGATATGATGCATGATATGTGGATGCATGTTTTCAAGGATCTCGCGGGGTAAATACAAGGAAATGTTAGAAGTTGAACTTTGATCAACAGCTTTTCTTGGAGAACTTTGTATCGGTGGATGTCCTTCAACGAGAATTAAGCTCACCATATCAAGTGGGTCATAGCCCTTGACTCAAGTTTGTTGTACTTGATCTTTGACCGCGTTTGGTCAGAGGAAAATAAATCTTCTTGCCCCTTGATAGACATCTGGTTCATTGTGAACCTGCATTAAAGCCCCTCGAGATCCTTGAAATGGTTATTGAAAATGCTATGGTATGATGTTATGATGTTATGCACAAGTATGTGAAGTAAACAAGCTTATACGAATAAACACGTACACACAAAGCAGACAAATCCTTAGGTTTAGGCTTGCATGGAGTTTGTAGGTAAGTACCCTCTTGAAGTTTAGTTGGCTCAACCTGTCCTAGTTAATAGTAACCGGGTTCTAAGGGATCTCAATATCACTGATCTTTCCCCTAAGTTTCGTTTGATAAGCGATTGACTCACAACCAAACAAAACTCAAGAGTCAAACCTCAATGAATGTATCATCGAGTATCAACCAACTTCGGACTGCACCAAAGTCGGTCATCTTGCTACGTCCTAATGGCCAAGTTGGTCAAGTAAGGTTCTAAGGTCAGTTGATGCTTTATGACACCATGCGGCGGCCCCGTACTCTCCTTGATTGACTCAAGGGTTACCGGTACCAACCAAAGTGCCACATCAACATAGCTATTGCTTCAACCATGTCGGTATACCCCACACAGTTCCCTCACAGTTTATTGCTACTTACCTAAAAATGTGTCCCCAAATCCGGGTGTAGGATTTAAAACAAACCCAAACAAGGAACCAAAATGTAAAGCAAGCAAATCAAGCAATGTAAGCAAGTAAATGTGATCTAACCCTAAGGTAACCCCACTTTTAGAATCGAATTTCCCCAGCAGAGTCGCCAATTCTGTGATACGGTGGGAGAACTGACTTTGGAGTTTTTGCGTTTTGTGTTTGCAAAATGTTGCGGTTTATCAAGAATTGCCACCGACTTTTCTTTTATCCAATAAGGAAAGGTGAAAAAGCATAGGAAAGACCTTTCGAGATGTTTTCTTGAGTTCGGGGAGTAGATTATGAAAAGGGAAGGTATTAGCACCCTTTCCATCCATGGTTTTCCATGGGCTCTTAGTTACTTGTTAGATCACTTGCTTTTGTTTGAAAATTGTGCTTTTGTATGGTTTTGAAAGTATTTTGAAAAGGTTCCATCGTTTATGCAAACTTTGCAATGATTCCCGTTCGTAAGAATGTATGCAAAGTGTTGAGATTTTGAAGATATTTCATGTTTGGAAAGTGTTTTGAAAGTGTATGTGATTGTTTCGAAAATAACAAGGATGTTTGTTTCGAAATTGAGCAAGTAACTAAAAGTAATCCACCTATTCAAAAGGTTTTATATGTGTGTTTCCTCCTCCTTTAGATGTTGCTACCTTACCATTGATTTGATAAGAAGCCCCATCGTTGGATGTGAATGGACGAGCGTTGGGTCATCGTATGACCATGATAGCAATGTTGTGAAATGACTTAGCACTTTTCTGTAGGGACTAAGATCATTTTGAAAGGCAACTTTGATAGCGTCATCGAGGGACTATGATCTTTTTCGATTTGTTTGTGCTAAGACATCCCACATGCATAACATGGCCATTTTTGTAAGGCAACAAGTGGAATTTCCCTAAGGATGCATGTGTGCAAGTGTGTTTGATTGCATGCAGTAGGTCTTTGATTTTTGGGTTGTCTACTTGTTGATTTTATCTTGCCATACACACCTAATTACTTAACATTTATATGAAGGTAATAATAGAGTGCAAAAGATAAATCCTATACTATTACAACCATATTGACTTGCATGAAAATATAAAGGCAAAAATAAGATAAAAGCAAGAAAAATGGATCTTTCGACTTAGGGCAGCAACCCTTTGATTCTTCCATTTTTGTCCTTCTTTGACATTACCTGAAAAGGGGTGAAAGAATGAATTTTGACTGGGGCCTAGAAGCCAGCATATTGTGGCTTTCAATTGGGGCCTGGAGGCCAGCATGTTGTGCCTTTCGACTGCCTCTTTCATTTGGCCTGAAGGTTAGTATGGAAGCCAGTGGCTTCGTTTCTAACTTTTCTATCTCCTGTTTCTTTCATTTGAGTTTGAATAGCAATATGGACCAAGGCCATGCCAACATCACCTTAAGACTAGATTAGTTCTTTAAAGCGTATTTAAATGTACCAATAGCAAAAGCCAAGAAGATTGTTAACCATGACACATATTAAGAGAGTGAAAACAAAACAAAAAGAAGAAAATAGTATGTACATGTTTTAAATGAAGAAGAAAACTTATTTACATGATATGCTGGAAACGAAAGGCCAAAGGTTAGAAATGACTTACCTTGCAGGAGGCTGGAACGTGTGCTGGAACTTGGAGTGGTTTCTTTGAATGCCTCTGGATTCGAAGGAAAAGACCCAGGGTAGGCCTTCGACACTAGATTCGAAAGATCAAAACAAGTGAAATATCCTTCTTTGCTGGATACAAAGGAAAGAACAAGTGGGATGCTTCTTGAGTCGAAGGAAACTGGAATGTGTTGTTTGAAGGAGGTAACGATGATTCTGGTTCTTGATTTCTCAAGTGTTGATGAACTTGAGAGTTTTTTTTTGTGTTTGAGAGAATTTGGGGGATTCGTTCCTCTTGTCCAAAGATCCTTTTTTTTCTTGCTTTGTGCAAATGAACTCTCTATTTATAGAGAAAGGCTTTTGGGAAGCTTGGGGATAAAAAAATAATAAAATAAGGCTCAGCTGGAAAGTAAGTGTCCACTTGTGCCATAAAAGCAAAATGAATGGTTCAGATGGGTTGCTTCTTTCTGAAGGAAAACAGGCGCAAGGCTCAAGACAAACTTTTCTAAAAGGTAGTATTATGTTGTTAAGTGCAAGTGGTCTTGGATAACAAATGGGTAAAGGCCTATTTTATCTTGCATAAACAATTAAGTATAGGGTGAGTCATAGGTTTGAGGCCTGAAAAGGGAAAACACGTAGCCTATCCTATGGGTCTAAATGTTCAACTTGATCTTTTGAGTTGAATCCTCCATCTTTCTACACCTTTCGACCAGACTAGAACAACACATCATTCGTTTTCACCAGTTGTGTGTCCTTCGAATGAAACAACTGTGTGTTCTTCGAATGGCCCTTCTTAGCTGAATATGCCATTTTGAGTCTTCTTGCTTTTAATAACTTAGGCCCAAACCTTCGACCAGACCCCAACTGTGGCCAGTCCTTCGAATGAACCACCAAGTTATGTGTCATAATGCAGGACTATGGCGTGTCGAAGGATTTGCATATGGATTCGAAGGTGATATGAAGGCGCATTCGAATCATACATGAAGATGAATTTGAAAGTCAAAGGAAGGTAGCCATTCATCCAATCGAAAACTTATGAATCCAAGGCAAACAGCTGAGGGGCGAATGGTGCAATCGAATGACACTTTTCAGAAGGTTGTTAACTTATGAATCGAAGGAAGCTTTCAGAAGATCATTGATTTTTTGAATTGAATAAAACCAAAAGGAGACATTTGCTTCCTGAGTTGAAGGACATTCCTGCGTCGAAGGACAATCCTGAGTCGAAGGATACTGTTTCAAAGGGAAACAGAAACTCAATTGAAGCTTTTATGAAGATCATTTCCTTCTAAATCGAAGGATACCTATTTGAAGTCACATGCCCAAACGAAAGAGGCACGCTAGCAGCTACTTTTGAGCAATCGAAGGAGGTGCAAAGTGCAATCAAAGGGGATGAATCGAAGGATACCTATTTTCCTCCAAATTCGTCAAAATGTTTTTTATCTGTTTTCTCCCTTTTTGACAGTTTCCTCTTAATTCTGGTGCTGGAAGACCCCAACGTACTTGTGCAAGCTTGAATTTTGAGAATCATTGTGAGAGATTCCTTGAGAATTTAGAGGGAAAATTTTGGGGTACAACAAACTGGAAGAAGTGAATCCATCCAGAAGAGGACTTGATTGGTCGCCTATTATTAACTTGAAGAAATGAATCAATCCAGAAGAGGACTTGATTTATCGCCTATTATTAACTGGAAAAAGTGAATCCATCCAGAAGAGGACTTGATTGATCGCCTATTATTAACTGGAAGAAGTAAATCCATCCAGAAGGGGACTTGATTGATCGCCAATTATTAACTGGAAGAAGTGAATCCATCCAGCAGAGGACTTGATTGATCGCCTATTATTAATTGGAAGTAGTGTATCCATCAAGAAGAGGACTTGATTGATCACCTATTATTAACTGGAATAAGTGAATCCATCAAGAAGAGGACCTGATTAATTACCTATTATTAACTGGAAGAAGTGAATCCATCCAAAAGAGGACTTGATTGGTCGCCTATTATTAACTGGAATAAGTGAATCCATCCAGAAGAGAACTTGATTGATCGCCTATTATTAACTGGAAGAAGTGAGTCCATCCATAAGAGGACTTGATTGATCACCTATTATTAACTAGAAGAAGTGAATCCACCCAAAATAGGACTTGATTGATCGCCTATTATAAACTGGAAGAAGTGAATCCATCCAGAAGAGGACTTGATTGATCGCCTATTATTAACTGGAAGAAGTGAATCTATCCAGAAGAGGACTTGATTGACTTTTCCTTCAAGGAAAAGGGTTTGTTGCATGCAGAAGTATGCATGGCGTGATGATGTTCTCAAAATAAATGAGATTATGTTGTATGTGTATGTTATATGATGTATGAATGTGAAGTGTTATTGAAGTGTATATTTGTCTGGGAAAATAAATCCTTGATAAATGCTGGTGAGCCTTGAGAAATGAAATCCAGGATTGCTGCTAGGGATGAAGAGTATGCTCCTTTTCAGACTTTGTTTTAGAATGTTTCTGTTGGGGATTCATCTTCTTTTGTTTGAGGAGAACTCATGTGGGTAATGTTGACTTGTTTGAGAAGACTCTGTGGAGAGTGTTGATCACTGCTTGGGGAAAAGAGTTCAGGAGTTTTAGTTGTCCATTTGTCTACTGGGGAGTTATCTCTTGAAAGTTAGTTGTTATCTGGTCGGATTCCAGGCTTTGCAACAACTTGTTGGGGATAAAGAAGTTAACTATTATCTGGTCGGGTCCAGGTTTCAGCAATTGAATAAGTTAAACTATTATTTGGCCGGGTCCAGGCTTTAGTAACTTAAAATTGAGATTAAATGTTATCCGGTCGGGTCCATGTTTCAGAAACTCAAACTGTTCTCTGGTCGGGTCCAGGTTTCAGCAATTGAAGAAGTTAAACTATTATCTAGTCGGGTAAAGGCTTTAGTAACTTAAACTGTTATCTAGTTAGGTCCAGGTTTCAGCAATTGAATAAGTTAAACTATTATCTGGTTGGGTCCAGGTTTTAGTAACTTAAAATTGAGATTAAATGTTATCCGGTCGGGTTCAGGTTTCAGAAACTCAAACTGTTATCTGGTCGGGGCCAGGTTTCAGCAATTAAAGAAGTTAAATTATTATCTAGTCGGGTCAAGGCTTTAGTAAGTTAAATTTTTATCTGGTCGGGTCCGGTTTTCAGCAATTAAAGAAGTTAAACTATTATCTGGTCGGGTCCAGGCTTTAGTAACTTACTTGACAGGATGAAGTTGACTGTTGTCTGGTCGCGTTCCAGGCTTTACGACAACTTTCGGAGATAATAATGACTATGTTGACAACTTCACTGGGGATTAGGGGTCATGGTCCCTTGATTTGTGATAGTCTGCGAGGCAAAAACCCAAGTTGGGGAATCTGTAGTTTATTGGGAAAATAAACCCTGTTGAAGAGAATATTTGACGAACTGTTGGGGAAGTGTATTCTTTTGACAGAACTCCTCAAGGCTTCTTCTTGCGACCAACTCAGTTGGAAAGAGGGTTTTCCGGAGATTGAAACTCTGGTTGGGGATTGCATGATTCCAACTTTGTGGGGGTATCCATGAGTTTGGCCTTGTGGGGTTTGTACCCTTATCTGTGAAGATTATTCTGTGGGGATAACCTTATAGAGGTGACTCTGGAGACTTCAATGGGGATCACCTTATGAAGGATATTTTTTAAGTTTTGTAGCACTGCCGGAAAATTTTGTTAGATTGTATGTGCTCCTTTGATGGGAATCACGTTCGATGCCCCAAGTGATGAAGGCTTGCCCCTGGCTATTCAGGACTTTATGAGAGATTTCTTTGAATCTCGACTTGACTTCCCCAGATGTGCTAGACAATGATCATGTCGTTCCCCTTGATTATGAGAGATTTGTCATTGGAAGTTGTGATACGGTGGGAGAACTGACTTGAGGTTTTGCGTTTGTGTTTGCAAATGTTGTGTTATAGCAAGAGTCGCCGCCGACTTTTATTTTATCCAAAAGGAAAGGTCAAAAAGCACAGGAAAGACCTTTGAGATGTTTTCTTGAGTTCGGGGGGTAGATTATGAAAAGGGAAGGTGCTAGCACCCTTTTCATCCATGGTTTTCCATGGGCTCTTAGTTACTTGTTTAGATCACTTGCTTTTGCTTTGAAATTGTTTGAAATGGTGCTTTGTATGGTTTTGAAAGTATTTTGAAAAGAGGCCATCGTTTAGGAAATCTTTGTAATGATTCTCGTTCGTAAGAATGTATACAAAGATGTTTGTCTTTTGAAAAATGTTTCAATGTTTTGAAAGTTGTTTGGAAAATGTTTTAAAATGTGTGTGTTTGTTTTTGAAAATATCAAGGATTGTTTGCAAATTAATCAAGTAACTAGAAGCTATCTACCTACTCAGAAGTCTTTCTTGTACATTTTTATTCCTTTGATGTTGTTGACCTACCATTGTTTTGGTAGACAACCCTATCTTTGGATGTTAAAAGGGACGGACGTGGGTCATCGTATGACCATGATAGCAATGGTGCCAAGTATCTTAGCTTGTTTGAGGGACTAAGATCATCTTTGTTTAGGAAACCTTTTGATAGCGTCATCGAGGGACTATGATCTTTTGTTTTGTTTTATTTTGCCAAGATACTTAGCATGCATACCATGGCCATTTTGTATAGGGCAACCAAGTGGGTGAAACCCTAGAGGTGCTTGTGTGTAATGTGTTGTCATTTTACATGCTTTTGTCTTGTATTAGGTCATGCTATTTGTTTGATTTTGTCTTATCATACAAACCCTAATTTTACTAAACATGTATATAATGCGATAAATTGCGTAAAGTAAATCTAAGCTATTACAACAATATTATGGGAGGGGGGATACAAGTTTTGAATGGGGGATATTGCTCAAAATAAAACCCTAGAAATTATTACAACCCAATTGAATTTTGGTACAATAAATAAATAAACAAATATTTAAATATGCAATAAAATGTAACTATGCAAAAAATGTTTTGTATTTGATTTTTTTGTATGAGAGAATTAATTATTTAAACCCTAGAAAATAAGAGAAAACTAATATTATTTTTTTAAAGGGGAAACCCTAGTTTTTGATTTAAAAGAAAATTATGTTTTCTATTATTTATTTTATTCATTTTTTGTTCAACAAAAATAATAACAATATTATGTACAAATATTAAAAAAAAATATGTATGAAAATAATATTTTATGTGTGAAAAATATTAAAATAAAATTGTATGGTATTTTTAAATGTATTTACTATTTATTTAAGAAAATAAAGTTCTATTTATTTATAAATTATGCTAGCCCTGTTTAAATCTCTATAATCCACACACATTCGTACTTTGCCGTCCTTTTTAGGCACGAGAACAATGTTGGCTACCCATTGAGGATAAGAAGTGACAACCAGAAATCCAGCATTGAATTGTTTCATAACTTCCACTTTGATCTTCTCTGACATGTCAGGTCTCATGCGGCGAACTTTTTGTTTCACTGGTGGACAGTCTTCTCTTGTGGGCAGACGATGTACTACGATGTCTGTATCCAGTCCCGGCATGTCCTCGTATACCAGGCAAAGATCTCAACATAATCATGCAATAGCTGAATTAGACGTTCCTTGACACTCGGCTCTAGGTTGGCACCCACTTTGCTTTCCTTTTTATCTTCCTCGGTACCCAAGTTGATTGTATCCAACAGTTCCTCATGAGGCTGAATAACTCTTTCCTCTTGTTGTAGTAGTCTGGCCAATTCCCCTGGCACTTCACAATCTTCTTCACCTTCGTATTCGGCTTGATAGATTGGATCTTCAGAGTCACTGAAGGCTATAGCAGTATCGTTACCCATGGGATCCGGGATGGAGGGGTACCTGCATTTGTGAGTGTGGGTGTGTGTAAGGGTATAGTCATCTTTAAACAACAAAAATGTAAAAGAAAGACAATGAGCACAAAAGGTTTGTATGTGAAAAAGCGTCCATGATTCATTGAATGTCATATGAAGATGAAATGGAAACCCTTACAAATGGACCATTGTGCCTCGGGTAAGACACAAGGTTTTTAAAGTGCGAATTGTTTGTGAATATTACAAGTCCAACAGAAATGTAAAAGATAAATTACTGAGAGATGAAAGTTATTGGGACAAAGTCTCTGGCTTCCCAGTTGCGAAGTCCTCCGTTGACAGTAGGAAATATCCAATCTTCTAAGCTGCCATCTTCTTCAACATCTTCCACTGTGTTGAGCTCTCTGTTACTAATCTTCAAAGGTGGCCCTCCAACACGGGCACGGCACACAGTCTTCTGAGCAGTTGAAGTAAACCTCAAACCAAACTTGTCTGATTTATACGGGATGTCTGGAAGCTTCCCCCAGATGGTGTATCCACCCTCTTCCACTACCGCCTTTGCGTCCTTTAGAGATGACATTCGAAGTGGAGGTCTTGTGATCTTAGGAATCGAGGATACCACCTTGGTCGCCGCTACTTCTTGAGAGACTTCTTCAAAATGTTGGAAATGGGTTTCAATGAACTCGCCATCCAACTCCACATATCAGAAGGAATTTAGATGACTAATCATGTACTCCTCTTCTCCATGGACAGTTATGATCTTTCCTTGGACCGGGTACTTCATCATCTGGTGTACCATCGAAGTGACAGCACCGGCATTATGAATCCAGGGGCGTCCTAACAGACAGGAATAAGAAGGACGGATGTCCATCACATAGAAGGTTGAGTTGAAAATCTGAGTTCCCACCTTTATTGGGATGTCCACCTCCCCGTGGACCATCCTCTTCGAACCATCAAATGCTCTCACCACTATGTTACTGGGTTTTAATGTCAGCCCTTCACAATCCAATCTGTCAAGGGCTTTCTTCGGTAGGACATTTAAAGATGATCTCGTGTCCACCAAGACATGGGCTAGAGTCGTTCCTCGGCACTCCATAGAGACATGCAAAGCCTCGTTGTGTTTTCTCCCTCTGGGTGTCAAATCAGCATCGGAAAAACCCTAGCCATTATCATCTGTCAAACTGGCCACACAATCCTGGAATTGGTCAACAGACGTCTCTTGTGGCACATGGGTTGTCTTCAAAAATTCTACCAGAGCTTTTGCATGTGCCTTAGAGCACAGTAGCAAGGCTAGCATGGAGATCTTGGAGGGAGTCTGCCCCAACTGTTCAACCACATCATAGTCACTCTTATTTATTATCCTTAGGATCTCTTCCATCTCCTTCTTGGATGTTTCAGGAATAGCTAGTGATTGAGCCTTCTTCCGGACAGGCCCTTCTTGAGTGCTTTTTCCTCGATTTTCAATAATAGAAGTATTGGTAGGTATAACAACAGGGGTCGCGTCGTCTTTGTCGGCAGGTACACTTGTAGGTATGATCACTGGTACAGAGGTAATCTTCGGAATGGCCACGGGTCCAAGAACTGCCTTTGGAAGGGCAATCTCTGGAGAGAAGATTCTACCACTACGGGTAATCTTGCTAGTTCCGGCAATATTGCTAATGTCAGAATTGTCTTCTTCGGAGCTCTATTCTTTGGTGGTCAGCCCATCTTGTTTAATACCATGGTAGTAGATTTCTCCACCGTAATTCCATGGTACTGTTTTATCTGATTCGTACGGGACCGGCTCGGGCATTGTAATCTTAAGTGGAGTAGTCTTTGGAGCAGATGTAATCTTAACGGGTCTTTTAGGGACCCTGGAAGGATTGGAGGAGATGGTTATAATTGAAATGTCTTTAATAGGAACAGGTAAGACGGGAGCATTCTCAAACAGAATTTCTTGGTTATCAATCAGACGTTGGATACCTGTCTTCAGCAGAGGGCAATCATTTGACGAGGATAAGCAAATACGGCAGTCTTTATCACAACCTGGGAATATCCCAGCTTTCAACAAGTTCATTTTGACGATCGGGAGTGAAGTCAAGAGTTCATCTACTGTAGCAACAAACAAATCTTCTTCGATAGCATTGGAATTGTGACCATGCCTAGGCATCGGAGCGGAAATGACATTTGGTTTCTCAGGCGCATCAAACTCAACTTCCTTCGCATCTATTAGGTCTTGAATTTTTTTCTTCAGAGCCCAACAATTGTTAGTGTCGTGCCCTTGACTTTCAGAATGGTATGCACATCTGGCATTTGGATGATAATGAGGGGATGCAGTATTGGGATTCTTTGGGGCCTCTTTTAAAGTTGCCAGATTCAATTTCATAAGATGTGGTAGAACCTGGGCTAGAGTCATGTTAATCCTGGTGAATTGCCGGATTGGCCTTTCCATCCTTGGCTGGTTATTTCTGGGTCGGTCAGATGCGGGCTTTGGGATCATAACGGCCCCCACCACTGGTCGGTGTCCAGTTCTTCCTTGATTTCTTTGTGAATAGACAGCAAATACCTCATTCTTTCTAGTGAAGGGTTTTTTCACAGCTGTAGAGGCAGACGAATCTTTCTGAATCTTCCCACTTCTTATACCAGCTTCCACCCTCTCGCCAGTTAATATCAATTCAGTAAACCCTGCAGAGGAACTCCCAATCAGATGATTGAAGAAAGGGCCCGATTAAGTTCCCAAGAACATGTCCACCAAATCCCTTTCAAACAGAGGGGGTTGCACTCTTCCAGCCAGATCTCTCCACTTTTGCGCATAATCTTTGAAGCCCTCATTTGAAGTCATAGCCATACTCTAAAGTTGAGTAAGGGTAGGTTCCAAATCGGCATTGTACTGGTATTGTTTATAGAAAGTTGCGGCCAGGTCTTCCCAATTATGGACGTCGGCCCTTTCTAATCGGTAAAACCAATCAAGTTGTGTTCCTAATAAACTATCTTGGAAAAAGTGGACCCACAAGTCTTTGTCGGCAGAGTGCGGCTGAATCTTTCTGACATATGATCGGAGGTGCATTTTAGGACACGAAACTCCATCATATTTTGCAAATAATGGCACTTTAAACTTTGGTGGGATTACAATTCCTGAGACCAGCCCCAACTCTTCAAAATCTAGACCCGGTACTCTCTGGATTTCCATAGCGCTTAAACGCTCTTCAAGGTGTTTGTACTTATCATCAGCCGGAGGGTATTGCTCTTCAGAATAGTCCTCCTCTTCCTCTTCTTCTTCAGAGTCTGACGAAATTGCCGTTTCTTTTCCTTTTCTTTTCCCTTCATCAGATGTTGCTGGAAAATCTAAAGTCCTTCTAGCTTGTCCTTGAAACCTTCTGACCATGATTACCACACCAGCTGGCTTCTTCTCTTTCTTCTTTTTCTATTTTTCCTGCAGAGTCTTCAGCTCCTCTTGCCCCTTGGCTAAGGTCATGAGTAACTGTTGAAACTGTGTGTTTTGAGCTTGAAGATCTTTGACCGTCTGTTCGAGATCCATCTTACTAAAATAAACAATAGAGAGATGAGGAAACTTGTTGCAAAGACCTGTTTATGATGAATGATATGTATTCATGCAATGCTTTCAAGGATTTAAAAATTCAAATTTGTTTCAAACAAAAAGAAACACACGTTATATTAATAAGATAGAATTTGAGTACATCAATAACCCTTAGGCAAAATAATACAAAATTCTAAGATAAAAAGACATTGCGCATCCTCTTTGGTGTAATGTAGGTATTTAGAGTCTTCTCCTCATGAAGTAGCCGAGTGAGTTCCAAAACCTTCTTCTCGCTTGCGTAGAATTGGGCTTCGAAAGTATCACGCTCTCCTTTGAGCTGTATCTAATCCCTTTGTAGATCTTCGAGTGATGTGGGCATGTCAGGATGTAGGATAGTGTAGGGAACTTCTCCTTCCTTAACAGGCTCAATAATTACTGGGAGAATGGAAGGATAAGGCATCATAAGACTTTGAGTGCGGGTTCATACCCACTTGAGGTAAGGCTCAAGAGGGATGGAATTCTTGTGTCCCAAAGTCTTGTTATCCACCTTGTTTAGCATCCTCCAAGCTCAGATGAATCTCTGGCGAAGTCCTTGATCGTCGTTGTCGTAGTCGAATACCAAGCCTTGAATCAGCATATCATGTGGGCCATCCCTTCGGGCATAACCAAACTGTCTTAGAGCCAAACATGGGTTGTAGGTGATGCCTCCCCTAATGCCAAGTAGAGGGACATTAGGGAATTCCCCACAACGGTCAACAATAACAACATTCTCTTTGGATCGAGAGCACCAATGAATATCTGAATATTTAAGCATCATTAACCTTTGTGACCACCTCAAACCTTTCTCATTCTTTAAGACTGATTGGGGAAGATGAGAAATAAACCATCTTTCCAGGAGAGGAGTGCAACACATAAGAACACCTCTTTTCCTCATTGTACGAGTGTGAAAAGAGTGTAAGATATCCCCAAGCAATGTAGGCACCGGGTTGCGAGACATGAAGATTTTGACAGCGCTCACATCTATGAGTTGGTCAGGATTGGGGAACAAGACCATCCCATAGATGAGAAGAGTTATAATCTCCTCAAAAGCTTGCAAATCTAGGGAATTACAACAACTTTGGGCTTTCTCAAACAGAAACTTTGCCAAGAAGCCTTTGACACCACTTCTAGTGTCCCAATGAGTTGTGACATCAGATGAGTGCAAGTGCAAGGCTTGAGCAATCTCTTCTGGCTTTGGATCTCTTTCCGTACCGTTGAAGGGTAGTTGATTGAGAATAGGAATCCTCAGAAGTTGAGAGAATTCTTCCAAAGTGGGCACAAGCTAATAGTCAGGAAATGTGAAGCAGTGATGCAAAGGGTCAAAGAACTGGAAGAGAACTTTCAACATATCCTCCTCTGTGTTAGGGGTGACCAAGTTGAGTAGACGACCATGCCTCTCGGTGAATGGAGAGTTCTCAGGGATCCTTGAAGCTAGTTCCTTGAGTTGTGGAGGAATTCTTACAAGGTTGATTTGAATAGTTTTCCTGCGAAGTGAATCCATATCCTACAAAACAAGAACAAAGATGAATTTCCAAAATCCTTGAAATGGTTAGTGAATGCACATGATGTTCATGATGTCCATGATGTTATGCACAAGTATGTATATACAAGCAAAACAAACAAGTTCTTAGTTTAGGCTTGCATGGGGTTTTATAGGTAAGTACCCTCTTGAAGTTTAGTTAGCTCAACTTGTCCTAACAATAGTAAATGGGTTCTAAGGAGCTCAATATCACTGGATTGTTTCCTTGGTCATTGTTTCAGCTCAAGCCTCTTTAATGGCGACCGAAATATCCCAAGAAACCAACCCTTAATGAGTGTAGTATCGAGTATCTACCAACTTCGGACTGCACCAAAGTCGGTCATCTCACTACATCCTAAAGGCCAAGTTGGTCAAGTAAAAGGATTCTAGAAGTTCATTAGTGCTTCATGACATCACTCATCGGCCCCGTATTCTCTTTGATTAACTCAAAGGCTACCGGTACCCACAAATATGTCACACTAACATAGCTATTGCATAGACCATGTCAGTATACCCCATACAGTTTCCAAAATGTATTGCTATTTACCTATAATGTTTCCCAAATCCGGGTAGAGGATTCAAACCCAAACAAAGAACCAAAATGTAAAGCAAACAAGTCAAACAAAGAAAGCAAATAAATGTGATCTAAACCCTAAGGTAACCCCACTTTTATAATTTTCCCCAGCAGAGTCGCCAGTTCTGTGATGCGGTGGGAGAACTGACTTGAGGTTTTGCGTTTTATCGCAAATGTTGCGGTTACCAAGAGTCACCACCGACTTTTCTTTTATCCAAAAGGAAAGGTGAAAAAGCACAGGAAAGACCTTTGAGATGTTTTCTTGAGTTCGGGGGGTAGATTATGAAAAGGGAAGGTGCTAGCACCCTTCTCATCCATGGTTTTCCATGGGCTCTTAGTTACTTGCTGAGGTCACTTGCTTTGGTTTGTTTGAAATGGTGTTTGATGTGGTTTTGAAAGTACTTTGTAAAAGAGACCATTCGTTTAGGAAATCTTTGTAATGATTCTCGTTTGTAAGAATGTATACAAAGATGTTTGTCTTTTGAAAATGTTTTCAATGTTTGTAAGATGTTTTTGAAATATGTGTGTGTTTGTTTTGAAAATAGCAAGGATTGTTGTTTGAAATGGAGCAAGTAATTAGGAGCTATCTACCTACTCAAATGTCTTTCTTGTGCATTTTTTATTCCTTTGCCATTGTTGTCTTACCATTGATTTGGTAAGAAACCCTATCTTTGGATGTAAATGAGGCGGGCGTGGGTTATCGTATAACCATGATAGCAATGTTGCCAAGTATCTTAGCATTTTTGAGGGACCAAGATCATTTTGTAAGGCAACTTTTGAATAGCGTCATCAAGGGGCTATGATCTTAAATTTGTTTTGTTTTGCCAAGATACTTCGCATGCTGAACATGGCCATTTTGTTTTAGGCAACCGAGTGGGAGAAACCCTAAGGGTGCTTGTGTGCAAAGTGTATCATTTTCATGCTTTTGATCTTGCATTTAGGATTTTCTATTTGTTTTGTTTCGTTCTTGTCATACAAACTCTAATTACTAATCATGGCATATGAAAGAAATAAGTTGCGTAATGTAAATATACTAAGATATTACAACAATTTTATGGGAGGGGGAAATACAATTTTGAATGGGGATTTGCATAAATATAAAGCTAAATACATTATTACAACCACACCGAACTTGCGCGAATTAAAATAAATATAATACAATATTTAGAATATAATGCAATGTACATATGAGAAAAAGATGTTTTATGTCTTGCTTTTGTGTAAAAGAATATTGAATTTAAACCTAAAAAATATAAGGAAAAATATTTAATTCTTTTGAAAGGGATTAAACCCTAATTTTCATTTAAAAGAAAATAATGTTTCTATATTATTATTTGGTGCATTTTTTTGTATGAAAATAATAAATAATATTGTATATAAATATTGAAAATTAAATATGTGCAAAAAATAAGTATTTGTAATTATGAAATGTAAAATAAAAATATTAAGTATATTTAATTATATTTATAAGTTTATTAAGAAAATAAATTAAATCCTATCAAAATAAATTAATTTTTTATGTGAGAAATAATAAGAAAATAAAATAAAAGTGTAAAAATAATTAAATTATTTTTTAGGGTTTTTTATCATTAAAGAAAATTATTTAAAGTATTAAATATAAAAATGAAAAAAAACAAAATATGAAGGAGTTAGCAGGGGGTGAGATAGCAGATCAGTGGTAGTGCTAGCAAAAACAAAAAGCCCAGGAAGCCAAAAAGCCCAATACAGCTTCGTCCCTGTCCTGCCTTCTCTTCCTCACGCCATGGTCAGTTCAACTTGTAACTTCCTCATGCTTGCATAAAAATGAAAACTTATAACATGAAAAATGTAGCATTTGAACTCACGATTCCAACCATATAAATTATGTAATCTAACTATCAAAGATCAAAGAGAATTTTGAAATCCCTAAATCCTAACCTAAAATTTTCAGAGATTTCAAACTCCAAATTCTCTTAGCACAAGTAATATAAATGCAAGATAATGATATGTATAGCTTCGTTAGGATGAGAACTTCATTTTTTATTCACATATCGTGGCCTGAGGTTGCCTGTACAAGGAGACAGACTTTGAAAAATTACCTCCTTCAGCTGGAATCGTGTATGGAAATGCAGGGACTTTGATGGAGGCCTGATGATTGCTTGAGCTTCCTTGAGCTTCCCTGAATCTATTCCAACCCTTACCTTGCTCTGAAAATGGCTAGAACACCCTGACCAAGTCCAACTGCAAGCTTCAAAGTTAACAATGGAAGATGGTGAAACAGAGGTTACATAACATGGATGATAGTTTGGATGAGTTTGATATCAAGTATATAAGGTGTTGGAATGGTCTAAACACAAAACGCACGAGCCAAATGGATGCTGGATGTGTATGTGCAGAAACTGTATGTTTTGGAAAACTTTTGGTGCTTTTCTTAATCTAAGTGTTTCAGGCCTTTGCTTGGTGTTGTATGTGTTGTATAATGTTTGCATATTAGTATAGAAATGGTTTTAAGTCAGCTCTCTATCAGTTGTACAAGCCCTAGCCTTTTTGCAACTTTTCTTGTACTTGAAGCAAAGTGACAAGACAAAACTCTCGTGCTTGTACCAGCTTGCTTAGGGTTGGTATTTCTTCCCTACAAGTTGCCTTTGGTCTGTGGTACTTGCATGTACCAAGGGGACATGTCCAATTCTCAAGATGACAAAGTTTGCAAAAGTTGCTCTTTATGAAAATAGCAATGGAACCTTTTTGCCATAAGTGGAATTATCAATTGGATAAAGGTTCAAAAGCATGGATAGAGGCTTTGTCAACTGAGTAATCATTTAATTAAGGAGTGTCTAGCAATTTTAGGACCTTTAAAGCATGAAATAGCCAGCATAGGATTGGTTTGCAACTTGGTTCTTCATGAAAATGGCTTGAACAAAAAGTGAGAAAATGCCAACTTCCTCTCTTCGATTCTCCCTACTCAAAAATGATCTTGGAGAGTTATTGGACATTTTGGAAAGCTTGCAATGTGCTATATAATCAATATTTGAAATGAATTTTGATATACCTCTTGGAACTAGATGAAAACTTGCCATGAAGTTGGGTCTAAAACCTGCCTAAATTTGGGCAAAATTTCACTAAGTTAAGAAGTTCATGACCATGTATTCACAAATTTATAACTTGAGATCCAAGCATCTTTAGGGAAAAGTTTGTGAATAAAAGTTGTAGATTTCATGGAGTTCTACAACTTTCATGTTGGGAATTTTCTTTGAATCAAAATGCATCATGGTGAAACAGTGGTGTAAAGTTGAGAAAAAATAAGAAAATTTTTAGACTTAGAAAATTTCTAAGTTATGAAAAATTTCAAATTAAAACCCTAATTTTCAAATTTGGTTTTCTTGGTGAACAAGTTTCACATTTGGGAATGTTTTGATGAATTATGACCCTTGGTACTTGATTTTGACCAAAAAGTCAAAGTTTGACTTTTCAGTGTACAGTCGACTTTTAATCAGTTGACTGCAAATTTCATCTGTCAATCCAATGAAATTGAAATGTTTTGAGCCATGTAATTAAGTCAAGATGATGCCATTGAATCCTTGAAATCATGCTTGAACTTAATTGGTCATTTTCTAGGTTAAAAAAATCAGAAATTGCCCTTTCTCAGTCAAAACCCTAATTTTGACCATTTTGCCCTTTTGATGATTTGATCAAATTTCTTGAGGAATTATGATCCAAACTTGACCAAATGATAAATGTGAACCTAAAATGTTGATGTGGATCAAAAATTATGAAGTTTGACTGTAAATTGGCCATGATTGACTTTTTCCCCAATACAGCTAATTTTTAGGTCAACTGTCCAATTGACTGATCAAAAATGTGGTTCAAGGCTTGAAACTTGTCATGTGCAACCTTAGGGGTCCAAAATTATGTATGAAAGTCACATGAAGCATTGATGGTCCAAAAATCCTTGTGCAAACTCAAACCTTAATTTTGGGTTATCAGTGCAAGATGAGATGTCTTGAGCTGACCAAACCCTAATCTTGTCTTGAGTCAAAGAAGTCTTGTGAGAAAAGTCTTGATAAATGAGAGGGCAAATTTTGGGGTTCAACAATTGGGAAGAGAAATATACCAATATCGCCCAAGCTGGGAGGGATAACCACAAGATAATCCCACACCTTTATCAGGACTACAGGTACTACAAGGACAAACATGAAAAGCTCGTCTTCTTAGCCAACAATCTCATTGAGGACATCCCTAGAAGTTTAAAAGATGCAGAGAATGTAATGGTTCCTCTTCCGAAGGACGTTGAAGACTTTCTACATCTTTGTCGAGCAATGGTTGATGGCTTCAGAGCACACATCTGCAGGCGCACTTTGGAAATTTAGTTCCTTTTTAATTACGTTTACGCAAATAAGTTTTGATTTCAATTTGTAATATTTTTCAATAACTGGATTATGTTACTCTTAATAAAGGCATTTTGTTTCCCTATCTCGAAGGCGTGTCTATTTTAAAGCTAGTCACTGAATAAAATAATAACTGAAAATACAAGTATGTACCAAGGTGAATAAGACAGTTAAAACAAGAAATCATTTTATGGTCATGCACATCCATTTGCACACATGCATTTATAAAACAATTACATGTCATATCAAAACTCATTTGCTTTAAAAATCTCTCCAGTTAAGCCATGGGTAAAAGAAGACCTCCACCTCCTTGGCCTCCATATCAAACAAGGTCCCATCAATAGAAAGCAATGGAACAAATCGAGGAGACTCAAGTTGTGTTCAAAGAGGATCTTGATCAGGTGAAGGGTGACGTAAGCTCAATGAAAGGAGATTTGAGCCAGGTTCTTCTAGCTTTGAAGAATATTATCGACGGGCAGGATCAAATTCCCAGGGTAGCTTTTGAAGAAGAATCCCAAACCGTTGGTGCATCGAGCGGTCACCAACTGAGGAAAGAGCCGGAAGTGGGACCATAAAAGTCTGCAATGGCCTAGCAAGAGGTTGAAACTGAAGGATTCATCCCACCACCATCAAAAGTAGGGGCATCACATACCCTAAAAATTCCAACCAATAATGCAGATAATTACCTAGACTTACAATACGGAGATCATGACCTAGAGGGTGCTCACCAGGCACCCTTGAAGACAACTGGTGCTCATGCTGCGAACAATCCACTGGTAATGGATCAATATAAATCCTTGGAAGAAAGACTGGAGGTTAAGGAAGGCTTCGACGCTTTCGAAGTATACGCTCTGGAAA
This sequence comes from Vicia faba, assembly GCA_948472305.1. NCBI lineage: Eukaryota > Viridiplantae > Streptophyta > Magnoliopsida > Fabales > Fabaceae > Vicia > Vicia faba. Next base: position 695,146,072 of record OX451738.1, on the reverse strand, counting down.
TGGGTTTAGTCCCTGATGTGGTGACACCGCCAAAATTCAAAGTACCCGACTTTGAAAAGTATAAAGGGCTCACTTGCCCAAGGAATCATCTTCGTATGTACTGCAGGAAGATGCACGCCCATGCCCATGATCAGAAACTAATGATTCATTGTTTCCAAGACAGTTTAAGTGGGGAATCTTTGGACTGGTACATGCAATTGGAATGAACGCATATCTGAACTTGGGTGGATATTTCTAATGCTTTCTTGAAGCATTACAAGTATAACTTAGATATGGCGCCTACTCGCTTGCAACTCCAAAATTTGTCCCAAAAGAAGGAAGAGTCCTTCAAAGAGTATGCTCAAAGATGGAGAGAGATGGCATCCCGTGTACAACCCCTACTGCTGGAAAAATAACTCGTAGACATGTTCATGGGAACCTTACAAGGGATTTATTATGATAATATGGTTGGAAGTGTCTCGTCGGGATTTTCAGACTTAATGACTATTGGCGAAAGAATCGAAACTGGTTTGAAAAGAGGAAAGATATCAGGGGGGTCGTGAAGCACCCCTTACAATTCAAAAAGACCGGCTTCAAAATTCCCAAGAAGGAAGGAGGGAGAACTCAACACTGTAGCCTCACAACCAAGGACATCACAACCATTGGTGATCCCGCAAGGATAAAGGCAAGACAAATTTAAAAGGCCACCTAGAAATTTTGATCCACTTCCAATGCCACCAAGCCAATTATTACAACACTTGGTTAAGGCATCCCTAGTGGAAATCAAGCCTTTAGCTCCTTCAGTCGGGCCACTCCCGCAAAGATACAATGTCGACGCTAGGTGTGAGTACCATGCTAATTCTCCAGGGCACACCATAGAACAATGTTGGGCCTTCAAGCATAAGTTTCAGGATTTTCTAGAGTCTCAAGACATCACCTTCGATAATCCTAATGTCAAATCAAACCCTATGCCTCCACATGGTGGACCGACAATAAATGTAATCGAGGTAGTCACCGACTTTGGGGGAACCATAAAGGCAAAAAACCCTGCCAACTTGTTGAAGGAATATCTGTTCGAATGTGGAATCTTGTTAGAGCATAATAAAGCTTTTGAAACAACTCTGGAAAATCTAGTGGATCGGGGGATAGTCCAATTCGGACTGTACCCTGAAGAAAATATATGGCCACAATTGGAGGGAAAAATCCACTAGTAATCCCTTGCCAGGGTCCAAGCCTCAGAAGACTCTAGTCATCCCATGGGGAGAATCAACAGAGGCTACAAGAATGGCACCTAAGAAGACCCTCTTAAAACCAACTACTCCAAAAGCCACGGTCATAATCAAGGGACCGTCACCTATCCCTTACGAGAATAATAAGGAATTACCTTGGAGTTATGACTTAGCCGTATACATCAATGGAGTGAAGCAGGAAAGCGGGCCATCCGCAAGTCAAGGACCTGCAATTTCAAACATAGTAGGAACAGGAGGTATGAACCGAAGTGGTCGAATCTATGCAGTCGGACCATCAAAAAAGACATATGTGATTCCAACGAAGGATAAAGGAAAAGCAATGGTTGATAGAAATCAGGAAACATAATCTCCAAACAATGAATTTACGGATCAACAGGCAGAGGAGTTCCTGAAAATAATCAAAAAGAGTGACTACAGAGTGGTGGATCAGCTCCATCAAACTCCAGTGAAAATCTCCATACTCTCGCTACTCATCAACTCTGAAGCACACAGGGATTCCTTGATGAAAGTGTTAAGTTCATCTCATGTTTCAAAGGAAATTTCGGTAAATCAATTTGATAATGTCGTAGCAAATCTCACGTCCGGATCCTACCTGGGTTTCAGCAATAATGAATTACCGCCACAGGGTCGGGCCCATAACAAAGCACTCCACATTACTATGCATATAGGTACTACCCATTTGTCCAGGGTTTTTACTGACATAGGTTCTGCTCTTAATATATTGCCAAAATCAAGTCTCATAAAGTTAACAATAGACGATGTGATAATGAGACCAAGTTCTACGATAGTAAAGGCATTTGACGGTTCGCGAAGCTCGCTGTTAGGGGAGGTGGACCTTCCAGTCAAGATTGGGCCGCATATCTTCAATATCACTTTTCAAGTCATGGACATCGAACCAGCATACACTTGTTTACTGGGGAGACCTTGGATCTATGCGGCAGGGGCAGTAACCTCGACTTTGCATCAAAAGTTGAAGTTCCTAGTGGAAGGGAAGTTGATCATAATTGAGGGCGAGTAATAAATTTTTGTAAGATATATTGAATCATACAGGTATATCAGTGCCGATGAAGATTGCATAGCTACCCCGTTCCAGGCTTTGGAAATTGCTTTGATCGTAACATTATCGGTTTAGAAGGGTAACAAGATTAAAGTGACATCATGGAGATGTTGGTGTAAGCCCTAGAGGCCAATACTTTTGGTACTTGTATCGAATTATTTATTAATAATAAAAGGCATTTCTTTATTATGTTTGCTTTCCAAAATAATAAAGTCCCTAGAATGGTTTATTGGTTTAATGAAATGTTAAGTGTGACTTAATCATGAGATCTCATTAAACATAAGACACAATTCTTAAAGTATCCGTAGTCAAGCTTTAATGTGAAGTGGGATAACATTAAGGCATTAAGATTATTATGAAGATAGATTGATGATCACATCTCATGGATCATAGATAAGGAGTTATCAAGTCTTGACATATGTATGAATATTAGGAGTAATATTTATACTGGATTGACCCGCTATGAGAATACTACATAGAATGTTATGCAAAGTGTCATAAGTTATTCTCATGATGATAATGGTGTATACCACCCTTCGACCTGAAACCACTATGGACCCTAGATGTAGAGTCAAGTAATTTATTGCTGATCAAACGTCATCCGTAACTGGATGACTATAAGGACGGTTGATGGGTACTTCACAAAGCATGCTAAGGGACATGAGTGACCTAGATGGAATTTGCTCATCCTGCATAACAGGATAAATGTCTAAGGGTCCAATATTGAACTGGACAAGGGTGACACAGTGTATGCCTTGTGTTCAATATAGACATGAGGGCAAAAGGGTAATTATACAACACAAATATTATCACGGAAAAGGTTTGTTTAGATCACATGACATTTTCGTGACTTGGGTAACAGTGATGTGTTGCTAGATACCGCTCACTGTTTATTATATTAAATGTGTGATTTAATATAATTGTCAACGTCGTGAAAACCTACAGGGTCACACACATAAGGAGAGGTTGATGAGAGATAGAATAAATAAGGAACACCGTAAGGTACGGTGCACTTAAGTGTAATACGGAAAGTGGTAAGGTACCACGTGGATAAGTGATATATGGTACATCATAAGGTATGATGTCCATAAGCTTAATTGGGCTTTTAGCTTGTAGCCTTAATTGGGCTTTTAGCTTGTAGCCCACACGAGTGATTCTATAAATAGATCCCTTGTGATGAAGCAATTTCACTTGATGCATTTTCGTTTTATATTCTCTCTCTCACTCAAAGTTTCCGTTCGTGATCAGCTAGCACTGTGACCGGAAGCGATCTGTTCGTGTGGACTGAGTAGAGGCGTTGTTCTTCATCAACGCTCGTGATCACAACATCAAAGGTCTGAATCGCCACAAGAGGTAAATATTTCTATCACTGACCATGCTCATTCGTAAGGATCTCTAAAGGAAAATTTTAAATTTCGCTGCGCTTTTGTTCGCGATTTTGCTTCAGTGGTACCAGAGCCACTTACGAAACCATGGATCTGATAGTTGTTTATGTTCTATATTTTCTATTTTGATTCGATTAAAACCAGAATGAATTGAATAATAAACGATTAATTAAATTTGGTGTTGTACCCCAAAATTTTCCCTCCCATATTCTTCAAAGTTTTGACAAGCATCACCTCAAATGGTTCAAAGTCTACTTAAAGGCTACACAGTCAAGCACCCTCCTGAGCCAGTCAAATTAGGGTTTTGGTTCTTGCAAGGAAGTTGAGGTTTTCAAGGGCTCAATCAAGTCCCATATGCTCATATACATTGTTAAGCACCCACATGTCAAGTTTCAAGGCTCACAAGGTCAAGTTGCACAGTCAAAAACCCTAATTGCTTCACAATCAACTGTAGGGGCAAAATGGTCATTTGGCAGTCAAAAGTCAAAAATTTTGGTCAACATCTTATTTTGAAGCCACAATCATCATTTGGTCAAATCTTGACCATGATTTCACAAGAATGGCTCAAAAATCATCAAGGTGTCAAAAGTTTCTATTTTTGGACAGCTGAAAAGTCAACTGTAACTTGACCAAGGCATAACTTTTTCATGGTTCATCAGAAAAATCCCATCCAATGCTCATTTTGAAGGGGAGGACATTTCCTACAATTCATCTTCACATTCCAAGTCCAAGAAATGCTCTCACAAAAAGTTATCAATTTCAACATTATAGGTCATTTTCAAAAGTCAACAAAAAGGCACTTTAAGTCAAAGACTATAACTTGAGATTGGTAAATCAAAATTACATGGGACCAAAGGCATTGGTTAGAGGACTTCAAGACCTTTCCAAAATGTCCAAGAACATGTTCATATGATCAAATTTGAGCAAGATATGCATTGGAGAAGTTGGGAAATTTTTGTGAAATGGCCAAAGTCAACTATCCTTGAAACTTCAATTTTTGACAAAAGGGCCCACTTTTTTCCACTTGATTCATCCTTTTCATGCCACCCACGTGTCCCATGATTTATTTCAAGATTAAAAATAAATTTTTTCCATTTTTATTTAATTTTATTGATTTAATTCATTTTAAATCCATAAAATTCAAATAAAAATCAAAAAAATTAATCAAAGGATATCTTGTGGTTTGAATGACCTTGATGCATCATGAATCACATACCAAATTCGTGACAAGCCTATTATGAGCATGAAATTCAAATTTTGAACAAAAATGGCAAGTTTCTTTAATGGTGATTATGGAGAAATCCAAAACTTCATGGCAAGGGTTAAAGGCTCATAATATTGCTTGATTCTCATTCAAAGACATATATGCAAGCCTCTCATACCATTTACACGACCTAGAGATTCCTGAAACAGCAGAACCAAATTCAAAAAACTTGAAGAAAAGTCACAAACTGACATCAATCTTCCAGTGCAATTCTGACACTTTCTTTGATCCAAACACACTCCCAACACTCCCAGGAACGATTTGCAGTCATAAACCAACCCCAACATTCAAGGAATCGTCCACCACCATTGTACGGTTTGCACATGTTTTTTTGAATTACATATCATTATTCATGCGTGTTTGATGTGTTTTGTGGATTGTTTCATGTCTATAGAACTCACAGGAAGCTAATGGTAGGGTTCAATTGCTCTGAAAGCCCCTGAAACGCAAAACACCATTGTTAAGTTCTAGGGTTTCAAAGCTTTTGAATTGGGGTTTTTCACATAGTGTAAAATTAAACCTCAAGACATATATGGTCAAACTCGTCAGGACAAGACGAATCCATTGGACACCTCGCGCCCATTTTATATACACTGAGCGCCTAATCGCTATTTTGGACATTGGCATTTTGTGGGGGTTTAAAACCCCCGTTATTTGTTTGTTCTTTTTGTTTCAGGAATGAAGAAGATGATTATGTGGAAGAATGGGGTTGGTACATTCAAATAGGCGCGCGCTTTTTTTCCTTTGATCCAGCATATAATGCGTTCTTTTTATATAATATTTAGTTCTCACTTTACTTACAAATGCGCATGAGTGGTGTAGTGGTTGGCAACGTGTTTGGTAATCTTTGGGACCTGGGTTCGATTCCCAGGTCCCCCCATAATTCCATGTTATTTTTTTCAATACATTCTTGTGCAGATTTCCAAATGGTGAGTACCATGTGCCCTCACAGATCAGCGCGCCATGTGTCCATAGAAGCAGATCCAAAGGTCAAGAAAGGGAGCACACCATGCTCCTGGTCAACCAGCGCCCCACTCAATCCAGAAAGTCAACAAGCTTTGTGCAAATGGGCCTCACAATTCAATTCAGAACACCTCAATCTGGCCCAAAACCCCCCTTTGGTTTGCAATTTTTAATTTTGTCATTTTTATGTTTTGTTTGTCTTATTTATTTTTTTTCCCTTTTATTAACTATTAACATAATTAATTTATTTTCTATAAAAAATCAAAAAAAAAAAAGAACTAATATTATTATTATTATTAATTTCATGCTATTTTGTAAATAAATACTAATAAATTGAATTAGTTTTAATTAGGCAACTTTAACCTTTTTTTTAATAATTAAAATAAATTTAGAATTAGGTTTATTAACTTTTAATTTTATTTCCTTTTACTTTATTTCATTAAAAAACATAAAAATACAAAAACATTTTTCTTTTAACAAATTAATTAATTAGTTTAATCATTAGTTTTAATTTCATTTAATCTCAAAAAAGGACAAAAAATTCATTTCTTTTCTTAAAAGGGTCAAAACCCTTAAGGCATTCCCGATTAATTTTTATTCACGCGTATTTTTTTATATTTTGATTATTATGTAACTGCTTCAAGAATGTAATAGTAATTAGGTTTACCGCTTTCTTTACTTTCCGCACTTTATCAAAACGGGTCTTTGTTTTTTGGCGATGTATAGACCCGCGCCTTGTAATAGCGTAGCTTTACATTCCCGCACTTTAATTTTCCGCACTCCTAACTGTTAACAATGCATGAAAGAATGTATGTAAATAAAATTAATCCGTAGCTCAAAAATAACATGTGCAAAGACAATTAACTGAAAAATAACACAAAAAGCACATGTCACTCCTAGGATACGCTTCACTCGTTGCCTCGAAACGTGGTCATCAAGTATAGGACGTCTTAGAGGTCACCCTTTGTCTAATGATCCAGTTGCCTCGAAACGGTTGCCTCGGATAAAAGGATCTAGGACATTAGGGCTACTTCTAAGGTGTCCTACCATTGCTTCGGTGACCACACTGTCCCGATAATCGAATTGACCCGAACACCTCCAACGACGGTGCTACCTACCTCTCAATGGTGGGATAGCACTGTCTAAAGGACTCTTACACAACCTAATTCCTTAGAGTAGGTAGATTCTCATGGGTACTTGCTCTTTTCAAAACAAACAAAACAACTTTTCACACCTCACACTTTCAAAAGTTTTCAAACAAATTTTTCATACATTCTTGAGGACTGATACAAGAGTTACTTAGAAATCTTTCAAACGAAACTTTTTCAAAACCCACACACACTTGAAAAGCAAACAAATCTTTTGAAAACATAAGAGCAAGTACCTAAGAGCCCGTGGATAACCACGGATAGAAAGGGTGCTAACACCTTCCCTTTCTATAAATCTACCTCCCGAACCGAGAAACATTCTCAAAGAAGGAATTTTGTTGTGCTTTTGCCCTTTCCATGTTGGAGAACATAAAAGACGGTGGCGACTCTTGCTTACCGCGACATTTCGCGAACTAGCTTAAAAACAGTCAGTTCTATTTCCATCGATCACAGAACTGGCGACTCTGCTGGGGATATTGAAAGTGAGGTGTACCTTAGGATTAGATCATACTTATGTTTTCAATTGCTTTGCTTTGATTGCTTTATATTTGTGGGCTTTGCATTGGAGTTTCATAGATCCTAACCCGGATCTGGGGATACCCTTTTAGGTAGCATAAGTTGTGAGGGACCTGTCCGGCGTAGACCGACACGGGTGAAGCAGTGGCTACGTTGGTGTGGCACCTTGGTCTGTACTGATATCCCTTGTGTTGCAACGAGGAGAATATGGGTCTTCTGAGGAGTCATTAAGCGCCAACCGACCTTAGAACCCTAATGTGACCCAACTTGGCCATAGAACAGTAGCAGTATGCTACACCCATTGAGGCTAAACTCTCGCGATGGTTCTGGCCGCAAGAAAAGATTGCGATGCTGGAGTTATGACCGATTGAGGGTAGTCAGTGATATTGGGATCCTCTAGAACCCGGTTACTTTTGATAGGACAGGTCTTAACCAACGAAACTGAAAAAGGGTAGTACCTGAACTTCATGTTGGCCTAAACTCTAAGGGCTGTCTGGTGTGACTTGTGTGCCTTATCATGTTTGCCTTTGTGAATACTTGTGGTGTGCTTTACCATAACATCATACCATCATACCATTGCATGCATCCTGCATAAGGACTGACCTATTTCAAAGACAAGAGGGTTTCACCTTTGCTCTGTTTTGTAGGACATCATGATGCCGGTGCGAAGGAACACTATCCGGCTCAACTTTGTTCACCCCCCTGATTTGCTTAAAGAGTTGGTTGACAGAATTCCAAACACTGCTTCCTTCATCCAGAGGCATGGTTCTCTTCTCGGTTTAGTCACTTCAAAGTGGGACCAACAACTGATGAGTGTCTTGACCCAGTTTTATGATCCCTTGTACAATTGCTTCACCTTTCAAGACTTCCAGGTGGTCCCTACCCTGGAAGAATTCTCTGATTTGCTTGGTATCCCTATCTTGGATCAGACCCCATTCACTGGTTGGGAAAAGACTCTTAGGCTTGAGGAGATTGTTGCAGCCCTTCCCTTGACCAACAAGGAGGTAATGGACAACTGGGTGACTAGAAGCGGAGTTAAGGGCTTCTTAGCTAAGTTTCTGATTGGTAAAGCTAACAGTTTCTGGAATGACTTAGACTTCAGGGCGTACGAGGACATTCTGGCTCTCTTAATCTATGGTCTAGTATTGTTTCTAAATCCTGATAACTTTGTCAATATCAATGCCATAAAGATCTTCATGTCTCGGAACCCTGTACCCACTCTTTTGGGTGATATCCTGCAACAACTCTATGCTCGTACTGCCCGAAGACGAGGAACCTTGTGGTGTTGTACTCCTTTGTTAGTGAGGTGGTTTATTTCGCACCTCCCCAAGTTCGTGCTGAAGAAACAAGAAGGAAGAGGCTGGGCTCATAGGTTAATGTTCTCTCACTGACAATGACATCATTTGGACTCTCAGAGGTTTGGATGAGGTAGCTGTTATTGATCGTTGCGGAGATTATCCTAATGTTCCATTGATTGGTACTCAGGGAGGAATCTCTTATAATCCATGTTTTGCTCTCCGTCAATTTGGAAGAGCCAGAAGAACAGGGCCTCATGAGATGTTGGTGCCTCACATCAGTTTTGAGTTTCAGGTAGATAGTGACGAACTGCGTCGTAGATTCATCAAAGCTTGGGACAGAATTCACAAAGCTGACCCACATGAGTTAGGACCAAAGACTTCTCTACCAATGGAACCCTATTACAGATGGGTCCGCATCCGCGCTCAAAAGATAGGTATGCCATATGAATCTGTCAGGCCTATCATTCTTGAAATTCCTAATAGAGACGGGGTTCCTCCAACCATACTCCCTCCTCAGATACCCACTGACGTTGATACACTAAAGAGGTCTTGGGCACAACTACAGGAAGAGCGGGATTATTATCGGGAAAAGTTCAACGAACAGGAACAGAAGATCCAGAGGCTGACCAAGCAATTGGAGAACGAGCGGATCATGAATGACTATATCCGTACTGAGAAGAGGAGGCCATGGGAGCACTGATGGGCTTTGGATGTTTCCTTTATAGCTTTTATTTCCTTTTCAGTATTTTCATTCCTGTAACGCCTAAGGGCAATTTGTTGAACAATTTAAATTCCAAAGTTTAAATCTAATAAAGTGTGTTCCTTTTGTCTATAAAGTTGATTCCCGGTTATCTTTGAAAACATAATTCATACGCATTTCATTCATCATATGCATCACAGGTACCCTTTTTCTACAGGTTGCTTATTCTTCTTCACTGTTTATTTCAGCACTCAATCATCATGAATCTTGAACCAACTACCGAACAAGCTATCAAGGCCCTCTAGGCCCAGAACGCCCAGTTTCAGGAGATGGTCATGAACTTGGCCCAGGGACAACAGGAGTTGAAGACTTTGCTCCTGAAGAAGAAGAAGAAGAAGAAGAGGATTATGCTGTTCAACACTGGACGCAGACTCGGGAATACACTGCAAAATGAAGCTGAGAGGACTACTCCATCTGTGGGGGAAGGCAGTCACCAAGGGAGAGAGGTTCCTAGTCCTGTGGTCTCTGACACCGAGACATATTTCAATGATGAACAGTACCCCCTGCCGAGGACAGGTACAAACAGCTGGAGGACAGGTTAAATGCTATGGAGATTCAACGTGTGCCTGGGTTGGATTTAGGAGACTTAGGGTTATCTTCTGGGGTGGTGATCCCACACAAGTTTAAGGCGCCTGCCTTTGTGAAGTACGACGGGACTTCCTGTCCTAAAATGCACCTCCGCTCTTATGTAAGGAAGATCCATCCTAACACTGCAGACAAGAACTTATGGATCCATTTCTTCCAGGAGAGTCTTTCAGGGACTCATCTCGAATGGTTCTATCAGCTGGATGGAACCAACATTCGTAACTGGGAGGATTTGGCTACTGCTTTTTATAAGCAGTATCAATATAATTCTGACCTCGCTCCCACGCGTACCCAACTCCAGGGTATGTCACTGGGAACGGGTGAAGGTTTTAAGGAGTACGCGCAGAAATGGAGAGACCTGGCTGGCAGGGTGCAGCCACCGTTGATGGACCGTGAACTAGTGGACATGTTCTTAGGGACCCTATCTGGTCCATTCTTCAACCATCTCATTGGTAATTCCTCTGCTGGGTTTACAAACCTGATCCTGACTGGTGAGAGGATCGAAGCTGGTATCAAATCGGGGAAGATACAGAAGGGTGCCTCCTCAAATACTGAAAAGAAGCCCTTCAAGAAGGAAGCTAGTGCTGTGTATGGTCCGAGGAGACAGAACAAACCAGAATGCCGCCAAGCTGTCAACGCGGTGGTTATTTCTAAGCCTGCTATTGCTCCTCAGCAGTACAACCAGCCAAGAGTTGAAAGGCCTAAAAGGCAGTATACTCGGCTCATCATGACTCTCTCTCAGATATTGCCGCAACTGCTGTCAACCAATCTGGTAACTGTCAAGGAAGCTCCAAAGGTTGTGAACACGACCTCTCCAAAGTAAAACCCCAACGCCCGTTACGCTTATCACTCTGATAGCCTGGGGCATTCTACTGATGATTGTTGGGCTCTGAGGAATAAGGTTCAAGACCTTATTGATGCTAAAGAGGTTCAGTTCGAGGCGCCCGAGAGGCCTAATGTGGTGATAGCTCCCATGCCCAACCATGGAGTAAATGCTATCAGGGTTGAAGATGAAGTGGAAGAATCTGAATTCGATAGCTGGATATACCCAACAACCGAAAATGGACCAAGCAACTGGACTGCCAAAGACTCCATGCCTGTTACTTTTGTCACTCAGTTCCAACCCACTATGGATCCCACTGGTAACGACCCTGCTAATGCCAGTTATGACTTCGAAAATCCGATCAACTTAGCCGAAGACGAAGGTGAAGATGATCGCGAAGTGCCTGGTGAGCTTGCAAGACTGCTACTCCAGGAAGAGAGGGCCATTCAGCCACATGAAGAGCCAGTGGAAACAGTAAATCTGGGTACTGAGACAGACAGAAAGGCAGTCAAGATTGGTGCTAATCTAGAGCTCAGTGTGAAACAACGGTTGATCCAGATGCTACATGACTACATGGAAATCTTTGCTTGGTCCTACGAAGACATGCCTGGGTTGGATACCGACATTGTGGTTCATCACTTGCCTACCAAGGAAGACTGCCCTCCGGTTAAACAGAAGGTCCGCCGTATGCGTCCAGAGATGTCCGAGAAAATCAAAGCTGAGGTTATGAAACAATTTGACGCCGGTTTTCTTGCAGTAACTTCTTGCCCTCAGTGGGTTGCCAACGTGGTCCCGATGCCAAAGAAAGATGGTAAGGTCCGAATGTGTGTTGATTACAGGGATTTGAACAGGGCGAGCCCTAAGGATGATTTCCCTCTACCTCACATCGATGTTCTGGTTGACAATACTGCTCAGCATAAGGTATTCTCCTTCATGGACGGGTTCTCCGGTTATAATCAAATCAAGATGGCTCCTGAAGACATGGAGAAGACCACTTTTGTTACTCAGTGGGGCACCTTTTGCTACAAGGTCATGCCTTTTGGGTTGAAAAATGTTGGGGCAACTTACCAACGTGCCATGGTTGCTTTATTTCATGACATGATCCATCATGAGATAGAAGTATATGTCGACGATATGATTGCAAGGTCCTAAACTGAGGAGGAACACCTTGACCATCTGCAGAAGCTGTTTGACCGTCTGAAGTTGTACAAGCTGAGGTTGAACCCGAACAAGTGCACCTTTGGGGTAAGATCTGGAAAGTTGCTAGGTTTCGTCGTGAGCGACAAAGGTATTCAAGTGGACCCTGCCAAAGTGAAGGCCATACAAGAGATGCCAGCTCCCAAGACAGAGAAAGAAGTCAGAGGCTTTCTAGGACGACTGAACTACATTGCCCGATTCATCTCACATCTAACTGCTACCTGTGAACCAATCTTCAAGCTACTGAAGAAAGATCAAGTAGTACGTTGGAACTATGAATGTCAAGCCGCTTTCGACAGAATCAAAGAGTATCTCCAAGAACCACTCATTCTTATGCCACCGGTTGAAGGGAGACCTCTAATCTTATACTTGACGGTACTTGACAGTTCAATGGGGTGTGTGCTGGGGAAGCATGACGAGTCTGGCCAAAAAGAGCACACCATTTATTACCTTAGCAAAAAGTTTACCGACTGTGAGACCCGATACTCACTGCTCGAGAAAACTTGTTGCGCTTTGGTATGGGCTGCTCGCCGGCTGAGACAGTATATGTTGACTCACACTACTCTGTTGATTTCAAAAATGGATCCGATCAAGTACATTTTCGAAAAGCCCGCCTTGTCTAGAAGAATAGCAAGATGGCAGATGATCTTGACAGAATACGATATCCAGTACACGACTCAGAAAGCAATCAAGGGAAGTGTATTGGCAGACCATTTGGCACACCAGGCAGTGGACGATTACCAGTCAATGAACTTTGAATTTCCAGACGAGGATATCATGGTAGTGACTGATTGTGAAGTACCTGGACCGGATGAAGGATCTGAGGAAGGATCCCGATGGTCTATGCACTTTGACGGAGCCTCAAACGCTTTGGGTAACGGTATTGGCGCTGTGATCATATCCCCCAAAGGCACTAATACTCCACTCACTGCCCGGCTATGTTTCAACTGCACCAACAATATGGCGGAGTATGAAGCATGTATAATGGGTCTTCAAGCTGCAATTGACTTAAGGATCAAGTTTTTGAGTGTCTTCGGAGATTCTGCTCTCATGATCAATCAGATCAAAGGCGAGTTGGATACGAAACACCCAAATCTTATTCCTTACAAAGAGTGTGTGTTGACGTTGATCCCCCATTTCACGGAGATAACTTTTGAACACTTCCCAAGAGAGGAGAATCAGTTGGCGGATGCGTTAGCTACGATGTCTTCCATGTTCAAAGTCAAATGGGACAACGAGGCTCCCCGGATCATTATCTGGAAACTGGATGAACCTGCATACTGCTGTGATCTCGAGGCTGAAGAGGTAACTGAAAAACCATGGTATCATGAAGTGAAGAGGTACTTGGAAGCTCAAGAATACTCCTAGGGTGCATCTGTCAATGACAAGAAGTTCCTGAGAAGGTTCGCTGCAAAGTTCTTCCTCAGCAATGGCATTCTCTACAAGCGAAACCATGATTCGACCTTACTGCGTTGTGTGGATAAGACTGAAGCAGAAAGAATCATGGCAGAGCTGCATGAAGGTACCTTCGGAATGCATTCCAGTGGATATACCATGGCAAAGAAGATCCTTCGGGCAGGATATTTCTGGTCCACAATGGAAGCCGACTGCTACCAACATTCTCGGACATGTCACAAATGTCAGATATATGCTGATAAGGTGCACGTTCCTCCATTTCCTCTGAACATCTTGACTGCACCTTGGCCTTTTGCAATGTGGGGCATTGATATGATCGGCGAGATCAAACCGACAGTATCCAACGGGCATCGCTTCATCCTAGTAGCAATTGATTACTTCACGAAGTGGGTCGAAGCAGCTTCCTATGCTACGGTAACCAAGAACGTCGTGGCACGGTTCATTCGGCATAACCTGATCTGTCGATACAGCGTCCTGGAAAGGATCATTACGGACAATGGTACCAATCTCAACAACAAGATGATCACTGAGCTCTGCGAGAAATTCAAGATACAGCACCACAACTCTTCTCCCTACCGGCCGAAGATGAATGGGGCTGTCGAAGCAGCGAATAATAATATCAAGAAGATTGTGCAGAAAATGACAGTGACCTACAAAGATTGGCACGAGATGTTGCCGTTTGCTCTTCATGGGTACCGTACCTCAGCACGGACGTCAACCGGGGCAACTCCCTTTTCCTTGGTCTATGGCATGGAGGCAGTCTTGCCTATCGAAGTCCAGATACCCTCTCTCCGGATAATGAAGGATGCAGGGTTGAGCTAAGATGACTGGATCCATACTCGACTTGATCAATTAAACCTAATCGACGAAAAGAGACTCACCGCTATTTGTCATGGTCAAACGTACCAAAAACGGGTGATCAGGGCATTTAACAAGAAAGTCAGACCACAAGAGTATCAAGTTAGAGACCTGGTAATCAAACGCATCATTCTTCCTCAAAGTGATCCCAGGGGCAAATGGACCCCTACGTACGAAGGGCCATTTGTGGTTAAACATGTCTTCTCCGGAGGAGCCATGATTCTAACCACCATGGATGGTGACGACCTTCCTCATCCCGCCAATGCAGACATAGTAAAAAGATACTACGCATGAACAAAAGACCCGCTAGGTTGACACACCTAGGCAAAGATAAGGGCTTCCCGGCGAACCAAAAGGGTTCGGGCAAAAATAAGGGATGAAATTAAAAAATTTGTACACCCGACAAGTCGAAAACCTGAAAAGGCGGCTTGGGCAAAAATGGGTATCCCGGTGGACTGAAAACCCAAAAGGGCGGTCCAGGCAAAAGTTAGGGATTAAAGCGTAATACTATGTCTCATTGGATCACCTTGCATCCAGAATCTGGTATCAACTATCAGGTTCAGACGGCATCAATCAATCAGCTTCATCTTACACTAAGCAGCAAAGTGATGAGACGTTTGAAGACATAAAGGCGATAGCAGAGTTGGGACCCAGTGGGGTTATTCCTTTCACATGGCTGTTTTGTTTTCCTTTGTACAAATTGTATAAACTCTATTCTGTTCGGCGGCGTTCTCTTACTAGGACGTCAGCCTCTTGTACATAAACGCCTATTTACAGGCAAATTCAAAAAATCAATACAAATTCACTTTTCAGACCAATTGCCAATTGTTTTTCCTTTTTCTGTTTTGTTTTGTAAAGAACGTCCAATGTTCATTTTTGATATATGCATTTGACACTAATTTCTAACTCATAAATGCTTGCATGCGAAACAAAGGATTAATTACAGGTGACATCAGAAACAGGGGCAATAGTGAGTTGTCTAAGCAATCTAGTTGCTCTGTCCACCAAGGTACCAAGGTAGGTTCAGCTGAAGAACATAACCAAGTTACCTCCACTCCCCGCAGAGTAAGACTAGATTCAGCAATACTCTCCCAAGCAGAGTTGGTCTCCCGTCAGCCCTAAAAAGGCATAGTATCTCCAGCAAGTCAGCGACACTCTCCCCAAGCAGAGTTAGCCTACAGTCAGCCTTATGGAAGTTGGGTATCCCCAGAAAATCTCAATATTCCCCAGTGGAGTATGCAGATATTCCTAAGCAAGCATCCCCGGCAGTCTTAATCTAAGATTGTTCCCCGATGGAATACCAGACACCCAGTGGAGCCACTTCCCCCAGTGCAGTCAAAAGATTCCCCAGGAGAGTTGAATCAATCTCCCTAGTAGATTATGGAAGCTTATCCCCTGCAGAGTACGAACGCGTCTCCCCGGATTTATTCAAAGGTTATTTCCCATCAGGGTATAACTGGGTTATCCTCAGCTAATTGCCACGGAAAGATCGTCCTCGGCGAAGTTCTTCCTACCCCCAATGGAGTTCATCAAATTCCATAACATATCAACGGTATCCCCAGCGGAGTTCTCATCAAAAACCTCAGCGAAGTATCTCTTCCCACAGAGTATTCCCCGCAGAGTAATCTCTCCAACAAGTTCATTCCCCAACGGAGTCATCTTCTCCTACCGGTTTATTCTTGCAACCATCATCCCCAGCGGAAACAAAGAACTCTACTCTTCAACATCAGCCCAGGATTCAACTTCCCGGCATTCGTCAAGGATTTATTTTCCTAGACGAAAATACATTCATGAACATCACATCTTTATACATTATAGCATGCATACGCGTCATAACACACAATCTCATTTATTCTTGAGAACATCATGACATCATGCACTTCATACATCATGACATTGCATACAACTGATGTTTTACCTTTTCAGGGAAAAAGATCAATCCAAAGATAATTACTATCAACTGTCACAATTCCAGATTCGATTCCTGTATGCAGCCAGGGCACGTCTGAAGAGTTTGAAGATTCGATTCCTGTATCCAGCCAGGGCATATCTGTTGACGACTAATTCCAGATTTGATTCCTGTATCCAGCTAGGGCACGTCTGAAGAGTTTGAAGATTCGATTCCTGTATCCAGCCAGGGCATATCTATTGACGACTAATTCCAGATTCGATTCCTGTATCCAGCCAGGGCACGTCTGAAGAGTTTGAAGATTCGATTCCTGTATCCAGCCAGGGCATATCTGTTGACGACTAATTCCAGATTCGATTCCTGTATCCAGCCAGGGCACGTTTAAAGAGTTTGAAGATTCGATTCCTGTATCCAGCCAGGGCATATCTGTGTTGGCTGAAGATTTTGATGATATTATTAGAAGCAAAGTAAATTAGACGTTTCGATTGAAATGAAACAAAACGTCATGTTTCGAAATGGTAGAAGCAGTGCTTCGAATGGGCATATCAAAGCTTGGAGCTTCGAGTGACAGTTATGAGTAGATTCAAAGAAGCCTCGAAATGATAACAAGGTTGTGTCTAAGAAATGCGTTTGAAGCGAAGAAGTGCCAAAACATTTGAAATTTAAATGCAAGCGGGATGTTCGAAATTTGAAATATATGCGCTGGAGCATTCGAAGACGCGTGGAAGCAAGAGAGAGGCATTGCTCTGCATGTTCTGAACGTGGCAGAATCTTATAGCAAGACCGTTATGGTCGAAGTAGTATAAATAGAAGTCTTAGCATTAGGATTTCGTGTGTCATATCTATTATACAAAAAACTCAGTAACATTCAAATTACCACATGGCTAGGGAAACGAATGCACGAGTAATGTACGTATGATAACACCATATGTTTATGATTTAATGAAAACTCTTTATCATTTCCAGTACTTTCCTTTATCTTCATGTTAATACCATTTACAAGCCTTTGCATTTAAAATGTTTTCATTCGAAATCTTTTTACTGATGCCTTACATTTAAATGCTTTCTTTCCATTTCAAATACTTTACATTTCAGAAACTGTTATACATTTCATGCCTTTATCTTCAAGTTTTTATCATTCGAACACCTTTTTTACTTGAAGTCATTTTACAGTCTTCTTGCATTTAAACTCTTTCTTCATATTTCACAATCTTTTACATTCCAGAGAATCTTTTACATTAACTGTTTTTATGATTCGAAGTCCTTGATTTGTCTTTTATGCAGTTTTTACATGTCTTTACAATTGACCTTTATTCATGTAATTTAGTTTCGCGCACATTTACTTGATCACACCTTTAGATCTTTAATAGAGAAATCGAAATAAGTTAAACACATACACAACATTCTAAATACCAACCATGAATACCAGTTCGATCATGAGAGTTACCCTAATGACCAACACGTCCTAGGATCAATCTAGTCGATCCCGCGAGTTACCAGAGAAATTGAATAACAGTCAGTAAGATTATTCGATAGTTTGGAGGACTAGCGGTTGTTTACCACAAAACACTGTAAACAATCTGTTGACGACTAATTCCAGATTCGATTCCTGTATCCAGCCAGGGCACGTCTGAAGAGTTTGAAGATTCGATTCCTGTATCCAGCCAGGGAATATCTGTTGACGACTAATTCCGGATTCGATTCCTGTATCCAGCCAGGACACATCTGTGAGCAATTGATTATGGATTCGATACTTGTATCCAGCCAGGGCATGTCTGCATGAAGAGTTTGAAGATCAACCCCTGTAACAGGCCAGGTAATTATCTTTCTTTCTCAGGTATGCAAGTTCTCACTAAGTAATCTCTTACGCGATCGACACCTAGATGACATCTATAAGCCCATCCTCTCATTACAGTTCCAAATGGCATCTATAAGCCCATTCCCGACAAGGTTCTGTCACATCTCCAGATGGCATCTATAAGCCATTCCCCCTATCCACCATCTTTCCAAATGGCATCTGTAAGCCCATTCCCGACATCACACTGCTGGTACTCTACTATGTGAGTGCAAATTTCTGGGCACTCTAGTGTTCAATCGTCTTCCACCTTCGGATCACGAAAGGCACGCAAGCCAATCTACATCCTCAAGTCTAAGAAGATTGAACAGGGGCAACTGTTGTACCCCAAAATTTGCCCTCCCATATTCTTCAAAGTTTTGACAAGCATCACCTCAAATGGTTCAAAGTCTACTCAAAGGCTACACAATCAAGCACCCTCCTGAGCCAGTCAAATTAGGGTTTTGGTTCTTGCAAGGAAGTTGAGGTTTTCAAGGGCTCAATCAAGTCCCATATGCTCATATACATTGGAAAGCACCCACATGTCAAGTTTCAAGGCTCACGAGGTCAAGTTGCACAGTCAAAAACCCTAATTGCTTCACAATCAACTGTAGGGGCAAAATGGTCATTTGGCAGTCAAAAGTCAAAAATTTTGGTCAACATCTTATTTTGAAGCCACAATCATAATTTGGTTAAATCTTGACCATGATTTCACAAGAATGGCCCAAAAATCATCAAGGTGTCAAAAGTTTCTATTTTTGGACAGCTGAAAAGTCAACTGTAACTTGACCAAGGCATAACTTTTTCATGGTTCATCAGAAAAATCCCATCCAATGCTCATTTTGAAGGGGAGGACATTTCCTACAATTCATCTTCACATTCCAAGTCCAAGAAATGCTCTCACAAAAAGTTATCAATTTCAACATTATAGGTCATTTTCAAAAGTCAACAAAAAGGCACTTTAAGTCAAAGACTATAACTTGAGATTGGTAAATCAAAATGACATGGGACCAAAGGCATTGGTTAGAGGACTTCAAGACCTTTCCAAAATGTCCAAGAACATGTTCATATGATCAAAATTGAGCAAGATATCCATTGGAGAAGTTGGGAAATTTTTGTGAAATGGCCAAAGTCAACTATCCTTGAAACTTCAATTTTTGACAAAAGGGCCCACTTTTTTCCACTTGATTCATCCTTGTCATGCCACCCACGTCTCCCATGATTTATTTCAAGATTAAAAATTAATTTTTCAATTTTTATTTAATTTTATTGATTTAATTCATTTTAAATCCATAAAATTCAAATAAAAATCAAAAAAATTAATCAAAGGATATCTTGTGGTTTTAATGACCTTGATGCATCATGAATCACATACCAAATTCATGCCAAGCCTATTATGAGCATGAAATTCAAATTTTGAACAAAAATGCCAAGTTTCTTTAATGGTGATTATGGAGAAATCAAAAACTTCATGGCAAGGGTTAAAGGCTCATAATATTGCTTGATTCTCATTCAAAGACATATATGCAAGCCTCTCATACCATTTACACGACCTAGAGACTCCTGAAACAGCAGAACCAAATTCAAAAAACTTGAAGAAAAGTCACAAACTGAAATCAATCTTCCAGTGCAATTCAGACACTTTCTTTGACCCAAACACACTCCCAACACTCCCAGGAACGATTTGCAGTCATAAACCAACCCCAAAATTCAAGGAATCGTCCACCACCATTGTACAGTTTGCACATGTTTTTTTGAATTACATATCATTATTCATGCGTGTTTGATGTGTTTTATGGATTGTTTCATGTCTATAGAACTCACAGGAAGCTAATGGTAGGGTTCAATTGCTCTGAAAGCCCCTGAAATGCAAAACACCATTGTTAAGTTCTAGGGTTTCAAAGCTTTTGAATTGGGGTTTTTCACATAGTGTAAAATTAAACCTCAAGACATATATGGTCAAACTCGTCAGGACAAGACGAATCCATTGGACACCTCGCGCCCTTTTTATATACACTGAGCGCCTAATCGCTATTTTGGACATTGGCATTTTGTGGGGGTTTAAAACCCCAGTTATTTGTTTGTTCTTTTTGTTTCAGGAATGAAGAAGATGATTACGTGGAAGAATGGGGTTGGTACATTCAAATAGGCGCGCACTTTTTTTTCTTTGATCCAGCATATAATGCGTTCTTTTTATATAATATTTAGTTCTCACTTTACTTACAAATGTGCATGAGTGGTGTAGTGGTTGGCAACGTGTTTGGTAATCTTTGGGACCTGGGTTCGATTCCCAGGTCCCCCCATAATTCCATGTTATTTTTTTCAATACATTCTTGTGCAGATTTCCAAATGGTGAGTACCATGTGCCCTCACAGATCAGCGCGCCATGTGTCCATAGAAGCAGATCCAAAGGTCAAGAAAGGGAGCACACCATGCTCCTGGTCAACCAGCGCCCCACTCAATCCAGAAAGTCAACAAGCTTTGAGCAAATGGGCCTCACAATTCAATTCAGAACACCCCAATCTGGCCCAAAACCCCCCTTTGGTTTGCAATTTTTAATTTTGTCATTTTTATGTTTTGTTTGTCTTATTTATTTTTTTTCCCTTTTATTAACTATTAACATAATTAATTTATTTTCTATAAAAAATAAAAAAAAAAGAACTAATATTATTATTATTATTATTAATTTCATGCTATTTTGTAAATAAATACTAATAAATTGAATTAGTTTTAATTAGACAACTTTAACCTTTTTTTTAATAATTAAAATAAATTTAGAATTAGGTTTATTAACTTTTAATTTTATTTCCTTTTACTTTATTTCATTAAAAAACATAAAAATACAAAAACATTTTTCTTTTAACAAATTAATTAATTAGTTTAATCATTAGTTTTAATTTCATTTAATCTCAAAAAAAGGACAAAAAATTCATTTCTTTTCTTAAAAGGGTCAAAACCCTTAGGGCATTCCCGATTAATTTTTATTCGCGCGCATTTTTTTATATTTTGATTATTATGTAACTGCTTCAAGAATGTAATAGTAATTAGGTTTACCGCTTTCTTTACTTTCCGAACTTTATCAAAACGGGTCTTTGTTTTTTGGCGATGTATAGACCCGCGCCTTGTAATAGTGTAGCTTTACATTCCCGCACTTTAATTTTCCGCACTCCTAACTGTTAACAATGCATGAAAGAATGTATGTAAATAAAATTAATCTGTAGCTCACAAATAACATGTATAAAGACAATTAACTGAAAAACAACACACAAAGCACATGCCACTCCTAGGGTACGCTTCACTCGTTGCCTCAAAACGTGGTCATCAAGTATAGGACGTCTTAGAGGTCACCCTTTGTCTAAAGATCCAGTTGCCTCGAAACGGTTGCCTCGGATAAAAGGATCTAGGACATTAGGGCTACTTCTAAGGTGTCCTACCATTGCTTCGGTGACCACACTGTCCCGATAATCGAATTGACCCGAACACCTCCAACGACGGTGCTACCTACCTCTCAATGGTGGGATAGCACTGTCTAAAGGACTCTTACACAGCCTAATTCCTTAGAGTAGGTAGATTCTCGTGGGTACTTGCTCTTTTCAAAACAAACAAAACAAATTTTCACACCTCACACTTTCAAAAGTTTTCAAACAAATTTTTCATACACTCTTGAGGACTGATACAAGAGTTACTTAGAAATCTTTCAAACGAAACTTTTTCAAAACTCACACACACTTGAAAAGAAAACAAATCTTTTGAAAACATAAGAGCAAGTACCTAAGAGCCCGTGGATAACCACGGATAGAAAGGGTGCTAACACCTTCCCTTTCCATAAATCTACCTCCCGAACCGAGAAACATTATCAAAGAAGGAATTTTGCTGTGCTTTTGTCCTTTCCATGTTGGAGAACATAAAATACGGTGGCGACTCTTGCTTACCGCGACATTTTGCGAACCAGCTTAAAAACAGTCAGTTATATTTCCGTCGATCACATTTGGCATCTGTTGTGTATGATTTGGATGATTGATGTTGACTATGCTTCGGAATCCGACATTAGTATGGTGAAGCAGCGATACATCGATCGTCAATAGGTTACACAAATAAGATCGATCACTTTTATATATGATATAAGTAAATCTGATGCAACGATTGTATATGGGATATACTATTTCTGTTTCGTTCATTCAAACACTTGATGATTGTTATTCGTTTGACCGATCACTATTCATATGCTTCGGAATCCGACATTAGTATGGTGAAGCAATGGCATGTGATTAATCATACTGAATGATCAATCGAGATGTGTTTGACATCATGAAACTGTTGCATTAGGGTTCATGACGGCACAAGGGTTGTGTTGTTGCAGAGTTATGCGATTAGGGTTGTGAATGCACAAGAGTTGTGCGAAAATGACGCCGATTTCAAATGAGTTCTGCGTAGTGTGATCAATCGTCGAAATTTAATTTGCCTTTTTTTTTAATTAACAAAATTTAAACTAATAATAAAAGTGTGTTTATTATTATTGTCTTGTGGTGATCAGTTATGGCCTTAGTTTTTTTTTTCCTTTATTTTGTTTTGGGATTGTAAAATACGGCCTGCGTGTCGTGCCTCTCTCTAAAATTCTTGATGTAACTTCTTTTCTCATCTCACTCCCTCGTATGTAAAACGAGTTTCTTTTATGTAATGTAATGTTATGAAGAAAGAGAAGAATACAATATCAAAGGAGGATAACCTTGGAGATCTTGCTTGGAGAAGTTTAGATCGTTATTAGGTTAGCTTAGGTTCTCTCATTGGCTTGGGAGAACAATTGCGCTAGGGGCCATAACTGTATCCTTTTATGTATATTGATGCATGTGTTTATATGTTGATGCATGAGAGAGACGAATTGCATGTTAAGCCGGTGAGATCAAACTAATAACAAAATCCCTTAAGTTAAATATTAAGTTCATGCTTTCCAAGTTTTAGCTCTCATCAAGACTAGTATCGAACAATGTAGGTTTCGCCTACGCGAGGTGCATGTTCTATATTAGTAAGGTGCGATGGGATAATTGTAATATCCAACTGCTAAAACAATGGGTCAAACTTAACTAAACACATTATAATAAGATTATACATGTTTAGAAGCAAGAGTTGGGAATGATTCATATGATGAATTAGAATAAGGAGTTATTCACCCAACTGAAAATATTCGAGAGTTGTATGAGATACAATTGGAAGGAGTTCCTACCTAAATAACCTAGTTTTGTGTAATCAGCCTAATGCTGACTTAGAACGAAGTGAAATGTGGATCTCGACCCACTAGAAAGTCTTCCAACGGGATTTTCCGAATTAAATGAAGAGGGTCATTTGGTTTGAGTAAAATAGTGGGAGCATATTTGATTAAAGGCCTAATTAAATATGTTGTTTTAATGATACTTATATTTTCATTTTTTTTTGTAGATTACCATGACAACAAACAACCATATTTTGCGATCAATCCTAGATAAGGAAAAATTGTCTGGGACAAATTTCCTGGATTGGCACCGAAATCTGAGGATTATCCTCAAGCACGATAAGAAGCTGTATGTCTTGGAGACACCTGTTCCTGAAGAGGAACCGCCTAGTTCGGCACCTAAGGCAGAAAGAGATGCTTATAAGAAGCATCTTGATGATGCTAACGAAGCCGCTTGTCTCATGCTAGCTACTATGAACTCGGAGTTGCAAAAGCAACACGAGAACATGTCAGCGTTCGATATGATCAGACATCTGAAAATGCTCTATCAAGAGCAGGCAAGAAATGAGAGGTTTCAGGTTTCAAAGGCCCTTTTTAACAGCAAGTTATCTAAACCCTGTAGGTCCCCATGTACTCAAAATGATTGGGTATGTGGAGAACCTTGAAAGGTTAGGGTTTCCGCTTGGAAAGGAACTTGCAACTGATTTTATCTTGCAATCGTTGCCAGATAGCTTTAATCAGTTTGTCATGAATTTCAACATGAATGACATGGATAAGAGTCTTCCAGAATTGCTAAGCATGTTGAAAACTGCTGAGCAGAATATGAAGACAAAAGGGAAGTCCATTCTGATGGTCAGTAATGGAAAGAAGCTGAACAAGAGGCCTACCAAGCAGGTTGGTAAAGGGAAAGGCAAGGAAGTTGCCAAGCCTAAACCTATTGTTCCTGCTTTGAAGCCTAGTGGAGGCATAGCAAAGGAGGGCACTTGCTTCCATTGCGGTAAGACCGGACATTGGAAGAGAAACTGCCCAAAGTACCTGGAAGATAAGAACAATGGAGTAGGGACTTCAAATTCAGGTATTTTTGTTATTGAAATTAATTTATCTACTTCTGCATCATGGGTATTAGATACTGGATGCGGTTCTCACATTTGTACTAATGTGCAGGGGCTAAAAAGGAGTAGAGATTTGGCAAAAGGTGAAGTTGACCTACGAGTTGGAAATGGAGCAAAGGTTGCTGCTTTATCCGTAGGAACTTATGTTTTGACTTTACCTAGTGGTTTAATAATTCAGTTAGAGAACTGTTATTATGTACCTGCAATTAGTAGGAATATTATTTCTATTTCTTGTTTGGACAAGTTTGGTTTTTCATTTATAATAAAGAACAATTGTTGCTCTATTTATTTGAATGATATATTCTATGCTTTTGCATAAATGAACAATGGATTATATGTCCTTGATCTTGAAATGCCAATTTATAACATTAATACTAAACGGATTAAACCTAATGAGTTAAATCCAAGCTACCTTTGGCACTGTCGCTTAGGCCACATAAATGAGAAACGCATTTCCAAACTCCATAAAGATGGACTCTTGGACTCTTTTGATTATGAATCATATGAGACATGCAGATCTTGTTTAATTGGAAAGATGACAAAGTCCCCATTCATAGGAAAAGGTGAAAGGGCTAATGATCTTTTGGCCCTCATACATACTGATGTATGTGGACCACTGAACATACCATCCAGAGGAGGTTTTCAATACTTCATCACATTTACTGATGATTTCAGTAGATATGGTTATGTGTATTTAATGAAACACAAATCTGAAACCTTTGAAAAATTCAAGGAATTCAAGAATGAAGTACAAAACCAACTAGGTAAGAATATTAAAGTTCTTCGATCAGATCGAGGTGGTGAATATTTAAGCCTAGAGTTTGATGACCATCTAAAGGAATGTGGAATTTTATCCCAACTTACTCCTCCCGGAACACCACAATGGAATGGTGTATCTGAGAGAAGAAATCGAACCTTGTTAGACATGGTCTGATCCATGATGAGTCACGTCGATCTTCCAAACTCCTTTTGGGGACATGCACTATTGATTGCAGCTTACACACTTAACCGGGTTCCATCCAAAAAGGTTGAGAAGACACCATATGAGATATGGAGTGGTAAGAAACCACATATGTCTTACATGAAGATTTGGGGTTGCGAAGTTTATGTGAAACGACAAATTTCAACTAAGATTGAGCCCAAATCTGACAAATGCTTATTTGTGGGGTATCCTAAAGAAATAAGAGGGTATTACTTCTACAATCCTTCTGAGGGCAAAGTGTTTGTCGCTCGAACTGGAGTTTTTCTGGAAAAGGATTTTATTTCCAAAAGAATCAGTGGGAGGAAAATAGAGCTTGAAGAAATTCAAGAACCACAAAGCATTAATACACCTATGGAGGAATTAGAGCAGGAAACACAAGTAGTTATGGAAGAGCAACCTGCTCAAGTAGAACAAGACCAGCGTAGGTCAAGCAGGATACGTCAACAACCTGAGAGATATGGATATCTCATAAGTGATCAGGGTGATGTATTACTCATGGATCAAGATGAGCCTGTGACCTACCAAGAGGCCATAACTGGTCCTCAGTCCGAGAAGTGGCTAGAAGCCATGAAATCTGAAATGGATTCCATGTACACAAACCAGGTTTGGACCTTGGTAGAGCCTCCTATAGGAGTTAACCCTATAGGATGCAAGTGGGTCTTCAAAAAGAAGACTGACATGGATGGTAAGGTACATACCTATAAGGCAAGACTGGTTACAAAAGGCTATAAACAAATTCACGGGGTTGACTATGATGAAACCTTTTCACCAGTTGCAATGCTTAAATCTGTTCGGATTTTACTTGCTATCGCTGCATATCATGATTATGAAATATGGCAGATGGATGTCAAAACTGCTTTCCTTAATGGGAATCTTCTTGAGGATGTGTACATGACACAACCTGAAGGATTTGACATACCAGAAGAAACCCAAAAGATATGTAAGTTACATCGATCAATTTATGGATTGAAGCAAGCTTCCAGAAGCTGGAATCTTCGTTTTGATGAAACAGTAAAACAATATGGATTCATCAAGAATGAAGATGAGCCTTGTGTCTACAAGAAGGTTAGTGGGAGCATGATCGTATTCCTGGTATTATATGTAGATGACATATTACTCATTGGAAACGATGTCCCTACCTTGCAACAAGTGAAGACTTGGTTAGGGAAATGCTTTTCAATGAAGGACCTAGGTGAAGCAGCCTATATATTAGGAATCAGGATCTATAGAGATAGGTCAGAAAAACTGCTTGGCCTAAGTCAGAGTACATACATAGAAAAAGTGTTGAGACGCTTTAATATGCATGATTCCAAGAAAGGATTCATACCTATGCAACATGGCATGTGTCTGTCAAAAACACAATCCCCTTCAAGTAAGGAAGAAAGGGATCGCATGGATAAGATTCCATATGCATCTGCAATAGGATCTATCATGTATGCCATGCTATGTACTCGACCAGATGTCTCGTATTCTTTAAGTGCAACGAGTAGGTACCAGTCTAATCCCGGTGATGCTCATTGGGTAGCTGTCAAGAATATCCTTAAGTACTTGAGAAGAACTAAGGACTCATTCTTGATATATGGAGGTCAGGAAGATCTTGTTGTAATTGGATACACCGATGCTAGCTTCCAGACAGATAAGGATGACTTTAGATCGCAATCTGGTTATGTGTTTTGTTTAAATGGTGGCGCTGTGAGCTGGAAAAGTTCAAAGCAAGATACAGTTGCTGATTCTACAACTGAGGCTGAGTATATTGCTTCCTCAACTGCAGCAAAGGAAGCTGTTTGGATCAAGAAGCTCATTAGTGAACTTGGCATAGTCCATAGCATTATGGATCCCATTGATCTCTATTGTGATAACAATGGTGCTATCGCACAAGCTAAGGAGCCTAGATCTCACCAACGATCCAAACACATACTTAGGCGTTATCATCTCATTCGAGAGATAATCGATCGGGGAGATGTGAAAATATGCAGAGTACCTACACTTGACAATGTTGCTGACCCATTAACAAAGCCTCTTGCGCAGCTGAAGCATGATGGACATACTAGATCTATGGGTATTAGGGGTATGCCTGATTGGCTCTAGTGCTAGTGGGAGATTGTTGGTGTAAGCCCTAGAGGCCAATACTTTTGGTACTTGTATCGAATTATTTATTAATAATAAAAGGCATTTCTTTATTATGTTTGCTTTCCAAAATAATAAAGTCCCTAGAATGGTTTATTGGTTTAATGAAATGTTAAGTGTGACTTAATCATGAGATCCCATTAAACATAAGACACTATTCTTAAAGTATCCATAGTCAAGCTTTAATGTGAAGTGGGATAACATTAAGGCATTAAGATTATTATGAAGATAGATTGATGATCACATCTCATGGATGATAGATAAGGAGTTATCAAGTCTTGACATAGGTATGAATATTAGGAGTAATATTTATACTGGATTGACCCGCTATGAGAATACTACATAGAATGTTATGCAAAGTGTCATAAGTTATTTTCATGATGATAATGGTGTATACCACCCTTCGACCTGAAACCACTATGGACCCTAGATGTAGAGTCAAGTACTTTATTGTTGATCAAACGTCATCCGTAACTGGATGACTATAAGGATGGTTGATGGGTACTTCACAAAGCATGCTAAGGGACATGAGTGACCTAGATGGAATTTGCTCATCCTGCATAACAAGATAAATGTCTAAGGGCCCAATATTGAACTGGACAAGGGTGACACAGTGTATGCCTTGTGTTCAATATAGACATGAGGGAAAAAGGGTAATTGTACAACACAAATATTATCACGGAAAAGGTTTGGTCAGATCACATGACATTTTCGTGACTTGGGTAACAGTGATGTGTTGCTAGATACCGCTCACTGTTTATTATATTAAATGTGTGATTTAATATAATTGCCAACGTCGCGAAAACCTACAGGGTCACACACATAAGGACAGGTTGATGAGAGATAGAATAAATAAGGAACATTGTAAGGTACGGTGCACTTAAGTGTAATACGGAAAGTGGTAAGGTACCACGTGGATAAGTGATATATGGTACATCATAAGGTATGATGTCCATAAGCTTAATTGGGCTTTTAGCTTATAGCCTTAATTGGGCTTTTAGCTTGTAGCCCACACGAGTGATTCTATAAATAGATCCCTTATGATGAAGCAATTTCACTTGATGCATTTTCGTTTTTGATTCTCTCTCTCACTCAAAGTTTCCGTTCGTGATCAGCTAGCACTGTGACCGGAAGCGATCTGTTCGTGTGGACTGAGTAGAGGCGTTGTTCTTCATCAACGCTCGTGATCACAACATCAAAGGTCTGAATCGCCACAAGAGGTAAATATTTCTATCACTGACCATGCTCATTCGTAAGGATCGCTAAAGGAAAATTTTAAATTCCGCTGCGCTTTTGTTCGCAATTTTCCTTCAGGAGAGATCTGCAAATGAATATGGAATGTGATGCCTTGAAACATTGGGGAAAGCTCCCAGAAATTCCTGAGAAGAAGAATCGCTTTGGTTTGGGTTACGAATCTTCAAAAGATACTCTGAAAGGCAAAACATGTTTTCCTCCGATCCGGGAGACTTTCGTCAGCAAAGGAACAAAGCATGGCGGGCACGTGGCAATGATATCAAGAAAAATCAATACCAAAAGGGCATCCGACTTCATCAGAGAGGGCGCCCCGGGAGAAGAGCTCAAAGGATGGACTGCTGTGGAGATTCCTGAGATATTTTTCTTTTCTAAGTAATATTTATTGTTTTGAAAAAACCTATGTCAAACCCGAGGCATAGGGGTTGCTTGTTGTTGTACCCCAAAATTTTCCCTCCCATATTTCTCAATACATTTCAAGTAAGGTCTTCAAATTGCCCTAGGAAGTCCAAGAGTTGACCAAACAAACTCTCTTCTAAAGGCAGTCTACCTCAAATTAGGGTTTCATTTTGCATCAAGATGTTTGAGTCCAAAGGGTCCCAAATTCTCACTATTTTCCTAATATGTTCTCAAGATCATCCATGTCAAGTTTCAAGCCTTGCAGAGGAAGTTTGCTCAGTCAATTGCTCAAAGGCCTGAAAATCGATTGTGCTAGAACAAAAGTCAACTGTGGCCCACATACAGTCAAACTTCAAGATTTTTGGTCAACATCCTCATTTTGAAGTATTATTCATCATTTGATCAAGGTTTGTTCATGATTCCTCAAGGATTGCTCACAATTCATCAAAACCCAAAAGTTGCTAAATTAGGATTTTGTAGGAAAAGTCAACTCAACTTTGACCAAGCATAACTTTCTCATACTTTATCAGAAATGACACATCTAAATCTCATTTTGAAGAAGATGTAATTACCTACAATTCATATTCATCTCCCAAGTTCAAAATATGAACTCACAAGAAGATATAAATTTGGACATTATAGGTCATTTTGAAAAGTCAATAAAAACACCTTTTTTGTCAAGGCTTCATACATGAACATGGAAGACTCAATTTATATGAGACCAAAAGGGTTGCTTATAGGATATCTCAAGCTTTCTAAAAAGTCCTAGAACACATCTCTAGGATCAAAATTGAAGGAGTTATGCATTGGCAAAGTTGACTGTTTTTGCAAAATTGCCAAAAGTCAAATATGTCCAAAATTGTAATTTTTACCAAATGGGCCCAACTTTTTATGCTTGCATTGATTTTGTAACATGGTCCACGATCTCTAAGTCCACCCATACATTTTTCTACTATTTATTTTGATATTTTATTCATTAAAATTCAGAATTAAATAAATAAATAATAGAAATAATGTAAATTTTGATGTGAATCTATTTTGGGCAAGTTTTATGCTGGTTTATGTCAATTGATTTCATGCAATAACCTTTAAAATATGTCCAGGTTCATCCACATGTGAAAATGGCATAAAATCATCAAATATGGCATTTTTTTCAAATCTTGATCATGGTCTTAAAACACAACATTATGAGGGAGATTCTTTCCATGCTTTCTTGTATCCTCATTCTCCTCTATAAATATAGAGCCATACAAGCTTGAAAGACAAAAAATTCCTCTCTAAAAAGCTCTCCAAAAGCTCTTCAAAAAGCTCTCCAAAAGCTCTTCAAAAAGCGCTCCAGAAATCAAAGAATTGGTGCAAGTCATATATCGAGGTTCCGGTCTCTCTCAATTGACATTAAGCCTCAAACCATCCTCTTGAAGTCCTCAGGATCTTTACAAGGCCCAAGAGCAATCCATCACACGCCTAGCACGCCCCCATTTGACAATACTGGTTTGGTAAAATTTTAAACTTCGAATATCTAATTTTAATCACATTTTATGGTATGCTAACATTTATTTGAGTTTATATAGAACAATTATGGATGGTTGAATCATAGGATCCACGCAAGAATAAAAAAAACACCATAGTTAGAGCATGAAGCTTTCGAAGATTTGGGCCTAGGAATTTCTGATGATTGCACCCCCTGTTTACTTTTGCTACTAGGCCCATCTTTATTTTCTTGTTTTATTCATTTCATTTATTTCTTTTAATCCCTTTTTTTATTTTTATCAATAAACAAATATAAAAATCACATAAAAATAGATTTTGGATTTTTTTTCTTAATTAAATTTTAATTTTGGTAAATTAATTAACTAAACACTTTAACTTTTTTTTAAAATTAAAATTAATAGAACTTAGGTTTAATTTCATTTTAATTCATTTTCCTTTTCGTAACAAAAATACCAAAAAAACATAGAATTAATTTCTTTTATTTAAATTTCACGTTTCTTTAATAATTATCTTTCTTTTAAATATAGATCTAGATCAATTATTTTTTAATTTAAACTATTTTTATAAATTAAAACAAAAAAACAACAAAAAGATTTTTTTTATATCTTAGGATTTTTAGACGTCTTTTCAAATTTGCGCGTTATTATTCTTTCGCACTTCATTTTATTATTGTAACTGTATATTGGGATGTAATAAATGATTAGTAGGACCTTTACCGCTTTTATTTATTTTTCCCCCCAGTTTTGGATATGTACATAATCCCCCTCCCCGAAGCCTTGTAATAGCTAGGTTTTATATTTCTTCACTTTTAAATTACTGCAATTATTAACTGCTAGATGTATGACTAATAGGATTGTATGGCAAGAATAATCAAACATTAGCAAACTTAACACAAGACTAAAATAACTGAACATAACACACCTTGCACATATGCACCCTTAGGGTATACCTCACTTGGTTGCCTCAGAAAATAATGGTCATGTCCCTCGAACGTAGGGATACCCTTAGCAAAGGCCCTCGGTTAAAATCATCATAAATATCATGGTCCCTCGATGTCCCTCAAAGTTGCCGACAGTATATGATCGTGTCCCTCGATGTTGCCTATAAATATATGATGACAGTCCCTTCGAAATGCTAAGGTATCCTTACATGTTGCCTTCAATGACCATTACGTCCCTTTCGAATTGACCCTTACAAACTCCAACGACGGTGCTACCTATTTCTTAATAGTAGGATAACGTTGTCTAAAGGAACAAGAATAGAAACGATCTTTTTTCGAGTAGGTAGATGCTAGTAGGTACTTGCTCAAATCAAACTTTTCACACAAACACTTTCAAAACAGTTTTCAAAAACAACTTCGTAACACTCTTGAGGACAGAAACAAGGGTTAAAAAAAAGTAAAACAAAACTTTTCAAAACAATCATACACAAGCAATTTCAAAATGAGTAAGTACCTAAGAGCCCATGGAAAACCATGGATAGAAAGGGTGCTAACACCTTCCCTTTCTATAATCTACCCCCCGTACTCAGAATATCTCGAAAAAGGTTTTTTCTGTTCTTTTTCCTTTTCCCTGTTGGATAAAATAAAAGTTGGTGGCGACTCTTGCTTACCGCGACATTTTGCAAACAAAAAACGCAAAATGCAAACCAGTATTAAACAGTCGGTTCTGCCACCGTATCACACTTGTAAGGGTTTTCCTTGTTCTTATTTCAAACAATATTTATAATTAATAAAAGTTATATTCTGTTTTCAATCAAGATCCTTGTCTTTCTTTCGCATTTATCTATTAAATATAAAAATGGCAATACTTTCTTTGCATACGCATTTTCCAATTCCAAGCAGTAAAATATGCACCAAAACATGATAAATGTGCAGATCCATGCCCAAAATTACCGATAACGCTATTGCTACGACCCGATACGATTTTGATGTTCCTATCCACCAAGCCAAAGAGGAAGATGACGAAGATCTTGAACTCTTCGAGGAGATGGCGAGGGAAATAGAGCAAAAATCTAACAGCATACAACCATATCAAGAGCCTATTGAGACCATTAACCTGGGAAAGAAGGAGATCCAAAAGAAATCAAGCTAGGGGCAATGTTGGAACAAATCATCAAAGATAGGCTAATCAAGTTATTACACGAGTATGTGGATATATTTGCTTGGTCCTACAGGGACATGCCAGGGTTGGATACAAACATCTTGGTGCATAGACTACCTCTCAAAGAAGGGTGTTCTCCAGTCAGGCAAAAACTCAAAAGAACTCGTCTGGATATGTCCAGCAAAATCAGAGAAGAGGTTCTCAAACAATTTGACGCAGGGTTCCTAGCAGTGGTAGATTATCCATCTTGGATAGCTAACATCGTACCAGTACCCAAGAAGGATGGAAAAGTACGCATGTGCGTAGACTATCGAGACCTAAACAAGGCGAGCCCCAAAGACGATTTCTCGTTACCTCATATAGATGTCCTAGTGGATAATACAGCTCAAGCCTCGGTATTCTCATTTATGGATGGTTTCTCGGGCTATAATAAAATTAAAATGGCACCTGAGGACATGGAAAAGACTACCTTCATGACACCTTGGTGAACTTTCTGCTACAAAGTAATTTCATTCAGTCTCAAGAATGCAGGGGTAACCTATTAGAGGGCAATGGTCATGTTATTTCATGATATGATCCACAAGGAAGTTGAAGTATACGTTGATGATATGATTTCCAAATCCCATACGGAGGAGAAACATATCATACATCTGCAAAAGTTATTCGAGCGGCTACGTAAGTTCAGACTAAGGTTGAACCCGAATAAATGCACATTTGGCGTCAGATCAGGAAAATTGTTAGGTTTTATCGTAAGCCAACGAGGTATTGAGGTGGATCTGAACAAAGTAAAAGCTATACAAGAGATGACCGCCCCAAGTATTGAAAAATAAGTACATGCTTTCTTAGGGCGATTGAACTACATCTCGAGGTTCATATCGCATCTAACAGCTACGTGCAAACCAATATTCAAGTTATTATGAAAGGATCAGACGGTAGTATGGAATGACGATTGTCAAAATGCCTTTGAGACAATAAAACAGTATATGCAAGAGCCATCAGTCTTAATACCACCAGTCCCCAGAAGACCACTCATCATGTACTTGACAGTGCTCGAAGGTTCAATGGGTTGTGTTTTAGGACAACAGAATGAAATAAGTAGAAAGGAGCATGCAATCTATTACCTCAGCAAGAAATTCACTGACTACGAAACCAGGTACTCACTCCTTGAGAAAACTTGTTGCGCATTGGCTTGGGCTACCAAGAGGTTGAGGCAATATATGCTAACCCATACTACATGGTTAATAGCAAGAATGGATCCTCTAAAATACGTGTTTGAAAAGCCATCTCTTACCGGAAGAATTGCACGATGGCAGATGCTACTATCAGAATATTACATCCAATATGTCACACATAAAGCCATCAAAGGTAGTGTACTAGCTGATCATCTAGCTCACCAACTTCTATCAGAATATCAGCCTATGAAGTTCGACTTTCTCTACGAGGATGTCATATTTATAGCTGACTACGAAATACCAGGACCTGACGAAAGGTCCGAGCCAGGGGCACGTTGGACACTTATGTTCGACGAGGCTTCAAATGCACTAGTTCACGGTGTAGGGGCAGTATTAACATCTCCCAAGAATCATCACCACCCCTACACTGCAAGGTTATATTTTGACTGCACTAACAACATCGCCGAATACGAAGCCTGTATACCAGGGCTGGAAGCTACCATCATTTAAGAATAAAGCACCTCGAAGTGTTCGGGGATTCTATGTTAGTCATATACCAGGTTAATGGGGAATGGGATACTAAACACCCTAAAATGATTCCATATCGGGATCATGTTTTAAAGTTAGCTGTAGAATTTACAGAAATCACTTTCAGTCATATCCCACTAGAAGAAAATCAAATGGAAGACGCTCTGGAAACCCTATTAGCTATGTTCAAAGTGAATTGGCCAAATCATGGACCACGTATTATGATCAGACATTTCGAAGAGCCCACACACTGCCTTGCTATTGAGGAAGGACCTGACAATAAACCTTGGTTTTACGACATCCAGAAGTACTTAGAAAGTTAGGAATATCCAGAAAATGCCTCCATCATTGACAAGCGAACCTTGCGAAAGTTAGCTTCAAAGTTCTTTTTGAGTAATGGAGTGGTATACAAAAGAAACTACGACATAGTACTACTCAGATGTGTGGAAAAGCAAGAAGCAGATACACTCATGAGAGAAATCCACGAAGGCACTTTCGGAACCTATACAAATGGGCACGTCATGGCCAGAAAGATTCTGCGAGCAGGGTATTACTGGTTAACAACGGAAGTTGATTGCTATCGTTACACGAAGATGTATCATAAATGTCAGATCTACACCGACAATATAAATGTAGCACTGACTCCTCTGAACGTCATGAGCTCCCCTTGGCCATTCTCAATGTGGGGAATTGATATGATTGGTATGATCGAGCCGAAAGCATCCAACGGACACTGCTTTATATTGGTAGCCATCGACTACTTTACCAAATGGGTAGAAGCAGCATCCTACGCCAACGTAACAAGTCAAGTGGTCACGCGCTTCATCAAACAAAATATCAAATTCATATATGGTGTCCCAAGCCGGATAATTACAGATAACGAGTCTAATTTAAACAACAAGATGATGAAGGAACTATGCAATGACTTCAAAATTGAGCATCATAATTCCTCACCATATAGACCAAATATGAACGGGGCCGTCGAAGCAGCCAACAAAAATATTAATAAAATCATCCAGAAAATGGTGAAGACATACAAAGATTGGCACGAAATGCTTCCCTTCGCTCTACATGGCTATCTCACTTCTGTACGCACATCAACATGAGCGACTCCTTTTTCACTAGTATATGGCATGGAGGCAGTACTCCAGGTGGAAGTTGAGATACCATCACTTCGAGTCCTGAAGGAAATAAAGTTGGAAGAAGAAGAATGGGTACAGGCTCAACTTGACCAGCTCAACCTCATTGAAGAAAAATGATTAACGGCTTTGTGTCATAGTCAGTTACATCAAAAGAGAATGAATAGGGCCTCCGACAAGAAAGTACGCCCTCGAATATTCAAGGAAGGGGATCTAGTGCTCAAAAAGATTCTACTACCTTGCCTCGATTCACGTGGTAAATGGACACCCAACTAGGAAGGTCCATTTGTAGTCAAAACAGCATTCTCTGGAGGTGGTCTCGTCCTCACAACAATGGATGGGGAAGAACTACCACATCCGGCCAATTCAGACGCAGTCAAAAAATATTATGTATAAAAAGCTCACTAAGATCGAACCTCCAAAAGGGGCGAATTAATCAAAAAAGGAGCGTCCCAGTGGATCAAAAACCCTAAAGGGCGATCCAACCAAAAATTAGGGGCACATAACAAGAAAAGTATCCCGGTGGATTGAAAACCCGAAATGGAAATCCAGGCAAAAGTTAGGGATTCCCTACAAAGAAATAAAGAACAAAAGGACTGCGATCTAAGGAGCTATGACTACGAACCGCGGAGGGGAAGATAGGTTGGAATCATACAATTCAGAAGCGAATGAGATAAGTTCATCAAAAGCTATGGGGGAACAGCAGTAGCGATTATCATTTTTCATTGCCATTTACTGTTTTAAGATTTTCTGTAATGACCTCTTTCTAGGAATTGCATCTTGTATTCTCGCCCACTCTGAGGCATATCAAGAAAACATTTATTTTCCTTATGTCTTTCGAATCATGTTTTTCTTTTCTCAGATTTGTTTACAAAATACTACTATTATTACTCTCGAATATTGTCTTGAAATAATTTCGGGGAATTAACAGAATAAAAGCATCTGACAAATATCAAAAAACGCTTGGGTTAGAAGAGCATCGAAGGAAAATCCACGTATACTTCCATGCACACAGTTACCCCTACGTCTTGCAAAAATCTATACACATGTTTGCATTTGTACCTATGCATATCTACGCATCCGTACACGAAGTCTACGACCATGCACATGTCTACGCCTATGCTTGCATTAAATGATACAAAGTCTATACATATACCTACGCGTCCCTACGCAAAGTCTATGTACATGCCTGACTTACAACACAAGGTATACGCTTACGTCTGCGCTTACAACATACAAATCTATGCATAGGCCATTACCTACGTCTACTTCTATGCCCGTAATACAAAATCAACGCTCAACTCTTGCTAACATTGCCCACCGCATTCAAGTTCAACAATGCTACGACGACACCACATACAACGCCAGGAATTGTTAACTCTAGGCCAATGGTTTAAGGGAGAGAATGATAGAAATAGTCATCAAAACGTTTCAAGGCATACGCACATCTTACACACATTTCATACATACACACATTTTGCATATCTCAAGCATACATACACTATGTATTCCTACATACAACACACACATACTCAGGGTTCCATATCAATGTCAAACATCATACATTTTGCATACATCCAAACATTCAATGCACATGCATATACATGTATCGCATAGTAAGTAGACAAATAATCTCACCCTAGATACAACTATCTAAGGGTCGACCAACACAATACCTCTCCTACGATTCAACCTGTCACCTCAGTCTTCATGTCGTGACACATTCAGCCCATCACCTAAGTCTTCCTGCAGTGATGGGCTCCTTACAAACTCAATATGTTGCCTCTAAGCCACAACATACCTTACAAGCCTATTACATTGCCTCTAAGCCGCAGTGTATTATGCAAGCCCATCACATTACCTCTAAGCCGCAATGCATTCACGAAACTCGGTATGTTACCTCTAAGCCGCAACGCATTGTCAAAACTAAGTATATTTCTTCCAAGCCGCAATATATCGTCTGACTCAAACACATTGCCTCTAAGCTGCAACACGTTCTCAAAACCCATTGCATTGCCTCTAAGCCGCAACGCATTGTCAAAACTAAGTATATTGCTTCTAAGTCGCAATATATCATCCAATTCAAACACATTGCCTCTGAGCCGTAATGTATATTTCCAGATCAACATATTGCCTCTAAGACGCAATATATTATCTAAACCGAGCATATTGCCTCTAAGCCACAATGCATTACCCAAACTCAGACTTTATGTTGTGATGCTCAAAAGAAAATAAAACTCAACACATTGCCTCTAAGACGCAATGTACTATCCAAACTCAACACATTGCCTCTAAGCTGCAATGTACTATCCAAACTCAACACATTGCCTTTAAGCCGCAATGTATTATCCAAACTCCAACACATTTCCACTAAGCCGAAATGCATTCTTCAAACTCAAATACATAGCCTCTGAGCCACGAGGTATTCATGCTCGAAACATCGCCTCAGACGTCATGTAGCGATTCAAAAACGTAACCAATGGCCTCAGTCTTCAACCAGCCATGCATCATCAATCATTGTTATACTCACCCTCCGGATAGGTGAATAAGCCAAGACCTATCTGCCTCGTTATCAAACCCAGGTAAGCGATATATCATCGGCTTTGCCTACTTTCCCAAAGACATGTAAGGGTATGCTATATCAGTGTAACCTTGTGTTTGTCGAGAAAATTTTGGGGACACTTAAAGTATTTAATAAACTCCCAATCAGAATGTGTAAGACTCGCGTTTTCTCACACTATTCGATCGGGAGATAATTGAATAGGGGCAGCTGTCGTACCCCAAATTCGCCCTACCTGTATCACCATATTTTTTAGGTTAAAAAGGGAAGAAATAATGTTTTGATTAAAGATGGTACAACAATATCTGATGGCCCATTTTTAAGAATCCAAGTCAACTTGGGGGTGTAGTGTAATCCAGGAGAGTGGGGCTTTCTAATTAAGAAATACCCATGCATCCGTAGGCCCCTTTACGAAGCATGTTGGCCAATGGCCCATGAGATTCGAATGCGGAAGATTATTTCAAGAAAATTAATAAAAACTCTAATTATATAAAGAGGTTCATTTAAGTAAAGAAGAGGTGTGGAAATGTCAATTGAAAGCCCGTTAGAATTCAGTTTGTTTGGCCCATTTCCATTTTGGTTGTTAAATAGCAAAGAAGGGAGGTTGAAATTAAATTAAGCCTGCTCGAGTTTAAATTGTATAAGCTTATTTAGGTTAGGTTGATCTTAGTAAAAATAGGAGAGGTGGGGTTGCAATTTACAAGCCCATATTAGAGGGCCCATCTTTGAGCATTACATAGCAAGAAAGGGAATATTGGTTATAAACTACAGGTTCATTAAGTTTTTTAAATCAGGCCCATTTAATTTTTTTCTATTATCAAAATTTTATCTTACAATTTTGTAAATTTGAATTTGGGGTTGGAAGGGAAGTAATTGTTGGGTCAGGGGCCGGGTAGGCCCAATGCATATCCAAAAAAAAATCATTATTGTAATAATAAGCAAAATGGTCACTAAATAAAATAGGGCCCGGAAAATGTTAGGGGATAAGAGTTATTTTCGCACGTGCTGGGCCAAGAAAAATCAACACAGGCCCAATTTAAATAAGACTTGTTTCAGTCGTGAAATATTTGCCCACGTTTTGATTCAGGAACAGATACTGTTTAAATTTGGTAAAAAAACTCATGGCCTTTTACAGCAAAGTGATACAAAGCAGAAATTAGGCAAGGAATCAAATCTGATAAATAAAATCTGCAAATCTTCAGGAATTATTAATACAAACTAAAATCTCCAAGTTTACAGAATTGAATCAGTACAGGGACAAATATCTTACTATAACGATGTTATAAACATAACTTAATCAAATCTTCAGCAAAATCTGGATACCAGTTCAAATCCAAAGCAATTACAATTACTCAATCAAATCCAGAAAATCACAAAATCAAATTTGGGCTGAATCATTGTATTACAGTCAAGATCAATTACAAAAGGAAAAAATCAATTTACAACAACTAACATCCCTAATTCCTGAATCTAATCCCTAAATCGGTGCCACCTAATTTTGTAACAGCAAATCAATAACCCTAACCGCTAACCATATATAAAGCAAACTAAGAGAATACAAAAGGGGTCGGAGGGAAAGGGGAAGAAATTGGGGGATAGATATTGGAACAAACCCTCTCACTGAAGATCCAGAAGAAAAAAGTGATTAGAGTTTCTAGATCGGAAACCTTAATCACCCTTAATCACACCTCCGCTCAAGCTTCCATTGTCGTTCTTTCCATCACCTTCAAAGCCTGCAGATCAAAAAGAAGAACAAGAGAAGGAGATTAGTGACCATAAGCGCAAAAGTCAAAAGGCCGCGAAAGGTGGTAAAAATTGCTTAACACTATTTACTGTTCATGATTGTAGGTTTGGTTGGGTAGGAGATTAGGGTTGGGTTTGTACCGCCGGGAGGGGAACATTAGGGTAGAGGAGAAATATGAAGTGTTTGTTATCGCGCGAGAGAGAAAGGTGAGAGCTTTACTGTAAAACAAACAAAATTGATTTTGTAAAAAATGAAAAAATACAATAACTTGTATGTTGATTGAATCATATACGTCGTGCCTAGTATAATAATCATGCACCCTCAACTTCATCCCTCAGATATGCATCAAATGGCCGTTACGCCAAGTTTCATGGTAAGATATGCTCCCTCGCCTCATATGATCCAACTAGGCCTCTCTCCAAACTCATTGGGCCTGAGCCCATTACTTTAGACACCCCCTCCTACAGCAATTACTAAACCACAAATCAATTTGCACCCCCCTTTCAAAACCATAATTGGGCCAGCCTGGGCTTAACCTCCAGCACGCCCCTTATTTTACTACATAACTAATAAAACACCCCCTGATTAATTTATTTTCTATTTTTTTTTTAAATTCTAATTCTTTATTCTATTTTCTTTTTTTATTTAATTTTTTTAGTAATTACTATCATTATTATTATCTATAATTATTATTATATTTATTATAATATTTTATTATTTATTTATCACATATAATAAATTATTTTTATTCAAAAACTCATGCATTATTTTATATATTTTGCATTAAATATTTCTTTAACCATGCATTAATCATGAATTTTGCAATTAACACGATTAAAAAACACAAACAAATCATCAAACTATTTTTTCATAATAAACTAAGCTAATCAACTATTTTACTCAAATGGGTTTCAAACTAGTTTTGGCTTACTACGCGCTCAGTCAAAATCTCCGCAATCACTACTCCTGACCGAGTGCGAAGTGATTCAAAATATGCTTGCAAACCCCTAAAAAACACCAACCCATACGAACTACGAATTGGGACATTGATTCCTCATAAGAGGATACGTAGGCACGCGATCTAAAATTGTGGCGAGTCTTGATGATTAAAACTTAAAACCCTGTTTACCCCAAACCTAAACCTAGAGCTTAATATCCTTGTAAACAAGGTGGATGAAAGGTTCCTAACACCTTCCTTTCGTCTAATTGAGTCTGAAACCTAGAATCTATGTCTGTGAATTAGGTTTTTCTATTAGGTTCTCTTCCCTTAGGATAAAAACTAATAGTGGAGACTCTTGATTAAAAAAACGGTTGCTACAATAGGTGATGTCTCAACGGTCAAATTATCTCTTACTTGCACATCATCTAATTGGATAACATGAGACGGACCCGCAATGTATTTCCTCAACTGAGATACATGGAACACATCATAGAGATTAGAAAGTGATGGTGGCAAAGCAATCTGATATGCCACTTCACCTACTTTCTCGGAAATATGATAAGGACCAATAAAACACGACATCAACTTACGAAACTTTAAAGCTCTACCAACACCAGTTACCGGAGTAACCCTCAGAAATACATGATCATCCTTCTCAAACTCAAGTTCTTTTCTCCTCTTATTATGATAACTCTTTTGACGACTTTGAGAAATCTTTATCTTCTCTCGAATAATATTAATCTTATTTGTAGTCTGTTGAACTATCTCAGGTCCAACCGCAACACTCTCACCAGATTCATACCAACACAATGGTGTCCTACACTTTCTACCTACAAAGCCTCAAACAGTCCATTCCTATACAAGAATGGAAAATGTTGTTATAAGTGAACTCGGTTAAAGGCAAGTAACTATCCCAAGAACCTCCTTGTTCCAAAACACAAGCTCTTAAAAGATCCTCAAGCGACTGAATCATCCTCTCAGTCTAACATTCTGTTTGCGGATGATACGGCGAACTCAAATGCAACTTCATACCCAAAGCACCTTGCAAACCTTCCCAAAAATTCGAAGTAAACCTCGAATCTCTATCAGAAATAATACTCGACGGAACACCATGCAAACTCACGACCTTCTTAATGTATAATTAGCAAATATTTCCATCGGATAATCCATTCTAATCGGAATAAAGTGAGTGTATTTCATCAATCTATCCATAATAACCCAAACAACATCACAATTACTCGGAGACCTCGGAAAACCCGAAATAGAATCCATAGAAATCCTATCCCACTTCCACTCATAAATAGATAACGGTTGCAACAACCCAGACGGTTTCTCATGTTCAATCTTAGACTTCTGATAGATTAAACAAGAAGACACAAACTCTGCAATATCTTTCTTCATACCAGACCACCAAAATAATTTCCTCAAATCTTGATACATCTTAGTAGCTCCAGGATGAATACTCAAACCTCTACGATGTCCTTCATCAAGAATCCTTTTCTTCAAATCTCCCACATTTGGAACACAAAACTCTATCGCAACACCTCATGGTACCATTCTCATCAATCTGAAAATCACCACCTCGACCTTGATTGACCAACGTCAACTTATCCACCAAAACCAAATCAGATTTCTGACCTTCTCGAATCTCATCAAGAATGCCACTAGTAAGCTTCAACATACCAAGCTTAACACTAGAAGAAGTCTCTTTACAAACTAAACTCAAATCTCGAAATTGCTCAAGTAAATCCTACTCTTGCACCATCAACATCGACATATGCAAAGACTTCCTACTCAAAGCATCAGCTACAACATTCACTTTACCCGGATGGTAATTCAACCAAAATTATAATCCTTCAAGAATTCCAACCATCTTCTTTGCCTCATATTCAACTCTTTTTGATTAAACAAATACTTCAAACTCTTATGATCACTAAACACATCAAACCTTGATCCAAACAAATAATGCCTCCAAAGTTTCAAAACAAACACAACTGCAGCCAATTCTAAATCATGTGTTAGATAATTCCTCTCATAAACTTTAAGTTGCCTTGAAGTATAAGCTACAACTTTCTTATTCTACATCAACATGCCTCCTAAACCCATAAATGAAGCAACACAATACACCATAAATGGTTTTTTCGGATCAGGAAAAATCAAAATATGAGTGGTTGTCAACCTTCTCTTAAGCTCTTGAAAACCAGCTTCACACTGTGTAGCCCAAATAAAAGCTTGACCCTTCCTAGTTAATTGCGTCAAA
This sequence comes from Vicia faba, assembly GCA_948472305.1. Classification (NCBI taxonomy): domain Eukaryota; kingdom Viridiplantae; phylum Streptophyta; class Magnoliopsida; order Fabales; family Fabaceae; genus Vicia; species Vicia faba. The sequence goes on along the minus strand of OX451738.1, from coordinate 695,102,817 downwards.
GGTAACGCTAACTTAGAAAAACCTTCAATGAACTTCCTATAATAACCAGCCAAACCAAGAAAAATTCTAATCTTAAAAACAGATTTCAGAGCTTCCCATTGAGATATAGCCTCAATCTTCGCCGGATCAACGGAAATACCACCACTTGAAATCACATGCCCAAGGAAACTCACTTCCTTCAACCAAAACTCACACTTAGAAAGATTAGCATACAACTACTTCTCCTTCAACACAGATAACACAATCCTCAAATGCTCAGCATGATCCTCTTCACTCTTATAATAGATCAAAATATCATTAATGAACACAATAACAAACTTGTTGTACCCCAAAATTTTCCCTCCCATTTTTCATAGAAAGCACAACCCTAGGGTTTCTTAGATATTCAAGATTGGCTCAGGAATTGATCAGACAGATTTTATTTTGTGGCAGTAAACCAGCAATTAGGCTTTTTCTTGCAACTCTCAAAAGAAATGAATTCTCAAAGATCCAATTGGCTTTCACATGTTTTCATGCTTTTTCAAGTTTACTGAAAGGTTAATGTTTGTTCTCAAGGCATGTTTGTTTGGGACAAGAGATGGAATCTAAGGCTGTCATTTGGGACGTTCATGTTTTGTTTGATCCAGGTTAACCAGATAATTTACGTTTTTTTTTATTAAAAAAAACAGTTGCTTGTTTAGGAAATGGGATAGACAGTGCGTGTTTTGATTGGAATGCAGTTGCAAGATTACAGAGTTATTGGATTACTTGGAATTTAAGTTATCTTGATTGGAATTATTGGAATGCAGTTTCAATTATCTTGATTGGGAATATTTAAGAATCAATGAAGATGCGAAGAGAAAATTATAAGTTCTTGACAGTAAAGGATTTCAATTAACACCAGAATATCTCATAAGACTTTCTCCATTTATTTCAAACTTTGTTACAAAACAATTTATTATTTAAATACTTTAGGTTTTACAACTTATCGTATTTGAAAATAAATTAGTACAGCTATCGGTTACAATACAGGAATGTTTCTCTCTAAATTACAAAGGAAAGAAAATGAATCTATGCTTAAGGTTGACTGAGGTTCTCTTGCTTCCCCTGCTTTTCCCTCTCCATTGTGCTCACATGAAAATGAAAGACAGAAGGAAAAGTTAGTACAAATTAATTGGACATGAGCAAGAATTTTCAAAAGAAAAAAAAGGTTCATCATTAAAGTTTGCAATTTGGAATCAGAAGGCTATTTTTAATTCATCACATTTTTATTTTCTCTATTTGCAAATCATAAGAGAATTATTTTTCTTGGTTCACAAAAATAAGAAATAAAAATACAAGTAAGTTGTCCAAACAAATGAAAGGCAAACAAGCTGGACAAAACAAATGCAACCAAATGCCCAAACAGCAGCGCAAACTGGACAGAAACAAGCAAACAGCAAAACTGTCCAAATTGCCCAAACAGCAAAACAAAATATGGCAATACAAAATGCAAGCGAGGAAATACATAATGCAAGCGAGGCAACAACAAACAGCATAAGCAGGCAGCAAAGAAAGTATATCAATATGGTAAACTAAGTCAACAAGCAAGAGGCTTGTTCAATAAGCCATTTTCATCATTTTCCATTTAGTGCAAACTTTTCAGAAAAAGAAATTGACTCTTAGGGTCATTGAGAGAGAAGAGAGGAAAGAAGTCACCTAGGGATGCACAGCCCTGCTGACCTGCTGTCACAATTGCATAAGAGTTGCTAGAAAACAAAAACTGCAAGGAAAAGAGCATAAGAAGAGCATGCCAAAGTATTCAAAATTTGGTGGTTTTCCCACCATTTTGAATAAGTTGTCAAACCAAAGCAACTAATATAACAGTACACAATTCTCAAGCAGAAGGGAGAGAGAAAAAAATTATCAAACACAATTCCAAAAAACCTCCAAACTGTCAAACTTCCATCAACCTTCAAACCATCTTCCATCAAACCTATAACCAAAACTTGTTAACAAATATTCCAGGCCATCCACAAAAAATCTCAAATCTGTAAAACAGTCCAAACTGTCAACACAAATCTCAAACATCAAAACCTGCTGAAAGGTACAAACCAAAATCCCCAAAACTGCCAAACAGTTCAAAAAACTAAATGGCCTCAAACCATCAAACAAAAACTTGCTGAAACATCAAACAAAACCTCCAAATTGTCAAACCAACCTTCAAAACCGGCATAACCAAAAACTCACAAACCAAACTGTAACAACCATTTTCAACACCATCAACCAAACCTGCAAACTGTAACAACAAACTCAGAAAAACCTCAAACCAAACTGTAACAACCACCCTCAAATCATCAACCCAAAACAAAACAAAACAAAATCAGAAAAAAAAATATCCCAACCTGTTAAACCAACAAGCCTAAAACCATAAAAAATCATCAAGGCCTCAAACCATCAAACCAAAACCCCCAAACTGTCAAACAGTTCAAACCAGGAAAAAAACCATACTCAAAGCCAAACTGTAACCATATCCAAAAAGAAACAGTCGAACCATCAATACAAAATAATAGTCATCCTCAAGAATCACAAAACTTCCAAAACTGTCAAAACCATCATCACAAAACCAAATTCCAGAACCAGTAAAAATTTGATAAAACAACATCCCACAAATCACGAAAAAAATCACAAAACCCAGAAGCACAGTATCATCACCATTCAAAGTACATGGATAAGAAAAGAAGGTTTACCAATAGGTGTGAAAGCCCACGCCTTCATCTTCATTTCTTCCTCACGCCTCCGGCCACCAAGGAGCATCATCATCGTCTCACTATTCCCTTCCATTTCATAAAAAAGCCCCAAACAAGTATGGCTTCTTCACCCTCCTTACAAATTATTTCCTGCAACTTAATGAATAGCAAGTAGATTAACAGAAGAGCATGAACAAAACACGCAAAAACGATGAAACTGTTAAGCCTTAAACAAAACAGAATCATACCTTTCAAGAACAAAACCCTTTGAGCATGGTTAGGAAGCGTGAGAGACGATGCTCCGGCAACAGAGGTTGAGAGGAAGATCAGATAAGCGAAATTTTGAACCCATTAAATAAATCGGAACTTAGGGTTTCCACAAAAAAAAAAACCTGAATCAGTTTGAGTCAAAGAGGCCAAGAGATGTTTTATTCATGAGATTAGGAAGAGGCGAGGGGTGAGATAGTAGCAGAGATCAGAGATGAACAAAATTGGAAGAGATGGATGAGAGAAGACGAACGTCGCCGCTGTGAACGAAAGGGGTTCCAAGAACCCTAATTCGTTTTCCACCCTAATCAAATAATTATGAAAAGTTTAAGAACTTTGGGCCCTTTTGTTCATTTACCCCTAAAGCCCATATGTTTCACGTTTACAGCCCCCCCCCCCCCCCCCCCCCCCCTTGGCCTGATTCTTTTCAGCAAAAACCATGTTTCTTTGGGCGTAATATCCCTAAATCTCCTAAGCCCATTTCTTCTTTTTTAATTTGTTTTTATTTATTTTGAAAATTACTAATTAAAACTTAGAATACTTTTATACATTTAATTCAAGTCTTGAAATTAATTTTTTTTATCATTTTTATTTTATTTTATAACTTATCTTTATTAATTTTTTACATTTAATAAAAACATCAAAAAAAATTTAATTTGTTTCCTTTCTTTAAACTTATTTAAATAATTAATAAAAATACAAAAATAATAATAAATATTTAATCTTTTTTTAGAATAGGTTTTATCTTTTTCTTTTCATGTAAATACATTTCATTTCATATCTTGTTGACTTTATTTCATAAATTGTCATAGCATTGTATTAAATCGCACAAAAATTTGATTTGGTTGTATTGCCTGATATTTGGACATTGCTATTTCATTTGATTCATCCCCATTCGTAACAATTGTACCCCCATTCCCGAACATTCTGTAATAGCTTAGAATTTCAATTCCCGCAATTTACTGTTTTCCATATACTATATAGTAACTAGGCATGTATGGCAAGATTCAAAAATCAATCGCTAGATGACCTAATCAAAGAATAAATAACTTGAAACCAATACACTTTCTCACACGCGCACATCTAGGGTAACCTCGCTCGTTGCCTCAGAAATACAATCATGTCCCTCGAATATGAGACATTCTAGTAAATGACCATTCGATTAACAAAGATCATAGACCCTCGATGACCCTCGATGTTGCCTTTGATTAAAACGATCTCGTCCCTTACAAAATTGCTAAAGCGTCTCACAAGTTGCCTTCAATGGTTGTAAAATTGACCCGCGCATGTCCCTTCACATCCAATGGTGGGGCTTCTTAACAAATCAATGGTAAGATAGCACCATTAGAAGGAAGAAGAAAAGAACAATTTAAGACCTTTCGAGTAGATAGATTCGTTCTTAGTTACTCGCTTGCTCATGAAAAAACTTTTACACCTACACCTCCATTTCAAAACACTTTCAAAATACAAAACGTTTTGTATACGTTCTTATAGAGACGAGAACCATTGCAAAACCTCTTTTCAAAATACTTTTCAAAACACGATTCACAAACACATCTTTGAACTATTTTTCGAAACAAAACTTTGTATACGTTCTTATAGAGACGAGAACCATTACAAAGAGATTTTCCAAAATACTTTCAAAAAGCCCACACCACAAGCACACAATCAAACAAAAGCAAGTGATCTAAGCGAGTAACTAAGAGCCCATGTAAAACCATGGATGAAAAGGGTGTTAATACCTTCCCTTTTTATAATCTACCCCCCGAACCCGAGAAAATTCTCAAAAGGTCTTTCCTGTGCTTTTTTACCTTTCCTTTTGGATAAAAGAAAAGTCGGTGGCGACTCTTGCTAACCGCACAAGTGAGAATGAAACGCAAAACATCTAGTCAGTTCTCCCACCGCATCACAAAACTTATCCAGATACTCATGAAAAATCTTGTTCATATATTCCATAAATACACCAGATGCATTGGTCACATCAAACGGCATAACATAATTCTCATAATGACCATACCTTGTCCTAAAAGAAGTCTTTTGAATATCTCTAACCTTCACATAAATCTAATGATACCCATACCTCAAATCAATCTTACTGAACACACATGCACCAACCTACTGATCCATCAAATCATTAATCCTTGGAAGTGGATACTTGTTCTTAATAGTCACCTTGTTCCATTGTCAATAATCAACACACAACCTCATTGAACCTTCCTTCTTCTTAACTAACAAAATTGGTACACACCACAGCAACATACTCGGATAAACTTCTTCTCAAGTAAATCCTCAAGTTGAATCTTCAACTCTTTCAACTCTGAAGCTGACATCCAATATGAAGCCATCGAAATAGGACTAGTTCCAGGAATTAAGTCGATCGCAAACTCCACCTCATGTTCTGGTGGCAAATCACTTACATCTTCAAAAAACACCTCAGGAAAATCACGGATAATAGGCAACACACCCATAGTTTGCTTCTCACTAGATCCAACCTTGCCAACAAAGCAAACAGCACATCACCATCTTGCACATACTCATTGTTGTACCCCAAAATTTGCCCTCTTTTCATACACGCATATTATTGGTTGTATGGTTAGGGCATAAAGGTATATTTATCAAGCTTCTTCAGGTTACAAGTGACGTTTATTTCGTCAATGGATATTCTCATAGTATTTTCCATGCTGAAGATCGGTTCGCTGTTTCGGGGTTCAAAGATTCACAAGTCCAACCCGGCGTGTCATATTCAGGTGTTCTTTCGCCAAGATATCTATGATAGCGTATTCTCAAATTCAGGTTCGGCTCAAGAGTCAATTCTTTAAAGAAGGTATCCGAATGTGTGAGTTTTCTGGAAGAAATGTGGTGAAAAAGTGTGTTGAAAGTGCAGTTTTTACGCGCTAAAAAATTTATAACTTGAAGATCGTGGCTCGTTTTGAACTCGTTCCAGTGGCCAAAATTTGGTATTGACATCATCTACGTTTTCATATCTCACAGCTGGAAGCTAATTTCGATCACAAGGTCTTCAAAAATGCGGATTTATCAAGTATTTTCATACAGAAAATTTGTGACAGAAGTTTATTTGCGTCATGTTCAGGAAATCATAACTTGGTCGATTTTCATCGTATCGAGTTGGTTCCGGTGCTAGAATTTCACAAATTGAGTTGGCTAAGATTTCACAGGAGGTATTGAGTTTGAACGGTATCCAAAAGGCCTTCGTTTTTTTCTCAGAGTGCGTGTGACGCGCCGAAAATCCTGAATGCTGAATATTATTTCATCTGGGTCAAAACTTTGAAAATTCATAACTCAGTCAATTTTTATCGGATCGAGCCCATCTTTTTACACAAGGTCACTGGCTCAGAGAACTACAACTTTTCTTCCAAAGTCGAGACAGGATTATGCTCCAATCAATACCAGTTTTTTATTGAAGAACGTGTCATAGTCGACACTGGAGCCCAAAATAAGTTTGTCTGAGCTAAAACTTTAAAAATTCATAACTAACTCACCGTTTACCCGATTGAGCCTATTTTCGGACAGGAGTTAGTTCTCGATGTCGGATACATTTTGTTTTCACATTTCAACTTCAAAAATTGCACTTAAGCCCATGCGATTTAGCCTGGAACGTGACGGATTCAAGTAAACATTAGAGGCCCAATTGCACATTCAAAGCCCATTTTTTCTCTCTAATTTCTATTATATAATCTCATTCTTTTCAGACAAACAAGGAGACGAAAAAAAAAATTGTCACAACGCTGTCAGAATATCAAATTCTTTCAAGAACCCTAAAACCTTTAAATCTTTATTACAAACCCACATCTCACTACTTCTCCAGTAAGGGTAAGGCTGGTTTGATCTCCATGATCAAAAGGGCATAGAAGCATTCATCTCACTACTTCTCCAGTAAGGGTTCATTACAGAACGTTGAGGCCAAAACACTAATGGCCAAAATAGAACAACCAACCAATGCATGATGAGGCAGACATCCTGAGAAGGTTAAGGGCGTGGGTTCAACAACCACCCCTATTGGTATTGGTTTTCTTCCTTTCTATTTATTCTTTTACCGATTTTCATTCTTTCTGTTTAAAAAAAAAATTTCCATAAAACTTAACATTTTTCACAAACCTTTGATTTTTTTCTCCTAAACTCGAATAATTAATTTTAGGTTTTTAATTTCATTGTTTGTTTTTGGTTTCTAACCAATTTGTCTTTTTCAATCTTAAATTCACTTAACCACAAAACTTTTTTCACAAACCTTTTTTTTACAAAACAAACCTAATTTAATTTTTAGATTAATTAATTTTATATTTTTTTAACTTTTTTTTCAAAATTAACCTTTTTTTTATTAATTCAAACTAATTAGAATTTAGGTATTTTAGTTAACTTTTTTCAAAATTAACTTTTTTTATTAATTAAAATTAATTAGGTTTTTTAGGTTTATTTAATTAATTATCATAAATCACTTTTTCATAAAAAAATCACCAAAAACATTAACTTAGAATTTTCGATTTTAATTTTTCCTTAATTTCTTTTTATTTATTCTTTTACATTTTAATTTCTAGAAAAAATTGTATAGGTCGCATTATCAATGTAATAGCGTAAACTTATCTTTTCTCGCATTTTTTTCTAATTATGTAATTGCTTTCGGGATGTAATAGTTTTAGGATTTCTTTTTCGCACTCTTCATTATTATGTAATTGCCACAAAGCTCTGTAATAACTTAGGTTTACATTTCCGCCTTTTTATTTTCAGTCCAAAATAATTATGTATCTGCAAAAGCCTTGTAATAGCTAGAACTTTAAACTTTCTTGCTTTTAATTTCCGCAAACTATAAACTATCTAGATGTATGTTAATAGGATTGTATGGAAAGACTAATTGAAAATTAAAATGGTAGATCACCTAATGTGCAAAGATTAAATAACTGAAATAAATCATATGTACATATTCACTCCTAAGGTACTCCTCACTTGGTTTCCTCGGAAAATAATGGTCATGTCCCTCGAACATAGGGATACCCTTAGCAAAGACCCTTGGTTAAAATCATCATAAAGATCATGGTCCCTCAATGTCCCTCGAAGTTTCCTACGGTATATGATCTTGTCCCTCGATGTTGCCTACGAATATATGATGACAGTCCCTTCGAAATGCTAAGGTATCCTTACATGTTGCCTTCAATGACCATTACGTCCCTTTCGATAGTCCCTCAAACTCCAACGACAGTTCTACTTACTCCTTAATAGTAGGATAGCGTTGTCTAAAGGAAACGAGAATAGAAACAATCCTTTTTCGAGTAGGTAGATGCTAGTAGGTACTTGCTCAAAATCAAACTTTCACACTTACACTTTTTTTCAAACAAAGTTTTCAAAAACACTTCGTAACACTCTTGAAGACAGAAGCAAGGGTTAAAACGAAGTAAAACAAAACTTTTCAAAACAAACACACACAAGCAATTTTTAAAAGATGAGCAAGTACCTAAGAGCCCGTGGAAAACCACAGATAGAAAGGGTTCTAATACCTTCCCTTTCTATAATCTACCCCCCGTACTCAAAATCTCGAAAAAGGAATTTTTCTGTGCTTTTGTCCTTTCCAGTTGGATAAAATAAAAGCCGGTGGCGACTCTTGCTTACCGCGACATTTTGCAAACACAAACGCAAAATGCAAACCAGCATTTTCCTAAAACAGTCCAGTTCTGCCACCGTATCACAGAACTGGCGACTCTGCTGGGGATTTGATAAGTGGGGTATACCTTAGGATCTATTTCATCATAATTGGTTCTCTTAATTGCTTTGTTTGCGTTACTTTTAAGGGTTTTGTTTGGGAGTTACTATAGATCCTAACCCGGATCTGAGGACACCTTTTAGGTAAGTAACAATAAACTGTGAGGGAACTGTACAGCGTAGACCGATACGGTTGAAGCAGTAGCTACGTTGATGTGGCACATTGGTTGGTACCGGTATCCCTTGTGGAGAATCGAGGAGAATACGGGGTTTCCGCGTGGTGTCGTTAAGCATCAACTGACCTTAGAATCTTTAATCGCCCAACTTGGCCATTAGAAAGTAGTGAGATAGCCGACCTCGGTGTAGAGCTGAGAACTGGTTGATACTCGATGCTACACTCATTGAGACCATACTCTCGAGATAATTTCGGCCGCAAGAAAAGATTGCGTAAGCTGAAACCATGATCGATGGAGGATGGTCAGTGATATTGAGATCCTCTAGAACCCGGTTACTTTTCTAGGACAGGTTGAACAAACTAAACTTCAAGAGGGTACTACCTTAAAGCCCATGAAAGCCTAAACCTAAGGCTGTTTGTGTGACTTGTGTGCTTTTCAACTTGAACTATTTGCACATTTTTATTAACTGACAACATGAGTTCCTTGCAGGTTTTGTTTACAGTCCTTATCCAATAACTTGGATTTCTTTCCGAGTTTACTTGCTTACATAACCTCACACTTTTGCTTAAACGCATAGCATACACATCATAACATCATGCATTAACATTTCCTTAACCATTTCAAGGATCTCAAGGGTTTGTGATGCAGGTTATGGTAAATTAGACGTCTAGCAAGGGGCAAGGGGATTTATTTTCCTCTAGCGAATGTCGTCTAGAGATCAAAACACGGTAACTTGAGTCAGGGGCTATAACCCACTTAATATGGTGAGCTTGACTCTTGTAGAAGGACTCTTAACGACACGAAGTTTCTTCAATCAAGCTGCAATCAAATTCTAATAGTTTCTTGTTTACCCCGCGAGATCCTTGAAAACATTGCATACATATATCATACATATCATTGCATAACAGGTCTTCCAGTACAGGTCTCTCATGTTATCGCTGTTTATTTCAGCAATGGATCTCAAACAAGATAACAGAGATCTTCAAACTAAAGAAGCTCAGTTCAGGGAAATGTTCCTAAACCTATACAAGGGGCAGGAAGAGTTGAAAACACTCCTCATTGGGAACTTGGTCAAGAAAAGTCCTGAAGACAATAAGGACGAACGGCTGGAACAACTGCAAGCTGAGGTAGGTGCAATGAGAACCCATATGTTGGGGCAGATGGCTCTTATCCAAGGCCTAGCCTGAAGATAAGAAGAGCTGAAAGCCATCATCAACCAACTTCATCAAGACAGATACAACAGTATGAAGCAAACAGTCGAGGTCAGGGACCAAGTCATTGATCAACCTCCAAGAAGACAAAAGGTTGGTTTGGTGAAGAGTGGACCTTTCCAAATTGCTACTACATCACGAGTCCAACAACAACCTCGCCAAAAACAACGAGTTAATCAGAGTAAGCCAGATACACCCAAGAGGCAGTTTACCAAACTCAACATGCCGTTGTCTCAAGCTTTACAACACATGTTGAGGATGAATCTAGTTACGTTGATAGGACCTCATCTGAATCCCAAGAATTCTTCGCCTAACTACAATCCTGATGTAAGGTGTGCATACCCTTCCAACAGCCCGGGGCATGATACTGATGACTGTTTGGGCATTGAAAAATAAAATTCAAGACCTGATTGATGAAGGAATGCTAGAATTTACACAAGATGGTCAGGCTGAGTTCTTCTACCATCCCTCCAAGGCCCACCATTGAAGTGACAAGTTCTAATAAGAGGGCTTTTTCGTTCATTAGAATTTTCAATTTGCAATTTTCTTTTGATTGTTCGAACATTTATTCATGTCAAACTCTATTACTTTATAAATGCATTGCATATGTCTGTTTTGAATCAATTCATTCGTATGCATTATATTTAAATTGCTTTCCTTTTTGTGATATTCAACTCTCAAACAAAAGTTGTAAGCCTTTAGAGGGAGGATGACGAAAATGATACCACAATCTCTACAGTATGCTTTTGAATAGACCCCGCTGACGATGTATGGGAGTTGTTTCAAATCCTAAATAGTGGAGTTATAAGGAAGATAATCCCTTGTCAACCCCTTTGAGCCAAAGAAGTAGGAGTTTTTCTTTTGACACAAATTAAAACCCTTAATCACAACCTGGGGTAGGGTAGTTTTCTTTGTTAATCCAGGTGCACAATGAATGGCTTCAAAGACGTCCTTCTAAAACAAAAGATGGTGATGGTTCCCTATAATCGTCAAGACAGGCAGTCATTATCTCTCAAAATAAAAGCCCATTAAGTCAAAATCTATGAAGGAGACTTAAGAAAAAAATTGGGGCACCCCGTTGACTGTAATCACAAAAAGAAACAGTTCAGGCAAAAGACATGGATAATAAAATAAAAAAGAAATAGGTCCTACAAACCCTCAACAAAAGGAAATGACTGCCTATTCAAAATAATCTGTCAGTACCCGAACCATCACTGGAATATCAGAGCAAAGACTCAAACGGGATCTAAATGCCTAATTAACTGAGTATAAGATCGAAGAACATCACGAAGAATGGGTGGGTACAAATAAATTTTGAGCCTTTATCCTTTGTTTCTTGAACCGTGAACTAGGCCACGTTATTACCCTTAAAAGTCCTAGCTGAAGCATGGGTTGGTTCGAAAGAATATTGTTACAAAAGGTATCCTGACTCCTATAAGGTTTGATATAAATCCTGAGTTGACATCACACTTTTACAAACAAAAAAACTTGTTTTACTAAAAAATGAATTTTCAAACTTCAAGACAGACATAAGCATTGCATTCTTAAAATAACATTGTTTGCATATGACTATTTGTTCAACAGCAGAGAAATTCGCATGACGAATATCTAGTGAACAAAAACCTTCTCAATAAAAGGATCACCTCAAGTGGAAAAACACTTCCAACCAAGGGGCACGGCATGATCATTGTCCATCATCTAGGGCAGTCAAGTCAAGATTCAAGGAATCTCTCAAAGATGCCAAATAGTCAGGGACAGATCTCCATCTGAATCACTTGGGGAATTGGACATGAATTCCAGCAACGAATCTTGTATGATCAAACAAACATCTTCTGGTAGTGTGGCAACACAACACTACCGATAATGACAACTCCATACACCCTGAGAGCATGGACATAGTCAGAAAATACTGCGCATGAACAAAGACCCGCTAGGTTGACTGGCCTAGGCAAAAATAAGGGCATCCCGGTGAACCAAAAGGTTTCGGGAAAAAATTAGGGATAAAAAATGAAAAATCTGTACACCTGGCAAGTTGAAAACCCGAAAGGGCGGCTTGGGCAAAAAAGGGTATCCCGGTGGACTGAAAATCTGAAAAGACAGTTCAGGCAAAAGTTAGGGATTAAAGCGTACGACTATGTCCTGTTATCTTGTCACTTGCCTATTGTTGTACCCAAAATTTTTCCCTCTCATATTATCAAGATTTTCCTCACAAGACTTCTTGGACTCCAGATAGGATTAGGGTTTGCTCAGCTCAAGACATCTCCAGACAGGATTAGGTTTTGCTCAGCTCAAGACCTCCTCTTACACTAATGACCTGAAATTAGGGTTTGAGTTTACACAACGATTCTTGGACCATCAATGCTTAATGTGACTTTCATACACCATCTTGGAACCCTAAGATTGCTCATACCAAGTTTCAAGCCTTGAATCACATTTTTGCCCAGTCAATTGGACAGTTGACCTAAAAATCAATTGTATTGGGAAAAAAGTCAACCATGGCCAATTTACAGTTAAACTTCATTTTTTTTTATCCACATCAACATTCTAGGCTCCTATGTACCATTTGATCAAGTTTGGACCACAACTCCTCAAGAAATTTGATCAGATCATCAAAAGGGCAAAATGGTTAAAATTAGGGTTTTGACTGAGAAAGGGAAATTTTTGATTTTTTACCTAGCCAATGACCAATTGGGTTCAAGCATGATTTCAAGTACTCAATGGCATCATCTTTACCTAATCACATAGTTCAAAAGATCTCAAATGCATAGGATTGACAGATGAATTTTGCAGTCAACTGATCAAAAATCAACTATACACTGAAAAGTCAAACTTTGACTTTTTGGTCAAAATCAAGTGCCAAGAGTCATAATTCATCAAGATTGGTCAAAATATGAAACTTGTTGATCAATAAAACCAATTTTGCAATTTAGGGTTTCAATTTGAAAATTTTCCATAACTTAGAAATTTTCTAAGTTATGGAAATTTCTTTTTTTTCCCCAACTTTCCACAACTTTTTCACCATGATGAAATTGGATTCAAAGGAAACTTCCAACATGAAAGTTGTAGTACTCCATGAAGTCTACAACTTTGATTCACAGAGTTTTCCCAAAATATGTTTGGATCTCAAGTTATGATTTTGTGAATAAGGGTCCATAAACTTTTTAACTTAGTGAAATTTTGCCCTAGTTTAGGCAGATTTTTGACCTAACTTCATGGCAACTTTTCACCTAGTTCCAAGAGGAATCTAAAAATTCATTTCAAATATGGATTGTATAGCATGTTACAAGCTTTCTAACATGTCAAATAAATCTCCAAGATCATTTATGGTTAGGGAGAATCGAAGAAATGAAAATGGAAATTTGTCACTTTTTGTCCAAGGCATTTTTACAATGTTACAAGTTGCAAATCAGTTTCAAACATGCTTGTACTTGGTTTTACATGTCCTAATCCCTTCTACACTCCATAATTAAATGCAAACACATTGGATAGTGGTCTTGTTCTGATCTTTGAAGCATTGCACATTGAATTAATCCAAAAATGGCATAAAGTGCATAATACCATTTTCATAAAGCTTGCTTTTACAACTTTGCATTTCTTGAGCCATGGACCTAATCTCTTTTTGCAAACAAGATCCACAGTTATCAGGCAATGTTTACCAACTATGTGCAGCTAGCAAGCAAGCCTGTACAGGCTTTGGCATTGTCACTTCCCACTTTTCTTGAAAAATAAGAAACTTGCAAAAGTCAAGGGATCTCATCCATCTGATAAAGGAAAGCCTTGTCCTCATTTCAAACAACCTCAGAACATTGTAACAAGCCAGAAACACGAATTCATAACTTCTCAAACACCCTAAAACACAAAAAGCACCATTTTCTGCCCAAACAGGGCAGTCTCTGCAAATCACTAGCCAAATAATATTTTGCTCGTGTGGTTTTTATTTCAAGGCTTCAAACACATTCCATACATCACACCTAAGTTGTCCAGGCCTTTGTCTTCCAACTGTAACCCCTATTTCAAGGATCTCCATTTTCATTTTGAAGGTTTGCAGGTTGACTTCTACAAGGAGTTTCAGGCAACTTCAAGGCAAGCTGAGCATTAGAGAAGCTTGAGGGAACTTCAAGGAAGCTCACAAGAACTTCAGGCCTCACTCAAAGTTCCCATATTTCCATATCCAAACTCAATTGAACAAGGTATTTTTCAAGTTTCTCTCTCTCTCTATTTAGGCATCCTTAAGCTTAGGTTTGTGAAGCAAAAATGTAGTCCTTAACATACTTGAGCTGTACATATGCATAGTTTTTATTTATATTAACTGAGTAGTGAGAATTTGAAGCTTGAAGTTCATGAAAATTTTAGGTCATAAATTAGGGGTGATAAAATTCTCCTTGATCTTTGAGAGTTAGGTCATGATTTTATATCATTGGAATCGTGAGTTAACATGCTACAAGTTTCATGTTGCAAGATTATGTTTCTATGCACGTATGCAAGTGATACAGGTTTGGCTCAGAAACGCGCGTAGGAAGTGTAAAGAGGACAGGGATGAAGATGGCTTGGGCCTGGCGCTTGGGCTTGTTTCTATTCACACCCCCTGTTTTGCTTTTGCACCCCCCTGATTCATATTTTGTTATTTTTTCATATTTTCTTGTTATTTTTATATTTTGACTTGCATTTATTTATTTTCTGAACATTATAAAATCATAAAAATATTTTCTTACTTTTTTCCATTTTATTTTATTATTTTTATTATTTTTTGGGCATAAAAATAGTTTATTAGGTTTATAAAACTTATTTTCTTAAATAAACTTGTAAAAAAAAAAATACTTAAATATTTTATTTTATTATATTATACACATAAAATATTATTTTCTCACATATTTTAATTTTTAATATTTATACATAATATTATTATTATTTTTCTTGTATATAAATGAATAAAAAGAATATTAGAAAACAATATTTTCTTTTAAAACAAAACTAGGGTTTCCCCTTTCAAAAATAATCATAATATTTTTTCTTATTTTAGACTTAAATAATTTATTTTTCATATACATAAAAAATAAATACAAAAACATTTTTTGCATATTTACATTTTATTGCATATTTAAATACTTGTTTATTTATTTATTGTACAATAAATTCAATTGGGTTGTAATAGTGAATTAGCGTTTTATTTTGAGCAATATCCCCCATTCAAAACTTGTATCCCCCTCCCCATAATATTGTTGTAATAGTTTAGATTTACATTACGCAATTTATCGCATTATATGCATGTTTAGTAAAAACTAGGGTTTGTATGATAAGACAAAATCAAAACAAATAGCATGACCTAATTCAAGACAAAGATGCATGAAAAATGACAACACCTTGCACACAAACACCTCTAGAGTTTCACCCACTTGGTTTCCCTAAAACATGGCCATGGTATGCATGCTAGGTATCTTGGCAAAATCAAATAAAACAAAAGATCATAGTCCCTCGATGACACTAGACAAGTTGCCTAAAACAAATGATCTTAAGTCCCTTAAAACTTGCTAAAGATACTTGGCAATATTGTTATCATGGTCATACGATGACCCACGCCCATCCCGTTTAACATCCAAAGATAGGGTTATCTACCAAAACAATGGTAGGTTAACAATGTCAAAGGAATAAAAATGTGTAGGAAAGACTTTTGAGTAGGTAGATGCTTCTAGTTACTTGATCAAATTTGCAAACCATCCTTGCTATTTTCAAATAAACACACACATTTCAAAACAATTTCCAAACAACTTTCAAAACATTGAAACATTTTTCAAAAGACAAACATATTTGTATACATTCTTACAAAGAAGAATAATTACAAAGATTGCCTAAACAAAGGCCTCTTTTCAAAATACTTTCAAAACCACACAAAGCACCATTTCAAACAATTGAAAAAGAAAAGCAAGTGATCTAAAACAAGTAACTAAGAGCCCATGGAAAACCATGGATAAAAAGGGTGCTAGCACCTTCCCTTTTCATAATCTACCCCCTGAACTCAAAAAAAAATCTCGAAGGTCATTCCTGTGCTTTTTTACCTTTCCTTTTGGATAAAATAAAAGTCAGTGGCGACTCTTGCTAAACCGCAACATTTGCGAACATAAAAGCAAAACCTCAAGTCAGTTCTCCCACCGTATCACAGAACTGGCGACTCTGCTGGGGAAAATTCTAAAAGTGGGGTTACCTTAGGGTTGTAGATCACCTTTACATGCTTATCTTGCTTGACTTGTTTGCTTTACACTTTGGTTCTATTGTTTGGGTTTGAATCCTCTACCCGGATTTGGGAAACATTCATAAGTAAATAGCAATACGTTGTGGAAACTGTGCGGGGTATACCGACATGGTTGAAGTAATAGCTATTTTAGTGCGACATATTTGTGGGTACCGGTAGCCTTTGAGTCAATCAAAGAGAATACGGGGCCGCTGAGTGATGTCATGAAGCACTAATGGACTTTTAGAACCTTTACTTGACCAACTTGGCCTTTTAGGATGTAGTGAGATGACCGGCTTTGGTGCAGTCCGAAGTTGGTAGATACTCGATACTACACTCATTGAGGGTTGGTTCCTTGGAATATTTCAGTCGCCAGTAAAGAGGCTGAATTGAAACAATGAACAAGGAAACAATTCAGTGATATTGAGCTCCTTAGAACCCGATTACTATTTCTAGGACAGGTTGAGCCAACTAAACTTTAAGAGGGTACTTACCTATGAAACCCCATGCAAGCCTAAACTAGGGACTTGTGTGATTTGTTTGTACATATATACTTGTGCATAACATCATGGACATCATGAAGCATCATATTCATCCACTAACCATTTCAAGGATTTTGGATTTTTCATCTTTGTTCCTGTTTTGTAGGTTATGGATTCACTTCGCAGGAAAACTGTCCAAATCAACCTTGTAAGAATTCCTCCTCAACTCAAGGAGCTAGCTTCAAGGATTCCTGAGAATTCTCCATTCACCGAAAGACATGGTCATCTGCTCAACTTAGTCACTGCCAACACTGAGGAAGATATGTTGAAAGTTCTCTTCCAGTTCTTTGACCCTTTGCATCATTGCTTCACATTTCTTGACTACCAACTTGTGCCTACTTTGGAGGAATTTTCTCAAATCTTGAGGATTCCTATTCTTAATCAACTACCCTTCAATGGTACAGAAAGAGATCCAAAGCCAGAAGAGATTGCTCAAGCCTTACACTTGCACTCATCTGAAGTCACAACACATTGGGAAACTAGAAGTGGTGTCAGAGGCTTCTTGTCAAAGTTTCTGTTTGAGAAGGCCCAAAGTTGTTGGAATTCTCTAGACTTGCAAGCTTTTGAGGAGATTGTATCTCTTCTCATCTATGGGATGGTCTTGTTCCCTAACCCTGACCAACTTATAGATGTGAGTGCTGTCAAAATCTTTATGACTCGCAACCCGGTGCCTACATTGCTTGGGGATATCCTCCACTCTTTTCACACTCGTACAATAAGGAAAAGAGGTGTTCTCATGTGTTGAACTCCTCTACTGGCAAGATGGTTTATTTCTCATCTTCCCCAATCAGTCTTGAAGAATGAGCAAGGTTTGAGGTGGTCACAACGATTGATGACCCTTACCCATTCAGATATTCATTGGTGTTCTCGATCAAAAGAGAATGTCATTATCATTGACCGTTGTGGGGAATTTCCTAATGTCCCTCTACTAGGCATTAGGGGAGGCATCACCTACAACCCTTGCTTGGCTCTGAGACAGTTTGGGTATGCCCGAAGGGATGGCCCACATGACATGCTGATTCAAGGTTTGGTCTTCGACTTCGACAACGACGATCAAAGACTCCGACAAAGGTTCATCCGAGCTTGGAGGATGCCCAACAAGGTGGACAGTAAGACCTTGGGACACAAGAATTACATCCCTCTTGAGCCTTACCTCAAGTGGGTATGAACCAGCGCCCAAAGTCTTATGATGCCTTACCCCTACATTCTCCCTATGATTATAGAGCCTGTTATGGAAGAAGAGGTTCCATACACCCTCCTACATCCTGACATGCCAACATCACTTGAAGATTTACAAAGGAGTTGGATACATCTCAAGGGAGAGCGTGATACTTTTGAAGCCCAATTCTATGCAAGCGAGAAGAAGGTTTTGGAACTCACTCGTCAACTTCACGAAGAGCAGACTCTCAACACCTACATTGCACCAAAGAGGATGCGCAACGTCTTTTTACCTTAGAATTTTGTATTATTTTGCCCATGGGGCATTGATGTACTAACAAATTATATCCTATTAATATGACGTGTGTTTCTTTTTTGTTTAAGACAAATTTGAAGTTCAGAATCCTTGAATGCATTACATGAATACATATAATTCATCATATGCATAAGCAGGTCTTCACACCAAGTTTCCTCATCCCTCTGTTGTTTATTTCAGCAAGATGGATATTGAACAAACGGTCAAAGATTTGCAAGCGCAGAATTCACAATTTCAACAGCTACTCTTGACCTTGGCCAAGGGGCAGGAGGAGCTCAAGACTCTACTAGAGAAGGAAAAAGAGAAAAAGAAGAAGAAGAGAGCTGGTGTGGCTACCTTGGGCAGAAGATTTGAAGGACAAGCCAGACGGACTTTGGAATTCCCATCAAAATCTGAAGAGGGGGAAGGAAAAGGAAATGGGACTGCAGTGCCATCTGATTCTGAAGCAGAGGAAGAGGAAGATGAGGACTATTCTGAACAGCAGTATCCTCCGGCCGATGACAAATACAAGAACTTGGAAGAACGTCTAGCTGCTATGGAGATACAGAGAGTGCCTGGGCTGGACTTTGAAGAGTTAGGGTTGGTTTCTGGAATTGTAATCCCTCCTAAATTTAAAGTGCCTCTATTTGCTGAGTACGATGGGGTGTTTGTTAGAACATAGTTTGATTCTACAACCCTCAGTTAGAGTTTTGATGATAACAAAATACAAGATTAAATGAATTATGAGTTTTATATTTGACATAGATGCTACTTAAAATTATGCTATTTATTTACAGGAAACTCTGATGGAATCAGCATCAGAATATCAACATCAGCATCAGAAGATGTCAACCAGAAGATCTTACATATGCTTACGCTGTAGTCTGATGAACAAGATCTGCGCTCAACATACTCTAATTCTGATCAAGATCCTAACAATGTCATCAGAACTCAGAAGCAATCAGAATAAGCTAAAGCCAACACACTCTGATCTTAATCAAGCAGAACATTCTGAAGTGTCAACGGTACTGCATTCAAGGCAGATTAATTACCAACGGCTTTATTCCAAGACAAAGATCTTCTCAATATGGAAAGAATGTAATGGGCATTGAAATGGAATTATTGGCATCAACGTATCTATTCCAAGAAGTATTTAAACAAATCAGTGAGAAGTGAATCGACTAATGCTCTACAATTCTCTACACGCCTAAAGCAAATCATCTTCATCCTCACTCATACAGTTTGCTAAAGCTCTCAAATTTCTTACTCTATAGTTCTAGCATTCTAGTTTCACATAAGCTTAATTTGTGTAGTGTCACAGTTGTGATATACAGTTTTTGTAGAAAACATTCAACACACATATTGTTCATTTATCTGTAAGAAAGAATTTCCTTGAGAAACCGGTCTGTGGTTTAGACTCAAGAAGGCTTTAGCAGTTGTTAAAGCAGTTGTAATATTCAGTTGAATATAGTGAATTAAGTCCTCGTTGGAGAGAGGCGAAATCACCTTGACGGGTGGACTGGAGTAGTTTGAGATCAAACGAACCAGTATAAAAATAACGTGTTGTGTGCATTTGATTTCAAGTTTAAACAATTCAACCCCCCTTCTTGTGTTTTTCACTTCTTCAATTGGCATCAGAGCGCCTGGTTCTGAGCTCATAACACTTAACCGTGTCAGTACAAGATCCAGCATTGAAAAACATTATGGTAGGAACTCATCACAACATCAGCAATGACAACAACGAAGAAAGAGACAGATTCAGTGGAAAGCCTCCAGTCTTTGATGGAGAGAACTTTGATTACTGGAAAGACAGAATTGAAAGCTTCTTTCTAGCCCATGATGATGATCTGTGGGATATGGTGACAGATGGATACACGCACCCTGTGAATGCAAGTGGTCAGAAGATTGACAGGAAAGCAATGTCTGATCAACAAAAGCGTGATTTCAAGAATCATCACAAGGCCAGAACCATTCTTCTCAGTGCTATCTCTTACTCTGAATATGAAAAGATCTCAAACAGAGACACTGCCAAGAACATGTTTGATTCTCTCAGAATGACGCATGAAGGCAACCTTCAAGTGAAAGAAACTAAAGCTCTTGCGCTCATTCAGAAGTATGAGGCATTCAAAATGGAAGAAAGTGAATCCATTGAAACAATGTTCTCAAGATTTCAGATTCTGGTTGCTGGTCTCAAAGTTCTGGACAAAGGGTATTCTACTGTTGATCATGTAAAGAAGATCATCAGAAGCTTGCCAAAATAGTGGAGGCCAATGGTCACAGCGCTGAAGCTAGCTAAAGATCTCAACAAAATCACTCTGGAGGAACTTGTCAGCTCCCTCAGAAGTCACGAGATAGAGCTGGAAGCTGATGAACCTCAAAAGCAAGGTAAGCCTTTAGCTCTAAAATCTAACAGAAAATCTAACTCTAAGGTTTTGCAGGCTGTTGAAGAAACCTCTGATGGGTCCTCATCAGAAGAAGATGAATTGTCCCTCCTCTCCAGAAGGGTGAACCAACTGTGGAAGCAGAGGCAAAGAAAGTTCAGGACTCCCAGAAGATCTGAGAACCAGAACGAATCCTCCTCCAGATACAGAAGGTCAGAACCCACCTCTGGATACAGAAGATCTGAAGGCTCGTCAGGAAGAAGAAAGCCAAACAACAAGGACATCATCTACTATGAATGCAACGAGCAAGGACACTACAAGAGTGATTGTCCAAAGCTTCAGAAGGAAAAGCCTAGAAGAAAGTTTGGCAAGGAAAAGAAGAAAAGTCTCATGGCCACATGGGATGACTCTGACACATCTGAAGCTGACTCAGAATCAGATGATGAGAGAGCAAACATAGCTCTTATGGCGAACATATCAGAAGACAGTGAAGCTTCTGAATCAGACTCTGAATCAGACACAGAAGAGGTATTTCCTGACTTTGCTATTAATTTTACTAAGGCTGAACTTGCTGAAAGCCTTAATTAGATTCTGGAACGATATCAGCAGATTAGAGTCAAATTCAGAAACCTGAAAAGGGATATTGCTTCTGACTCTGATAAAACTGAGAGTCTCAAGTTGGAAAATTCTGAGTTGAAAAATAAGGTTTCAAAATTAGAAAATATTTTACAAAACTCTCAGAAGGAAATAATTATTGAAACTCCCAATAGTGCTGATGAGATCATCAAGGAGTATGATCACAACTTTCAGAAGTTTCTTGCTAAAAGCATAGATAGAAGCAAGATGGCTTCAATGATCTATGGAGTTAGCAGAAATGGCAGAAAGGGAATAGGATACAAAGGTAAGGTACCTACACCAAAGAATTCCATGGATTTAGTTATCAAACGAACTCCTCTTAAATCACACTTTGTATATGGGGACACACACGACATCAAATATACCAGTAGCAATTATTCTGTCAAACCAAAATTCAACCAGAGTTTTGGTAAAACTAACAAATCAGGACCCAAGAAAATATGGGTACCTAAGGATAAAATAATACATGTTGCAGATATCTTTAGCAGCAAAGCAGAAACACCAGTCATGGTACCTGGACTCTGGCTGCTTGCGACACATGACGGGAAGAAGGCATAGAGGGGAAAGATTATTGGCTCTGGAACTGTAGGTAATGGAAATCTTCCCTCTATCAGTAATGTATTATTAGTATATGGATTAATGCATAACCTATTATCCATAAGTCAATTAAGTGATAACGGTTATGATATAATATTTAATCAAAATTCATGTAAAGTTGTTAGTCAGAAAGATGGGACTATCCTGTTTAATGGAAAGAGGAGAAACAGCATTTACAAAATCAAACTTTTTGAACTGAAAAGTTAGAATGTAAAATGTCTTCTGTCTGTTAACAACGAGCAATGGATCTGGCACAGAATATTGGGGCATGTTAGTATGAGAATAATATCTCAGATTAACAAACTCAATCTGGTCAGAGGACTTCCTAACCTGAAGTTCAATTCAGATGCTCAGTGTGAAGCATGTCAGAAAGGCAAGTTTGCAAAACCTGCTTTCAAATCTAAAAACGTTGTTTCCACCTCTAAGCCATTAGAACTTCTGCACATTGACTTATTTGGACCAGTTAAAACTGCTTCAGTTAGTGGCAAGAAGTATGGGTTAGTAATCGTAGATGACTATAGCAGATGGACATGGTTAAAGTTCTTAAGACACAAGGACGAGTCACACTCTGTGTTTGTCACCTTCTGTAACCAAGTTCAGAATGAAAAAGATCTTAGAATCGTCAAAGTCAGAAGTGATCATGGTGGAGAGTTTGAAAACAAAGATTTTGAATCATTTTTTAATGACAAAGGCATTCTGCATGATTTCTCTTGTCCTAGAACTCCCCAGCAAAATGGAGTTGTAGAACGAAAGAACAGAACATTGCAAGAAATGGCCAGAACCATGATCAACGAGACTAACGTTGCTAAGATCTTCTGGGAAGAGGCAATAAACACAGTGTGCTACATTCAGAATAGAATCTCCATAAGACCTATTCTGGAAAAGACTCCATATGAATTGTGGAAGAACAGAAAGCCCAACATTTCATATTTTCATCCATTTGGATGTACTTGCTTTATTTTAAATACTAAAAATTATTTGAACAAGTTTGACTCTAAAGCACAGAAGTGTATTATGTTAGGATACTCTGAACGCTCTAGAGGGTACAGAGTATACAATACAGAAACACAGATTATGGAAGAATCAATCAGTGTTCGTTTTGATGACAAGCTTGACTCTGAAAAGTAAAAGCAGAATGAAGTATTTGCAGGTATGGAAATTGAATTCACAGGTACTGAAGACAAGTCATCAGAAGCTCTTAACATAAACACTCCCTCAACATCAGAAAGAGGCACTTCAAGCAATCCAGCATCTTCTGTTGATCATCCTCAGAAAAGACCATCCAGAAGCAGCATGGATCATCCAGAAGAAACTATCTTAGGAAGAAAGGAAGATCCAATCAGAACAAGAGCCAGTTTCAGAAACTCTGAAGAATCCCTCATGGGACTTGTCTCTCTGATTGAACCATCCTCTATTGATGAAGCACTTCTGGACAATGACTGGATTCTGGCAATGCAAGAGGAGCTGAATCAATTCACAAGGAATGACGTGTGGGATTTAGTTCCTAAGCCAAAAGGAGTCAACGTCATTGGAACAAAATGGGTATTCAGAAACAAGCTGAATGAACAAGGTGAAGTTGTCAGAAACAAGGCACGATTGGTAGCACAAGGTTGTAGTCATCAAGAGGGGATAGACTATACAGAAACCTTTGCTCCAGTCGCCAGGTTAGAATCTATCAGACTCTTAATTTCTTTTGTTGTTAATAAAGGCATCACTCTGTATCAGATGGATGTCAAGAGTGCATTCTTAAATGGCTATATAGAAGAAGAGGTATATGTGCACCAACCCCCTGGTTTTGAAAGTTCAAAACATCCAGAATATGTTTTCAAACTAAAGAAGTCATTGTATGGTCTGAAACAAGCTCCCAGAGCTTGGTATGAAAGACTAAGTAACTTCCTGTTAGAAAAGGAATTCACCAGAGGGAAAGTGGACACAACCTTATTCTGTAAGACAGTTAAGAATGACATCTTAGTCTACAAGATTTATGTTGATGATATAATATTTGGATCTACTAATCCTTCTCTTGGAAGAAAATTTGCTAAGTGTATGCAGGCAGAATTTGAGATGAGCCTGATGGGGGAACTGAAATTCTTTCAGGGCATTCAGATCAATCAAACCCCAGAAGGAACTTACATTCATCAGAGCAAATATGTCAGAGAACTTCTGAAGAAATTTGATCTCTCAGAATGTAAGCCATCAAAGATTCCAATGCATCCCACGTGCATTCTGGAAAGAGAAGAGGTAAGCAAAAAGGTAGAACAGAAAGTCTACAGAGGTATGATTGGGTCTCTTCTTTATCTAACAGCCTCAAGGCCTGATATCTTATTCAGTGTATGCATTTGTGCAAGATTCCAATCAGATCCTAGAGAATCTCACTTAACAGTTGTTAAGCGAATTTTCAAGTATCTGAAAGGTACTATTAATCTGGGTTTGTTTTATAGAAAATCTAGTGATTACAGCTTAGTAGGTTACTGTGATGCTGACTTTGCTGGAGACAGAGTTGAACGTAAAAGCACTTCTGGAAGCTGCTAGTTTCTGGAAGAAAATCTGATCTCGTGGTCCAGCAAAAGACAATCCACCATTGCTCTATCAACAGCAGAAGATGAATACATAGCAGCAGCTGGATGCAGCACACAAATGCTCTGGATGAAAATTCAGCTTGAGGACTTCCAGATTTATGAGAGTAACATTCATATACTCTGTGATAATACTTCTGCCATTTGCTTAAGTAGAAATCCAATTTTGCATTCTAGGGCTAAGCATATAGAAATAAAACATCACTTTATTAGGGACTATATTCAGAAAGGAATCTTAAACTTAAAATTTATTGATACAGACCATCAATGGGCTGATATCTTTACAAAACCACTTTCTGAAGATAGGTTCAACTTCATTCTGAAACATCTCAGCATGAAGCTCTGTCCAGAATAAAACTGTTTTAATTTTATATATTAACCTTCAGAATTAGATTTATTACTCTGTGAACTTCTGATCAATCCTCCTTTCAGAGTATCTAGAAATGCAGATTGTATCAGATCTATCCACGAAGCTCTGAGCTCTCCAGTTCAAGGATAGAAGTGATGTCCACTCAAAGCAAACAAGTGTCATCCAGTCATCAGCTATTTCCTTAGGCAGAACACGCGTTCACGCTTCTGAAAAGGCAAAGCGCTGATTGAATGCATTGAGACACATGTCACTGGTAACCGTTTAAGTATCTTTCTGAAATCCCCCAAAATCAGCCATCATTAATGCTATTAATCATGATTTATTTTCTCTCTCTTAACCATTTACGTTTTCAAAAACTTTTTAAAAACCTATTTAAACACCATTCACACCATTCACAACGTTTACCCTAACTTTCGCTTTCAAGCAATATTTCTGATTTCTGTGTTTGTGTTCTTCCTCTCAAGAAAACCCTTTCAAATTTCTTTTCTCTCAAGAACTCGTGTGAACATGGCTTCTAGCAGCAATCTTTCATCTGGTTCCCAGAAAGACACATCAACTGAGCAATATGAGGTTCCTCTCAGAACACTACTCCCTCCAATCAAGAACTTGGAAGTTCTACCAGAGATTATAGTGGATTTCAACAGTTTGAAGGAAAATGGTTTCGATTTATCAGAAGAGATTCAAGCTCAAGGATGGGAAAGGTATTTTGACAGGTTGGTGGGTCCAACTTTTCCTATTTTGGTTAAATAATTTTGGATTCACGCCTCTTCATCAAATCACCAAGTCACTTCTTACATAATGGGGAAGAAGATAGTGATTACAGAAGAGCTGATAGCAAAACTGATTGGATACAATGGTGGAAGCATTCGCTGTATAGACATGGCTGAAAGGTGCTCAGATGTTGCTGTTATTGTCAGGCAGATCTTCACGCTGGGGCTTCCCTCCAGCAAGATAAGGGATCTGAAAGATAAGCACAAAATTTGGGCAAAGATTATTCTGGGTTGTTTCAATCACAGAAATCCCACAAGCTCCCCTGATTACATAAACATAGATCAGCAGTTTCTGATCTATTTTATTAATCAGAAGGTAAAGATTAATCTAGCTCATCTTCTGTTCAACCATCTGAGAACCAGGGTCAAGGAGACTAGAGAAGAAGAACACACTAAAAGGGATTGTATACCCTTGGGCAGATTGATATCAGATATTCTGACTGAGAATAGGCTGATTGAGCACTTGACAGAAGCACAAGAGATCATCACCTTGGAACCATCTGTTGGCAAGCAGTTGAATGCCAAGAATCTCAAGAAGATGAAGCTGATAGAGAACATTAAGAAGGAGCCCAGCATCACTCATTTTGCTGAAATCTCCAGCAGAAGAGTTCCTCTGGATGACTTCCCTCTGTTCTCAGAGATTGACTCCAAGCCTCAAATAGTTCTGAGATACTTGGATGCGTGCAAAGCTGATGGAACAGCACCCAATCTGAACATTCAAGATCTTCAGCAGAAGGCACCTGAGGTTGCTCTGAAGAAGACTAAGAAGAGAAAAGCTGCTCCAGAAGGATCATCACAACAGACTCCAAAGAAAAGAGGTAATCCTGTTTATGTATCTATTTTAAGTTCAAGTGATGTTTCCACATCCATTCCTACTCCAATTCTATATGATATCCCAACACCCCAAACCTTTGAAGATTTTGAAGACTTTGACCCTTCTGAGTCATTAACTCTCAGAAGATCCCGCTCCAAACCACAAAATCCAAACACTACAACCATACCAGAACTAGAACTTGCACAAGTTCTGTCTGATATTGAACAACATTCTTCCGCTCCCCATACAGAAAATCCAAATCCAATACCAGAAATTCCCACTTCTCCACAACCTGACATTCCACTTTCACCCATTCCAGAAACTCCCCTCACTCCAATACCAGAACCAGAAATTCCACAACCTTCCTCTCCCTAACCAGAAAATAATCCACCATCTCCTCCACATACACAATCACCACAGCCTGAGACTCAAAACACTGAGGCTCAAACCTCTGAGTCCCCTGAACCACAACCCTTGGCCATTCAATTGCCTTGTGGTACTATTATCAATATGGCTCAACTTCCCTCCTCACCAGAAACAACTCCTCCAAACTCCCCACATAGTCCAATCGTTATTTCTGATTCTCCTACTCCCTCACCTAAGAAAAATACAGAAAACCATAGCAAGACAGTCATTGACATAACAGTCCTTGAACGCCTTGCTGCATTAAACCAGAAAACTGCCATCCTTAGACCTAAACAACCAGATGTTGGTAGCAGCATTTTGAGCTTTGGATCAGATATGCTGATGAATGAACGAATGGACAAGCAGGATATGAAGATTAAATCTATAGCAAGCATGGTAGCCAAGCAGAATGAAACCAGCGAACAAATCAAGAGCATGTTGGAAGCGTTGTTCACATGACTTCCTTCTTCTTCTTAGATTTTTCTTATGTTTTCCCTGTTTTCTTATGTTTGTCTGTAATATTTCTACTTGTTCTAAACTATCATTGCTTCTGTTTTAATAACAAACGTGTTTTGCTCTAATGTTTTTTTAACTCTGATTATATATGCTTTTTGATCGTTGACAAAAAGGGGGAGAAAGAATGATATTTTTCAATAACGGTTTACTGAGACAAAAGTCTCAAACATATTCTAACATCCTTATATACTTGTTGTTCTGAAAAGCTTACAGGTACAAGAATCTGCAGAACGAAGCAAAATTCTGATGCTCAAAGAAAGGTTCAATAAAGTTCTAAAGCTCTGATACTCAAGGTCTTAAGGAATCAAAGGGAAATAATCAACTCAGGGGGAGTTTTTCTCATCTTTACTCTGATACTTTTATTCCTTACCCTCTTAGCTCTGAAACTTTTTCTCATTATCTGATCATCTCTGATATCGTTTCCTCTTTATCCTTAAACTCTAATACTTTCATCATTTTATTTTAATTGAAAAAATCTAGTTTTTGTCATCATCAAAAAGGGGGAGATTGTTAGAACATAGTTTGATTCTACAACCCTCAGTTAGAGTTTTGATGATAACAAAATGCAAGATTAAATGAATTATGAGTTTTATATTTGACATAGATGCTACTTAAAATTATGCTGTTTATTTACAGGAAACTCTGATGGAATCAGCATCAGAATATCAACATCAGCATCAAAAGATGTCAACCAGAAGATCTTACATATGCTTACGCTGTAGTCTGATGAACAAGATATGCGCTCAACATACTCTGATTCTGATCAAGATCCTAACAATGTCATCAGCACTCAGAAGCAATCAGAATAAGCTAAAGCCAACACACTCTGATCTTAATCAAGCAGAACATTCTGAAGTGTCAACGGTACTGCATTCAAGGCAGATTAATTACCAACGGCTTTATTCCAAGACAAAGATCTTCTCAATATGGAAAGAACGTAATGGGCATTGAAATGGAATTATTGGCATCAACGTATCTATTCCAACAAGTATTTAAACAAATCAGTGAGAAGTGAATCGGATAATGCTCTACAATTCTCTACACGCCTAAAGCAAATCATCTTCATCCTCACTCATACAGTTTTCTAAAGCTCTCAAATTGCTTACTCTATAGTTCTAGCATTCTAGTTTCACATAAGCTTAATTTGTGTATTGTCACAGTTGTGATATACAGTTTTTGTAGAAAACATTCAACACACATATTGTTCATTTATCTGTAAGAAAGAATTTCCTTGAGAAACCGGTATGTGGTTTAGACTCAAGAAGGCTTTAGCAGTTGTTAAAGCAGTTGTAATATTCAGTTGAATATAGTGAATTAAGTCCTCGTTGGAGAGAGTCGAAATCACCTTGACGGGTGGACTGGAGTAGTTTGAGATCAAATGAACCAGTATAAAAATAACGTGTTGTCTGCATTTGATTACAAGTTTAAACAATTCAACCCCCCTTCTTGTGTTTTTCACTTCTTCAGTGTCTTGTCCCAAGATGCACCTACGATCTTATGTCAGGAAAATTCAACCACATTCTTCTGACAAAGACATGTGGGTCCATTTCTTCCAGGACAGTTTATCAGGGATGCAGCTGGATTGGTTTTACCAATTGGAGAGGTCTGATGTGCATAGTTGGGAAGATTTAGCGGCCGCATTATATAAACAGTATCAATATAACGCCGACTTGGCGCCAACCCGTACTCAGCTACAGAGTATGGCTATGGCTACCAATGAGGGTTTTAAAGACTACGCCTAAAAATGGAGGGATTTGGCCGGAAGGGTGCAATCACCTTTATCTGAAAGAGAGCTTGTGGACATGTTCTTGGGGACTCTATCAGGTCCTTTCTTTAATCACCTGATTGGAAGCTCCTCTACAGGTTTCACTGAGTTGATTCTAACTGGCGAAAGGGTGGAAGTCGGTATTAGAAGCGGAAAAATTCAGAAAGATGCATCTAACTCTGCTGCTGCAAAAAATCCCTTCACTGCAAAGAAGGAGGTGTCAGCTGTCTATGCCCAGAGAAATCAGGGAAGAGTTGAAAGACGACCAACTGTGGGGGTCGTTATGATTCAAAAGTCTGCGTCAGAGAAACCGAGGAACAATCAACCGAGGAATGATCAGCCGAGGAATAACCAGCAAAGGGTGGAAAGGCCTATAAGGCAATTCACCAAGATAAACATGACTCCTGCTCAAGTCTTACCACATCTCTTAAAGTTAAATCTGGCCATGCTAAAGGAGGCCCCTAAAAATCCTAACACTTCATCTCCGCATTACCATCCCAAGGCCAGATGTGCGTACCACTCAGAAAGTCCAGGGCACGACACCAACAACTATTGGGCACTAAAGAACAAGATTTAGGATTTAGTTGACGTAAAAGAAGTGGAATTTAAAGCTCCCGAAAAGCCGAATGTTATCTCCGCACTGATGCCTAGGCATGGGCACAATGCAAATGTTGTGGAAGAAGATCTGTTTGTTTCTGCTGTGGATGAACTGTCAACTCCTCTCCTAACCATCAAGTTGAATTTATTGAAGGCTGGGGTGTTCCCAGGTTGTGACCAAGATTGCCTTGCTTTCCTGTCCTCTCCATTTGATTGTCCTCTATTGAAGAATAGAATCCAACAACTGATTGATAACAAGAAAATTTTGTTTGAGAAAGCTCCCATCTTACCCATTCCAGTTCCTGAAGTTTCAATAATAACCATATACGCCAATTCTTCTAGGGTTCCTAAAAAACCCGTTAGGATTACATCTGCTATAGTGACTACTCCGTTGAAGATGACAATGCCAGGGCCAACCCCTTACAAAACCGATAAAATGGTACCATGGAACTATGGTGGAGAAATCTACTATCATGGTGTCAAACATATCGAACAGACCATTGAAGAAGAAAGCTCTAAGGAGGATAATCCCGACGTCAGTAACATTGCTGGAACAAGCAAAATTACTCGTAGTGGGATAATATTTTCTCCATAGATTGCTCCTCCAACAACAGTCTTTGGACCCGCGGCCATCCCGAAGATTACACCCATACCTGTAACTGTACCTGCAAGTGTACCCTCCAACAATGACAATGTAATTCCCATCCTTGTTTCCGATGCTAAGAAAAAAGGAAAGAATGTCCAAGAGGAGCCTGTCTTGACGAAGGCTCAACCATTGATCATTCCTGAAACATCCCAGAAAGAGTTGGAAGAGATTCTGAGGATTATTAAGAAAAGTGATTACAATGTTGTTGAACAACTGGGGCAGAACCCCTCCAAAATATTTATGTTAGCCCTGTTGCTTTGTTCGGAGGCTCGTGCTAAAGCTTTGGTCAAGTTCTTGAAGACGGCCCACGTGCCACAAGAAACCTCCGCTGATCAATTCCAGGAATGTGTGGCCAGCTTAACAGCTGACAATGGCCTGGGATTCTCCGATGCAGATTTGACCTCCAAGGGGAGAAAACATAATGATGCACTACATGTCTCGATGGAGTGTAGGGGAACCACCCTAGCTCATGTTTTGGTTGATACTGGGTCGTCTCTAAATGTCTTGCCGAAGAAAGCCTTGGATAGATTGGATTGTGAAGGCTTAACCCTGAAACCCATCAACATCATTGTCAGAGCCTTTGATGGTTCTAAGAGGATGGTCCATGGGGAGGTGGACATCCCGATTAAGGTAGGAACTGAAACCTTCAACTCTACATTCTACGTGATGGACATCCGTCCTTCCTACTCTTGCCTGTTGGGAAGACCTTGGATTCACCATGCTGGAGCTGTCACTTCCACTCTGCATCAAAAGCTCAAGTACCCTGTCCAGGGGAAATTATAACTATTTGTGGCGAAGAGGAATACATGATCAGTCATCTTAATTCTTTTCGTTATGTAGAATTTGATGGCGAATTCATAGAGACCCCTTTCCAACACTTCAAAGAAGTTTCTAAAGAGATAGCGGCGACCAAGACAGTGTCCTCAACTCCTGTGATCACCAGACCTCCGCCTCGGATGTCATCTCTCAAGGATGCTAGGGCAGTTGTGGAAGAAGGCGGATCCACAATCTGGGGGCAGCTTCCTGACTTTCCTTTCAAAGCAGACAAATTCAGCTTGGGATTTACTTCGACAAGTCAGAAGGCCGTGCGCTGCTCCCTTGTCGGAGGGCCACCTGTGAAGATCAGCCACCGAGGGGTTAATACGCTAGAGGACAGTGAAGAAGAGGGTAACTTAGAAGACTAGATTTTCCCTACTGTTGACGGAGGACTGTGCAACTGGGAAGCAAAAGACTTTGTTCCGATTACTTTCATAAATCAGTAATTTATCTTTTTTGTTTTCTATTGGACTGTAATAATTCACAAACAATTCGTACTTTTTCAACCATGTGTCTTACCCGAGGCACATAGGTCCATTTGTAAGGGTTCTAATTTTCATTTCATATGTCATTTTAATGAATCATGGATGCTTTTCATATTTAAACACTTTTTGCTCATTGTCTTTCTTTTACATTTTGTTTGTTTTAAGATGGCTATGCCCTTACACACACCCACACTTACAAATGCAGGTACCCTTCCATTCCGGAATCCATGGGTAACGATACTTCTATAGACTTCAGTGACTCTGAAGATCTGATCAACCAAGCTGAATACGAAGGTGAGGAAGATTGTGAGGTGCCAGGGGAATTGGCTAGACTATTACAGCAAGAGGAAAGAGCAATTCAGCCTCATGAAGAGCAGTTGGACACAATCAACTTGGGAACTGAGGATGACAAAAAGGAAATCAAGATAGGTTCCAATCTAGAGTCGAGTGTCAAGGAGCGCCTAATTCAGCTACTACATGATTATGTTGAGATCTTTTCCTAGTCATACAATGACATGATGGGACTCGATACAGATATTATGGTTCACCGTCTCCCCACAAGAGAAGACTGTCCACCAGTTAAGCAAAAGGTCCGCCGTATGAGACCTGACATGTCTGAAAAGATCAAAGCAGAAGTTATGAAGCAGTTCAATGCTGGATTTCTGGTTGTTACTTCCTATCCACAATAGGTTGCTAACATTGCGCCCGTGCCTAAGAAGGATGGCAAAGTCAGAATGTGCATGGATTATAGAGAATTAAATAGGGCTAGCCCTAAAGATGACTTTCCACTTCCGCACATTGACATCTTGGTTGACAATACAACTCAGCATAAAGTATTTTCTTTCATGGACGGATTCTCAGGCTATAACCAGATCAAAATGGCCCCTGAGGACATGGAGAAAACTACTTTTGTTACACAGTGGGGTAGGTTCTACTATAAAGTGATTCCATTCGGACTGAAGAATGTCGAGGCAACCTATCAACGCTCCATGGTAGCTTTTTTTCATGACATGATACATCATGAGATAGAGGTCTACGTAGATGACATGATAGCCCGATCACAAACTGAAGAAGAACACCTTGATCACTTGCCAAAGTTGTTTGTCAGGTTGAAGGAGTACAAGCTCAGGCTGAACCCAAACAAGTGTACATTCGGAGTCAGGTCCGGTAAGCTCTTAGGTTTCATTATCAGCAACAAAGGCATCGAGGTTGATCCTTCCAAAGTCAAAGCTATACAAGAAATTCCTGCTCCTCGCACTGAGAAGGAGGTCAGAGGTTTCTCGGAACGCCTAAACTATATTGCAAGGTTCATTTCTCACCTAACATCTACCTGTGAACCAATCTTCAAGCTGTTGAAGAAAGATCAGGTAGTTAAATGGAATGATGATTGTCAAATTGCTTTCGATAAAATCAAGGAGTATTAGCTAGAATCTCCTATCCTGATGCCACCCGTCGAAGGAAGACCGCTAATCATGTATCTGACCGTCCTAGAGAATTGAATGGGGTGCGTACTGGGCCAACATGATGAGTCTGGACGAAAAGAGCATGCCATTTATTACCTTAGCAAAAAGTTTACCGATTGTGAGACCCGATACTCACTGCTCGAGAAAACTTGCTGCGCTTTGGTATGGGCTGCTCACCGGCTAAGGCAGTATATGTTGACTCATACCACTTTGTTGATATCTAAGATGGATCCGATCAAGTACATCTTTGAGAAGCCTGCTTTGTCTGGAAGGATTGCTAGATGGCAGATGATCCTAAAGGAATACGATATACAGTACACGACCCAAAAAGCTATAAAGGGGAGTGTGCTAGATGATCATCTAGCCCATCAAGCTGTCGAAGATTACCAATCCATGAGGTTTGACTTCCCTGACGAGGACATCATGACATTGGACAACATTGAAGAGAACAGACTATATGACGGACCTGAACAAGGATCCTGATGGACCCTGTACTTTGATGGGGCCTCCAATGCACTTGGCAACGGTATTGGCGCGATACTCATCTCCCCAGAAGGTTGCTATACACCTTTCACCACCAGACTCTGCTTTAACTATACGAACAACGTGGCAGAGTATGAAGCTTGCATCTTTGGACTCAAGGCTGCCATAAACTTGGGAATCAAATCCTTAGATATGTTTGGGGACTCAGCTTTGGTCATCAGTCAGATCAAAGGAGAGTGGGATACTAAACATCCAAACCTCATCCCTTACAAAGAACATGTCTTGACATTGTTACCACATTTCGAGCAGATTACCTTCGAGCACTTCCCGCGAGAAGAAAATCAGCTAGCAGATGCTCTAGCTATAATGTCATCCATGTTTATACTTAACTGGGATAATGAGGCTCCCCAAATCACCATTGAACGGATGGTCGAACCTGCACACTGTCACAAGATTAATACCGAGGAAGTAGTGGACCAGTCGTGGTTTCATGAAATCAAAAGGTATCTCGAGGCTCAAGAATACCTTGAAGGAGCTTCAGTCAATGACAAAAAGTTCTTAAGGAGGTTCTCGGCAAAGTTCTTCTTGAGTAATGGCATCTTGTACAAGCACAATCATGATTCTGTTATACTTTGTTGTGTGGACAAGGCTGAAGCTGAAAGAATTATGGCTGAATTGCATGAAGGTACCTTCGGCACTCACTCTAGAGGGCATACGATGGCTAAGAAGATTATACGGGCAGGCTACTACTGGTCTACCATGGAAGCTGACTGCTATCAACACTCCCGCACTTGTCATAAATGTTAAATCTACGCCGACAAGGTACACGTGCCTCCAGTTCCTCTAAATGTCTTAACAGCTCCTTGGCCATTCGCAATGTGGGGAATCGACATTATTGGAGAGATCAAGCCTACAGCATCCAATGGACACCGCTTCATTCTGGTGGCCATTGACTACTTCACCAAGTGGGTCGAAGCAGCGTCCTTCGCATCCGTGACTAAGAATGTGGTTGCCCTCTTCATCAAGTAGAACCTTATTTGCCGGTACGGTATCCCCGAAAGGATCATCACTGATAACGGTACAAACCTTAACAATACAATGATCACCGCTCTGTGCGAGCAGTTCAGGATTCAACATCATAATTCATCTCCCTACCGGCCAAAGATGAATGATGCAGTTGAAGCTGCTAACAAAAATATCAAGAAGATCGTACAAAATGACAGTCACCTACAAGGACTGGCATGAAATGCTACCGTTTGCTCTTCACGGGTACCGTACCACGGCACGCACATCAACTGGGGTAACACCCTATTCTTTGGTATATGGCATGGAGGTTATTTTACCTATCGAGGTTCAGATTCCCTCCTTGAGAATCATGAAGGATGCTGGTTTGAGTGAAGACGATTGGACTTAAACCCGACTTGATCAACTTAACTTGATTGACGAAAAGCGACTTACTGATGTTTGCCACAGTCAGACGTATCAAAAACGGATGATCAAGGCTTTCAACAAGAAAGTCAGACGCCATACATATCAAGTCGGGGATCTGGTAATCAAGCAGATTATCTTGCCGCAAGGTGATCCCAGGGGCAAATGGACTCCTACCTACGAAGGACCATTTTGAATCAAGAACATCTTTTCTGGTGGGGCAATGATCTTAATCACCATGGACGGCGATGACCTGCCGCACCCTACAAACACAGACATAGTCAAAAGATACTACGCATAAATGACCCGCTAGGTTGACACACCTAGGCAAAAAAAGGGCATCCCGGTGAATCGAAAACCCGAAAGGGCGGTTCAGGAAAAAATTAGGGATAAACAAAAAATCTGTACACCCGACAAGTTGAAAACCCGAAAGGGCGACTTGGGCAAAAAAGGGATTCCCGGTGGACTGAAAACCCGAAAGGGCGGTCCATGAAAAAGTTAGGGAATTAAAGCGTATGACTATGTCTCGTCGGATCACTTTAAGGACAATCTCTTCACTGACAAACTCTAAGCTTCTGATCAACCCAATCATCTTCAGACGAAGCAACGGATGGACAAGATATTTGGATTTACGAAGGCTATAGCAGAATGGGAACCCCATGGGATTTTTACACACATAGCTATCTTTCTTTGTATAAATTTTTCTTACTTTTATGACACCATCCTCCTACTAGGATGTATGTCTCCTTTGTACAAAACACTTACTCAAAGTTAATACAAAGATGTTTCTTTCAAAGTATAGAAAACTATTTGTCTTTTTTCCTTTACGCTTGTGTTTTTATTTGCAAAAACGTCCAATGATTCATTGATGAACATATGCATTTGAACATAATTACTGTTTACAAATAAACAGGATGGAAAAGAACAATTACTGACAGACTGAAAGGATAGGAAAACGTCTTTAGGCTATTCCAAGAGAAATCCCCTGCAGTACAACATCTAGATCCTCAGCGGAGCTACAACCTTGAAATACATATCCCCAGCGGAGTTATAATTTAAAACCCTTAATCCACCATCAGAGTTAAAACTTCAGACTCCTAATCCCCAGCGGAGCCAAAGCTTTGAGCTACAGACCCCCAGCGGAGCTGAAACCTTCTTCCCCGGTCGAGTCAAGACTTTTAATCCCCATCGGAAACTATCCAGTAAGTTATCTTGAAGCTTGGAAATCAACCAGATAATAGTTAACTCTTATCTCTCCCCAACCTAGGATAACTTCCCAGTAGAGTGGCAGACAACCGAAAACTCCTGAACTTACTCTCCAGCAGTAAGCTTCCTTCCCCCAGAGTTTTTACTCCCTAACAGAATGAAGATTCTCATTCTTGATTCCCCAGTGAAGTTGCCAGAGTCTTCATCACTCCCCAGCATGAAGTCACCAAAGTTTTCACTCCTCAACAGAATGAAGATTCTCATTCTTGGTTCCCCGCAGAAATCATCAGAGTTTTCCATATTCCCCAGCCGAGTAAGGATTTCCTTTGTATAACCCCCAGTAGAAGTCATCAGAATTCTCTGGATTCGCCAAGAAGATTTCTCAAGCAGTTTGGCCTTACTCTCACAACAGATTTTGTCAATACTCCAACTTCAAGACATGAAGAATCCCCACATCCCCGCAGAAGTTGTCAAGGATTTTCAATCTCCAACAGTCACCAAGGATTTCTCATCCTCAGCAATCAAAGATTTTTGAATCTCCAGCAGGGTCAAGGATTTATTTTCCCGGCAGCAGTCAAGGATTTCATTATCCCCATCCGTCAAGGATTTATTTTCCTTAGCAAGACAGCAAATCAGCTTACATGCGCATACATTACATCCATATATCATAAACATTGATAAAACACATTTATTGCATCATACATTTCATGCAACATAACTTTGTGTTTTAGCTAACATTTTACCCTTTTCAGGATAAGATTAACAAGCTACTATTAATGGTATACAATCAGATACAGTACAGATACACTCCAGACAAGGAAGTCATTATGTTGCTCATTCAGATTCAGATTTCAGATACAGTTCAGATATGCTCCAGATACGGATGCCATCCTGATACTTATTCAGATTTCAACTATCAGATAACAGATTAGATATGCTCCAGACACGAAAGCCATTATATTTCTCATTCATATTCAACTATCAATTTCAAGTTCAGATACACTCCAGACACGGAAGTCATTCTGTCACTTATTCAGATTCTAGTTCAGATACACTTCAGACACGGATGCCATTCTGTCACCTATTCTGATTTTCTCCAGCTCAGAGACGCTCCAGAAACGGATGTTATTCTATTGCTTATTCAGATTCAAGATTCAGATACAACTTGGATACACTCTAGACACGGATGCTATTCCTTTGCTCATTAAGATTCAGTCCCCAAATACACTACAGATACGTTCCAGTCACGGATACCATTCTGATACTTATTCTTCTGACTTACAACTTACAACTCAACAAACATTCTTGGATGGCGTCTTTAAGCCCATCTCCGACAAGATTATGTCACCCCTCCAAATGGCATCTTTAAGCCCATTCCATCAACTACATTTTGACGAGTGCAAATTTACGGGCACTCTAGTGTCCAATCATCTTTTACCTTCGAGTCACAAATGGCAAACTCGCCAATCTAACTCTTCAGGTTCAAGAAGATTGAACAGGGGCAGCTGTTGTACCCCAAAATTTGCCCTCTCATATTATCAAGATTTTCCTCACAAGACTTCTTGGACTCCAAACAGGATTAGGGTTTGCTCAGCTCAAGACATCTCCAGACAGGATTAGGTTTTGCTCAGCTCAAGACCTCCTCCTACACTGATGACCTGAAATTAGGGTTTGAGTTTTCACAAGGATTCTTGGACCATCAATGCTTAATGTGACTTTAATACACCATCTTGGACCCCTAAGATTGCTCATACCAAGTTTCAAGCCTTGAATCACATTTTTGCCCAGTCAATTGGACAGTTGACCTAAAAATCAGTTGTATTGGGAAAAAACTCAACCATGGCCAATTTACAGTAAAACTTCATAATTTTTTATCCACATCAACATTCTAGGCTCCTATGTACCATTTTATCAAGTTTGGACCACAACTCCTCAAGAAATTTGATCAGATCATCAAAAGGGCAAAATGGTTAAAATTAGGGTTTTGACTGAGAAAGGGCAATTTCTGATTTTTTTTTTACCTAACCAATGACCAATTGGGTTCAAGAATGATTTCAAGGACTCAATGGAATCATATTGACCTAATAATATAGTTCAAAAGATCTCAAATGCATAGGATTGACAGATGAATTTTGCAGTCAACTGATCAAAAATCAATTGTACACTGAAAAGTCAAACTTTGACTTTTTGGTCAAAATCAAGTGCCAAGGGTCATAATTCATCAAGATTGGTAAAAATATGAAACTTGTTGATCAAGAAAACCAATTTTGCAATTTAGGGTTTCAATTTGAAAATTTTCCATAACTTAGAAATTTTCTAAGTTATGGAAATTTCTTATTTTTTTCCCAACTTTCCACAACTTTTTGACCATGATGCAATTGGATTCAAAGGAAACTTACAACATGAAAGTTGTAGTCCTCCATGAAATCTAAAACTTTGATTCACAAAGTTTTCCCAAAATATGTTTGTATCTCAAGTTATGATTTTGTGAATAAGGGTCCTTAAACTTTTTAACTTAGTGAAATTTTGCCCTAGTTTAGGCAGATTTTTGACCTAACTTCATGGCAACTTTTCACCTAGTTCCAAGAGGAATCTTAAAATTCATTTCAAATATGGATTGTAGAGAATGTTACATGCTTTCCAAAATGTCCAAGAACTCTCCAAGATTATTTATGGTTAGGGAGAATCGAAGAAATGAAAATCGCAATTTGTCACTTTTTGTCCAAGGCATTTTTACAATGTTACAAGTTGCAAATCAGTTTCAAACATGCTTGTACTTGGTTTTACAGGTCCTAATCCCTTCTACACTCATAATTAAATGCAAACACATTGGATAATGGTCTTTTTCTGATCTTTGAAGCATTGCACATTGAATTAATCCAAAAATGGCATAAAGTGCATAATACCATTTTCATAAAGCTTGCTTTTACAACTTTGAATTTCTTGAGCCATGGACCTAATCTCTTTTTGCAAACAAGATCCACAGTTATTAGGCAAAGTTTACCAACTATGTGCAGCTACCAAGCAAGCCTGTACAGGTTTTAGCATTGTCACTTCCCACTTTTCTTCAAAAACAAGAAACTTGCAAAAGTCAAGGGATCTCATCCATCTGATAAAGGCAAGCCTTGTCCTCATTTCAAACAACCTCAGAACATTGTAACAAGCCAGAAACACGAATTCATAACTTCTCAAATACCCTAAAACACAAAAAACATCATTTTCTGCCCAAACAGGGCAGTCTCTGCAAAACACTAGCCAAATCATATTTTGCTCGTGCGTTTTTTGTTTCAAGGCTTCAAACACATTCCATACATCACACCTAAGTTGTCTAGGCCTTTGTCTTCCAACTGTAACCCCTGTTTCAAGGATCTCCATTTTCATTTTGAAGGTTTGCAGGTTGACTTCTACAAGGAGTTTCAGGCAACTTCAAGGCAAGATGAGCATTGGAGAAGCTTGAGGGAACTTCAAGGAAGCTCACAAGAACTTCAAGCCTCACTCAAAGTTCCCACATTGCCATATCCAAACTCAATTGAACAAGGTTTTTGTCAAGTTTCTATCTCTCTATTTAGGCATCCTTAAGCTTAGGTTTGTGAAGCAAAAATGTAGTCCTTAACATGCTTAAGCTGTACATATGCATAGTTTTTATTTATATTAACTGAGTAGTGAGAATTTGAAGCTTGAAGTTCATGAAAAATTTAGGTCAGAAATTAGGGGTGATAAAATTCTCCTTGATCTTTGAGAGTTAGGTCATGATTTTTATATCATTGGAATCGTGGGTTAACATGCTACAAGTTTCATGTTGCAAGATTTTGTTTTTATGCACGTATGCAAGAGATACAGGTTTGGCTCAGAAACGCGCGCAGGAAGTGTACAGAGGACAGGGATGAAGCTGGCTTGGGCCTGGCGCTTGGGCCTGTTTCTATTCACACACCCCATTTTGCTTTTGCACCCCCCTGATTCATATTTTGTTATTTTTTCATATTTTCTTGTTAATTTTATATTTTGACTAGCATTTGTTTATTTTCTGAATATTATAAAATCATAAAAATATTTTCTTACTTTTTTGCATTCTATTTTATTATTTTTATTATTTTTTGGGCATAAAAATAGTTTATTAGGTTTATAAAACTTATTTTCTTAAATAAACTTGTAAAAAATAATAAAAATACTTAAATATTTTATTTTATTATATTATACACATAAAATATTATTTTCTCACATATTTTAATTTTTAATATTTATTCATAATATTATTATTATTTTTCTTGTATATAAATGAATAAAAAGAATATTAGAAAACAATATTTTCTTTTAAAACAAAACTAGGGTTTCCCCTTTCAAAAATAATCACAATATTTTTTCTTGTTTTAGACTTAAATAATTTATTTTTCATATACATAAAAAATAAATACAAAAACATTTTTTGCATATTTACATTTTATTGCATATTTAAATACTTGTTTATTTATTTATTTACAATAAATTCAATTGGGTTGTAATAGTGAATTAGGGTTTTATTTTGAGCAATATCCCCCATTCAAAACTTGTATCCCCCTCCCCATAATATTGTTGTAATAGTTTAGATTTACATTACGCAATTTATCGTATTATATGCATGTTTAGTAAAAACTAGGGTTTGTATGATAAGACAAAATCAAAACAAATAGCATGACCTAATTCAAGACAAATATGCGTGAAAAATGACAACACCTTGCACACAAACACCTCTAGGGTTTCACCCACTAGGTTGCCTTAAAACATGGCCATGGTATGCATGCTAGGTATCTTGGTAAAATCAAACAAAATAAAAGATCATAGTCCCTAGATGACGCTAGACAAGTTGCCTAAAACAAATGATCTTAAGTCCCTTAAAACTTGCTAAAGATACTTGGCAATATTGTTATCATGGTCATACGATGACCCACGCCCGTCCCGTTTAACATCCAAAGATAGGGTTATCTACCAAAACAATGGTAGGTTAACAATGTCAAAGGAATAAAAATATGTAGGAAAGACTTTTGAGTAGGTAGATGCTTCTAGTTACTTGATCAAATTTGCAAACCATCCTTGCTATTTTCAAACAAACACACACATTTCAAAACAATTTCCAAACAACTTTCAAAACATTGAAACATTTTTCAAAAGACAAACATCTTTGTATATATTCTTACAAACAAGAATCATTACAAAGATTGCCTAAACAAATGCCTCTTTTCAAAATACTTTCAAAACCACACAAAGCACCATTTCAAACAATTGAAAAAGAAAAGCAAGTGATCTAAAACAAGTAACTAAGAGCCCATGGAAAACCATGGATAAAAAGGGTGCTAGCACCTTCCCTTTTCATAATCTACCCCCTGAACTCAAAAAAAAATCTCGAAGGTCATTCCTGTGCTTTTTTACCTTTCCTTTTGGATAAAATAAAAGTCAGTGGCGACTCTTGCTAAACCGCAACATTTGCGAACACAAACGCAAAACCTCAAGTCAGTTCTCCCACCGCATCACACCTATCAGTAGAAGACTTACCATTCCGATCGAGAGTTACCAAGCACCTCATAAGTTGGGATGACACTCAATCCACAAGGCCTCCGCAGGCACTTTCTCCAGCAGGTACAGGGGCAGAAAAGTCTTGATACGAAGTCATTGTCATATCCTTAGCATATGTCCCAGTAACATACACTC
Source organism: Vicia faba (assembly GCA_948472305.1). NCBI lineage: Eukaryota > Viridiplantae > Streptophyta > Magnoliopsida > Fabales > Fabaceae > Vicia > Vicia faba. The sequence goes on along the minus strand of OX451738.1, from coordinate 695,060,889 downwards.
CCCGCAGAGTAAGAAGTATCCAAAGACAGTGGTGTTAGCTTTCTCGAACAGGACACAACTCTCCCCAGCCGAGGTTCACAATCGCGAGTGAGTCGGAAAAATTCTCCCAAGCAGAGCTTATTTATCACCAGCAACAGAAGTTTATCCCCAGCCAAGGTTATTTCTCCAAATTAACAAATCTTCTAGCAGAGCATCTCTCTTCCCCACAGAGTCATTCTATTGCCACTTTTATTCTCAAATCATCTTCGTTTGTTACCCCAGCGAGAACGAGGAATTCAACTCCTTGTACTCTCCAATAGCAATCTGGGATTTATTTTCCCCAGCTAGAAAACATCACGAGAACATTTCATATCCATACACCATGGCATGTGCATACGCATCACACAGCACAATCTCATTTATTTTGAGAGCATCATTACTCGATACATGTCATACATCATGACATTACATACGACTAACTCTTTACCTTTCAGGGAATGATACAATCAAATTCTCACAATTTTCTCTGGTTCAGTCAAATCGGTGCTAAGATTTCTATTCCAATTCAAGCTATGAAGCCCGGATAATATCGTGATTTCTCCGTCATATTGCGAAGCCCAGAGAACGACCGGATAACAATACCAAAATACCGCGAAGCTTGGAATCGACCAGATAGTGGTTTATCTTAAAGCTATGAAGCCCGGATTCGATCGGATAATAGTTTAATCCCCAGAAAGTTATTGTGAAGCCTGGATTATGACCAGATAGTAATGCAAGTATTGTGAAGCCTGGATTACGACCAGATAGTGGTATGTCATAAACACAAGCCTTGAAGCCCGGATTACGACCGGATAACAGCTCAGCAAGTTATTGTGAAGCCTGGATTATGACTAGATAGCAATACAAGTTTCTGTGAAGCCTGGATTACGACCAGATAGCAGTACAAGTTTTTGTGAATCCTGGATTACGACCAGATAGCAGCCAAAGACACCGCAAAGCCTGGATTACGACCAGATAGTGGTATATCTTTAATACAAGTTATGAAGCCCGGGTTCGACCGGATAGTATCTTGATTTCTCCAAATACCGTGAAGCCTGGATTCGACCAGATAATGGTATGAGACATCGTGAAGCCTGGATTACGACCAGATAGCGGTAAAAGACACTGAAGCCTGGATTATGACCAGATAACAGTGAGGAACACTCTGAAGCTTGGATTTCGACCAAATAGCAGTCTACCCGGCCAATTACTATGAAGCCCGAAAATCGACCGGATATTAGTAGGTCTAAAAATAAAATGGAAGCCCGGAGGCGACCGGATAACCACTTGATTTCTTCTGAAGCCTGGATTACGACCAGATAAGAAGTAAGGTATTGTGAAGCCTGGAATTGACCAGATAGCAGTACAGAACACCATGAAGCCTGGATTCGACCGGATAATAGAATAAAACATCGTGAAGCCTGGATTGCGACCAGATAGCGGTAAAAGACACTGTGAAGCTTGGGTTTCGACCAAATAGCAGTTTACCTGGAAAATTACTAAGAAGCCTGGAGTCGACCGGATATTAGTATGCCCTAAATTCGAGTTGAAGCCCGGATGCGACCATATAACAACTTAATTCCTTCTGAAGCCTGGATTACGACCAGATAAGAATTGAGAAATTGCAAAGCCTGGATTACGACCGGATAGCAAGTTTAACCTCATCTTCCCAGTAAGTCAATGTAAATCCTGGAGCACGACCAGATAGCAGTCGATCTTATCACTATGAAGCCTGGATCACGACCAGATAGTAGTTCATTTTCACCTCTTCGACTAAGAGACGATTTCCCAGTAGAATAACAGACGACCAAAGCTCCTAAAATTCAATTTTTATCAAAACAGAGATCAACATTCCCCAGCGAAGTCCTCCTCAACAACAGGTATACAAGCTCTCGCAAAGGAATCTCTTATGTGATCGCCACTTCTTCTGATGGCATCTTTAAGCCCATCTTTCGACATCAACTTCCAAATGACATCTATAAGCCCATTCCTGATACTACCTACATAGTCAAGCATCATTACAGACGCGTGCAAATTTCTGGGCACTCTAGTGTTCAATCATCTTCCACCTTCAGATCACGAAAGGCAGACGAGCCAATCTAAATCTTCAGGTTTAAGAAGATTGAACAGGGACAGCTGTTGTACCCCAAAATTTGCCCTCTTTTCATACACGCATATTATTGGTTTTATGGTTATGGAATAAAGGTATATTTATCAAGCTTCTTAAGGTTACAAGTGACGTTTATTTCGTCAATGGATATTCTCAGAGTATTTTCCGTGCTGAAGATCGGTTCGCTGTTTTGCAACGATTCGGGGTTCAAAGATTCACAAGTCCAACCCGGCGCATTATATTCAGGTGTTCTTTTGCTAAGATATCTCTGATAACGTATTCTCAAATTCAGGTTCGGCTCAAGAGTCAATTCTTTAAAGAAGGTATCCGAATGTGTGAGTTTTCTCAAAGAAATGTGGTGAAAAAGTATGCTGAAAGTGCAGTTTTTATGCGCTAAAAAATTCATAACTTGAAGATCGTGGCTCGTTTTGAACCCGTTCCAGAAGCCAAAATTCTGTATTGACGTCATCTACGTTTTCATCTCTCACAGCTAGAAGCCAATTTCAATCAGAAGATCTTCAAAAATGCGGATTTATCAAGTATTTTCGTACAGAAAATTTGTGACAGAAGTTTATTTGCGTCATGTTCAGAAAATCATAACTTGGTCGATTTTCATCGTATCGAGCTGGTTCCAGCGCTAAAATTTCACAAATTGAGTTGGATAAGTTTTCACAGGAGGTATTGAGTTCGAAAGGTATCCAAAAGGCCTTCGTTTTTTGCTCAGAGTGCGTGTGACGCGCCGAAAATCCTGAATGCTGAATATTATTTCATCTGGGTCAAAACTTTGAAAATTCATAACTCTGTCAATTTTTATCGGATCGAGCCCATCTTTTTACACAAGGTCACTGACTCAGAGAACTACAACTTTTCTTCCAAAGTCGAGACAGGATTATGCTCCGATCAATACCAGTTTTTTATTGAAGAACGTGTCATAGTCGACACTGGAGCCCAAAATAAGTTTGTCTGAGCTGAAACTTCAAAAATTCATAACTAATTCACCGTTTACCCGATTGAGCCTATTTTCGGACAGGAGTTAGTTCTCGATGTAGGATACATTTTGTTTTCACACTTCAACTTCAAAAATTGCACTTAATCCCCTGCTATTTAGCCTGGAACGTGACGGACTCAAGTGAACATTAGAGGCCCAATTGCACATTCAAAGCCCATTTTTCTCTCTAATTTCTATTATATAATCTCATTTTTTTCACACAAACAAGGAGACGAAGAAAAACTTTTGCCACAACACTGTCAGAATATCAAATTCTTTCAAGAACCCTAAAACCTTTAAATCCTTATTACAAACCCACATCTCACTACTTCTCCAGTAAAGGTAAGGCTGGTTTGATCTCCATTATCAAAAGGGCATAGAAGCATTCATCTCACTACTTCTCCAGTAAGGGTTCATTACAGAACGTTGAGACCAAAATACTAATGGTCAAAATAGAACAACCAATCAATGCATGACGAGGCAAACATACTGAGAAGGTTATGGGCGTGGGTTCAACAACCACCCCTATTGGTATTGGTTTTCTTCCTTTCTATTTATCCTTTTACCAATTTTCATTCTTTCTGTTTAAAAAAAAAATTTCCATAAAACTTAACATTTTTCACAAACATTTGATTTTTCCTCCTAAACTCAAATAATTAATTTTAGGTTTTAATTTAATTTTAGATTTTTAATTTCATTGTTTGTTTTTGGTTTCTAACCAATTTGTCTTTTTCAATCTTAAATTCACTTAACCACAAAACTTTTTTCACAAACCTTTTTTTATAAAACAAACCTAATTTAATTTTTAGCTTAATTAATTTTATATTTTTTTAACTTTTTTTTCAAAATTAACTTTTTTTTTATTAATTCAAACTAATTAGAATTTAGGTATTTTAATTAACTTTTTTCAAAATTAACTTTTTTTATTAATTAAAATTAATTAGGTTTTTTAGGTTTACTTAATTAATTATCATAAATCACTTTTTCATAAAAAAATCACCAAAAATATTAACTTAGAATTTTCGGTTTTAATTTTTCCTTAATTTCTTTTTATTTATTCTTTTACATTTTAATTTCTAGAAAAAATTGTATAGGTCGCATTATCAATGTAATAGCGTAGATTTATCTTTTCTCACATTTTTTTCTAATTATGTAATTGCTTCCGGGATGTAATAGTTTTAGGATTTCTTTTTCGCACTCCTCATTATTATGTAATTGCCACAAAGCTCTGTAATAGCTTAGGTTTACATTTCCGCCTTTTTATTTTCAATCCAAAATAATTATGTATCTGCAAAAGCCTTGTAATAGCTAGGACTTTAAACTTTCTTGCTTTTAATTTCCGCAAACTATAAACTGTTTAGATGTATGTTAATAGGATTGTATGGAAAGACTAATTGAAAATTGAAATGGTAGATCACCTAATGTGCAAAGATTAAATAACTGAAACAAATCATATGCACATATTCACTCCTAGGGTACTCCTCACTTGGTTGCCTCGGAAAACAATGGTCATGTCCCTCGAATGTAGGGATACCCTTAGCAAAGACCCTCGGTTAAAATCATCATAAAGATCATGGTCCATCGATGTCCCTCGAAGTTGCCTACAGTATATGATCTTGTCCCTCGATGTTGCCTACGAATATATGATGACAGTCCCTTCGAAATGCTAAGGTATCCTTACATGTTGCCTTCAATGACCATTACGTCCCTTTCGATAGTCCCTCAAACTCCAACGACGGTGTTACTTACTCCTTAATAGTAGGATAGCGCTATCTAAAGGAAACGAGAATAGAAACAATCCTTTTTCGAGTAGGTAGATGCTAGTAGGTACTTGCTCAAAATCAAACTTTCACACTTACACTTTTTTTCAAACAAAGTTTTCAAAAACACTTCGTAACACTCTTGAAGACAGAAGCAAAGGTTAAAACGAATTAAAATAAAACTTTTCAAAACAAACACACACAATCAATTTTTAAAAGATGAGCAAGTACCTAAGAGCCCGTGGAAAACCACAGATAGAAAGGGTGCTAATACCTTCTCTTTCTATAATCTACCCCCCGTACTCAAAATCTCGAAAAAGGAATTTTTCTGTGCTTTTGTCCTTTCCAGTTGGATAAAATAAAAGTCGGTGGCGACTCTTGCTTACCGCGACATTTTGCAAACACAAACGCAAAACGTAAACCAGCATTTTCCTAAAACAGTCAGGTTCTGCCACCGTATCACACTCATCTACTTGCTTAGCAGACAAAAACAAATCCCTCTTAATACTAGAATCAAGAAAGATAACCATCTTATTAAAACAGTTGATATAAACATGATTGTATTCCAACCAATTCATATCAAGAATCACATCAAGTTAATCTAATGGAAGATAACCCAAATTCTCTACCAATGATACTCAATGGACAAATCAAACACACAACAGAAGTAGACACAAAACCCATAACAGGAGTATCAATTATCATATTTCCATGCATATCAGACAATTTAAGATTCAACCTCTTAACATAATCTAAAGAAATGAAAGAATACATTGCACTAGTATCAATGATAGTAATCAAAGGTGTACTATTAATAAAGCATGTACCTCAAATTAGTATATCTTTCGCAATAGTCTCAGAACCATACAATGCAAACACTTTCCCTCTAGCTTGGTCCTTCTTTGGCTTGTCACACTTGGTACTAATATGCCCTTGCTCACCAAAGTTGTAGCAAGTCACACTCGAACCAACCTTGCAATCAATAGCTTTATGACCTGGCTTGCCACACTTGAAACACTTCCCAAAATTCTTTCCACATCAGAAGCACGAGGCCCTTTGACACCACACTTGAAGCACTTAATCTAAGTAGAAGCTCCTCCTTCACTTGGCTCCTTACTATGACCAGCTTATTATTTCCTCTTACCATCATACGGCTTTCCACTGGATTGACCCTTTCCTTTCCTATCATGCAAATTCTTATAGTAAGAAGCACTCTCCCTACTATCCTCATCATAAATCCTACTCTTGTTCACCAACTGAAAAAAATGAGCAATTTGTTAGTAACCAATATCCTTCTTGATATCAGGTCTCAAACCATTCACAAACTTAAGGCACTTAGACCTCTCAGCATTAGCGGTATTGTAATGATGACAATACTTAATCAACTCTTGAAATCTTGCAGCATACTCAACTAGTCCCATTACCTTGCTTTAGCTCAAGAAATTCCACCACTTTCTTCCCACGCACATCTTCCGGAAAGTACTTCTCCAAAAAAGCATCACAAAAAAGAGCCCAAGTAACCACAATACCATCTTCATCAAACCTTTGAACAGTGTTGTTCCACCAATCCTCAACTTCCTTCTCAAGCTTATGAGCACCAAACTGCACCTTCTGCGCATCAGTCCAACTCATAACTTAAAAGATCTTCTCAATCGCCTTTAACCAAGCTTACGCCTTATTAGGTTCATGCTCTCCCTCAAAGATTGGAGGATTATTCCTCTGGAATTTCCTCAAAACATGAATTTCATCATCCTCATCTTTGTTACCAGCATTCACCTATGGAATTTGTCCAAGAGATCCAGCTAACATCCTCAATGTCTCAGCAATAGCATCATCATTCCTTCCTGCGACCATCGTCCTAAAACATCTAACAACCAACTGACAGACAATATCAATCGTGTTAGATACACAAATTAAATACCAAGGGAATAAAGACATTAATAACCTGGCCAATTAGACGACCATGCTCTAATACAACTAATGTAACACCACTTTCTAACCCCAAGCAAATATAGCATAAACCAGAGTAAGATAGTTGTCATACTCAAAATTTTTACCTAAGATCCCACCTTCATTTGCATTTTTCATATAACATCAAGGTCACGAAATACAGTTGGTTTTTAACCCTCTCACCTTTGAGTATTGTTTATGCGGAGATTGTCAAGTGTTGTGAACATTTTATTTCATGCATCACTAACTTCTAATCCAATACAAAGGTGTGTCTTTTGCAGAGACAGGTCTGAATCAAGAAGTGTCAGGTGTTGCGCCTCAATTAGGGTTTCTAAGTCCTCAAGTGTTCAAGTATGTTGAATCACCAATTCTCAAAGACTACTTCATCAAAGTTTAGCCTTTAACCAAAAGCACAGTCAATATTTCATCATCACTGGCCCATATGTGCATCAATATGTCTGGGAATGCAAGGAAAGATCAAATTTGCAAGTCGATTCAAAGCAATTTAACCAAAAGTCAACAATTTCAAGATCAAGATAAAAAAAATTTATAACTTCTTCATTATTCAATATTTTTGAGTGCCTCTCTTTGTGTATGGCTCTCCTTGACACCGTATCTAACTTCTCTTTACAAGTCAAGAGCTAATTATGTGTGGAGGATCATCAGAATTTTGAACATTCTAGAGGTTATTTTGCGAATTTTGACCTAATCTCAAAATAGTTGTTCCCAACTTCCACGAATCATAACTTTCTCAATTTTTAATATTTTTTAGGCGATTCTTTATGCACACTGACATAAAAGATGTCGTCTATGAGTTTTCTTCAAGGATTGAGGACAAATTATGCTTTTAAAGTTATTTGAATCGTTATAGGTCATTTATTGATTTAAAATGTTCCTAACTTCTAATTCATGTCATAATTGTTTTCTTGATACAAGATGATAAGTTCGGGAATCCTTCGATTTTGTTTGTCGCTTGTCTCTGAACATTGGTTATTATGACTTGAAGATTTGATTTAAGGATTCATTTAATGATGCCTTAATTCCATATTTTTGAGTAATAAGGAGGGAATCATGGTTTGTGCAAGTTTGGAATCCATTTGTCTTTTGATATATCAAGAAAAGATTGTATGACAAGATTGCTTCAACTGGAATTCGATTTGGATTGAATATAAAATGGTTTCATAAGAAAGATTACAAGATCCATTCATAATCTTCCAAAAAATTCGAGAGACTTTCAGCAATATTTCATACAAGCTTCACCATTACAAAGAAGTTTCATGTCATTACTCAAGAATTCTAGAAGTTCACAAGATGTTCAAATGTTACAAAAATACAAAAAATAGACTTCATGGTAAATTCAATTCAATTCATGTTTCTCCAAGTTTCAAGTTATAATTACAAAAGAAATAATTTAGGTTTCTATTCCTAAGGCTTCATCTTCAAGTAATGAAAAAGAGTTCAAAGGTCCATGAAAACATGTCAAGAGCCCATAAAAAGATGCCAAAAAAAAATATGTCCACAAGAAACAAAGTCCCACTGCCTTGTTCTTGTCCAAGCTGCTCCAAAGCTTGCTGCACACAATAAAACAGTGATGCTACTCTGCTCATAACCAGTCCAAAATACCCTATCCAAAACCTATTATGGTCCAAGCTGCTCCAAAACCTGTTGTCCACAAACAACCCAAAAAAACCTGTCAAAAAGTCAGCTGCTACAACTACCCACAACACTCCAAAACTTGTCCAAAAGTAGTTCAAATTACATTAAAATGGCAATACAAAATCTGCAGCAAAAAGTGTTAAAACAATGCATCACAAAGAATTCAAATCCATCTCATTCTCCCCCTCAAAATCTCCCACACTTTTAATTCCAATTTCATCTCTCTCACCTATAAGTACAAGGCTTAGTAACAGAAAAAGGGAGAGAAGATTATTGGTATTAAAAGAAGACATACAGAGAAATCTCACTAAAAACCTTTTTCACTCAATTCCATCCAGTTATAGTATAACATGCAGAAAACCTTCGTATTCACGACACCATACCCAAATATCATACATCTTAAACCTTCACACAAATCACCTTCATCTTCAAAAATTACCCTCTCCCTGAACTCCATCTTCAACCTCACTCAACCTATATAATCATATCAAAAACAAAAAAAAAACCACCCTGCAACAACTCAAACCATAAATACCACCATGTGAAACCAGATCGAAACACTCCATATTACCACCACCATATTATTCTTACTACTTCAGTTTTTAATATCATCTTTCTCTTTAATAATAACATGACACACTATACCTCTAAAACAACAACACTGCATCGAAACACTCTTAGCCACACATCCAAGCAGATTCAACAATAACCTCTCCAAAATTGCAAATTTGTTGTACATCAAAACTGACAACCACTCAACACCGACACCATCCAAAATTGATTCAAGGCAACAACAAAAATACAGAAACAGAAAAGCTCACGCAGAAGAATAGAGAAAGAAGATTGAAAGCTAACCTGAAGAGAAATCATAAGAAAAAGGCTAGAAGCAGAGACGGTCGAAGGGCGACATTTTAAATCGTATCTGAATCACACCATTGTCGGAGTCGGGGATCCGTCGAACTAGCTCCGATTATGTCATTACAGCAACACTTACCAATCGCGCCACCAGAGTAATGCCTACTTACCACAACGAATCCTCCATTTCTGATTGTGAAGCCATCCACCTTGTGAAGCTCTCTAATTTGGTATTTTCTTCCACTTTTTTTGTTGATTAGCATTGGTGTTAATGTTTAAGTATGTGATTTAGATGTTTGAGTTACATTATTTTTTTATAATTTGAGAGGACGAAATCGGTTGGGTTTTAGAGAGGAGAAACATTTTGGTTGAGTTAAGATTAACAGAGAAATTTATGTTGTTGTCGGTTGAGGATTAGGACACAGGTAGATTCGATTAACTTAAGAAGAAGAAGAAGAAGAAGAAGAAGAAGAAGAAGAAGAAGAAGAAGAAGAAATTGGTTGAGGGGACAATGATTGAGAGAGGAAAAGTGTTTGGAGCGTGAGGACAACAGCAGAGAAAGAGTCGTTTCTTTTCTTTTTTCGTGAAAAAACATAAGAGAGACGTGCTACTTATTCTACTTAGGGTTCTCCAACCCACTGACTTCCATTTGAGTGGAGCTAGGTCTGAACCCGACCCTGTCCGGCCCAGCAGCTTTTTTTATTTGTGTTTGGTTATTTGTTTTTTATAGCATTTTGGGCTTCAACTCAGCTAGTTTTCCAAGCCCATCTGTATTTCTAACTTCACCTCACTTTTCTGTTTCACACCTCTTTTTAAATTAACTTAGTTTAGATTTTAAATAGTAAACTTAGAATTAATATAGTCTATATTTAAATTAGTAGTTTTATAATTAATTTGGTTTACATTTAAATTAGTTTAGATATAATTTAATAACTTTAAAATTTTATTTGATTTATAATTTTCATTTGATTTAGATTTAATTTAATAACTTTAAGATTTTTATTTGATTTAGATTTAATTTAATAACTTTAGAATTTTATTGGATTTATAATTTTCATTTGATTTTGATTTAATTTAATAACTTTAGAATTTTTATTTGATTTAGATTTAATTTAATAACTTTAGAATTTTTATTTCACTTAGATTTAGTTTGGTAACTTTAGAATTTTATTTGATTTAGAATTTTTATTTGATTTAGATTTAATTTAATAACTTTAGAATTTTTATTTGATTTAGATTTAATTTAATAACTTTAGAACTTTTATTCGATTTAGATTTAGTTTAGTAATTTTATAATTTTATTTGATTTAGATTTAATTTAATAACTGTAGAATTTTCATTTGATTTAGATTTAATTTAATAACGTTAGAATTTTTATTTGATTTAGATTTAGTTTAGTAATTGTAGAATTTTATTTGATTTAGATTTAGTTTAGTAACTTTGGAATTTTTATTTGTTTTAGGTTTAATTTATTAATCTTATAATTTTAATTTAGTTTAGATTTAATTTATTAATTTTTAATTTTTAATTTAGTTTAGATCTAATTTAGTAATTTTAGAATTATTTTTATAACCTTAGAATTTGTAGTTAGTTTAGAATTATTTTAGTAAGTAATCTTAGAATTTTAATTTAGTTTAAATAACTTCTTTAGATAATTAGTTACATTCTCTTTTATTTGTATTTAAATATCTCTGTCATTTCAATTTCTCAGTGTCTTTTGGTCATTAATCTGTTTCGTTAGATTGATTTTCTTGTGAATTTTCGAATGCTTATATTTTGATGTCCATTTTATTTTGCTCGCTCGATTTAATCCAAGAAAAGGATTGTCTTGTTGACTTTATGTTATTGTGTGTCTTTTTTATGCTTATATGTTTTGTTTGTCTTCCCTTTATTAAATCCCTCAAAATCTAATTTCAAACATACACCTCTTTAAACCAAAACCTAGACATTAGGTCGTTGCATTTTCAAAAATTCTTTTCGTATCTCCACACTCATTTAGCAAGCAAACTAATTTTAACTAAAAAACAGATATTTCAAAAGGTTCCTATAGGTTACTATAGATACATAGGGTGCTAGTACCTTCCCTTTGTATAACCAACCCCCGAACCTTTGATCTTTCAAATGTATTGTATTTTCTTTACTTTTAGTATTGTACTTACTTTGCAAATTTATGGGTTTTATTTCGCACTTTTCCCTTGGAAATAATAAAGCGCGGTGGCGACTCTTTCTTATTTGCAAGTCAAGTTAATTAATAGTTTGATCTACGATTTTCACCACTACAGAATTGATGACTCTTCTGGGGAGATTAAAAATACTCTAAGTGGATTAAACCTAATTTGTTATATTTGTTTTCGTTATTATTGATTGTGTGCTTATATGTGTTATTTTGTGGTTTCTTTGTGTGTTAATTACAACGGACAAGTCCTATACCCGGACTAAAGTACACTTAAGATAGGACAGGCGGTATAGTCATGTTAACTTTGAGGAGTAATCCCGAAAAGGAGGCATGAGATCCCCTACTCAGTGGAGGCCCCTTTGACTGTAGTATTTGTTTACCGAGTAATCGGGAAGACATTGCTACTTTCGACCTGGGAGCCAGAGAAGCTGAGAGCCGTAGAACTCTTAACCCATCTTGGCCTTTTAGATGTAGTGCGGAGACTATGACGGAGTAATCCAGAAGTAGTTGTCACGCGATGCTGCACTCAGATGAGTTTTTCCCGCACATATTACTAATTACCGAGTAATTGAGACGTTGGTAATATCCGAAGGAAGGATGTAGACTTTGGGAACCTTTTAAAACCTTGTTCGACAGATGATAATCCCTTAGCACATACATTGTATGTTTATTCTCACTCTTTGACTCCATGCTCGTGACGTTGAAGTTTTCAGCTTTGTTTATGACCTTTGTTGTACCCCAAAATTTTCCCTCCCATATTTCTCAAAACATTTCAAGAAAGATCCTCAAGTTGATCAAGGAAGTCAAAGGATTGACCAGACAAGCTCTCTCCTAAGACAATCTACCTCAAATTAGGGTTTCATGTTGCATCAAGATACTTGAGTCCAAGGCATCCCAAATTCTCACCAATTCCCTAATATGATCTCAAGATCATCCATGTCAAGTTTCAAGCCTTGCAGAGGAAGTTTGCTCAATCAATTACTCAAAGGCCTGAAAATCGACAGTGCTAGGGCAAAAGTCAATTGTGGCCCACATACAGTCAAACTTCAATATTTTAAGTCAATATCCTCATTTTGAAGTATATTTCATCATTTGATCAATGGTTGATCATGATTCATCAGGGATTTCTCATAATTCATCAAGAACCAAAAGTTGCTAAATTAGGGTTTTGTAGGAAAAGTCAACTCAACTTTGATCAAGCATAACTTTCTCATAGTTTATGCGAAATGACCCATCCAAAGCTCATTTTGAAGAGGATGACGTGCTCTATAATCCATCTTCAGCTCCCAAGTTCAAAACGTGCACTCACAAGAAGTTATGAATTTGGACATTATAGGTCATTTTGAAAAGTCAACAAAAACACTTTTTTTGTAAAAGCTTCATACAAGAGCATGGACTATAAAATTGATATGAGACCAAAAGGGTTACTTAGAGGACATCTCAATATTTCTAAAAAGTCCAAGAACACCTTCAAAGAGTCAAAATTGAGGAAGTTATACATTGGTGAAGTTGACCTTTTTTGCCAAATTGCCAAAAGTCAACTATGCCTAAAACTTCAAATTTTGTCAAATGGGCCCAATCGTTTTCACTTGTTTTAAGTTGGCAACATGGTCCACGAGCCCTAGCCTTTTCCACTTGTCATTATCTTGTTTATATTATTTATTTTGATTTTTATTTGAATTAAATCATTTTAAATTAAAACAAATCATATAAAATACAAAACCTTGAAAACTCAAGATTTTTTACATGATTCAGGTCTTAAATTCCAGCTAGCATGAGATCAAATTCGTGTAAAGGCATGGGTTGCACAAAAAGATTGAATTAGGCCATTTTTGGAAATATTTTAAGGTGAATCAAATCAAGATCAAGGGCATTGATGGAGGAAGATTGAGGCCAGGTTTTCAACCCTAATTCACTCCTCAATACATATAGAAGGAATACTGACCAAAAGAGGCTAGAGAAGGAGGCGTATGAACTAGAAACAAAACTTTAAAAAATAAGAAAAAGTGGTGAATCGAATTCCTACTTAGAGGTAATTTCCATATCCTTGGACCATCTCAATCACTTCCTGAGATCCCCAGCAAGCGAAAGCAATCAAAATCAAGCGTTTCCAGGCCCTATATCGCGCTGTAAGTCCATCACGACATCCATGTATTTTTGAATTCGGTTTGCATGATTTAGGCATTGATAGCATGAATTAATCATATATTATTGATCCATAGAACATTTGCAAGCTTTCTGTATTCTTTAATTGTGTTTTCATGGCTTGTATGAAGTTTCACCATTATTAGGGTTTACAAGCTCGCTTTGGGGTTTCTTAATCTAGGCAAAATTGGGCCATGAAAGAGGCACCATTGTGCTCAGCAAATCCAGATGAGTCCATTCATGGCCCTGGTAGTCATTTATATCACTTGTATTTGATTTTGAGAAATTGCAGGGTTGTAGCGACGGACGTTGTCCGTAGGTAAAGGTTTCCAAAACTTTTAGCCACGGAGAGAGGAGGGAGACGAAGACGTGGCAAGCCATCACTCGTCCATTTGAATTTTCGCGCTAATATTTTATTATTTCGTTTGTTTATTTTATATTAATTCTTGTTTATATTACATACAACAAAAACAAGTGGCGCAGTTGGTTACAGGATATGTGCAAAACGCTTCAGGACCTGGGTTCGAATCCCAGGTCCCCCACTTTTCTCATATTATTTTCTTTCAGGCAATCTCATGCGTACACAACACTAGGGACCACCATATATCCTCATCATCCAGCCATTGGACCTCCTGGAAGCTAGATCTGAAGGCTAGCATATGAGAGACCACCATGGGGCCTAGTCAACGCAACATACTGAATCCAAAAAGTCAAGCGTGGACCTCCATCTTTTGGGCCCAGAAATTATTTCTCACACCCCCAATTTTGCTCAGGCCCAAACTCCTTTCTCTATTTTTCTTTTTATATTTACTTTACTTAATTTAATTTAATTTAATTTAATTTAATTTATTTTACTAACCAATCAATTATTTTTTTTTATCAAAAAATCATAAAAAATAATACTTTTCACAAATTAGATTTAAGATATTTATTTTTTATACAAAAAATTAATTAATTTAATTAGGTTATTAATTTTAGATAATTTTAATTCTTTTTTCAAATAAATTAACAAATAATTAGGAAATTAGGGTTTTGACTAAATTTAATTATATTTTATTTTTCCTAAAATAATCAAAAACCACAAAATAGGCCATGTAATTATTTTCATTAATTAATTTAATTAATTAATTAATTTTTTTTATTTTATTTAGAAAACCTAATTCTTTTCTTAAAAAATAATTAAAAACACCAAAAACATTTTTCTTTTAATTAGGTTAAAAAGGGTCAAAACCCTAATTTCGTATCGTTTCTAATTTCATCACGCACACTTTATTATTTTATTATTTTTATCCATATTCATGTATCTGTTCACAAGTTGTAATAGTTAATTAGGACGTTTATTTTCATTTGTCGTTTTATTTTTAAAGGGTTTGTTTTTTACTATGTAAATACCCGAAGCCTTGTAATAGTGTAGTTTAATTTCCACATTTTAAATTCCGCAAAATATAACTGTTAGATGTATGATATTAGGACGCATGACAAGAATGTATGATTAATTGTAAAACAGTTAGATAACCCTAAAATGTGCAAAGATAATAAATCGGAAATTGAATCACTCGTACATGCGCACTCCTAGGGTACACTCCCACTTGGTTGCCTTTGAAAAACGGTCATTGAGTATAGGGTATTTTAGTGGTCACCCTTTTGTCCAAAGATCAAAGTTGCCTCGGAAAGGTTGCCTCGGATATTGTTGCCTCGGATAATTGATCTAAGACATTAGGGTTATTACTAAGACGTCCTAACATTGCTTTAGTGACCGTACGTCCCTTTCGAATTGACCCTCAAAACTCCAACGACGATGCTACCTACTCACTAATAGTGGGATAGCGTTGTCTAAAGAAAACAAACATAGAACGATTCTTTTTTCGAGTAGGTATATTAGTTATTAAGTACTTGCTCATTCCAAACAAAATTTTCACACTTACACTCCTTTACAAGCAAAGTTTTTAAAAACACTTCATTACACTCTTGAAGACAAAAGCAAGAGTTAAATCGAAGTCAAAACAAAAGCTTTTCAAATCACACAAACACAAAGAAAACAATTTTGAAAATGATGAGCAAGTACCTAAGAGCTCGTAGATAACTATGGATAGAAAGGGTGCTAATACCTTCCCTTTCTATAATCTACCCCCCGTACTCAGAAATATCTCGAAAAAGGAATTTTTCTGTGCTTTTTTCCTTTCCTTGTTGGATAAAATAAAATTCGGTGGCGACTCTTGCTTACCGCGACATTTTGCGAACACAAACGCAAAACGCAAACCAGCAAATTCCTAAAAAAAAAGGGAAACAAGTTCTGGTTCTGGCCACCGTATCACAGAACTGGCGACTCTGCTGGGGATATTAATAAGTGGGGTGTACCTTAGGATTAGTTCATCATATTGTTTTCAATTGTTTGATTTGATTGCTTTATCTTTGTGGGCTTTGTATCGGAGTTACTATAGATCCTAACCCGGATCTGGGGGACACCTTTTAGGTAAGCAGCAATAGACTGTGAGGGAACTGTACGGCGTAGACCGATACGGTTGAAGCAGTAGCTATGTTGGTGTGACACATTAGTTGGTACCAATATCCCTTGTGGAGCAACAAGGAGAGTATGGAGATGTTAATGGATCATTAAGCATCAACTGACCTTAGAACCTATAATTGACCAACTTGGCCATAGAAAGTAGCAGTATGCTACACTCATTGAGACCATACTCTCGAGATGGTTCCGGCCGCAAGAAAAGATTGTGTGACTGGAATTATGATCGATGGAGGATGGTCAGTGATATTTAGAACCTCTAGAACCCGGATACTATTATTAGGATATGTTGAACCAACTAAACTGCAAGAGGGTAATACCTAAACTCCATGCTAGCCTGAAATTTAAGGGCTCTTGTGTGACTTGTTTGCCTTTACCATGTTCGGTATCTGTGATACCTGTTGTGTGTTTCATCATGACATCATGCATCATGACATCGCATGCATATTTCATCAGACTAACCATTTCAAAGACCAGGGGGATTCATCTTTGTTATGTTTTGCAGATCATGGCTTCTATGCGCAGAAATACCATTCGAATCAGCTTCGTGCAAATCCCTGCTCAGCTCAGAGAGTTAGCCTCAAAGGTTCCTGATACTTCTTCCTTTGTTAGAAGACATGGGCATCTCCTTAGCTTGGTCACTTCAAAGTTGGATGAACAAATTATGAGTGTGTTATTCCAATTCTTTGATCCATTGCATCATTGTTTCACCTTCCCGGATTATCAGCTAGTCCCTACTTTGGAGGAGTTTTCTGATTTGTTGGGCATATATATTCTAGAGCAGACACCCTTTACAGGTTTGGAAATAGCTCCTAGGCCAGAGGATATTGCTTCAGCCCTACATCTAAAAATGGCTGATGTAATATCTAACTGGGAGACTCGGAGCGAGATTAAAGGTTTCTTGGCTAAGTTTTTGATCGATCAAGATCAACTGTTCTGGGATAACTTGGACTTTCAAGCATTTTAAGACATCCTGGCTCTCCTCATCTACGGCTTGGTTCTTTTCCCAAATCTAGATTCTTTCATAGACGTGAACACGGTCAAGATCTTCATGTCTCGTAACCCAGTGCCTACTCTTCTAGGTGATATTCTACATGCTCTCTATACTCGTACCGTGCGAAGAAGGGGGACCCTCTTGTGTTGTACGCCGCTGCTGGAGAGGTGTTTTATTTCGCACCTCACCAAGTCTTTTTTGAGGAATGAGAAAGGTGTAGGTTGGGCTTATAGAATCATGTCCCTTGCTCATACGGACATCCTTTGGAGTTCTAAAGATATGGAAAGAGTAGTTATCATTGATCGATATGGGGAATACCCTAATGTTCTGTTGCTTGGAATTAGAGGGGGTATCACCTATAGTCCTTGTTTGGCTCTACAACAGTTTGGACGCGCTCAGAGAGATGGTCCCCATGAGCTGCTGCTTACAGGCATTGTCTTTGATTACAAGGGGTGTTGAGGGACATCACCGTAGGTTTATACGAGCTTGGGGAACGCTGAACAGGTCTGACCCACATGATCTAGGAATGAAGACTTCTCTCCAAATGCAACCATATCTCCAGTGGGTTCGAGCCCATGCCCAAAAGCTGGGGATGCCATATGAAGCTGTTTTGCCGGTGATTATAGAGCATACTGATGAAGAAGGTGTTCCTTATACGGTCCTCCATCCATACATTCCTACTGATATTGGGGCATTGAAGAGATCTTGGATCCAGCTAAAGGAAGAAAGGGATACCTACAAAGAGAAGTATCATGAGAAGGAAAGGAAGATCCTGAAGCTTACAATGCAGCTTGAGAACGAAAGGACAATCAACGATTATGTCAGCACGAAGGTAAAACGACCATGGGATTTCTGATGTTTTTTATTTTAGATTTGCTTTTCAGTATTTCTTTTGTAACGCCTTAAAGGCATTTGTTAAACATTGTTATAAGTTTTAATCTAATAGAGTGTGTTTTATTTTGGTTTACAAATTTGAATCTCCCTAAGTCTTTGAAATCATTTCATACGCATTCCATTCCCATGCACCTCATTACAGTTACCATTACAGGTTTCTCATCTTCTTCGCTGTTTATTTCAGCAACCATGTCTTCTGAAACACACACTGATCAAGACATCAAGGCTCTTCAAGCTCAGAATTCTCAGTTCCAAGAGATGTTCTTGAACTTGGCCAAGAGTCAACAAGATTTGAAGACTCTTATCTTGAAGGACAAGAAGAAGAAGAAGAAGAAGAAGAAGAAGAAGAAGAAGAAGAAGAAGAAGAAGAAGAAGAATAAGAAGGTGGTCCTGCTGAATATGGGTCACAGATTTGGGAACAGGTTGCGAGAGGAAGTTGATTTGTCTCATTCATCTGGAGGAGGAGAGAATCAAGAGGAAAGGAAGGCTCCTAGTCCTGTGGTTTCTGACAATGACACAAATTTTGATGAAGACCAGTATCCTCCTGCCGAGGATAGGTATAAGTAACTCGAAGACCGGTTGAGTGCAATGGAGATCCAGAAGATACCTGGGTTGGACTTCGGAGATTTGGGTTTGGCATTTGGGGTGGTGATCCCCCACAAGTTTAAAGCTCCTGTCTTTTCTAAGTACAATGGAGTATCTTGTCCGAAGCTACACCTCCGCTCGTATGTCAAAAAGATTCAACCATATACTGCTGATAGGAACCTGTGGGCTCATTTCTTTCAAGATAGTCTATCAGGGACTCAACTTGAATGGTTCTATCAATTAGAAGGAGCTAATGTCTGCAACTGGGAGGACCTCGCTGCTGCTTTTTATAAGTAATACCAATATAATGCCGACCTTGCTCCCACGCGTACTCAACTTCAGGGTATGTCTATGGGTACAGGCGAAGGCTTTAAGGACTACACTCAGAAGTGGAGAGATCTTGCTGGAAGAGTACAACCCCCTCTATCTGATAAGGAGTTGGTGGATATGTTTCTTGGGACTTTGTCTGGTCCATATTTCAATCATTTGATCGGGAGTTCATCGTCTGGGTTCACTAAATTGATTTTGACTGGGGAGAGAGTTGAAGCCGGTATCAAGAGTGGCAAGATACAGAAAGGTGCTTCATCAAGTACAGAGAAGAAGCAATTCAAGAAAGAAGCTAGTGCAGTATACAGCTCGAGGAGCCAGAACCAACCTGAATGCCGCCAAGCAGTTAATGCGGTAGTAATATCAAGACCGACTGTTGCCCCACAACGCAACAATCAGTAAAGAGTAGAGAGGCTGCAAAGGCAGTATACTCGGCTCAGTATGACCCTATCTCAAATTCTGCCGCAATTGTTGAAAACTAACTTGGTGACTCTAAGGGAAGCTCCAAAGAATCCCAGTACTACATCACCGCTGTATAATCCGAACGCCCGCTGTGCTTATCACACCGATAGCCCAGGGCATGATACAAACAACTACTGGGCCTTGAGGAATAAGGTACAAGATTTGATTGAAGCTAAAGAGATTGAATTTGACGCACCAGAAAAACCTAATGTCATGACTGCTCCTATGCCCAAACATGGAGTAAATGTTGTGGATGATGATTCATTTGTAACCTCTGTGGAAAACGTTTCCACTCTGTTGATGACAGTGAAGAAGAACTTATTATCAGGCGGTTTATTTCCGAGATGTGGCGAAGGTTGCCATCTATGTTCCATCCTACCTATTGGTTGCCATTTATTGAAGTTAGGTGTTCAGCGCCTGATGGATAACAAAGAAATCTTATTCGAGAAAACTTTGGTTCCATTGATTCCTGTTGAAGATGTTTCCATAATAACCATTTCCGCCAATCCTTCCAAGGCTTCCTCGAGAAATCCTGTTAGGATTACATCCGTTCCGAGAGTTGCTCCATTGATCATTACTATCCCTGGTCCTATCCCGTACACTTCGGATAAGGCTGTCTCGTGGCACTATGGGGCCGATGTGTATTATCATGGGATCAAACAAGACTTGAAGGTTGAAGAGGCTGATACTGATGTCAACAATATTGTTGGGTGTAGCAAGGTCACCCGAAGCGGAAGACTTTTCTCCCCTGATATCTCCCCACCAAATGTTCGGAAGCCTGTTTCTATTTCACCTGCCAGTACATCTGCTATTGTCCCTGTTCATGTTCCAATCATTACCCCTGTCGCCGAGTCATTTGACACTCGGGGCAAAGAGATCACTGGTGAGCCTTCTCGGATGGAAGCACCGAAGAAGATTATTGTTGAAACCTCTAGACAGGAGATAGAGGAAATTTTAAAGATCATCAAAAAGAGAGACTACAACATAGTCGAACAGCTGGGGCAAACCCCGTCGAAGATCTCCATGTTATCTTTATTGTTGTGCTCAGAAGCCCATGTTAAGGCTTTAATTGCTTTCTTGAAAAATACGCATGTGCCGCAGGAAACATTTGTTGATCAATTCAAAGACTGTGTGGCTAGTTTGACAGCTGACAACGGGTTGGGTTTCTCCAACGCAGATCTAACTGCCAAAGGAAAGAATCACAATGACACTTTGCATGTTTCGATTGAGTGCAGGGGAACTACTCTGGCTCACGTGCTGGTGGATACTGGGTCCTCGTTAAATGTTTTACCCAAGAAAGCGTTAGACCGGTTGGACTGTGAAGGGTTGGTTTTGAAGCCAAGTAATATTGTGGTTAGGGCCTTTGACGGGTCCAAAAGGATGGTGCATGGGGAGGTGGATGTCCCTGTTAAGGTTCGTTCCCAGATGTTCGCGTCTACATTCTATGTGATGGACATTCGACCATCTTATTCTTGTTTGTTGGGTCGCCCGTAGATTCATAAAGTTGGGGCAGTGACTTCCACGCTCCATCAGATGTTAAAATATCTAGTGAAGGGGAAAATTGTTACAGTACAAGGAGAAGAGGAGTACATGGTGAGCAACCTTAACTCTTTTCGGTATGTGGAGATGGATGGTGAGTTCATTGAAACCTCGTGTCAGAATTTTGAAGAAGTCCCCCAGACTCTGGCGTCGACTGAAACTGTTGCTGAAGATCCTCCAATGAATATGGCTTCCCTCAAGGATGCCCGGGATATTATTGAAAAAGGTGGGTGTGATAATTGGGGACAACTCCCTGACTTTGCCTACAAGACTGACAAGTTTGGTTTGGGTTTTACTGCAGAAGCTCAAAGGGTTGTTCGGCATGCGCGGATTGGAAGACCTCCCCTGCATATCAGTAATCCGAAAGTGAATGCAATTGAGGATGATGATGAAGAGTCTGAGTTTGACAGCTGGATTTACCCGACTACCGACGGCGGATTAAGCAATTGGACGGCGAAGGACTTCGTGCCCATTTCTTTTATTACACAGTAATAGACTTTTGTTTTGATATTTGTAACAGACAGTTTTAAACTTTATGGCCCGGTGCCTTGCCCGAGACACCGTGGCTTTGTTTGTGAGGGCTTAATATTTGTCATTTCCATATATCATCAATAAAGCATTGGACGTTCTCTTGCATTACAAATTTTGCGCTCTTTGTTTTTCTATCTTGCACTTTATTAAAACAGCTATAGTCTTACACACACTCACATATCATAATACAGGTCCACATCCACTCTGGATCCCACTGATAACGACTCTGCTACTTCCAGTTATGACTTTGAAAGTCCGATCAACCAAGCAGAGGACAAAAGTGAGGATGATTGCGAAGTGCCTGGTGAACTTGCTAGACTGTTACTTCAGGAAGAGAGGGCCATACAACCCCATGAAGAACCTGTGGAACCAGTAAATCTGGGTACAGAGGAAGACAAGAAAGAGGTTAAGATCGGTGCAAATCTAGAGTCTAGCGTCAAGCAACGGTTGATACAGATGCTGTGTGACTATGTTGATATCTTCGCTTGGTCTTATGAAGATATGCCTGGGTTGGATACCGATATTGTGGTTCATCGCTTGCCAACCAAAGAAGACTGTCCTCCAGTGAAACAGAAGGTTCACTGAATGCGCCCAGAGATGTCTGAGAAAATCAAAGTTGAGGTTATGAAACAGTTTGATGTCGGTTTTCTAGTAGTTACTTCTTACCCACAGTGGGTTACCAACGTGGTTCCAGTGCCGAAGAAAGATGGTAAGGTTCGAATGTGTGTTGACTATAGGGATCTGAACAGGGAAAGCCCCAAGGATGATTTCCCTCTACCTCACATTGATGTTCTGGTCGACAACACCGCACAGCATAAGGTCTTTTCCTTTATGGATGGTTTCTCCGGTTACAATCAGATTAAGATGGCTCCCGAGGATATGGAGAAGACAACCTTTGTTACGCAGTGGGGTACCTTTTGCTACAAAGTTATGCCATTCGGATTGAAGAATGTTGGGGCAACGTATCAGTGCGCCATGGTCGCTTTGTTTCATGACATGATTCATCATGAGATTGAGGTATACGTTGATAACATGATTGCAAGGTCCCAGACTGAAGAAGAACATCTTGACCATCTCCAGAAGCTATTTGACAGGTTGAAGTTGTACAAGCTAAGGTTAAACCCGAACAAGTGCACCTTCGGGGTGAGGTCTGGTAAGCTGCTGGGTTTCGTCATTAGTGATAAAGGTATTCAAGTGGATCCTGCAAAGGTGAAGGCTATACAGGAAATGCCAGCTCCCCGAACAGAAAAAGAAGTCAGAGGCTTTCTGGGACGTCTGAACTACATTGCCCGATTCATCTCACACCTGACCGCTACTTGTGAGCCAATCTTCAAGCTGCTGAAGAAAGATCAAGTGGTAAGATGGAATGATGAATGTCAGGCCTCTTTCGAAAGGATTAAGGAATATCTCCAAGAGCCTTCTATTCTGATGCCTCCAGTTGAAGGAAGGCCTTTAATTTTATACTTGCCAGTACTCGACAATTCGATGGGGTGTGTGTTGGGGCAGCATGACGAGTATGGCCGAAAAGAGCGTGTTATTTACTACCTTAGCAAAAAGTTTACCGACTGTGAGACCCGATACTCACTACTTGAGAAAACTTGTTGCGCTTTGGCATGGGCTGCTCGCCGGCTGAGACAGTATATGCTCACTCACACTACTCTATTGATATCAAAGATGGATCCAATCAAGTATATCTTCGAAAAGCCTGCCTTGTTCGGAAGAATAGCAAGATGGCAGATGATCTTGACTGAGTATGACATCCAATACACAACCCAAAAGGCAATCAAGGGGAGTGTGTTGGCAGATCATTTGGCGCATCAGGCAGTGGATGATTACCAGTCTATAAACTTCGAGTTTCCGGATAAGAATATCATGTTGGTGACTGACTGTGAAACACCTGGACCGGATGAAGGACCTGAGGAAGGATCCCAATGGTCTATGTATTTTGATGGAACTTCAAACGCTTTGGGTAATGGAATTGGCACCGTGATCATATCTCCCGAAGGCTGTCATACTCCATTTACCGCCCGATTATGTTTTAACTGCACCAACAATATGGCGGAGTATGAAGCATGCATCTTGGGCCTTCGAGCAGCTATTGACCTAAGGATTAAGTTCTTAAGTGTATTCGGAGATTCCGCTCTCGTGATCAGTCAGATCAAAGGCGAGTGGGATACGAAGCACCCAAATCTTATTCCTTACAAAGAGTATGTATTGACGTTGCTTTCGCACTTCGAGGAGATAACCTTTGAGCACTTCCCCAGGGAGGAGAATCGGTTAGCGGACGCGCTAGCTATGATGTCTTCTATGTTCAAGGTTAGATGGGACAATGAGGCTCCCCAGATTACCATTGAGAGGTTGGACGAACCTACACATTGCTGTGATATTGAGACTGAAGAAGTAACAGATAACCCTGGTTTCACGAGGTAAAAAGGTATCTTGAGGCTCAGGAATATCCCGAGGGTGCATCTATTAATGATAAGAAGTTTCTGAGGAGGTTTTCGGCGAAGTTCCTCATCAGCAATGGTATCCTTTACAAACGTAATTATGATTCAACCTTACTGCGATGTGTGGATAAGAACAAGGCCGAAAAGATCATGGTAGAGTTACATGAAGGTACTTTCGGGACTCATTCCAGTGGACATACCATGGCAAAGAAGATCCTACGGGCAGGATATTATTGGTCTACCATGGAAGCCGATTGTTATCAGCATTCTCAGACCTGTCATAAGTGCCAAGTCTATGCTGATAAGGTGTATATCCCTCCAGTTCCTCTGAGCATCTTGACATCTCCTTGGTCTTTTGCAATGTGGGGCATCGATATGATTGGTGAGATCAGACCTACTACGTCCAACGGGCATCGTTTCATCCTGGTAGCAATTGACTACTTTACCAAGTGGGTTGAAGCAGCTTCTTTTGCTACAGTAACCAAGAACGTCGTGGCACGGTTTATTCGGCACAATTTGATCTGTCGGTATGGCGTACCCGAGAGGATCATTACGGACAATGGTACAAATCTCAACAATACAATGATCACCGAGCTCTGCAAGCAGTTCAAGATACAGCATCACAACTCTTCTCCTTACCGGCCGAAGATGAATGGGGCTGTTGAAGCGGCTAATAAGAACATCAAGAAGATCGTGCAGAAGATGACGGTGACATACAAAGATTGGCACGAGATGTTACCATTTGCTCTTCATGGGTACCGTACTTCAACACGAACTTCAACAAGGGCAACACCTTACTCTTTAGTGTATGGCATGGAAGCAGTCTTACCTATTGAAGTTCAGATATCCTCTCTTCGGATTATGAAGGATGCAGGTTTGAGCGAGGACGACTGGATCCAGACCCGGCTTGGTCAGCTGAATCTAATCAACAAAAAGAGACTTTCTACTATTTTTCATGGTCAAACGTATCAAAAGAGGATGATCAAGGCATTTAACAAGAAAGTTAGACGACAAGAGTATCAAGTTGGGGATCTGGTAATCAAGCGCATCATATTACCTCAAGGTGATCCCAGGGGCGAATGGCCCCCTACGTATGAAGGGTCATTTGTGGTTAAGAACATTTTATCAGGAGGAGCTATGATTCTAACCACCATGGATGGTGACGATCTTCTTCACCCCGTCAATGCAGACATAGTGAAAAAATACTACGCATAATCAAAGACCCGCTAGGTCGACTGGCCTAGGCAAAAATAAGGGCTTCCCGGCGAACCAAAAGGGTTCGGGCAAAAATAAGGGATGAAAATGAAAAAATGTACACCCGGCAAGTCGAAAACCTGAAAAGGCGACTTGGTTAAAAAAGGGTATCCCGGTGGACTGAAAACCCGAAAGGGCGGTCCAGGAAAAAATTAGGGATTAAAGCGTAACGATATGTCTCATTGGATCACCTTGTAACCAAACTTCGGTATCGACTATCAAGCTCGAACGACACTAATCAATCTGATCTACCTTCAACCAAGTAGCAAAGTGATGAGATGCTCAAGGATATAAAGGCAATAGCAGAGTTGGAACCCAGTGGAATTGTTCACGTAGCTGATTTTCTTTGTTTTTCACAAATTGTATAAACTCTATTGTTCGGCGGAGTTCTCTTACTAGGACGTCATCCTCTTGTACAAAAAACGCCTATTTTACAGGCCGACTTCAAGATCAATACAATTTATTTTCACAAAGAAATTTCAAATTATTTTTCTTTTTTCTGTTTTGTTTTGCGAGAACATCCAATGTTTCATTTTTGATATATGCATTTGACAATAATTGCTGCTCATAAATATTTACATGCGAAACAAAAAACGATTACTCGTAATATCAGAAATAGGGGCAAATAAGAAATGTCTAAACCATACAATTGCTCTATCCACCAGGTATAGGGATAGACTTAGTTGGAGAAAACAATTAAAGGTACTTTCACTCCCCGCAGAGTAAGGAAAAGACAGTGACCTTAGCAGGTCCCGAACAGGACATCACTCTCCCCAGCTAAGGTTCACCATCGCGAATGAATCGGCAATATTCTCCCCAAGCAGAGTTAATCTATCATCAGCACAAGAAAATTATCCTCGGTGGAGTTTGGAGATTTCTCCCCAATAGACTCTGGAGGATTTTCCCCAGTAGAGTCTAAAAGATTATCCCCAATGAAGTTGCCATTAGAAAATCATCCCCAGCGGAGTTCATTCCTTTCACAAACAAAAACTCAATCCCCAATAGGGTTCATCATCGCCAACAACGTTAATTCATCCCCAGCCGAGTTTATTTCTCCAAATCAACAGGTCCTCTAGCAGAGTTTGTCCTCCCTACAGAGTCATTTCCTCGTCAGTTTATTCCCCAGCGGAGTTGTTTTTTCCCACAAGATTATTTCCTTGCCAGTTTATTCTTCAGCAGGATTATTCTCACAATCACCTTCATTCATTATCCCCATCAAAAACGAAGAATTCAACTCTTTTCTCCAACAGCAAGTCGGGATTTATTTTCCCCATCCAGACGATGTCATACAAACATTTGCATATCCATGCATCATGACATACGGATAAACATCATACAACACAATCTCATTTATTTTTAGAACATCATTGCTTGATACATGTCATGCATTACATACAACTAACCTTTACCTTTCAGGAAAGATACAATCAAATTCTCACGAAATTCAAGCTATGAAGCCCGGATTCTACCGGATAATAGTTTAATCCCCAGCAAACCGTGAAGCCCGGATTACGACCGGATAGCAAGTTTAATCTCATCTCCCCAGTAAGTCACTGTAAAGCCTGGATTACGACCAGATAGCAATCGGTCTTATCACTATGAAGCCTGGACCACGACCAAATAGTAGTTCATTCTCAACTTTCCTCTTTGATAGAGATGATTCCTTAGTAGAATAACGGACGACCGAAGTTCCTAAATTTCAACAGAGATGGTTCCTCAGTAGAATAACGGACGACCAAAGTTCCTAAATTTCAACATAGATGATTCCTCAGTAGAATAACGGACGACCGAAGTTCCTAAATTTCAACAGAGATGATTCCTCAGTAGAATAAAGGACGACTGAAGTTCCTAAATTTCAACAAAGATGATTCCTCAGTAGAATAACGGACGACCGAAGTTCCTAAATTTCAACAGAGATGATTCCTCAGTAGAATAACGGACGATCGAAGTTCCTAAATTTCAACAGAGATGATTCCTCAGTAGAATAACGGATGACCGAAGTTCCTAAATTTCAACAGAGATGATTCCCTCAGTAGAATAACGGACGGATGAAGTTCCTAAATTTCAACAGAGATGATTCCTCGGTAGAATAACGGACGACCGAAGTTCCTAAATTTCAACAGAGATGATTCCTCGGTAGAATAACGGACGACCAAAGTTCCTCAAATTAGGGTTTCATGTTGGATCAATATACTTGAGTCTAAGGGATCCCAAATTCTCACCAATGCCCTAATATGTTCTCAAGATAATCCATGTCAAGTTTCAAGCCTTGCAGAGGAAGTTTGTTAAATCAATTGCTCAAAGGCCTGAAAATCGACTATGCTAGGGAAAAAGTCAATTGTGGCCCACATACAGTAAAACTTCAAGATTTTTGGTCAATATCCTCATTTTTAAGTATATTTCATCATTTTATCAATGGTTGATCACGATTCATCAGGGATTGCTCATAATTCATCAAGAACCAAAATTTGCTAAATTAGGGTTTTGTATGAAAAGTCAACTCAACTTTGACCAAGCATAACTTTCTTATACTTTATGAGAAATGACCCATACAAAGCTCATTTTGAAGAGGATGACATTCTCTACAATCCATCTTCATCTCCCAAGTTCAAAATATGCACTCACAAGAAGTTATGAATTTGGACATTATAGGTCATTTTGAAAAGTCAACAAAAACACCTTTTTTGTCAAAGATTCATACATGAGCATGGAATATCAAATTGAGATAAGATAAAAAGGGTTGCTTAGAGGACATCTCAAGCTTTCTAAAAAGTCCAAGAACATCTTCAAAGGGTCAAAATTGAGGAAGTTATACATTGGTGAAGTTGACCTTTTTTGCAAAATTGCCAAAAGTCAACTATGCCTAAAACTTCAAATTTTGCCAAATGGGCCCAATCTTTTTCACTTGTTTTAATTTGGAAACATGGTCCACGAGCCCTAGCCTTTGCCACTTTTCATTATCTTGTTTATATTATTTATTTTGATTTTTATTTGAATTAAATCATTTTAAATCAAAACAAATCATATAAAATCCAAAACATTGAAAACTCGAGATTTTTTACATGATTCAGGTCTTAAATTCCAGCTAGCATGAGATCAAATTCGTGTAAAGGCATGGGTTCCACAAAAATATTGAATTAGGCCATTTTTGGAAAGATTTTAAGGTGAATCAAATCAAGATCAAGGGCATTGATGGAGGAAGATTGAGGCCATATTTTCAACCCTAATTCACTCCTCAATACATATAGAAGGAATGCAGACCAAAAGAGGCTAGAGAAGGACGCGTATGAACTAGAAACAAAACTTGAAAAAACAAGAAAAAATGGTGAATCGAATTCCTACTTAGAGGCAATTTCAAGATCATTGGACCATCTCAATCACTTCCTGAGATCCCCAGCAAGCGAAAGCAATTAAAATCAAGCGTTTCTAGGCCCTATATCGCGTTGTAAGTCCATCACGACATCCATGTATTTTTGAATTCGGTTTGCATGATTTAGGCATTGATAGCATGAATTAATCATATATTATTGATCCATAGAAAATTTGCAAGCTTTTTGTATTCTTTAATTGTGTTTTCATGGCTTGTATGAAGTTTCACCATTATTAGGGTTTACAAGCTCGCTTTGGGGTTTCTGAATATAGGCAAAATTGGGCCATGAAAGAGGCATCATTGTGCTCAGCAAATCCAGACGAGTCCATTCATGGCCTTGGTAGTCATTTATATCACTTGTATTTGATTTTGAGAAATTGCAGGGCTATAGCGACGGACGTTGTCCGTAGGTAAAGGTTTCCAAACCTTTTAGCCACAGAGAGAGGAGGGAGACGAAGACGTGGCAAGCCATCACTCGTCCATTTGAATTTTCGTGCTAATATTTTATTATTTCGCTTGTTTATTTTATATTAATTCTTGTTTATATTACATACAACAAAAACAAGTGGCGCAGTTGGTTACAGGGTAGGTGCAAAACGCTTCAGGACCTGGGTTCAAATCCCAGGTCCCCCACTTTTCTCATATTATTTTCTTTCAGGCAATCTCATGCGTACACAACACTAGGGACCACCATATATCCTCATCATCCAGCCATTGGACCTCCTGGAAGCTAGATCTGAAGGCTAGCATATGAGAGACCACCATGGGGCCTAGTCAACGCAACATACTGAATCCAAAAAGTCAAGCGTGGACCTCCATATTTTGGGCCCAGAAATTGTTTCTCACACCCCCCATTTTGCTCAGGCCCAAACTCCTTACTCTATTTTTCTTTTTATATTTACTTTATTTAATTTAATTTATTTATTTTATTTTACTAACCAATCAATTATTTTCTTTTTATCAAAAAATCATAAAAAATAATACTTTTCACAAATTAGATTTAAGATATTTATTTTTTATACAAAAAATTAATTAATTTAATTAGGTTATTAATTTTAATTCTTTTTGCAAATAAATTAACAAATAATTAGGAAATTAGGGTTTTGACTAAATTTAATTATATTTTATTTTTCCTAAAATAATCAAAAACCACAAAATAGGCCATGTAATTATTTTCATTAATTAATTTAATTAATTAATTGATTTTTGTATTTTATTTAGAAAACCTAATTCTTTTCTTAAAAATAATTAAAAACACCAAAAACATTTTTCTCTTAATTAGGTTAAAAAGGGTCAAAACCCTAATTTCATATCGTTTCTAATTTCATTGCGCACGCTTTATTGTTTTATTATTTTTATCCATATTCATGTAACTGTTCACAAGTTGTAATAGTTAATTAGGACGTTTATTTTCATTTGTCATTTTATTTTTAAAGGGTTTGTTTCTGGCTATGTAAATACCCGAAGTCTTGTAATAATGTAGTTTAATTTCCGCATTTTAAATTCCGCAAAATATTAACTGTTAGATGTATGATATTAGGATGCATAACAAGAATGTATGATTAATTGTAAAACAGTTAGATAACCCTAAAATGTGCAAAGATAATAAATCTGAAATTGAATCACTCACACATGCGCACCCCTAGAGTACACTCCCACTTGGTTGCCTTCGGTAAACGGTCATTGAGTATAGGGTATTTTAGTGGTCATCCTTTTGTCCAAAGATTAAAGTTACCTCGAAAAGGTTGCCTCGGATATTGTTGCCTCGGATAATTGATCTAAGACATTAGGGTTATTACTAAGACGTCCTAACATTGCTTTAGTGACCGTACGTCCCTTTCGAATTGACCCTCAAAACTCCAACGACGACGCTACCTACTCACTAATAGTGGGATAGCGTTGTCTAAAAGAAACGAACATAGAACGATTCCTTTTTCGAGTAGGTAGATTAGTTCTTAAGTACTTGCTCATTCCAAACAAATTTTTCACAGTTACACTCCTTTACAAGCAAAGTTTTCAAAAACACTTCATTACACTCTTGAAGACAGAAGCAACAGTTAAATTGAAGTCAAAACAAAAGCTTTTCAAATCACACAAACACAAAGAAAACAATTTTGAAAATGATGAGCAAGTACCTAAGAGCCCGTAGATAACTACGGATAGAAAGGGTGCTAATAACTTCCCTTTCTATAATCTACCCCCCGTACTCAGAAATATCTCGAAAAAGGAATTTTTTTGTGCTTTTTTCCTTTCCTTGTTGGATAAAATAAAAGTTGGTGGCGAATCTTACTTACCGCGACATTTTGCAAACACAAACGCAAAACGCAAACCAGCAAATTCCTTAAAAAAAAGGAAAACAAGTCCCGGTTCTGGCCACTGTATCACAACCGTGCTTCTGGTTGTTGCATAAACATGCCTTCATGCATCCATGAAACTCTTTTTCACTTGATTTTCAAGGAATTTAGGGGTCTTTCTTTGTAAACATCATAAGTTTCGTCAAAATCAATGGATTTTGGGTGTCGATGGGGTGAAAACCCTAATCCACCAAAATGGATGATTGATTTTGACGATAACTTGATCAACGCATTAATCCAATTTAGAATTCATTTTATATCTTCATACTTTGATGTTTACAACTTAGTATCTTGAGCTCCTTGAAAGTCAAATAAAAACTCTCTTTTTCATTTACATATCATGCATTCGTCTACATTTTTTGTTTCACTTTCAAAGGTCATTTCTAAGCCGTGTTTTTCCGATAGAAGTCAAGTTATCTCGTCAGTACAACACTCGTGCTAAGAGAAGATGGAAAACATTAAGAAAGAGATTTTTGAACTCCGCAAAGAGGTAACTACTTTGATGGCTGGTATGGAGCATCTAACTGGTTTGGTTGAAACTTTGGTCTCCACCCAAGTCAATTCTCCTATGAAGGAATAAGAGATGGAAAAGGTCTTCTCAAAAACCCTGAAGTATTTCTTTCATGAGAAGGTGATAGTCAATACACCTAATGATCGTGTTGAAAAGGTGAAAGAAGATGCCCGAGAGGAACTTTTATCTGAAAATGGTAACTCATCTGGTAACGTGAAGAAGTATGGATTCTCCAAGAAGAGATAGCAAAACTGCTTTGATACTTCGCAAGAAAGACAAAGGAAGCCTAGATGTAGAAAAAGGAGTTATTTTCATCCACAAGTTGCTTCTGTTATGCCACCGGTTAACCAAACTCTTACAAATCAGCCACAATTACAGGGAGGACCAAGGAGACCCCAAAGAAGGGAAGATCATCATCATCAACAACATCATGTTATTTATGTTATCCCTGTGATAAATGCAGCTCTTACTGCTCATAATCAACAAACTACCCATCAGAGGAACAATCAATTTGATCCAATTCCAAGGACATATACAGAGTTGTATCCTTATTTATTACAAATGAATCTGGTTCAAAGTCGAGCTCCACCAACTGTTCCTGAGAGACTTCCATATGGATATAGGGCTGATGCCTTCTGTGTTTTTCATCAAGGTGCTACTAGGCACGACTTGGAGGGTTGCTTTGCTTTGAAGATTGAGGTTCAAAAACTGGTCAAAAGTGGTATTTTGTCATTTAAAGACGACAATCCTAACGTTCAAGCAAACCCTATTGTCGAAACATGAGTGAATCTCGGTTAATAATGGCCCTGAGGTTTGAAAGATGTTTCCTCTCGCACAAGTCTAGATGGGGAAAGGCTTATCAGATTATTAGCTTGTTTATGCTTTTCATTTTTGTAATCTTTCTTATTTATCATTGCACTGTTTGCATTTAAATGATTATCTTAATATAATTAGTATGTTTGTCTTGAAGAAATCCATTCGTTTCACTCGTATTTGTTTTCAATTCTAAATCGCCTTTCTGCATTATGATACCAACTTGTTTCCAATTCCCTCGCTTAGGTAGAGATTGGAGGGAGGATGATGATATTAAAATGCAAAATTTATGGTTGTATGTGAAATTCTGGTACAACAGACTCAGATGTCCTATAAGGATGTCGAGACATCTGATCTGACACAAACACACAGGCAAGATAAAATAGTACTGAAAAGATAAAGAACATACCAGAATTTTTTACCTAGTTCGGTGTACAACAACACCTGCTTTGGGGGCTACCAAGCCAGGAATAAAGTCCACTATCAACAGTATCAATTTGCAGACCCTACAGCCAACACACACGTTGACTATCTATGCACTTAATCACTACCCAATGACCCTTCTATCTAGGTCCTCCCTATATATATAATATCCATATCCCACTTCCAACCATCACAATAATGTCTAGCAGTCAACACCTCAGTCACTGTATCGACGGCCCTTCACCAAAATTTTTATCACACAGATAGAGAGTTTGGAAGACACACCTTCAGGACAACCTAGCTAAGTCTTTAAGCCAAACTCCACTTTTTGTTAGCTTTGCTCCTAACACATCCTAGAGTTGCTTAAAAGCTTCCTCCAAGAACAATACACCTCTTACCTACAGGCTTCGAGGTGAACATGGTAACCTTCCCACAACCTGGGAGGTTTACCTTGACAAAACCCTAGACTTCTACATCTTGAGTCGTATCTTTTCTAGGTTACAAACCCTTCTATTTATAACCTGTTACCCAACTAGTTTTGGGCCTTCAATCACATCAAATCATCTGTAACAAACTGCAGAAGCTTCTGCCCCAAGAAAAGTCCTCAATCTTTAGTTTCCTAAATAATCTACTTATTTAGAAAGTCTTCATTCTCCTTGATTTCTGATTGAATTTTCTAGACTTTAAATATGCGCCACATAGGATGCATAATATTCTCCTGAATATTCTGCCTCTATTAAGAACACACTGAATCTCATTAATCCAACTCAACAGGCGCGATGTCGAAGACATCTTCTTCGACATGTTGTTCCAATTGTTGAAAAATTTCAACACAACATGTTCTGACATTGTAATATGACTTCTTGTTATACCTGTTCTTCTTAGAAAGTTTATAAATCCTATTCTACATTACATTATTGTTGCTATTATTTGTTTTACAAAAATTAGGCCAATCCTAAAACAAGAGAACTAATAATCTCCCCCTTTGGCAAATTTTGGCTAAAACAAATAATCTAAAAACAAATGCAATCTAGGAGATTACAGCAATACAAAAAAATAACCCTCTGAAGTTGTGTTCAGAAGCTACTACACACATTAATAGATCTCTATTTGAAAATAATGTCTCAGCATCTTGTTCGACATCTTCTTTGCAGCACTCTGAAGAACTCAACTGCATCAGCACAAACAGACAATAGCTTAAGGATAAAAGGGAGGAAAGTCCTGAAGTTTGGTTGATGCACACGAGGAAGAAGATAGCAGAAGAAAACTTGTACTCCCCCTCAATCCAGGAACATCTTTTAAACATAGAAGACCAATGGTGGAATAAGAGAACTCTTAATAACTCCTTAAGACCAAATCAACCA
The DNA here is from genome assembly GCA_948472305.1 of Vicia faba. Lineage (NCBI taxonomy): Eukaryota > Viridiplantae > Streptophyta > Magnoliopsida > Fabales > Fabaceae > Vicia > Vicia faba. The sequence continues at coordinate 695,026,842 of OX451738.1, read as the reverse complement.
TCGCCCTTGATAACTCAGAAGATAGGTCACAAATGTGTTCATAACTCAGATCATAGGTCACAAAGGACAGATCCAAACAAATGATAGAACATTTGATTCGACATGTTTGGACACTATCTTCTATCTAAGAAAAACCTTTAATCTCCCCCTTTGGCAAATTTTGGCTAAAACAAATAATCATAAAACAATTGTAATCTAGGAGATTACAGCAATACAAAAAAATAACCCTCGGCAGTAGTGTTCAGAAGCTACTACACACAACAATAGATCTTCAGTTGAAAATAATGTCTCAACATCTTGTTCGACATCTTCTTTTCAGCACTCTAAAGAACTCAATTGCAACAGCACCAACGAACAGCGGCTTCAGGATAAAAGGAAGGAAAGTCCTGAAGTTTGGTTGATGCACACGAGGAAGAAGATAGCAGAAGAAACTTGTACTCCCCCTCAATCCAGGAACATCTTCTAAACATAGAAGACAAGCGGTGGAATAAGAGAACTCTTAATAACTCCTAAAGACCAAATCAACCACCGCCCCTGATAACTAATAACACAGCTCACAGTTGTGTTCATAACTGAGATCACAGGTCACAAAAGACAGATCCAAACAAATGATAGAACATTTGATTTGACATGTTTAGACACTATCTCCTATCTAACCAAAACCTTTCTCCCCCTTTTTGGCCAAAACTTGACAAAGGAGGCCTTCATAGAACCAGACCCAGACGCAACTTACCTAGACCTGAACAAACCCCATTATGGTGATGAGAAAAACACTCACTTGGTATTTAGAGGATATGAGAAGCCTCTATAAATAGCAGAGCAGTTTCTTAGAAATTAACAATCTTAATTCTTGGTCAAATAAGCGATAATTGAGGATTGGAAAAACTGTTGCACGAATCAATATGTATTGTCCAACCTGACTTTGAACACCTTTAATATCTCTAGAGAGTTTCTGCTGAAAGAACCAGTCCTAATAAATGCACATTCGTGGTCAACAACACTTTCTAGACTTCCTTCTTATACGAGGTTGGATGCACAATCTAGAATATTCTTTAGTTGGTCTTCACAGAAACATGTCCTGAACAATTTTCAGACATCCTATCAGACATTGTCTCCAACTTCAAGCAAACACACCTTCAGCAATTTAGTCAAGGATGTTTCCCATACTTCTTCATATGATCAGAGGCATGACCATAATGCCTTCATCTGAATTCTCCAAGTGCATTCCTTTCACTTAGAGTTAGTGTTACACAACACAAAATGATAGAAAAAATCAGCTCCAAAAAAAAGGTGTTAGAACATCTTCTGAGACATTAAGCTCCCCCTCAATCAGTGGTCAGCCAGTTAGTTTCTCTCCCCATTTTTAGTCATAATATGCCAATTAAAAGGATGCATTCAAGAGTGTATCAGTAATTTAGGTACAGACCATAGAAATCAAATGTCAAGCACATGCAAGTGCCAAAAAGAAATAAAGGGTATAGATAAATAAACATTAAATAGTCTAACTGTCGCCAGGACCAGACTTGGTTGAGTCAGAACTTCCTTCCTCACTAGAATCTCCTTCTTCAGAGCACACTCTATCATCAAATTTGTTGTTATTTTGCAACTCCTTGATCATCTTCTCAAAAGTTAGCTTCCTTGCTGAGCTAACTCTGATCACATCATCTAGTTCTTTGTAGGCTTCTTTTAATTCAGTGATCATGTCATCCTTGGTGGAGGTCTTGTTTTCAGCAGGTGCAGAGGTCAAAATAATGTTTGGGACATGTTTGCCTGAAAACAGCTTGAAGTGAAGAGACAAAGTAGACTCTCATTTGCATACCACATCAGTACCACAAAGAAACCCAGGGAGTTCATTGAGAATAATGCCACAAATAATAGAGGGAAAGGCACTAGGCATCTTGATTGCACAAGTTGCTGCATGCTTTACAGTCTGTTGAAAAATGTAAGCACCATAATCAAACATGTTCTTATTTCCAATAACATAAACGAATTTTCCTAAACCAATTATAATGGTTGAGGTGTGATTGGTAGGGACTCAGTTAACAGCTCCAATTCTATGCAGGATAGCATATTTCAAACTTAACTTACTAACAGGGAGCTTATTCTTCATAGTTCATACATTCACCTGGTTTGCAGTAATGGCTTTCCATACCTGATAAGTGTGACATCTCTTAACAACCAGCAGGATAGTCTTCTTTATCCCATTCACTACTGTAGAGAAAAATAAATTCTCACATAACCAGCACATCCTCTTGGAGAAGGATGGTATACTCTAGCAACATCTGGGTATAGTCTTCAGAGACTCATAAGAACATAAACAGCTACCTCTTGTAGCAACGTGTCTCAGCATGTTATCCAACATCATCCTTATATGAGGGCAATGACTATATACGCTTGAACATAACAAGCTCCAAACAAACCAATTAGTCCACTTCATTATGGAGAAAGCACAACACGAAACACCCATTAGTTCACTGGGAATAACTTCAAGTACCTTGAACTAGTCACATAACAAGGACACCTCTGATTCATGCCCTTGCACATCCACACCTATTGTCATGACTCTTTGGATGGCTAAGATGTCATGCAACCACAATCTGAAATCAACTTCCAACCATTTCTTAGTTTGCCTAAAAGCTTTACTAAGATTCAGACTCTCCAACATAAGGAATACCCCTTAACGAATGTGCTGATTAAATCCTCTTTCTGCATATTACTAGTATTTGTTGACACTAGTAATGTCTTCAAACCAAGATAGTAGTTATGCATTACTTGAGCATACTTCTCTAAACAAAATCAAAATCTTCTTATTCTAAACCAAGGATAGAACTGCCACTTCTAAATGAGGTGGTAGAATATTTAAGATTCAGTCCCAAGTCTCTCCCACAGACTATCATCAACAATGATGTTACAACATCATTTGGGACATTAACAACTTTACTACATAACCTATCAGCTTTCGTTCTGGAATCACCAACCAAGAGACTTAATTCCATACATTCCCTTTACAAACCTCCCAATCTACACAATAGGATCCCAATAGATCTCATCTTCAGTATCTACCACAAATCAGAACACAATTTAAGAGACATAATCTCTCAAATATTTTCTGAAAGACATGTTCAGAAATCAGATTTGCACTCAATCATCAGACAAACACTCAGCTTCCATTAAGGTATATATAGTCAACTTTCATGTATAATCCTAATAAATACTCAGTCTTCCATCAAAGTACTTATCAGTTAGTCAGATAGGATTACCTTCTCACACTAGGTAGGACTTTAATCTGACATCCTTCTTCTTGACACCTGTGATACTTTCTGAATCTTTGACATGACATCCAATCATGGCAGGCAAAACATTCCAGATTAGGTCAGTGGCTTGACCTTAAACTCAACTTTGGAGAACACATAATTTTGCTCCTTACTGAACCATGATATGAGATAATTCCCCAAAAAGAAACATCCTCCTGATTTACTTTTTCTATCATCAACACTTCCTGCCTAATTAGCATGACAATATCCACTTAATGCAGAGCTAGATCCATGAGAATACAACATACCATAGTCACTTGTCCCATTCACATACTTTAGTATTCTCTTCACATGGTTGGCATGGATAACTTTGGGATAAGCTTGATATCTAACACATACCCCTTTTTCATCTTTAGACAACTTCAGATGTGTGGGAGCAGGTGTTCTCTTGTGACTGGAATTTTCCATCACAAATTTCTTTACTATATTATTAGCATATTTGCTCTGAGATAGGAATATGGAGTCTTCCATTTGTTTAACTTGCAGATCAAGAAGGTAAATTAACTCACCAACAGGGCTCATCACAAATTATGACTGCATTTGCTTGACAAAATGTTGAACCATCTCATTTGACATCCCACCAACCACAATATCATCAATATAAATTTATGCAATCATGATCTCCCCTTCTTATTCCTTGACAAAAGGAGTTTTGTCTATACCACCTTTCCTATATCCATTCTCACCAAGAAATTCTGTCATACTCTCATACCAAGCTCTTGGAGTTTGCTTTAATCCATACATAGCTTTCTTCGGTTTGTACACATGGTTAGGAAAAGAAAAAAAACTTGGATCAATAAATCCCTTGGGTTGTTCCATATAGACTTCCTCATTCAAATAGCCATTTAGGAAGGCACTCTTTACATCTAACAGCTTAAACCTCAGAATGCAAGAAACTCTTAAGAGTAGTCTAATTGATTCAAGTCTAGCCACAGGAACAAAGGTTTCATAAAAAACAACTCCTTCAATTTTGAGTGTATCCTTGAGAAAAGGTCACTTTTATTGCTGAAGAAATTGAGATGTTGTTCCGACACCACCCATTGTTATTATGGTTCTGGGGGAAACATCCATAGTAACTCATACTCAACTCTTAGGGGGGAAACACAAGGAGATATACCAATAACAACTAATCAATCTTCAGGATTAGACTACCAACATATGTCGGGAATTGCACGATCCACATCTCAATAAGCTTTTCTTCAAACCTCCTATATGAATTTGAGATGATGGATGCCATTGTCTGTACCTACAGAGGAGATTCCCTCTATTAGGTATCTATACAGACTTTTCAAATAAGTTTGTTTCTTCAAAAACAATGCCCTTCAAATTTTAACATCTTTAAAGATGTCACGACATTCTGTCTGACATCATATCAACCCTTGACAAGGGGATCTTCTTCAACAACTTTTGAGGGTACACGAAGAGAATCACAAATTCTATTCCTCAAGGGCAATCAAAACAATACTCAGGAGCATCAAACATTGTGGTTGGATCACATTACTCCTCTTCAAACATAATTTGTTCTATGGCCACAAACAGGATTCCATGAATCTGGTTCCTTTGATCAGAAGGATATTCCAGATACGAGCTCATCTCATATATATAAAGGGTCTGGTGGAGATTCCTTTATGAGTTATTCTCAATTACATAGAGCTCAACCTTTATACTCTGATAAGCCTTGGTCAGAAATAAACTGACACATGGAGTAGATAAATTGTTGATCGTGTCCTAATCAACCTGCACAAACCAGATGCCTCCTCTTCCAGATCAGGAGTAGGTTCCAAACAAAAAGTATTTATAACATTTTTCCAGCACCCAAGACATTTGTTCTTCAACTGGTAGTTGCATACCTACTGAAATAATGTTCTAACATCCCATAGAACATCAGTTCCTTCTCCTTGGAACACACCATCCTTGACAGTCTTCAAGGTCAATATGCAGATGTATATGAGCATCATTGATCAATTGATTCTCGTTAACCTTATTGATAAATGTCATTACGAGTGGACTTGAGGAAGATCTCAAGTATCTTTGACACTTTTCATACGGTTGAAAAAGTCAGTATATATTCTGTTGAGGGTAACAACCCTAGTATCCTTCCCATACTTTCAGGGTTATATCAGATACCATGCAGCAGAATACAAAAAAATCCTCAATAATATTCAGACATAATGCTTACACCACTATCCAAGTATAAGCATGGAAACTTAGGATTGAAAATAAATCAACCCTACCAGCAGCAGTTTCCCACCAAGCTACAAGCCTGAAGGTAACAGACAGGAACAATACATGTCACAGATAACCAATGATCCTTGCCACGAGATCATTCGTACAATAGTATGAATTGTCCAAGTTCATACCTTTTTTCAGTAAATACTTTCTTCCTTACCCATGAACAGAAAGTACCTTCCCAGGATCTCACCCAGAATAGAACAGGATGCTTGCTTTGATCCCAATTGAAATTCTGGTACAACAGACTCAGATGTCCTATTAGGATGTCGAGACATCTGATCTGACACAAACATACAGGCAAAATAAAACAGTACTGAAAAGATAAAGAATACACCAGAATTGTTTACCCAGTTTTGTGTACAACAACACCTGCTCTGGGGGCTACCAAGCCAAGAATGGAGTCCACTATCAATAGTATCAATTTGCAGACCCTACAACCAACACACCCGTTGACGATCTACGCACTTAATCACTAACCAATGACCCTTCTACCTAGGTCCTCCCTAAATATGGAATATCCCCATCCCACTTCCAATCAACACAATGATGTCTAGCAGTCAACACCTCAGTCACTGCATCGACGGCCCTTCACCAAGATTCTGATCACAATGATAGACAGTTTGGAAGACACACTTCCAGGACAACCTAGCTAAGTCTCCAAGACAAACTCCAGTGTTTGTTGTCTTTTCTCCTAACACATCCCGGAGTTGCTTCAAATCTTCCTCCAAGAATAATACACCTCTTACCTACAGGCTTAGAGGTGAACATGGTAACCTTCCCATAACCCGAGAGGTTTACCTTGACAAAACCCTACACTTCTACATCTTGAGCCGAATCTTTTCTAGGTTATAAATCCTTCTATTTATAACATGTTACCCAACTGGTTTTGGGCCTTCAATCACAATAAATCAGCTGTAACAAACTGCAGAAACTTTTGCCCCAAGAAAAGTCCTCAATCTTTAGTTTCCTAAATAATCTCCTTATTTAGAAAGTCTTCATTCTCCTTGATTTCTGATTGAATTTTCTAGACCTTTAAATATGCGCCACATATGATGCATAATATTCTCCTGAATATTCTGCCTCTATTAAGAACAAACTGAATCTCATTAATCCAGCTCAGCAGGCGCAATGTCGAAGACATCTTCTTTGACATGTTGTTCTAGTTGTTGAAAAAGTTCAACACAACATGTTCTGACATTGTAATAGGACTTCTTGTTGTACCTGTTCTTCTTAGCAAGTTTATACATCCTATTCTACATTACATTATTGCTGTTATTATTTGTTTTACAAAAATTAAGCCAATCCTAAAACAAGAGAACTAACAGTATGCTTTTGGATAAAACCCTATTAACGATGTACAAGCATTGTTTCAAATTCCCAAACACCGGAGATATAAGGAAGTGAAACCCTCGTTAACCCCTTTGAGCCTTGAAGTAGGAGTTTCTTTTTCTATTCAGAAAAAACCACGTTTTAACCCGGGGCAGGGTAGTGTTCAGTTAATCTAATTGAGTATTCAAATCTCATCAAGAGTGCGCGTCCAAGGATACAACAATGGTTATCCTTCAAGAGGTTGAGGAAAGTCAAAACCACAATGGTTAATCTTCGCCTATCATCAGTGTGCATCAAAATAAGACGATATCCCAATGGGTATCTCTCGTTCATCATGAGATCATCAGATGACGATACCACAATGATTATTCGTCAATTCACTAAGGACTAAGGCAGTCATAATTCTTCCAACAACTCAAAAACAACCCGATGTCACGTGATGTGTTCAAAAGGAAAAATGAAATTGATAAAAATTATGAAAAAAGAAAGAGAAAAAAAGCCCCGCTAAGTCAAAACTTGAAAAATAAGTCGCTTAGGCAAAATTTAAGGCATCCCGATGGACTTCAGAGTCAAATTCAAAAAGAATTTGTCCAGGAAAAAGTTAGGGAAAACAATGAAGAAATGGAAATCCTGAAAGGCGAGAAAGGATTACAACATAAAATCCTCAACAAAGAATAGAGTCATGTGACAAAAGTCACGAGTGAGTGACCGTCATGTCCAAAGGATATCAGTGTTTCCTCAACCATTAACTAAATCTTCTTGGGAGATGAGTGCTCATTTGGTTTATCTGAACATGGGAATGAAGAACATCATGAAGGGGGTGGGCACCAAATATTTTGAGCCTTAAAATCTTTTTTTCTAAAACCGTGAACCAGACCATGTTACAACCCTCAAAAGTCCTAATTGAAGCTGGGTTTATTTCAAAAGCATAATCCAATGAGATAGTGTTTCCCGGCTCCCATGAGTGTTTCTAAAATATTTGTGTTGGTATCATATGCTTTTGTTATCTTTCATACAAAAATAAATGATGCACTAATTCGCAAGCTTTTCGATATTTTTTCAAAAAAAAATCTTCAAGACTTACATAACTGTTGCATTAGAATTTTCATTCTCAGAATAAACTTTTCCTGCTTGTAAAACATTTGTTTAATGTCAGGGAAGCTTACATATTAGCACTAGTGATTAGTTAAATCTTTTGAGGTCTGAAACTTTGTTAAGTAATTGGCGAATCATTTCTAAGAATGATCATAGCCAGGGGCATGTCACCTGAAGACTTTCAGCATGGTGATGATGAGTCTTTTTTGTGTTTGCTTCTGACTTGTACACTTCTCCATATATCTCACTTCATTTCACATTCTTATACCATGCTTGGTTAGACAATTGACACATGAATGCTCCTATGCTAGTGTGCTTGCCTTTTTTTCCTTTTATTGTGATCTTTAGATCTCTACCTCTTGTGAATGACCCTTAGGGGGTTGTTTTGATATGTCTAAATGTTATCTTTAATGTCATATTGCTGCCCCTTTTTGTTTTGTTACTTAATTGGGACACAAGTCCACTCTTGCAACCTATTAGAGTCTCATCTCCCTTCATCATGCTTACTTGCTTTGATTTAATGATGTTTGTTAACATGTAATCTCTTGGTGATAATTTGTGATGTATTGGAGCATGTTTAAACTTAGGTTTCACCTCTTTTCTCTCATTTTTATTGATTCTTTTGACATGTGTTAAAGTTTTGTCTTATAAATGCACACTTGCACTTATACTTTCCTAGTTAGGTAAATTATACTACTTCTTGACCGATGTTGCTATGCTTAGGGTAGTCTAAGGTGTATATCATGTTAGGAACAGAACTAACACCCTACTTTGATTTGATTTTATGCTACGCCTCTTTAATTGCTTATCATATCTCTCTTACTTTCCTTCTTCACTTTTTCAAGTTTGGTTGGGAGATCTCCATCTCTTATGTGTTTTATCACATTGACTTGTGTGTTTAGTTATATTTTATTATCCTCCTCTTTTCTTTGATACTTGATGTTGTGTCATCTTATTACATGTATGTTTGATGTTTTACCATCTATTTGTCTCTCTTCATCTTCTATTTTGGTGTGTTACCATCTTTATTCTTCTTTTGATATTTGATGTCTTGTTATCCTCGTGTGATGTTTTATCATATCTTCTAACATTTTTACTTGCTTATCTAAGTAGGTATTTGTTTGTTAACTTGTCTAAGTGCCCCTTTTGATTATTTCTTGCCTTCTTTATCTTATCTAAGTATTGATTTCTTGCAGTTCTTCTTTTCCTTCTTATTCTCTTTTGTGAGATTGCCATGTTCCCCATAGGATCTTTAGTTCATTCTTCTCAAAGTTTGAACTGAATAGACCTTAGGTTAGGAATCCATGCATGAAAATAATTAGGTAGATCTCCCTCTAATCTCAACTTTAGGTCCACAAGCATGATAACTTATAGGATTGATATCCCCTTTTGTTTGGTCTTTATCTTTTGCATCCATGTTAAAACTAAAACTTCTTTCTTAAGAAAATGTCAAAACACTTAACAATAATGATGCAAACCATGTGTCACGAGCCTTAAGACATTGAGAGGAGCATTAGGGGGTACATTCCCGAACCTTGTGTTTCTTTCAATCATAGTCTTTAATGTGGTTCAAATCAAAATTCCTTTTTCAAGGTAAAAAACACAAACAGATTTAAACCTTTTTGTCTTCAGACTTTTTATTTTAAAACCTTTTCAAAAAGGACATGCTTCACTAGTATTGTTCATAAAAAACACACAACAAACCAAAACACCTTTTTAGGTGAACTACGAGTGTCGTGATCCCCTATTGCATGAAAGGAGGTACGTAGACACAAAGATGCACAACCGCGATGGGCACAACTAATAAAAACTTTCTTTTTGTATATACTTTGCATGCATTCCCTTAGCATTAAGCTATAGATTTTTATACACCCTTAGATCAGAACAAACTTGAGTGGATCTTGTGGAGTACCACAGACGTGAGGGGTGCTAATACCTTCCCCTTGCATAATTGACTTCCTTATCCCTTCTCTTGGTCATGAGACCATGTTCTTTTCCTTCTTTAGGTTTACTCAGTGTTTCCTTTCCCCCTCTCGGGATAAATAACATTAATGGAAACTCTTCTTTCTGCCTCCTTTATGCTTTGATGAAAATCCCATACGGGACATTATGTAAGTGCCTGAATTTCACTTCTCTTTTTGATGGCTTCGTCATTTTCACTGGGTTTGTCGACTTGAAGTAAAGATTCAAAGGTGGAATTCAGCCATAACAGAAGAAACCAGTAAAAAAATGGTCCCTTGTTCGTAATTCTTTAGGGAATCGACAACAACTCCCAAAGTCTCATAGAGAGAACCCAGTATCATCGGACTTAAGCAGATGTTGTGGCCTTTATTCAATTGACTCGCCAGTCAGAAATCTATTCGTCACTTTCAGTAATTTGCAGTAGAAAATGCAGTGTGATAGCCAAAGCTCTAGGAAAGCAATGTGCTCCTCGTCAGATACTTCATAACTCTCTGTGTTGTAATGATCAATAATGTAATGACCAAAATAGGCCTGATCAGTATTGAAGTCGATAAGGTGTCCTCATTCATTTCATAGGGATCAAAAGCTTCTCCAATTGGTCTAAGACCAGTGATGCTAGTTATGTCAAAAAAATGTTGGGGTGATCATTCCGCAGGGAAGTTGGAAAGTGTTGTCAGTGCTTTCCCAAAAGTACAAGGAAGAAATTATCATATTTTAGAAATACATTGGCCCAACCTTTGACAGATGGATCATTTCGATGATACCCATATCTTTCTAGGTTTGATATTTTTTCTTTTTGGATTTTGTAACCCACGAAAGATAGTTTTCAGGGTCTTTATACAAGGGGCAAGAGCGAAATAATATAAGAGTATTGCTCATATAAACTAAGTTAATGTGGTTTATAATTTTACAATGGATTTGTCCTTAGACTATGTTGCATCTATAGAAGGTTTTGTTTTGAGTTTCTTTATCTCATCGATAAATTTTGCCTTAGAAGTATTTGTTTGAACCTCTGATTTGGTACTGCAGTCATCAGTAATAGATGTTGGCTTCTTCAAGATAACTATTGGCTTGGTACGATGATAAGAAGGGAAAAACTCTCTCATTTTTTCAGCATTTACCTTAGGATCAGGAAAAGGAACCATGAGTGCGTGAATCTCACTAGAAATAGAAAAGGGAATGAGTATCTGATATTTATAAATGTAGAGTTTCTCTTCTTGCAGAGGAGGTTCGGGAACATATTCCTGATTTTCTACCAGTAACAGACCTGAAACCAAGTTTGCAAGTGGTAAAATCTTTTTGGAGCCCTTGGAATCTTTGTTGTTCTTGGATTTCTAAGCTACCATGATGAAAATGGTTGAAACATTTGAAGGAAAATATGGTTTTCATGTTTACTATGGAAAGTTACAGAAAAACTGGAGTTAAAATAAGCTGAAAGAAGAAAAGGAGAGAAGATGAAGAAGCTGAGTTATTTATAGTAGAAGGAAGAAACTATTCATGTTTTAAAGTTGACAAGTGGAGTGCAGTCATGGGACACATGTTTTCCGTTTAGAAATGATTGAAGAAAATACTTAAATAAATCTAACAAAGTCGTGAACTGCAGTCGTGGAGTGCAATTTGTTATCTGAAATTTCGACGCTTCCTAAATCTCGAGGTATCAAGAAATGATTGAAGAAATACTTAAAGAAATCAAACAAAGTCTATGGAATTTTCGACAAGCAAGTTGTGAAGGATTATCGACAAACATTGGTTAAGAAATATACTATGTTTCCTAAGTGTACAACAATTCTGGGACTTAGTCATTTTTGGAATGATTTGATTATTATTTCGACTAAAGGAGTTAAAACATGAGACAAGGATAAGCAACTATTTTTTACTTATTTATTTCTGAAGGACGCGTGGAAGCAGGTTGAAGGCGAAGTGCATGCATTCAAGAACATATCATTCCCTGAGGAAAATATCGTTTGTTACAATTATTTTGATTTTAGTAAAAATAGGAATTCTAGTATTAGATTTTCTGTGTGTTGACATTAATACAGAAAAATCAAAATATTCAAAGTATCTGAGCGAAGTAAGAAAATAGTAACTAAGTGCAATGTATGCATTCAAACACCGCCTTTTATCAATTCAAAGTCTTTTACATTAAGTTTATGTTCAACATTTATTTTCTGTCAAAAACCTTTACACTTTCCAGCATTTACATTCAATCCTTCATTTACTTTAAGGATTTTGATCATGTCGAAATCTTTGTCTTTTATACAGAAAACCACATAAAATTTCAAGAAACTTTATGCACATGTGTCCTAGGATCAATCTAGTTGATCCTGCAAGTAACCTTTTGGAAGACTAGCGCTTACTTACCAAATTTCATGGTAAACAACCACCATTTACACAAACCTCCACCACTACCTATGATACATGTTGGGAAAAACAAAGCATGGAGAAAAAAGGGAACAAAATAACAACACAAGAAATTAACATGGAAATTCCAAAACCGGAGAAAAATCACGACCGTTGTCAAATAACAACCAAATAATAATACTATGTGAAAATTGTTACAACATATAGACTACCCTCAACCATACCAAGACCCCAATACACTCGCACTCTCCAAAGAAAATATTTAACTACCCCTCACAATACTATAAAACAAGAGAATAAGAGAAAAAATAAAAAGTCAAATACAAATTTAAAGTGCTTTTAACTGGTACATCTTGTAACAAAGAATTTGAATCCTATATATAACCCTAGACTCCCTTTTCCTTCACAAAACTAAGCCATGTGGAATTTCAAATAACTTGTATCATATATATAGTATTGGACTCCCTCTTCATTCACAAAACTAAGCGATGTGGGACTTATTCAACATGTATATTTTTAACCAACCCAAACAATCTCCACCTTGATTTAAAATAATACATTAACTTTCATTGTCTTCACCGACAATCATACTCCACCATAAAAAGTATAGTCACTTAAAGCTACACCACTCCAAAAAAATTCACATTGTCTTTCACCGAAAATCATACTTTTAAAAACTATCATACTCTACCTAAAGAAGGGTATACTTCACTTGAAGCTAAACCACTTTAAGAATTTCGACATGTCGAAAACCAGGTTGAAACTTTATGGTGCAACTTCTATGTTGGTAGGAAGCTCTTCAACCATCGACATAATCTCACAACACATTTTGCATCAATGCCCAAGTGTTAATCCGCTAGCAATAACTCGTCCTTTTCCATGACATCGGAAATGTCATGAGGATGCACTTCTCAATTATCAGAGAATATTATCACTTCCCACAGCGAGGGAGATATGTCTAGTATTTGACCCAGAGCCCTTCACTGACGGTGCCCCATCAGGACACTTATACTTTATATGTCCCATCTTTCCATATTTCCAACATCTCACACTTGTTTCATTGTTTTTCTTCACATGTGACCTTCCTTTAGCAACCAACGTTTAGTTTGATGGGGTATTATCCTCACCCTTAAATCTTATTTTTTCTGAAATAATTTTACTAGCAACTTCTTCAAAATTTAAAGTTTCCTTCCCATATATCAAAACATGTTTAATATGCTCATAAGAAGATGGAAGAGACCATATGAGTCTCAAGGATTTATCTTCATCATCGATCTTGACTCTAATAGTTTCTAATTTAGAAATAATGCCATTGAGAACACTTATGATAAGATACTTTTGTATGTTCATCCATACGCAAGCTATGAAAATACTCCTTCAACAATAACTGATTTGATATACCCTTTCCTTGATATAGCCCTTCAAGTTTCTCCCAAATCTCTTTGGTTGATGATGTACCAAGAACATTCACAAGAATATTCTTGGCCAGAGACATATGGATTGTACAAGAAGCTCTTAAATTTATTTCCTCTCACTTCTCATTGTCCATGTTGGAAATGTTTCCTTTCAACGTCTTGTGTAATCATAATTGTATCAAAACATATCTGACTTGAATTTTCACAAGGCAAAATTGATTCTTCCAGCAAATTTCTCTAAGTCAATCTTCATTGCACTTGAAAAACTTGACATTGTAGCCAAAAAAAATTCCTACAGCAAAATAAAATTTTCCCAACCAACACAGAGTATAAATTTTTTTTTCTGATGTGGAAGATCAGACAAAACTGCAACTACAAAGCATACTAAACGTATACCCCATCAAACCAAGGCTTTTGATACCACTTGTTGGAAAAAAACAAAGCATAGAGAAAAAATAGGAACACAATAACAACACAAGAGATTAACGTGAAAACTCTAAAACTAGAGAAAAACCAAGACCATTGTCGAATGACAACCCGAGAATAACACTATGTGAAAATTGTTAAAAACACATAGATTATGCTCAACCACCCCAATACAGTCGCTCTCTCCAAAGCAAATATTAATGAAAACTAGTATTTTGTGTTAATATAGTGTGATTTTATATGATATATTTTGTTATGTAAAATATTGCTATAAATCTACTTCTTTGATTGATCACTTTAGAAATAGATAAAATTTTGTTAAGGGTTGAGAGATTCATTAACTAACGGACTTCATAAGCAAATATGGTTGAAAATAGTAGGATAGACATATTCAATAGATTAGTCACTTTAGAGATAGAGGATTACAATCATGGAGGAAATCAGAAAATGCAAAAAGACATGCTTTAATGTTATTGTGAGACCTCGAGATTTGTTCCTTTCTATATATCATATGTCTTGATGTTGTAGACATACACCACTATATCACCATCTACCTCATTTGTCACGACATATCTCATCAGACACACACAAAATATGAACTTCATTAGATGGATTATTTCTCAACATGCCTCTTACTATTGATTTAATTTATTACTCATCACTTATATTTTATTGTATTTTAATCTGAATCTGTGAAAAACCATTATTATTGTTACCATCTTGCTCATGACATTTCAGAATTTTTTGAAGAAAGAATTAATTTAAGTTATCATAATCTATGTGGGATCGATACTCTTACTTTTACATAACTTACTAATATTTTACTATTTATACTTACACATAACAATAGTTCACATCACAATAAGGGACTTCCACAAGAAGATCATTTTCGCCCTACGAGACGGTACAAATTAGTTAAACAAACTCCCCTCTTGAGAGACTAAGAGTTTTCTCGGACAGGATCCATCATATAAGTCTCTCCCAAGAGGCGCGACCGAAGTCTATTCTAAGAGATTTAACCTAAAGTCTTGTGTGAGGGCTTGATATAAGCCCTGCCTGAGAGGTCCAGTGTCTCGCCTGAGGGACATAGAGCCTCATCGTTCATACTAAATATAACTTTGCATGGGGAACTCAGAGTTCCCATCAAGCAGGCTACCTAAACTCCCTGTTTGAGAGACTTAGAGTTTCCTCTGGCGGGATCCAACATATAAGTCTCGCTTAAGAGGTGTGACTGAAGTTTTACACGAGAAATTAACCTAAAGTCTTGTCTAAGGGCTTGATAAAATTCCCGCTTGAGAGGTTCAATGCCTTGCTTTAGGGACTTAGAGTCTCATCATCTAGGATATTTATAACTTTGCTTGAAGGACCCGGAGTTCCCATCATACAAGATACCTAAACTCTCCACCTAAGAGACTTGGAGTTTCCTTGTGCGGGATCCAACATATAAGTCTAACCTAAGAGACATGACCAAAGTTTATCTCGAGAGACTTAACCTAAATTCATGTCTAAGGGCTTGATATAAGTCCCTCCCGAGAGGTACAATGCCTCACTTGAGGGACTTGGAGTCTCATCAGCCAAGCTAAATATAACTTCGCTCGAGGGACTCATAATTCCCATCAAATAAGATAACTAAACTCCTCGCCTGAGAGACTTAGATTTTTCTCGGGTGTGATCCAACATATAAGTCTTCCCTAAGAGATGCGATCGAAGTCTAGCCTTACTTAACCTAAAGTCTTATCTAAGGGCTTGATATAAATTTTGTTTGAGAGGTACAATGCCTTTCCTAAGGGGCTTAGAGTCTTATAATCCATGCTAAATATAACTTTTCCTGACAGACTTAGAGTTCCCATCAAACAAGCTACCTAAATTCCTTGCCTAAGAGACATAGAGTTTCCTCGGGCGGGATCCAACATATAATTGTTACCCAAGAGGCGCAACTGAAGTCTAGCTTAAGAGACTTAACCTAAATTCTTTTCTCTACCATGACTTCTAATGCCTTTCCTGAGGGACTCAGAGTTCCCATCAAATAGGTTATCTAAACTCCCTGCTTGTAGAACTCAAGGCCTAGCCAATCATGTTCAACATGTCATATCACCGTGAAACTTAGGGCCTCGGGATACCCCAATGATAAGTAGTTTAAAAGCACTTCTCCCTTTATCAATGCCATCGTGATTGAGGGATTATGTAGTGTTATATTTTAAAAGGCCCAATAAAGGCAAGAAGACTGTAGCCCTCATGAGGGGTGATGGCCATATGTTACCCTCTAGTAGGAATCGCCTTGTCCTGAGTGTCTCTCATTCGCCAGTTATGGGAAATGTGGGAAAAGATGTTTCTTGGTCATAGAAAAGTCAGAGTCAATAGTTGATCCACGTCCCCCTAGGAAGTAAGAATTCAACAGTTCACCACTAACTGAATGGTCAGTTATCATTCCCAAGTAAGCCATAGGCCCAAGAGCATCTATAAATGCATGAGACAAATCAATACACCCTAAAAATAATGCTTATACACAGAGCCTATCACCTCACGTGAGTTTACCCTCTTATACCACCATAAAAATCATCAAACAAAACCTCTCACCTCTACAGGAAAGTCCTAACCACCATCATTTACTAAGGCCTCTGAGTATCCCTTACCCATGTAGGGATACCACGCACACACCTACTCTTTAACAAGTGTGTATATATATATATATATATATATATATATATATATATATATATATATATATCCATTGTTTTATTAAAATATAATTTTTGTTAATTTTTCATTTTTCGTTACAATCTACAAACACAAATTTATTGGAAAATTCAACAACTTCTGCATTATCATCCTTTTTAATCTCGGTGAATAACAAATGCTAAATTTTGTTGCATACCCATGTGTGTATCCATGATATTTTAAATGGATTTGCATGCATTTGTTTCTGCTAAAAAACTTACAAAGGTTAGTGTAGTGATATATTTGTAAAGATATGTCAAGGGCAAGGATATTGTGGTCGTTCGTAAGGGGAGACACCCTTCTATCGCCCGTGATTAAGGGCAGCCTCGCCTTTAACGCCCTCCACTCGCCTTATCGTGGGAAACGTGTGAAAATACATGTATCGGTCAGTGAGAATTCATAGTTAATAGACTAAAGTGTATTTCCCTAGGAATTAGGGGTTTAACAGATCTACTATGACTATGAGGGTGGTTATCATTCCTGATAAACCCTAAATCCAAGACTAGGAGCTCCTATAAATACCTCATCCCTAACATAAGGAAAATGAGACTCAAAATGTACACTAAATACCTAAATATACATAGCTTCTCACCTCATGTAAGCTGGCTTTCTCCTTAACCAAAAACACCATCAAATAGTATTTCTCACCAACATCAACAAGCCATACACCGCTGAAAGATACAAAGGCCTCTGGCCACCCCTACCAGCATAGAGGTGTCATACATTCTATAGTTTTTGACAAGTGGGGTTAGATAAGGAAGATAACTTATCATGTTAGAAGACAAGAAATTATGTAAGGAATATCAACCTTGAACCAAGACTTTATTTTTCACTTGAAATCCATCATAGAGATCGTTTCCACCTTCTTTAAGCTTTACTTCTTTCAATCTTAATGTTTTCATTGTAAATTTTTATCATTCTCAATGTATCATTCAAGATATATATTTGTGGCATTCATTATCTAATTGGATAGCATGAAGGATCGTGCATATCACTAAAGTTTGTTATGGATTTATGGGTTGGCAATGTCTTGAGCTTTTATAATTAAAACATGGACATCAAAGATTCGTTTATAATCAAAACTATGTCACTTTTCTCTCCGATGTTTATGAATATCGAGGTAATAGTTTATTTATTTTTTAAATAATTTTAATATATATATATATATATATATATATATATATATATATATATATATATATATATATATATATATATATATAATGATGACTTTTCCCCTCGATTTTTAGACCACCGACGGAATAAATTACTCCTATTGCAACACTGTAAAGAAAATGGTGAACGGTAAGGTATATAACTTGCAAATTTTTACCATCCACTTTTTTCTTTATGGATTGTAATATTTCTAAGTATGATTAAATCATTGAATATTTTTATTTTATAACAACATTGATAAATTATTCTCAATTGTAAAATATGGTATCAATATCAACAACGCCATTCCATGATATGGATCACAAGAGTATAAAAATGTTTTGTTCAAGTTTGGTAAACAACAACAACAACACAACCTTGAAAGATTTCTTAACTAATTAAGAAACCTTAAATATTTTTGTGTCTTGAAATCCATCTAAGGTGATTATGTTTACACATTTAAGCGGAAACAAATGAGTTGGGTTGAGGCAATACTAAATGAACGAATGTTTTTATAGGAAAAATGACTAATCTTTCCACTCGATTAGTAGGTTAACCGCATGAATATAGGACTTAACATTTAACTAAAAAAGAATGGAGTCATTATAAAATAAAGCATAAACTACAATTGTTGGGATTCGAAGCGTGTTCCTTAGTTAGTTTACCCCTCGGGTTGGTTCAGAACTGAGGGAATAAATTGTAGTTTATTTATAAAAAATGTGGCATGCCCAAGGTTTATACCCCAACTGTTTGTTGGATGTCGAGAAAGCTTTGTCATAAAATGTGTTATTTGTAGTAGTGTATCATTCTGATGGCCTCTGATCGAGGTGCATGAGCATAGGTTTCATTGAAATCTATGCCTTCCTATTGATTATACCCTTCACATTAAGTATCAATTTGTTTCTTAAAATATTTCCATGTTCTTCAAGCTTATTGTGAAAGACCCATCGGGTACCAATCACTTGATTAGCTGAAGCTTTGGGAACAAATTCCAAAATGTTGTTTCTTTAAAATTGATTTAACTCTTCTTGCATGATAAGATACCAATGTTCATCAATGATAGCCTCATCAATTCCCTCGGGTTCAATTTATGAAACAAAAGCCACAAAGTTATTGTTGTACCCTAATTTTTTTCCCTAAGATCCCTTCATCATACCATGTTGATTCATTCACAACAAGATCACACTAGGATTCTTGGTTCCTCTCCCTACATTTGGTCTTGCCCTTTTGAGGGATTACCAAGCACCTTGACTTATGTTCCTTTTGTGATCATGAATATTGTTTTGATTTCTTCATTTAACTAATAAAATGCAATGTTGGTTTGTCTTGCTTGTTATCCATGTAGGTAAAGGCAATGAGATTTAACAAGTTACCCCATGGGTTCATGAGTTTATTTCCATGCCCTAGTTAATAAATCTTGAGAAGTTCAAACCTCATCATTATATTGTATTTGCAAGAATTGGCATGGCAAGGTTGCTTTGGTTCATCACATTTCAAGGTTATTAGATTTGACTCAAAAGTACAAGGGGTTTGATTGGAGAAGTTGTCATGTTTGGACAAGGTTTTGTTCCCATTGGTCACAAGAGCATATTTCTCTCAAATTTCAAGATATGGAAGTGGTTTTGGTAGCTATGAGTCCTCATTATCATCCTCAACAACTTTTATTCACAAAGCAATAATATTGGTACAAGAAGTTTGTTCAAGCTTGTCAAAGTTCTTCAAAGCATTTTCTTGATCTAGGAGCTAGGGTTTTGAACTTCAAAGGAGCATATCTTGCTCACCTTTTGGTATTTTTGAATGATTCCAAAGACATCCTTCTCTTCAAATGGTTATCAACAAATCACTTCAAAAGTTCCAAGGAGTTTTCATGTGGAAGAAACTTGGTGAAGAAGAAAGATTACAAGTCCTCCAAATTAATCCCCAATTTTCCATGTGTGACTTCAAATGATCATAACTTGGTCAATTTTTATCACCTTGATCCCATTATTTTTCCAAAATAATCTTGAGGATTTGAAATTTATGCCTTATTTTATATGCAAAGTGAGAAAATGGATGGAAGTTGCCTTAAGGAAACAAAAGATTATAGGTCATTATATGAAATTTTGCCAACTTCAACAAGTCATAACTTGCTCAAATTTTAGATATTTTGAATGATTCAAGTTTCAAAATGTCATTCAAGATATCTAATTCATGCCATCTTTTTTGTTCAAGAGCAAATTCCAAGAGGAAGGCCATGTTTGGATGCAAGACATTATAGGTCATTTTTGAAGAAGAATTTGAAATATTTCTAAGTATGGAAAGTCAACCATTTTTCTCCAACTTTGACTCAATGTAAATTTCAACTCAAGAATCCATTTAACTCCATTATTTTTCCATTTCAAATCATGTAACCTCTTCTTTCTAAAGCATCAAAAATCATGCCTTAAGACCCCTTGAGCTGAGAATTCCATTGTTTCAAAAATGGTAACTTGGAATTGAAGTTTCCTTGCAAGTCAGAATTTGAACTTCATGTTACAACTTCTAAACCTCAAATTAACACGCTTTTTGGGTCTAAACATGATTAGCCAACTTTCCCAAGTGGATTAGTGCATCAAAACACAAGAATTGGATGAGTTTTGGTGAAGTTTGGATCACACTTCACTCGTGCATCAGGTTTGCATGAATTCCCTCCAAAACGCATCATTCACTCTTCCTTTTAATCCCATTCGCTTCTCCTATAAATACATGTACTATCTCATTCATTTTCCCAAGCTTGAATAGCCAGAATCAACCTGCAAAACTTGCTCCATAACTCAATTTTCTGTAACTTCAAAATCCATTCTCGAGCCTTTTTCAATCCAATTTTTCCATCAATTCACCTTCCTTGATCTTCCCTAAAGCTAACCACATAATTACATTTTAGAATCGTGCCCTATACTACTCCATAGAAGTCAAGTTTCAGAGCTCTGCAACTCAACTTCAATAGATAGATTCCTTCATCAATTCTTCAAAACTCTGATATCATTGTGTTGCTCTCGTTGCCTTGGTTCTAGTCGCAACACTTACCTTTTACTGGAAACACGTTTTGACCATGAAATTTCAAATCCCTTTTCAAAACTTTCCTTCCAAATTGCTTGAGCTACAATTTATATAAATTTGACGCGAGGGTGTGGTTGTCTTCGTCTTGAAGAGACGAAGCGAATGGTATAGGGTTGAGCTTCTGATTTTACAGTTTGAGAGACCTGTAATTTGTGATGGCTGGTGGTTGAAGATGACCAATGTGTCATCTTCCAACTAATGAAGGCGCGCCATCTGTATTTTTCAAATTCTGATTTAATTAATGATTTTGTACAATATTCACTAATGACCATGATATGCACAGCACGCCATATCCCTTAGATTTGATTACTAACGAGTTTTGACTCTCATCCAATGGTCTACATATTTTACTTTCATTTTTTTCTTCTGATTTTTATATTTTAATTGTTTTAAATTTCAAAAAATCATAGAAAATTCATTTTTAGTCCAAAAAATCTGAAATAATTATGAAAAATATTTTTGATTATCCTTTTTTTGATTTTTATTTTTTCACAATTTAATTTTGTGTTTTGTTATTTTTTTATAAATTTTAAACTTATTTGATTTGTTTTAAATGTTTAAAAATACTTTTATATATTTTTAAATTCTGAAAAAATTCAATGATATTGTGACAAATATTGGTGACCTTATTTTATTTTTGTTTATGACTTTACTATCTTTTATCTTTTTTTTGTTTATTTTCCCCATTTATTTTAAATTCAAAAATAGTTTCTGACTTCAAAAAATTACCAAAAAAATTGTAAAATTATTTGAGCCTTTTTCTGATTTTTCTATGGTCTTACTTTTCATTTCTTGATTAATTTGAACATAGTTGATATTTTTATCATTATTTTCTATTTTTTAAACCCTTTTGTGTATATTAAATGTGATATTATTCTATGACTATTTTCTGGCTGATCTTGGGTTAGATTTTGGATCATGAACTTTATTAACATCATTGGATCCATGGTGTTGAGTTTAACTCCACAAAATGGATGAATGATTTTAATAATAGTTTGATTAAAATTTAATTCGAATATGGTTTGTGTATTTTTTTCCCCATCCCTCCTAATCTCATCCCTTTCTTATTGCACTAAATATTGTTGGAGCATGATCTCTATATCATGTCTCAAAACAAATGGTGCATAGATTGCTATTGACCGACCTCAAAATAGGTGCGACTTTTATATAAGTCCACTTATGATTGCTTAACATAGCGCTAAATTTTGTCCTGATTCGAATAAATGATAATTCGTGGCCCAAACTTATGATTACAAGCCCAAGTATGTTAATTTGATCTCTTTGATCCAATAACTTTGAGATTCATTGTGTGGAGGCTTTGGTTCTACTAATCCTCTAATGGATCTACAACACCTTTGATCAACGCGGATCACTTAAACATCATTGATCATTAAATGGCACTTGTGAGAATTCCAAATGGATGATATACTAGACAAAAAGCAAATGTAACTTGTTGTGTGGAGGCTTTGGTTCTACAAATCCTATAATAAGTTCCAAATGCAAGCTTCAAGATGGTCATCCAACTAACCACTAATTATTGACTTGTTTCACCTTATGCTTTTATTCTTTTTATGCTTTATGTACCATTTACTTTTAGCATTTATATTTCATGCCATTTTCATCTTTTCTCATTTGAGTATTTATTTTCTTGCCATTTTTACTTTGCACACTTGAGCTTTTCTTTTCCTTTCTTAAGATACTTAATAATCAATATAAACCCTAAAAATCTTTAATGGTACTTGGACTATTTGGTTACTATCCTTGGCATTATGGAGCATGGGACTTTTCTTGGACTTGGAATTAGAAACCTTGGCCTATCTTGGAGACCTTGTGATCTTATCTGATTACTTTGTCTGGAGTTCTTGAGATTTACCTCAAGACATTGGGTTGCTTGTTTGTTTTTGTGTGCAGGTTTTTTGTGGTTACACCCTTTGTTTATAATCTGGAATTCACCCGTATACAACCGTTACTCTGCCCAATTTTTGTGAAGACTTAATACACTTGAAGTTTGGTTCTCTCAAGAGGTCTAGTTTTTTTTTTGCTTGATTGGTTTCAATCCAAGGAATGGGAATTCTATCTTGGCTCATAATGTCAATTTTTGGCTTCTTGATTGGTTAGATAGTTCTTATCCCTAGATTTACCCTTATGCTTTAGGGCGGTCCCTTCTTCTCCTCCCATCTTCTTTAATTTCAAAAAATCTTCTTCCTCCTTTTGAAAACTCTTCTTGTTTTTGAACTTGAACCACTTTCATAATAAACTTGGACTTATGTCCATGCATTTTCAAAACATTTTCATAAATAAACTCCAATCAACTTAATAATACCTTGACATTTTTTGTGAGAAGACTAAAAGTCAATTAATCTCATTTCAAACCATTTTGCCACTTTGGCTTTTATCTTTAAACTTTTCTCAAAAGGTTGAACTCTTGTCAATCCTTGTAGTGATGCAAACAACCATACTTCTACCATATGTAGTGAAGAGAGATATTTTCCACTTGGGTTTTGAGTGAGGCATTGTTGATTTTAAAATCCAAGCCATATCCTCCACTTTGAGATGATGCAAATTCTCCTTTCTCATAATTGTGGGTAGTAGGTATGTTTTCCACACGGACAATGACGATGATGTTTTATCTCATAAAATTAACCAACATATATGTGTTTTAAATTTTTAAAAGAGGAACTATGTGTACCATAATCCCCTATTGCACGAAAAGGTGGTACGTAGGCACTAAAGGTTCACAACCGCGGCGGGTGCAAAAATCATAAAATAAATATATTTCTTTCCTCACCTCCACCATCCATTTATATACAACATTTTTTATAGCCAAAACATACAGATTTTACAAAGAGGCTCCTGCGGATTACCGTAGATGTTTAGGGTGATAATACCTTCCCTTTGCATAACCAACCCCCTTACCTTGAATCTTTCCCCCTCTCTTTTTGGGTTATTCGCTCTTTTCCCATTCCTTTGGAAACAATAACACGCTGTGGCGATTTTTATTTTGATTTGTATAAAGTCTAGTCAATCCAATGGCTTAGTCTTGAACATTTCTACCGCTACATAAAAATGGCGACTTCACTGGGGAAATATTGACCTCTTGTTGGTCCATCCCTAAGTGGGTTGAGCCTATCTTTGTTTATATCTGTATATGTGTTATTACTGTTTTTGTGTTATATGTTGCATATATGTTTGTCTAGATTTTCCTGGTTTTCGGGGTGCTTGGTGATTACTCATAAGTCATATACCCGGACTTGGGCAAACTTTAAGATAGGACGGGCGGTATAGTCATGTTAACTTTGAGGGAGTAATCCCAAAAAAGGAGGCATGAGATCCCCCACTCAGTTGAGGCTCCTTTGAATATAGTGTCGTTTACCGAGTAATCGGGAAGACGTATTGCTTTCGACTTAGGAGCCTAGTAATTGAGGACTGTAGAATACCAAACTCATCTTGGCCTTTTAGGTGTAGTGCGAAAGCTATGACGGAGTAATCTGAAAATAGTTGTCACGCGATACTACACTCAGACGAGTCTTTCTTGAGAATATTACTAATTACCGAGTTAATCGAGAAGTTGGTAATATCTGAAGGAAGGATGTAGACTCTGGGAACCTCTAGAACCTTGTTCGGCAGGGGATAACTTTTTAGACCAACACCATACGGGTAGTACCTTCGACCTCATGCTCGTGACGTTGAACCTATGAACCCTATATGTGTGATCTTGTGTGTGATTGTTGCATCATGCATCCACGCACTCATAAACATCTTTTGAAGAAACTATATGTCAAGGGATTTAAAGGTTGACTATTTGTGAATATCTCAGGTACTTTTAACCATGGATTCTGGAAAGAGAAAGACCAGGAAATACAGTTTTAAGGATCCCAAGACAGATGAGTTGATCAGTCTAATTCCCGATATCGAGTGTTCTGTAGACTTTTGGAAGAAGTATGGATCCATTATTCCTCTCATTAAGCTGAAGATAAAGGAGGGTATTCTCTCGACCTTGGTCCAGTTCTATGATCCAATGTATCATTGCTTTACTTTTCCCGACTATCAGTTGATGCCTACACTGGAGGAGTATTCTTATCTATTAGATTTACCTGTTACCGATCGTGTTCCTTTTACTAGTTTGGAGGATTAGCCAAAACCATGTGAGATTGCTGCTTTGATTCACTTGGGGAAGTTTGAGGTGGAAACCCATATGACTACCAAAGGAGGGATTAGAGGATTACCAACTCAGTTATTATTGGAGAAAGCTCATTAGTTTTCCAGAATGAAGAGTACAGTTGCTTTTGAGGCCATCTTTGCTCTACTTGCTTAGGGGTTGTTCTTATTTCCTAATGTTGACAAGTTTGTTGACATTAACGCTATCAGGATCTTTATGATTGGAAACCCAGTTCCTACACTGTTGGGTGATGCTTATTACTCTATCCATCTTCGGAATTCTTATCATAGGGGGATGATTATTTGTTGCACGCCTTTGTTGTACTGATGGTTTATCTCTCATATGCCTCAGTTTGATGCTTTTTGGGATGTCAAGAAGGAACCCCGTTGGGCTCCTAAGATCATGGAACTTACTCACTCGGATATTGATTGGTATCATCGAGTTTACCAGGATATAGAGATTACTGACAATTGTGGTAGTTTCCCCAATGTACCTCTTCTTGGTACAAAGGGAGGAATTAACTATAACCCTGTTCTTGCACGGCGACAACTTGGTTATCTGATGAGGGATAAACCGAATAGTATTCATTTGAGTAGTTTTTTTCTGAAGGAAGAAGAATACCATAGGGAAGCTAGGGAGAAGATTGCAAAGGCCTTACGTCACATTCATAAGAAGAGTAGGAAGGATTTGAGACCAAGGTGTGTTGTTTCTTTGGATCCATATCTTTAATGGATCCGATTGAGAGCCATTCAGTTAAAGATGTCGTATACCTGGGAGACACCCATGCATGATCTATTTGTGAAGACCACTCCTCCCTTATTAGATGACCTAGAAGAGCTGCAACTTGCTTTAGTTAGGATGCAACAGGAAAGGGATGCTTGGAAGAACAACTTCCAAACTTTAGAGAGTTCCTACAGAGTAGACCTGAAGGAGAAAGATGACTTGATTAAGATCCTTGAGAGTAGAGTGGTAGATTCTATGGAGAGGCAAGGGGATTTATTTTGTCCTGGGCCTCAATCAGGTGTTGATCACTCACTTCCTGATTCAAATGATTGGGAGGAGGTTGCCATCAGATATGTGGAAGAAAACTAGAGGTTGAAGGCTCAGATTGCCAGGCTCACGGGGAAGCGCCAGCGTATAGAGTGATCTTTATAAGTTCTTTTTCTCAGGATTTTAGATTTTATTTTCATCTTATACTTGGGATCATTGAAACTTGTAATCTATTTTGGAGTTATTATAATTAAAAAAATTCAGTATTTCAAAAAGCATTATTACTTTGATGTTTGCAATATTTCTATAAACGTTAAATCTCTTGAAATATTAAATAACAAAGTAAAAATAATCATGTGCATTTCATATCATGCATCATATTGCACATGTTTCTTGCATTTGTTATGCATATCCAGGTGTCTTACCAAGCTTCTTTACTTCGTTCAGCAAGCTGACTCATCACTACAACACTCAGGCTATTTTCAAAAAGAAGATGGACAACTTAGAACAAGAGAATCATGAGCTGCGCGAGGAAGTTTCTGCTTTGAAGGCCAGCATGGCAAATCTGACTACTCTGATGGAAGCTCTGGTGGCTGCTCAGAATCAGCCACCGAGTGTTCAACCTCAACCAACAAGGGAAAATACCGTGCTCATCTAGTGATGTACGTGAGAAGAATGTCTACCCATACTGATGATCAGCGTCTGCTGATTCACTTTTTTTCAGGATAGTTTGACCGATGTTGCGTTGAAGTGGTATATGAGTTAGGATTGCTCCAATATCCATACTTTTAATGATTTGGGAGAAGCCTTCATCAAAAAATACAAGTACAACATGGACATGGCGCCTGACTGTGATCAACTTAGGGTTATGGTTCAGAAAGACAGGGAATCGTTCAAAGAGTATGCGTAGAGATAGCGTGAGGTAGCCGCCCAAGTGATTCCTCCCATGGAAGAGAAGGAGATGACTAAGATTTTCTTGAAGACACTGGGTGCTTTCTACTACGAGAGGATGGTAGCAAGCGCGCCAAGTGACTTTATTGAGATGGTAGGAATGGGTATCCGCTTAGAAGAGGCTGTAAGAGAAGGTCGTTTGACAAAGAGTGGAGGATCTAGAGGTGTGAAGAAGCCATCTTATGGGTTTACCAAGAAGAAAGAAGGAGATAAATATGATGTTATACAAGATAGGAAGGTAAACGCTCCTAGAAGGAATTATCATCATCAGCAGCAAGTTGCCTCAGTTACTTCTGTTATGAATGCCGCTCCAACTACCGTTGCTTATCAGAGACCGTCCCAATAGGGGAATCAAGGGTATAATCATGGAAGGGAGAGTTATGACCCTATTCCCATGAGCTATACAGAGTTACTACCAGCATTGATTCAGAAAAAGTTGGTCCAGACACGACCACCTCCCGCTGTACCATCACCATTGCCTTGGTATTATAAGGCAGACCAAACATGTGATTTTCATCAGGGAGCACCAGGGCATAATGTTGAAAATTGTTATCCTTTGAAGACTGAGGTATAGAAATTGGTAAAGTCTGGTGTTCTATATTTCCAAGACGTGGGACCTAACGTGAAAGATAATCCCCTACCTAAGCACGGGGGAGTAAATGTTGTGAATATGGTGGTGTTGGCTGAAGATTTTGATAGTGTTATTTGGAATTCAAAAAAAGAGCTAGAAGTTATGATCGAAATGGAATTAAAACACCACGTTCGAAATTGCAGAACCAGTGTTTCGAATGAGTGTGTCAAAGTTTGAAGCTTCGAACGGTAATCTTGGGAGCGTATTCAAAGGGGTCTCGAAACAGCAGTGAAGCTAAATCTGAGAAGAGCGTTCGAAGCAGAAGAACACCAAAGCATTTGAAATTTAAGTGAAAGCGGGACTTTCAAAGTTTGAAAGTTATGCGTTGGAGCATTTGAGGACACGTGGAAAGAAGAAAGGAACATTATCTTGCATGTTCGAAACGTGGCATGATCTTGTAGCGAGACCGTTAGGGTCGAATTAGTATAAATAGAAGTCTTAGTGTTAGGATTTCAGTGTGTCATATCTGTTATACAAAATACTCAATAACATTCAAACTACCACATGGCAAGGGAAACGAATGCAAGAGAGATGTATGTATGATAGCACCATGTATTTTTAATTTAATGAAAGCCTTTTTACTATTTCCAGCACTTTCCTTCTTTTTCTTTTTGTCGAGCAACATTTACAAGTTTCTTTATCTATTGTCTTTTCATTCCAAAGTCCTTTCTTCAAAGTCTTACATTTTACTGCTTTCTTTACATTTCGAAGCACTTTATGTTTCAGAGAACTTTTACGCTTTCAATATCTTTACTTTCATAGCATTATTCTTCAAACCTGTACTTTCACTTAAACTCCTTTCTAGATTTCTTGCATTAAACGCTTTCTTCATATTTTAAACTTCTACATTCCAGAAACCTTTTGTGTTAAATGTTTTATGGATCGAAATCAGTTACTTCATTTTTCATACAGTTTTCTATGTCTTTTCAATTAGCATTACAATTAGCAATCATTCGTGTAACTTAGTTTTCACATACATTTTGACCACATTCTTAAACTCTTAGAGAGAGGGATCGAAACAAACCAAACATATATACAATAGCACCCATGAATAATTGTTCGATTGTGAGAGTAACCTTGATATCCAAGGAGTCCTAGGATCAATCTAGTCGATCCTGTGAGTTACCAAAGAGATTGAGTAGCGTTAATAAAGACTATTCGATAGTTTGGAAGACTAGCGGTTGTTTTCCAGAAATCACTGGAAACAAATTGGCACACCCGGTGGGACCAATAGTTGGATATCAGAATTAAGGATTGTCAAGACATAGCCATCCAAAAAACGCAGGAACATAAGAAGTTTGCTGTTTTATGAACCTGAGAAGTGGTAAGATAATCAACAGCAACCAACCTTTATCCAGAAGAAAACGTTTGGACAAAATGTCTAACTCAGACAATCAACAAGGAGACCAAGGCGGCCCACAGGCAACAGGCACTAACGCGTCCATTTCGAGCGGAGCATCTAATGTAATGCCTTCGAATGCACAGGCTGTTGCATCTTCAACCAGTAACATGGCCACCAACGGAGTAAGTGGCGTATCAACCAACAGTTCGATCTTAGGAAATACTGGAACTATGGGCTATCCTGGGGGATTCGTTCCGCCACCTGGGACACAATCCCATTTCGCATCTCCATCAACTAGACCACCCGGCTTCGATGGGAATAGAATTAGAAGTTCTTCTTACGGAATGCCAACATCTTTTATGGCAGGTTTGCACAATTCCACATCGAATTCATCCCCACAACTAGGATCTGGGTCTGGGGCAAACCAATTTATGTCAAATAACCAAGGGTCAGTGGGTTATAGCACGTTGCCTACCCTAACCACGGATAACCAGTTGGCTTTTAGGCAATTGATGGATGAAAGCAACCACAATATGATAGGGGTGTTAGCGCAAACCATGCAGGAAATATTCGCCCCAATAGTTCAGAATGTAACTGTGACGAACAGGGAAAACGCTGACAATATGAGTCGAATAGCAGATTTCTTTGCTCCCACAGAAAGGCGTAGGCAAAACCAGGCGGGATTTCGAACAAACGTGCCTGTTATAGAACAAATTGCCAACGACCCAATTCATAGACCACCCAGAGAAGAGGTTAACTTAGGGGCCAGAGCACCAAGGTTAGAAGCCCCAATAATCCCAGGCCCACAAAGGGAAGTTATGGAACCAGGGGCAAGGATCGAAAGACCAGAAGCCCCAGAATTTCGAGGAGAACAACCTAGGGGAGTTGTTTTGGTTGGTCGAAACCAAGATGCCGATGCTGTCGTTCATAGGGTTCGAAACGATAACATCTTGGCAGAAAATAATCTGACCACCATGATAGAAAGGATCATGACCCAAAACGGCCTCAATATGGGAATGAGGAGGCCAAATTACGCTTCTCCTATATTAGATTGTATAATGCATACTGATTTACCAAGGGGATACAAAGTCCCTAAATTTACAAAGTTCGCTGGGGATACCAACGAATCAACAGTCGAACACATAGCGAGATACTTAACCGAAGCGGGGGATATAGCCAATAATGAAGATCTTAGAATCAAATATTTCCCAAGTTCTTTGACGAAAAATGCTTTCACTTGGTTTACCACGTTGCCTCCTGGGTCTGTTGATACTTGGACCCTTTTAGAGAGATTATTCCATGAACAATTTTACATGGGACAATCGAAGATAAGTCTGAAGGAATTGGCCAGTGTTAAGAGAAAGTTCACTGAACCCATTGATGACTATTTGAATAGATTTAGGCTGTTGAAATCCAGATGTTACACAGTAGTGCCTGAGCATGAGTTAGTCGAAATGGCCGCTGGGGGATTGGATTACTCTATTCGAAAGAAATTAGATACTCAGCATTTGAGGGATATGGCTCAGTTAGCCGATAGGGTTCGACAGGTCGAAAGACTAAAAGCCGAAAAAGCCCGAGTCTTTAAGAATAGTAAGAAAGAAAGGATTTCCTATGTTGGAACTGAGGAAGCAGAAGAATATCCTGAATTCGAATTCGAAGAGGTCGAAATCGACCTCGCTGAATTAAAACAGGCCCCGCCTTACTCCTGCAAAATGTTAGTTCCTACGAAAGGGAAAGATATTGTTGAAAATGAGAAAAGTGATAAGTTTCCAAAGAAGGTTTACACCTTCGATGTCACTAAATGTGACGAAATCTTTGACTTGCTTGTCAAAGATGGCCAACTAATTGTGCCATCAAATGTCAAAATACCCCCTCTGGACCAGAGGAAGAAAAGGGGATTTTGCAAATATCATAGTTTCTTAGGCCACAAGACCTCACAATGTTTTCTTTTCAGGGATTTGATTCAAAACGCAATCAAAGATGGCAGATTAAAGTTTGCTGATAAGATGAAGATGAAAGTGGACGAAGATCCTTTGGACGTCGCAGACACCAACTACTCCGAGCCTGCATGCATTGGAGAAGTCAACATGGTGGAAATTGATCGAAGCGACACCCTAACTGGAGAGAAGGACATTGAAGTTGAAAACTGGGTGATGGTCGAAGTAAGCGAGGAAGTCACTGAAGGCATCCAGAATACACCAGACACTTCGATTGTTGGACCTGTGACTGTTGCAGGAGAAACCCAGGCTACTGAAGGCCAAGGGGATCACAATGAAGGATTTACACAAGTCACTGAGGGCTTGAGTTTGGAACTAGAGAAAGTCCAAATTACGCAGCCAGTCCCCTCTCAGAAGGAAATATGGGACACTCTAGGGGAACCCAGTGGAAAATATGACTATCTGGTCAAATATTCTGCCCCAGAGAGTTCGAAGGTCCAGATCGAAGACATAAAGCCCACAGGATGGGGCGATGACGAAACAAAAGAGGGGGATTTGGAAATAAATATGGTGGACATGGAAAGACCCCGTTCTGAGATGAAGGAAGTGGAAAAATACTTAGAAAAAGAAAAGCATAGAATGGGGGACAGTCACACTGGAGATGATACTCTCAAAGACTATCTCATGTCATGCCACAAAGGAGATCCAGGCATGATACTGTGCCCTAGGTGCAGCATCCTCTGCAACCAAAGAATTGCTGCAAATTTCGAAAGGGTACAGAAGGCTCGAACTGGCAACAATTGGCGCCAGGATAACCAACTTTTCAGATGCTACCCCAAGGCTGGAGAGAGTCTATTGGAGTTTGTTTTTCGCTGCTACAAGGGGGCAACTAAGTGCTTGGTGTGCCCAAGATGTTCTGCTGTGTACAACCAAAGCATGGCTAGGGCCTTCGAAACGATCCCCTTTGCCCCTTGCTGGAGCCATCAAGAAACTACTCAGATGGGTCCACGTTTCGACAGCAGATACAAACAGCGAAGACCAGATAGCCCTCACCCCAAAGTTGCTCGAAGAGTGACTTTCAAACTCCCTGCTGAAGTGCCAACCGATAGATGGCTGCAAGCCAGAAATGACAAAGGCAAAGACAAATGGAGGAATGCTGAACGAAATGCACGCCATGCCGTGACATACAGGAGGCAATTCAACACACAAAAAAGGGAGGAAGTCAGATTAGAAAATTACAAAGGAAGGAACCCCATGTCAAGATCCCAGTGGCGCAGACAGCAAAGGATTCGAAAGGCTGAAAGAGAAGCTGTGGCAAACAAAGGGGATACTTCAACAAAGATACAAGGTGAATCAAGCACCAATAAACCAAAAGGTCAGACGGAAGAGAAACCTCCAGTCAACAGAAGGCTCTTTTCTGAAGACCAACAAGACGGACCAAAGGAATACACCCCAGGCCCGGAAGAGGACGAAGATATGATAACAGATAACTTCGAATCGGAGGGGGAGTCCTCATTTAACCTGAACTGTAACGTAGTGTCTGTGCTTCCCTGCGAATTCGGGCAAGAAACCGAAATCAATGAATATGAGGAAGAAGACACCACAGACTTAATGAAACATAGGCCCGTATGCTACTACGTGATGGACAATGGGGCTGTTGAAGAACAAAATGCGTTCTTCGAACGTCCAGAGCCTACAATGAAGAATCATCTCAAACCACTTTTCATTCGGGCGAAAGTGGGTGTCCACGGTGTAAACAAAGTTCTAGTGGATGGGGGTGCTGCAGTCAATCTGATTCCCCATTTCATGCTAAAAAGGTTGGAAATCCGTGAAGGGGATATCAAGCCCCATAATATGGTTCTATCCAATTATGAAGGAAAAGTGGGTAAGACACTGGGGGTGGTCCAGTTGGAATTAACAATAGGCTCAAGTTGCAGGCCCACCATGTTTATGGTTGTCGAAGCCAAGGCCAACTATAACCTACTGCTAGGGAGAGAGTGGATCCATGGCGTGGGAGCAGTTCCTTCGTCAATGCATCAACGACTGGTCCTGTGGAGAGATGACGGAATCGTGGAAAATATCGAAGCAGATCAGAGTTACTTTATGTCAACTGTCAATCTAGTTGACAAAAGGGATTATGATAAAAACCTGGCGAAGATTGCTCCATGTGTTCCAAATGATGAGATAAATGAAACTAGAAATGCCCACTATTACATGACACTTCGTCATGATGGACTTTACTGGGATAGAACAATAATTAGTGAAGAAGAGGAAGTTGAAGGTGCTATACCAAAACGGCCAGCAGGCTGGGACTTCGACAACCTTAACCATGACTGAATCTACCTTTTTCGAAAGGATTTCGGCCTATATGGCTGAGAATGAATCAAAAGCGGCCTTAGAGGCTGAAATAAATGAATCATTTGAAAAAACGAATGAAGTTAATGGGGGGAGTTCGAAATGCTCACCCAGCGAAGAGTTGGAGATGGATCAAAGGTTGGATGCCATCTATGACAAAGAACCCTTAGGCTTCGAAAGGGATCCCATAAACTCAGGTGTCAAAATGTTGGCACAGGACCCACTCGAAGAAATCAACTTAGGGGATGACAAAACAAAAAGAGTAACTTACGTAAGTGCCAAACTTAGCCCAAGCCTCAAGGAAAAAGTGATCGAAATCCTTAAGGAGAACAAAGATTGTTTCGCATGGGACTATGATGAGATGCCTGGTTTAAAGAGGGAGTTGGTCGAACATAGGCTGCCAATCAAAGATGGCAAGAGGCCCATCAAACAAACTCCCAGAAGATTCGCGCCAGCGGTTCTCACAAAAATTAAAGCTGAGATCGAAAGGTTGCTGCATTGCAAATTCATCAGAACAACAAGGTACGTCGAATGGTTAGCAAACATAGTACCTGTTATCAAAAAAAATGGTTCTTTAAGGATTTGCATAGATTTCAGGGATTTAAATACTGCAACCCCTAAAGATCAATATTCCATGCCCGTGGCAGAAATGCTAGTAGATTCTGCTGCAGGATTCGAATACTTGAGCATGTTAGATGGATACTCTGGATATAACCAGATTTTCATTGCTGAAGAAGATGTTGCAAAGACAGCATTTCGTTGCCCAGGAGCCTTAGGCACCTACGAATGGGTGGTGATGCCTTTTGGTTTAAAAAATGCTGGGGCAACTTATCAAAGGGCGATGAATTCAATCTTTCATGACTTTATCGAAACCTTCATGCAGGTGTATATTGATGATATAGTCATCAAATCTATATCTGCAGAAGCACATTTGCATCATTTAAGCCAATCATTCGAGCGAATGAGAAAACATGGCTTAAAAATGAACCCCCTTAAATGTGCATTTTTTGTGCAGGCAGGAGATTTTCTTGGTTTTGTGGTCCACAAGAAAGGAATTGAAATCAACCAGAACAAAACCAAAGCCATAATGGAGACGAAAGCACCTGCGTCAAAAAGGGAGTTGCAATCTCTGCTAGGGAAAGTTAACTTCCTCAGAAGATTCATCTCGAACCTGAGTGGAAGGACTCAAGCTTTCTCTCCGTTACTTCGTCTAAAGCAAGGTCAAGCCTTCGAATGGAACGAAGCTCACCAGGAGGCGTTTGACAAAATAAAAGAATATCTTTCTCAGCCTCCTATCTTGTCTCCACCATCATGGGGAAAGCCCATGAGATTGTACATATCTGCCTCCGAAGTTAGCATAGGTAGTATGTTAGCACAAGAAGATAACAATGGCGTCGAAAGAGCCATATACTATCTAAGTAGAGTGCTGAATGATGCAGAGACCAGATATAGCAACTTAGAAAAGCTATGTCTCTGTTTGTATTTCTCGTGTATGAAACTCAAGTATTATATAAAACCTGTTGATGTTTATGTTTCGTCTCACTTCGATGTCATTAAACATATGCTTTCAAAGCCAATAATGCATAGTAGAGTTGGAAAGTGGGCTCTGGCCTTAACAGAATATTCATTGACGTTCATGCCCTTAAAAGCTATGAAAGGTCAAGTGATTTCTGATTTCATTGTGGATCATTCGTTGGTTGAGCAGACAAGCATGAGTTACGTCGAAATGCAACCATGGAAATTGTACTTTGATGGTTCAACCCACAAGAATGGAAGTGGTGTTGGAGTCCTTCTAATTTCTCCCGAAGGAATTCCAACAAAATTCAAGTATAAATTGGATGGTCCTCGTTGTTCGAACAACGAAGCTGAGTATGAAGCGCTCATTGTTGGACTTGAAGCTTTGTTGGAATTGGGGGCAACCAGAGTCGAAATTAAAGGAGATTCTGAGTTGGTGGTCAAACAGATCACAAAAGAATATAAGTGCATAAAGGAAAATCTAATGATATACTTCGTCATAGTCAATAGGCTATTGAGAAAGTTTGAATACATGGATATTCAACACATACCAAGACTAGAAAACCAAGAAGCAAATGACTTAGCGCAGTTGGCTTCAGGTTATAGAGTATCCACCAAGAATTTTAAGGATTTGGTCGAAATAAGGGGGAGAGTTATGGCTACTAAATTCACACCATCGGATCTGGAAAATATGAGATTGGGATACGCCGAGAAACAGGGATTCGAAATCCTAGCCATAAATACTTTGTCAGATACAGATTGGCGAAGTCCATTAAAGAATTATTTAGCAGACCCAACGCTAAAAGTAGATAGAAAAACAAAATATAGAGCATTGTCATATCTCCTCATGGGGAACGAATTGTTCAAAAAGACCCAAGAAGGTGTTTTATTGAAATGCCTAGGAGAAAGTGAGGCATATTTAGCATTGTCTGAAGTCCATAATGGGGCATGTGGGGCACACCAAGCAGGCCATAAAATGAAATGGTTGCTATTTCGATACGGTTTGTATTGGCCTAGCATGCTCAAAGATTGCATAGACTTTGCGAAAGGATGTGAGGAATGTCAGAAACACGCAGGAATTCAACACGCCCCTGCAAGTGAGCTGCATTCGATCATCAAACCATGGCCATTCAGAGGATGGGCATTAGATCTGATAGGCGAAATAAATCCTGCTTCGTCCAAAGGTCAGAAATATATCTTGGTAGGAGTAGATTATTTTACCAAATGGATCGAAGCTATACCTTTGGTAGTTGCTGATCAAGAGGCAATTATCGAATTTATACAAAAGCACATTATCTATAGATTTGGATTACCAGAAAGTATAACTACAGACCAAGGTTCTGTATTCACTGGTAGAAAGATGCAAGGGTTTGCCCAAGAAATGGGGTTTAGATTGCTAACATCAACCCCATATTATGCTCAAGCAAACGGACAGGTCGAAGCGGCAAACAAAGTAATAATAGGATTAATCAAGAAGCATATTGGCAAGAAGCCAAGAAATTGGCACAAAACTCTGGACCAAGTGTTATGGGCTTGTAGAACATCTCCAAAGGAAGCCACTAACACTACTCCTTTCCAACTTACATTCGGCCATGATGCAGTGTTACCAGTAGAAATTCACCTGCAATCAGTTCGAATACAGAAACAAAACGAAATTCCAGCCGCGTTATATTGGGAAATGATGATGAATGAATTAGTTGAATTGGACGAAATTAGATTACATGCGTTGGATATTTTGATGAGGCAAAAAGAAAGAGTGGCCAGAACATACAATAAGAGGGTGAAGAAAAAAGCATTCGTTATTAATGACTTGGTTTGGAGAGTCATATTGCCTATGGATAAGAAGAACAAAGCATTAGGTAAATGGTCACCTCATTGGGAAGGACCTTTTCGAGTACTAAAAGTTTTCTCTAACAATGCCTACGAAGTCGAAGAACTCTTAGATGATAAACGTGTCCTAAAGGTTAAGGGGAAATATTTAAAGAAATATAAACCAAGCCTGCGGGAAATTCGAATAATAACAACGTAAACAAAGTATTATAAAAAGCCAAGATGGCAAGATAAGAATGCCAAAATGGCGTTGTTCGAATATTACATTAAAAGAACCAAAGTTATGGTCAGATAGACAAAAATCTAGAAATAAACATTATTTTTCAATCGAGTAAAGGTACTTCGAAATGTTTCAAGTCTTTGCTGAGCAAACCGCCTGGCACCTTCCAAGGTTGCCACTTCTCCTTTAAGCTGTTCTGCAGTCTCCATTTCTGCAAGCCCCCGGTTGAGAAGCTCTTCGAATTGGTTACCTGCAGGATTAGTTTCGAAGGCTAGTTGTTGTTCCTTAGCCTCCTTGACTTTCTGTTGAAGTTCCAGAATCTGCCTTTCCCAAGCAAGAATGGACTCAGCTCGAGCTTCATATTCAGTTTTTGCTCGCTTCAGATGCATAGCCTGATCTTCAGCTTCTTGAGAAAGCTTCGAAGCTTGTTCATAGGCGGCATCCATAGCAATACGTTTCTCGTGAACCTTCTTGGCAGCAGATTCATCTTGGAGAAGATAGCCAGTTACGTTGTCCAGCAAATTTTGAAGATCAAACAAGAGAGTACTAACTGGCAAAGAGCAGCTGGAAAGATTGACCTTTGTAAGCAGCTCCTTCATAGTGTAGCAAGCAGTACTATCTTGCTTAAGCACTTCGAAGATATCCACATTGAGAATAGTTCTCCTAATTTTGTTGAGAAGAACAACTCTTTCATCTGTGGGAAGAGGATAGCTGGTTGAACTTGTGCCAGCCCTAGCGAGTGGAATGTCCCTCTGGGCCAACTTTGCCTTCATGTACCCAATAGGGTCATTTCGCCTCAGAAGTGCCAGTTCCTCATCAGTCATTCGAGACGGAGAGGATTGGGGGAATTCCACGCGTAGGGGAACCTCGTTTGTTTCAACCTTTGGGTTTTCGTTGATCGTATCACCATCCCCTTCATTTGCTTCGTACTCTTGATCTTCTTCATCCTCGACCAAGTCTACCACTTCGATACCATCCTTTTCACCGCTATGTGCATTAGACTCCGTCCCAGCAGTCGAACCATCATTGTCATTTTCCCCATCATTGGCGTTTTCCTCCTCAGATTCTTCGTCTGCAGATTCTTCGAATCCTTGCCCAGAATCAGCTTTTTCTTCTTCAGTCTGAGCATCCTTTGGATCCTCTTGAAGAGTTTCAAGGGGGGACTTTTGAAGAACCCTTTGTGAATCCTCTGCAGACGTTTGAGGTATGGTTTCGCTCACCTCTTTCAGAGGAATGGAGGTACCTTGGTCATCTGGCTGCTCAGAAGTTCCAGCCAAAACCGCCACGTTTGAAGAACCTTTGTTTTGGACCAAATTGCTGGAATCCCCTTGAGGAGAGGAGTTAAGCGGAACAGCAGCCCTGGACGGTGAGATCGAAATAGTAGAAGTGGGATTCAGGATGTTCTGCAAGGGGCAGCAAAGTGATTAAAGAATGACACTCACCAAGGTAATAAGAAGTTAAATGTTTTTTAGAAGAAGTTCGATTTACCTGTGGCCCCTCAGAAGAGAGGTTACTAGCTATGCGTTCCAACTGTGGGTTGGAGGTCGAAGGTGGATTTTTGGATTGTGGTAAGGGAGCAGCATCCCTGGAGTCGAGTCCAGAGACACTAGTAGGAGCAGTACTTTTGGGCGTAGTTTTCTTCAGCTTCTTCTTCGAAGCAATGTTTGAGTTTCCTCCAGCAGTCAGTTCTTCCCCAGTGGTGTTTGGTTTCCGCTTCTTGGGAGTAGTGGGGGGAAGCTTGTTGGTCTGCACGAAGTTTAACGAAGTTAGAGATAAAAGGATCGAGTGAATTCGAAGCATGAAAAGAAAAAACTAAGTGATTACCGTTGGAATTGGGGCACTTGTTGTTGTTGGCGTTGTTGTTGGTGGTGTAGTTGCAGCAGCAGTAGTCGTTTCGGGTGGATTAGTCTTTTCGGTAGTTTCGATGGAGGCTTGAGAGGCACTCCCTTCCTTCGATTTCGAGGCAGTGGTCTTTATCCTGATAGCTGAAAATCAAAACATTTAAAGCAAAGGTTAAAGATTTGGAAAATAAAAGATATTTGGGAGTTTTTCCCAAGCATTCGCACCTGTGCCTTGATCAGATTTAATTGACATGGCAGAAAGGTCATATCGAAGATGTCCTGGGAAATCATGAAGCCAGTGTCGAGCCCATGTCACAGTCTCAGATGGCTTTGGTTTCCTTTGAAGATATTTGAACATCTCTTTGCAAGTAAACCACCATGGATATGGGGGAAACCAAGCCAGAGCCAATTCTGAGGTAGGTAATCTGGGAAATTTAGGTGGATGCATTTCGAATGCCAACCTATACCTATCCTCAGGTGACAGCCCTGAAGGAAGTTTTAACTTGGTAACTTTTTGTTTAAATTTTTCCTTCAAGGTCTCAGCCGCTTGATGCACAGTGGAGTCCAAGCGTGTGGGATCGTAAGTAGTTTCGAAGTAATTTTGAAAAGCTTTTATTTCTTTGGCATGAGTAAACATACCTTTCTTTGCTGGTACCTGCACATCGAAGGCATCAATTAGTTTCTGTCGAATAGTAAGCGTATCGAACATACAAGTTTGATAAAACTTAATCCACCACTCCAGAAATCCTTTGGCCGCGAGATGAGTAGGTTCGAAGGCTATCAGTTCAAATTGGGCAAAGCCCTGGTATTGTTCTTGTTGGATCTTAGCTTCCCTTGCTTTGAAAGTTCGACCAGAGGTGATGGCGCTCTCAGTCTGGAACAAAGGTTCAGGAATCAGTTGGCATAGGCCAAACTGCCTTGAAACGAAGTTTGGCTGGTAGGCAAAAAGAAGAATTTGGTTTTTAGCTGGGGTTATCCTTGAAGAGATAAGTCTAGGAAGCAAGAAAGCTCTCCACACATCTTGGATTTCCTTACTCTTGATAGCTTCTGAGAGAGCCATGGTGAACCAAGAAGGTCCATGAGCCCTCGAAGCAAAGGGTGCCATGCTCTCTTCGAATTTATGTCTTTTTGAGAGTATCAAGATGTACTTTGAAAATTGAACCTTGAAGTCGTCCTTGTCATCGTTAGGGGTTAGTCTTCGAAGCCTAGTGCCTTCGACTATCCTATCACTTATTTCTGCATCTTGTTCGTCTATGGTGTTGGCGGTTGCTAAAGAAGGTTCGAACATGGCATTGAGCCATAATTGAAGTAACCAAAATGGGCCAGCTAAAAGAATGTTTTTGGAATTGTGGGATTTAAGGCTCGAAACAGCCGACCTCAGGCTCTCATAGAGGTCAACTAAGAGTAATTCGCTTAGGCACACTTTGCGGTTTTCATGTAAATCCCTAGCTAAAGGAATGAACCTACTAGCTACCTGCAGGGATCTACTGCAGAAAACGTACCTAGACAGCCACAGAGTTAAGAAAGCAATGTGCTCTGTGTCAGACACATTATCCCCTTCAGCATGATAATGGCCGATAAATTTGGAGAAGCTGGCTAACTTGACTTCGAAGTCAATTATGCTTGAATGCTCTTCATTATCAGGAACATAAGTTTCCCCCACTGGCGTCAGCCCAGTAATGGCTGCTATATCGAAGAAAGTTGGGGTAATCATTCCACCTGGAAGATGGAAAGTGTTGTAGGTACTATCCCAGAAGTAGAGGGACGCAAATAGCAGAGGATGACTATAGGTGAATCCAGGTTTCGACAGCTTAATAAGGTTATAAATGCCTAGTTCTTCCCATTGCTGGGATTTTTTGGCTTCTACTTTCGTAAACCAGTTTTGATAAGCAACATCAGCAGTAGGGCAAGATCGGAATGGTTTAAAATTGCTTTTTACATAATCCAAGATGAATGGGTCCTTAGGATGAACAGTTGAGGTTTCTGTGGTTTTTGGGTTAAGAAACTCTGTTGCCCTAGGGGCATCCATTTTGTTGAATAAAGGTTTAAAGTTGTAAC
The DNA here is from genome assembly GCA_948472305.1 of Vicia faba. Lineage (NCBI taxonomy): Eukaryota > Viridiplantae > Streptophyta > Magnoliopsida > Fabales > Fabaceae > Vicia > Vicia faba. The sequence goes on along the minus strand of OX451738.1, from coordinate 694,985,928 downwards.
ACACGGGAAAAATGGTCCTGGTGTCCTTTAGTATTTCAAAAACTGTAAGAGGGCCATTTAGGGCTAACCTCTTACCAGCAACATGGGTAGGGATGAGTACCTGTGATGCGTACAGCATTTCCTTCTCTTTGGAGATCATTTGAGGAGCAAGAGCAGATTGGCCTTGAATGGTGACGATTTTACTCTCCATAGTTGCTCCTGTAGTTTTTCCCTTCTTCTTGGAAGTTTTCTTGAGTTGAGATGATGTGGAGGAAGACATTTTTGTTGTTTGAGAACTTAGAGTGTTTAGGAGAGAAGAAGGGTAAAATTCTAGAGTTTGAAAGGTTTAGAGTGTAAAGAAGAAAAAAGGAAGGTTAAATTGACGTTTTATAATAAGAAGATGAAACATCCACCGAGTGAAAGTATGATACGTGGAGATCATGGATTGGTGTGATGAAGAGGTGGCGAGAAGTTGATATAGGTAATAGGCGTGATTTTAAAAACAATCATTACTTATAACTGCACCATGCTGTGAAGTGACTTTGGGGGGTTAAGGTACCCAAAGGGTGCTATGATTGATGTGACTAGGGTCAAACGCATTAAATGCTATGATGATTCGAAGATCCTATCAAAATCTTGTATAAATGTTTAAAATAGGTATTTCTCAGAGAGATCGAAATACATATTTTAAAGGGGCAATTTGTTGGCTGAAGATTTTGATAGTGTTATTTGGAATTCAAAAAAAGAGCTAGAAGTTATGATCGAAATGGAATTAAAACACCACGTTCGAAATTGCAGAACCAGTGTTTCGAATGAGTGTGTCAAAGTTTGAAGCTTCGAACAGTAATCTTGGGAGCGTATTCAAAGGGGTCTCGAAACAGCAGTGAAGCTAAATCTGAGAAGAGCGTTCGAAGCAGAAGAACACCAAAGCATTTGAAATTTAAGTGAAAGCGGGACTTTCAAAGTTTGAAAGTTATGCGTTGGAGCATTTGAGGACACGTGGAAAGAAGAAAGGAACATTATCTTGCATGTTCGAAACGTGGCATGATCTTGTAGCGAGACCGTTAGGGTCGAATTAGTATAAATAGAAGTCTTAGTGTTAGGATTTCAGTGTGTCATATCTGTTATACAAAATACTCAATAACATTCAAACTACCACATGGCAAGGGAAACGAATGCAAGAGAGATGTATGTATGATAGCACCATGTATTTTTAATTTAATGAAAGCCTTTTTACTATTTCCAGCACTTTCCTTCTTTTTCTTTTTGTCGAGCAACATTTACAAGTTTCTTTATCTATTGTCTTTTCATTCCAAAGTCCTTTCTTCAAAGTCTTACATTTTACTGCTTTCTTTACATTTCGAAGCACTTTATGTTTCAGAGAACTTTTACGCTTTCAATATCTTTACTTTCATAGCATTATTCTTCAAACCTGTACTTTCACTTAAACTCCTTTCTAGATTTCTTGCATTAAACGCTTTCTTCATATTTTAAACTTCTACATTCCAGAAACCTTTTGTGTTAAATGTTTTATGGATCGAAATCAGTTACTTCATTTTTCATACAGTTTTCTATGTCTTTTCAATTAGCATTACAATTAGCAATCATTCGTGTAACTTAGTTTTCACATACATTTTGACCACATTCTTAAACTCTTAGAGAGAGGGATCGAAACAAACCAAACATATATACAATAGCACCCATGAATAATTGTTCGATTGTGAGAGTAACCTTGATATCCAAGGAGTCCTAGGATCAATCTAGTCGATCCTGTGAGTTACCAAAGAGATTGAGTAGCGTTAATAAAGACTATTCGATAGTTTGGAAGACTAGCGGTTGTTTTCCAGAAATCACTGGAAACAGGTGGCCGGTTGTCCAGGCGACTTCCAGATTTTTGATATTGATCTGGTTAGAGGAGATTTGGTGAAAATGCATGCAGACCTCTGTGAATTTAGCTACTATACGCATGACCATTCCGGTTGTTCTATTTGCAGTACAAACATACAGGGTTGCGAGAAGATAAAGGCTGATTTACAGAAGATGATGGATGAGGGCATCATCCACATAATCAGGCCTAGGGCAGAGTATGAAGAGGAAGTGAACATGGTTTATGGATGTCTTGGTGAATTCATAATTTTTGATGTAGAGTATATGAATGAGGACCTCGTGCAGTTGCATGCCACCTTCTGCCATACGACTGGTCAGATGGAACACCAATATGGATCTTGCATAGTTTGTTGTCAATACCCCCGAGTATGTTCAATCATGAAGAAGGGTGTTCATTTGTTGTTAGATAATGAAACTATTAAGATCACAGGTCAGAGGGATGATTACCATGAAGTTGATATGATTGAGGTTTGTTTAGCTGAAGAAGAGTCAGAGGAGGAGTATGCCTCCGCAGATGAGTATTTCTCTTCAGACGAAGATTTGCTTTCCAAAAATGACTTATTAATGACTGATTGCATTGAAGAAGGGGTAAACGTCATTGTGCCTTGTTTTGGTGCACCCTCCCATTTTGAAGTGGAGTATCATAGCAAGCCAGTTGTTACCCCATTGGTGATTAGTTTGCCAAGTCCTATCCCCTACAAATCAGATAAGGCTGTGCCTTACAATACAACGCTACAATCTTAGAAGATGGAGTGGAAGTTCCCATCCAGCCAATGCCTGATGTTGGAAATATAGATGAAAATAGCAGGGTGACCCGTAGCGGTCGTGTGTTTGTGTCGGTTGTTCGGAGAGATGTTGATGCTGGAAAGAAAGTTGTTGAGAATGATGAACCTAAGAAGGCTACGGAAGAGACTAGTGGAGTTACGTTAGAAAAGGAAGTAGATGATATTTTGAAGATAATTAAAATGAGCGACTACAGAATTGTAGATCAACTACTGCAGACTCCTCCAAAAATATCTATCTTGGCTTTATTGATGAACTCCTCTGCTCATAGAGAATCCTTGATAAGGGTACTAGACCAAGCCTTTGTGGAGAGTGATATGCCAATAGACCAATTCAGTAGCGTAATAGGAAACATTACGTCATGTAATAACCTGAGTTTCTGCGATGATGAATTGCCAGATGAAGGGAGGAATCACAACTTGGCCCTCCACATCTCTACAAACTACAAGAATGATTCACTATCCAATGTGCTGATTGATAATGGATCCGCGTTGAATGTTATACCAAGGAGTACTCTCATGAAGTTGAAATATCAAGGAACGCCTATGCGCCCGTGTGGCATTATTGTGAAAGCGTTTGATGGGTCGAGGAAATCTGTCATCGGTGAAGCTGACTTACCTATCCATATGGGACCACATTTGTTTCAGATAACTTTCCAGGTCATGGATATTGTTCCCGCTTATAGTTGTGTTCTAGGACGGCCATGGATACATGAGGTAGGGGTTGTCACTTCAACTTTACACCAGAAGCTAAAGTTCGTGCGTGAAGGGGAGGTGGTGATCATAAATGGGGAGAAGGCATTGTTGATATCTCATTTGTCCTCTTTTAGTATTGTAGAAGCGGATGAAGTTGTTGTTGGAACCCAGTTTCAAGCCTTATCCATTGATAACATAAGAGGAAATGAGAGTTCCATGGTTTCGCTGAAGGATGTGCAGCAGGTTATGCGTACTGGTCATAGTGAAGTTTGGAGACGAATTATGGATCCACCTGTGAACAAGAACAGAACTGGCTTGGGGTTCTCTTTGAAGAATGACAAAGGTAAGGGCATGAAACCGAAGTCTTCTGCAAGCAGGTATCAAGACATTTTCTGTAGCAGAGGCTATCTTCATCCGACTGTTTCCAGGATTAACGCCATTGTGGAGGATGAAGTAGAGCAGGAAATGCCGAATTATGTGACGCACGGAGTCAGGGTTCAGAACTGGATCACCATTGATGTTCCCTTTTGCATACATGTTTCAAAGTAATTTGATTTGTTAATCGCTTTTTTTGAAAAACTTTCACTCTGCCCAAGGTGGAAGTATTAATGTTGTAGGGCTTATCTGTTTGTTGTGACTGTTAAGATCAATAATAAAAGTTTTCTTTGCTTCCCGAATCATGTCTTTATTTTATGCTTTTTCTTGGAAAATGGTAATTAAAAAAAACCTTTCAAAATAAATAATAACTAAAATTCAATCTGCATGATCACTTGTTATATGTGTCAGTTTCTAAATGCAATCACAGATCATATGTGCAGATTAATTAAAGAACTCGTTGAATACAATGACCCTGCACCCTCTCCCAACTTTTAATGTCCTGTGTATGGGGCTGAAGAAGAAGTTTATGATGAGATTCCAGAAGAGGTCTCACGTTTGCTTGAGCACGAGGAAAATACCATTCAGCCATATAAAGAGCCTTTGGAAGTAATTAATTTGGGTTTAGAAGAAGATCCAAAGGAAGTCAAGATTGGAGCATCACTGCATCCTGATGTGAAGAGCAGGTTAATTGAGCTGTTGGAAGAGTATGTGGATATTTTTGCTTGGTCTTACCAAGATATTCCTGGTCTAGATACATATATTGTCGAGCACCATTTGCCATTGAAGCCAGAGTGTCCGCCAATTAAACAAAAGTTGAGAAGAACTCACCCAAATATGGAAGTAAAGATCAAAGAGGGAGTTTTAAAGTAGATTAATGTTGGTTTTTTGTGACGTCAGTGTATCCTTTGAGGATTGCCAATATTGTCCCAGTACCTAAAAAAGACGGAAAAGTCTGCATGTGCGTAGATTATAGAGATATGAATAAAGCTAGTCCAAAAGATGATTTTCCATTGCCACATATCAACATGTTAGTGGATAGCACAGCAAAATTCAAAGTATTCTCGTTCATAGATGGATTTTCCGGGTATAATCAAATAAGAATGGCTCCATAGGACATGGAAAAAACAACGTTTATCACACCCTGGGGAACATTATGTTACAGAGTGATGCCCTTCGGGTTGAAGAACGCTAGTGCAACGTACCAGAGGGCTATGACAACCCTATTCCATGATCTGATGCACAAGGAAATTGAAGTATATGTTGATGATATGATTGCCAAATCCCAGACTGAAGCAGGGCATATAGAAGATTTATTGAAGTTGTTTCAGCGTTTGAGGAAGTATTGTCTCCGCTTGAATCCAAATAAATGCACCTTCGGTGTTTGATCAGGGAAGTTGTTGGGTTTCATTGTTAGCCAGAAAGGAATTGAAGTTGACCCTGATAAAGTCAAAGCAATTCAAGAAATTCCAGCACCAAGAACTGAAAAGTAAGTCAGGGGTTTCCTCGGGCGTTTGAATTATATTTCCAGATTCATTTCCCACATGACTGCAACGTGTGAATGATCTTTAAGTTGTTAAAGAAAGATCAAGGTTGTGTGTGGACGGATGATTTCCAAAGGGCATTTGAAAGTATTAAAGAATATTTTCTTGAACCTCCTATCTTGCTCCCCTTGTAGAAGGAAGACCGTTGATTATGTATCTGACAGTGTTGGATAAATCCATGGGTTATATTCTGGGACAACAGGATGAAACAGGGAAGAAGGAGTTCACCATCTATTACCTCAGTAAAAAATTCACTGATTGTGAGTCGCGGTATTCCATGCTGGAAAAAACATGTTGTGCTTTGGCCTGGGTGGCAAAGCGTTTGCGGCAGTATATGTTGAATCACACTACTTGGTTGATCTCCAAAATGGATCCAATCAAGTACATTTTTGAAAAGCCTGCTCTTACTGGGAGAATTGCCCGATGGAAAATGTTGTTATATGAATATGACATCGAATACCGCACTCAAAAAGCTATTAAAAGTAGTGTGTTGGCAGATTATCTTGCTCACCAACCAGTGGAGGATCACCAGTCTATAGAATATGAATTCCCTGATGAGGATGTGATGTTCCTGAAAGTGAAGGATTGCGATGAGCCATTGCCTGAGGAAGGTCCTGACCCTGAGTCTCGTTGGAGTATGATATTTAATGGAGCTGTGAATGCTTATGGTAAAGGAATTGGTGTTGTGATTGTCACTCCTCATGGATCGCACATTCCTTTTACTGCAAGGTTAACATTCGATTGTACTAACAATATGGCAGAATACGAGGCTTGCATCATGGATCTCGAAGAAGCTATTGATCTCAAAATTAAAATTTTAGATGTGTATGGTGATTCAACTTTGGTAATAAATCAGATTAAAGGAGAATGGGATAATCGTCACCCCGGCTTGATCCCTTACAAAGATTATGCTAGAAGATTATTACCCTTCTTTAATAAAGTTAAATTTCATCACATCCCTAGAGATGAAAATCAAATGGCGGATGCTCTGGCAACTCTGGCTTCTATGTACCAAGTGAATACTTGGAATGACATACCTCGAATTACGATTCGAAGGCTGGATAGGCCCGCTCACGTGTTTACAACAGAAGAGGTAGCAGATGAAAAACCTTGGTATCATGACATCAAGCATTTTCTTCAGACTCAGGAATACCCGATTGGTGCGTCGAAGAAAGATAGAAAGACATTGAAAAGGTTGGCAGGCAGTTTCTTCCTCCGTGAAAATGTGTTGTACAAAAGAAATTATGACATGGTCTTGCTCAGATGCATGGATAGACACAAAGCAGACATGTTGATGCATGAGATTCATGAAGGTTCATTTGGCACTCGTGCCAATGGACATTCGATGGCTAAAAAGATGCTAAGGGCAGGTCACTATTGGCTGACAATGGAGTCCGACAGTTATAAATTTGCAAAGAAGTGCCATAAATGCCAGATTTATGCAGACAAGGTCCATGTGCCTCCGACACTTCTCAATGTGATTTCCTCCCCGTGGTTTTTCTCTATGTGGGGTATTGACATAATTGGGATGATATAACCCAAAGCTTCGAACGGACACCATTTTATCTTGGTAGCAATTAATTACTTCACCAAGTGGGTGGAGGCTGCTTCATATGGCAATGTTACTAAACAGGTGGTTGTGGGCTTCATTAAGAAAAACATTATATGTCGGATGGTGTGCCGAGCAGGATTATCACTGACAATGGCTCGAATTTGAACAACAAGATGATGACAGAACTGTGTGAAGAATTCAAGATTGTCCATCACAATTCATCTCCATACAGGCCAAAGATGAATGGGGCTGTCGAAGCTGCTAATAAGAATACCAAGAGAATTATCCAGAAAATGGTTGTTACTTATAATGATTGGCATGAAATGCTCCCTTTTGCTCTACATGGATATCGAACATCAGTCCGCACTTCAACAGGAGCAACCCCGTTCTCCCTGGTGTATGGAATGGAAGCTGTACTCCCGGTCAAGGTTGAGATTCCCTCGCTGTGTGTGATAATGGAAACCAAATTTAGAGGCTGAATGGGTCCAGAATAGGTTTGACCAATTGAATTTGATTGAGGAGAAGAGAATGACAGCTTTGTGTCATGGCCAGTTATATCAGAGAAGAATGAAGAAAGCTTTTGATAAAAAGGTCAAACCTCATGAATTCAGAGAAGGCGACCTCGTGCTCAGAAAGATCATGTCTTTCAACACTGATTCTATGGGCAAGTGGACTCCCAATTTTGAAGGCCCATATGTTGTCAAGAAAGCCTTCTCTGGTGGTGCATTAATTCTTGAAACTATGGATAGCGAGGAGTTCCCACGTCCCATGACAGTTGATGCAGTCAAGAAATACTTCGCCTAAAGAAATAAAAGAACAACTCGTTAAGTTGAAAACCTGAAAGGACGACTTAGGCAAAAAGGAGCGTCTCGGTAGGCCGAAAACCCGAAAGGGCGGTCTAGGCAAAAATTAGAGACACAAACAGAATAAATTTTCCCACTAAGTTGAAAACCCGCAAGGGAGGCTTAGGCAAAAGTTACGGACTTTCTTGGCAAGTAACTACGTCAGACAAGACTTGATCATTGAAGCAACACTCTTCTCGGATCCTCACCATACTTCAACAGAAGTCGTTGTTCAGGATTTCAAAAGTTGTTAGAGGGGATAGTGGTCATTTTATCTCAATGTATCTTTTCCAGTATATATTACCCTTTTCCGAACTTTGTAATCATCTATGGAGTCTCGCCATTCGCAGACTACCATTCTATTAATGAAATTTGAGCTTTTACCCAATTCTTTGTATTTCTTATTTTATTTAGTTTGCAAAGACTCCATTTATTGTTGATAATAACTTTCAAAGCAAAAAAGATTAAATAACAAAATTGACTTTTCAAAAAAAGAGATTTTACAATCTGCTTTTACTTTGAGATTTGTGATGAAACAATGACAACAAAAATGGTGATCCCAAGAATGGACATGAAGGTGTGAAAAACACAAGAAGGGGGGTTGAATTGTAAAACTTAAATCAAAAGGCTTAACAACACGGTATTTTTATGCTGGTTCGTTTGATCTCAAACTACTTCAGTCCACCCATCAAGGTGATTTCGCCTCTCTCCAACGAGGTCTTAATCCACTATTCTCAAAGGATTACACTAGCTACTTTAACAACTGTTAAAGTCTTCTTGAGTACAACCACAATCCGGTTAATCTCAAGGAACTTATTTTACAAATGAATTGATCAAGTGTGTGTTGTTGTTTTCTTACAAAATTGTATATCACAACTGTGATAATTACACAAAATAAGCTTGGAATAAAATGAATTTGCTAAAGCTTTGAATATGTGTGGTTTGGATAGCTTGGCAAATTTTGAGTGCGTACGTACGTGCTTCTTTTCACAAATAGTCCTGTTTATATAGGTAAACAAGAATACGTTGTCCATAAAGCAGGTTTAATGATAATAATGCACTTTCCTTTTGTAGAAGATCTTTGTCTGAAGAAAGCTGTTAGCATTTAATTCAGTCTTGAATACCAGTAACGCTTTAGAGTCTTCTTTGTTGTATCTGCTGATAATGCTTCAGAGTGTTGATGACTTGGTAAAGGTGTCTTTGATCAGAGTCAGAGTGTATTTGTTTAGGCGCAGATTATGGTCATCAAGCTTCAGCGTATAATCTGGTAGCTTCAGTGTATAGCACATATTCATGATCTTCTAATGTTGATTCCATTTTGATGCTGATTCCATCAGAACTTCTGCATATACAAAACATAATTTCTAAGGAGCATAATTGTTCTTCGTATATATCTTTGAAATAATTTATTCTTTGTATTTTGTTATCATCAAAACTCTAATCAAGGGTTGTAGAATCAAACTATTTTCTAACAATCTCCCCCTTTTTGATGATGACAAAAACCAGATTTTTCAATTAGAAATAAAGAATAAAAAATATAGAATTAAGAAGAAAAACTCCCCCTGAGTTGATTACTTCCTTTAAATTCTTTGAATCTTTGAGCATCAGAATTTGACTACGTCTTTCATCAGAGTTGTGTGCCTGTTCAAGCTTTTCAGAAGAGAGAAATTAAGTAGATCAGAATGTTTGAGACTTATGTCTCAGTAATCCGTTATTGAAAATATCTTATTCTTTCTCCCCCTTTTTTTCAGTTATCAAAAAGAACTTATAATAAGAGTCAAAAGGAGTTTATATTAAAATCAGACTCAATGATAAGTTGCAACAATGTAGAGAATATTACAGATAAACAAATTTTAAAACAGAGGAAAATCTAAGAGGGAGGAGGAAGACACGTGAACAAAGCTTCCAACAATCCCTTGATCTGGATGTTGGTTTCCTCTTGCTTGGTTAACATGCTCTTGATTTCCGAAATTTTGTCATCCTATTTATCCATTCTTTCCTGCATCAAAATATCAGATCTCTTCAGGTCTTCTAGAGTTTGCATTTCATAGGAGGAAGCTTGAGAATCTTCAATAACTGGATGCTTCTCAGAGCATTCTGCAATGTCCTCTTTTTGACCCAGTTCTTCAACAGAAATCATCTGCTCTGGAGTATCAGTCAGATTGAGATCTTCTGACTCTGGTTGAACTTTGTCTACTGGACGATGTTCTGACCAGGGAGCATTGTCCAGAGGGAGAACTTCTTCCTTGAGCAGTTGGCTCAGAACTTGATCTTCAATTACTTTTAGCAGATTACTGAAGTTCTGTTGAACTTGTCTGTAGCTCTGTTCTTGCATCTTATGAGTTTCAGAACATACCCATTTTCTGAAACTTGTCCAAAGATAGTCTGATGCAGCAGGATCAATCATCTCAAGGCTAGCTTGCTTCAGGGAAGTTATCCACTTCTGCATTTATGTTTCAAATATCAATAAACTGGTACCAACATCTGGTGTAGGTTCAGATGGTTTTGGTTTTGGAATGGCTGTTTTGTTGGTTATGGCAGCCAGGCGTTCAAAGACAGTTAAATCAATGACAGTTTTGGCATTGTCATTTGGATTGATCTTTGGTGAGGGAGTGGGAGAGTCTTGAATGATTATTGGACTAGTTGGTGAGTTTGGTGGAGTTGATTCTAGTGAAGAGGGAATTTGGGGAATATCCAAAATGGTCAGGGGTATACGGGTGGCTAGAGGTTCAATGATTCCAGGAATGGGAATGGGATCAAAATCAACAATTTGGTTGGATTGAATGTGATGAGGTTCTGGTTCATAGGATTCAGGAGGTTGGACCTCAGAAGTTTGACCTTCTGGTTGTAATAGATCAGGTTGAGGAGAGAGTGGAGTTTCTGGTTGAGGTGCTTCTGAAATGGTTTCAGAGTTTGGATTTACTGGTATGGGAGCAGATATATGATGGTCAAAGGTTTCAATATCTGATAGAACTTTTGCAAGTTCTTGTTGAGTTACTTCAATATTTGGATTGATAGGTAGGGAGTGGGATCTTCTAAGAGTTAAAGTTTCTGAGGGGTCAAATTCAATGTCAAAATCATCAAATGTTTGAAGGGTAGGAATTTCTGATTGGGTAGGGATTGGTACAGATTTGATACAGATACTGAATCTAAGACAGTTATAGAAGAAGGATTACCTCTCTTTTTAGCTGCTTTGGGAGTCCGTTGGGATGATCCTTCTGCTGTAGCCTTCCTTTTCATGTTCTTCTTCAGCACAACTTCTGGAGCCTTCTGCTGCAGATCCTGAATGTTTAAATCTGGTGTTATACCATCTGCCTTGCATGCATCCAGATATCTGACTATTATCTCAGGCTTGGAATCAATTTTTGAGAACATGGGAAAGTCATCCAGAGGGATTCTTCTGCTGGAGATTGTTGCAAAAGAAGTGACATTGGGTTCCTTCTTGATGTTCTCAATAATCTTCATCTTCTTTAGATTCTTTGCATTCAACGGTTTTCCAACAATTGCTTCTAAAGTGTTGATTTCCTGTGCTTCTGTTAGATGATCTATCAGCTTATTCTCTGTCAGAATATCTGATATGAGCCTTCCAAGGGGTATCCAGTCCCTTTTTGTGCGCTCCTCTTCTCTGGTCTCCTTAACACTAGTCCTCAGATGATTGAACAGCAAATGAGCCAGATTCACCTTAATCTTCTGGGAGATGAAGTAGATCAGAAACTGCTGATCAATGTTGATGTAGTCAAGAGAGCTAGTTGGCTTCCTGTGGTTTATGCATCCCGGAATAATCTTAGCCCATATTTTGTGATGGTCTTTCAGATCCCTTATCTTGCTGGAGGGAAGACCCAGAGTGAAGATTTCTCTAGCAATTAAGGCGACATCAGCACATCTTTCAGCCATGTTTATGCATCTTACGCCACCATCACTGTAACCTATCAATCTTGCAATAAGGTCTTCAGTTATGACTATCTTCTTCCCCATTATATACGAAGTAACTTGATGGTTGGAAGATGAAGCATGAATCTAAAATTCCTTCATAAGGATTGGGAACGTTGGACCTACCAGACGGTCAAAATACCTGTTCCATCCTTGAGCCTTTACTTCTTCAGAGAGATTGAACCCGTTCTCTTGAAGACTGTTAAAGTCCACAATCAATTCTGAGAGTACTTCTAGGTTTTTAATGGGCGTGAGGAGAGTTCTGAATGGTTCTTCATATTGTTCTGTGGATTCTGTTCTCTGAGTACTGGAAGTTAGGTTGCTTGAGGAAGCCATGTTCACACAGAAAAATTTGAGAAGAGAATGAAAGGGTTTTTGAAAAAGATGTAAACTTAAAACAATTAGATTGTAGAGAAAGTGAAAGTGGAAGTGAAAGTGAAAGAGTGTAAAGAATGAGAAATGTGTTTAAATAGATTTTGAAAACGTAAACGGAAAGAGAGACAAATAAATTATAATGATTATAAGCATTAATGACAGCTGATTTTGGGGGATTCATAAAGATATTGGAACGGTTACCCATGACATGTGTCTCAATCCATCCAATCAGCGCTTTTGACCTTTCATAAAAGTGAACATGTGTTCAGCCTCAGAAAGTAGCTGATGAATGGATGACAATTGTTTGCTTAAGTGAACAGCACATTTCTATCCTTGAAATGAAGCGCTCAGATCTTCATGGATAGATTCTGATACAATCTGGACTTCTAAAAATCTGAAGGCAGGTTGATCAGTAGTTCACAGAAAATAACCAAAATTCTGAAGGTTAAGATATAGAAATAAAACTGTTTTATTCTGGGCAAAGCTTCATGCTGAGATGTTTCAGAATGAAGTTAAACCTGTCTTCAGAAAGAGGTTTTGTAAAGACATCAGCCCATTAATGGTCTGTGTTAATAAATTTTAAATTGAGAATCCATTTCTGAATATAGTCCCTAATAAAATGATGTTTTATTTCTATATGCTTAGCCCTAGAATGCAAAATAGGATTTTTACTGAGACAAATAGCACAAGTGTTGTCACAGAGGATAGGGATGTTACTCTCAAATATATTGAAGTCTTCAAGTTGACTTTTCATCTAGAGCATTTGCATGCTACATCCAGCTGTTGCTATGTATTCAGCTTCTGCTGTTGATAGAGCTATTGTGGATTGTCTTTTGCTGGACCATGAGATCAGATTTTCTCCCAAAAACTGGCAGCTTCCAGAAGTGCTTTTACGTTTTACTTTGTCTCCAGCAAAATCAGCATCACAGTATCCTACTAAGCTGTAATCACTTGATTTTCTATAAAACAAACCCAGATTAGTAGTACCTTTCAGATACTTGAAAATTCGCTTAACTGCTGTTAAGTGAGATTCTCTAGGATCTGATTGGAATCTAGCACAAATGCAAACACTGAATAGAATGTCAGGCTTTGAAGTCGTCAGATAGAGAAGAGAGCCAATCATACCTCTGTAGACCTTATGTTCTACCTTTTTACTTACCTCTTCTTTTTCTAGAATGCACGTGGGATTCATTGGAATCCTTGAGGGCTAACATTCTGAGAGATCAAATTTCTTCATAAGTTCTCTGACATATTTGCTCTGATGAATGTAAGTTCCTTCTGGAGTTTGATTAATCTGAATGCCCAGAAAGAATTTTAGTTCCCCCATTAGGCTCATCTCAAATTCTGCCTGCATACATTTAGCAAACTCTCTGGTGACTGGAGCAAAGGTTTCTGTATAGTCTATCCCCTCTTGCTGACTATAACCTTGTGCTACCAACCGTGCTTTGTTTCTGATGACTTCACCTTGTTCGTTCAATTTGTTTCTGAACACCCATTTTGTACCTATGACGTTGAATCCTTTTGGTTTGGGAACCAGATCCCATACGTCATTTCTTGTGAATTGATTTAGCTCCTCTTGCATTTCCAGAATCCATTCATTGTCCATAAGTGCTTCATCAATTATTGTTGGTTCAATCAGAGAAACCAGTCCCATGAGGGATTCTTCAGAGTTTCTGAAGGTAGATCTTGTTCTGATTGGATCTTCCTTTCTTCCTAAGATTGTTTCTTCTGGGTGATCAATTCTGCTTCTGGATGGTCTTTTATTGAGTTGATCAACAGAAGGTGTTGGGTTGCTTGCAGTGACTCTTTCTGATGTTGAGGGAGTGTCTCTGTTGAGAGCCTCTGAGTTGTCTACAGTACCTGTGAGTTCAACTTCCATACCTACAAGGAATTCATTCTGCTTTAACTTTTGAAAGTCAAGCTTATCATCAAACCGAACACTGATTGACTCTTCAACAATCTGTGTTTCTGTATTGTATACTTTGTACCCTCTTGAGCATTCAGAGTATCCTAGCATAATACACTTTTGTGCTTTAGAGTCAAACTTGTTCAAATAATTTTTTGTATTCAAAATAAAACATGTACATCCAAATGGGTGAAAATAAGAAATGTTGGGATTTCTGTTCTTCCACAATTCATATGGAGTCTTTTCCAGAATAGGTCTTATGGAGATTTTATTCTGAATGTAACACGATGTGTTTATTGCTTCTGCCTAAAAGATCTTAGCAACGTTAGTCTCGTTGATCATGGTTCTGGCCATTTCTTGCAATGTTATGTTCTTTCGTTCTACAACTCCATTTTGCTGGGGAGTTCTAGGACAAGAGAAGTCATGCAGAATGCCTTTTTCATTAAAGAATAATTCAAAATCTTTATTTTCAAATTCTCCACCATGATCACTTCTGACTTTGACAATTCTAAGATCCTTTTCATTATGAACTTGGTTGCAGAAGGTAACAAACATAGAGTGTGACTCGTCCTTGTGCCTTAAGAACTTTACCCATGTCCATCTGCTATAGTCATCTATGATTACTAACCCATACTTCTTGCCACTGACTGAGGCAGTTTTTACTGGTCCAAATAAGTTAATGTGCAGAAGTTCTAATGGCTTAGAGGTGGAAACAACGTTTTTGGATTTGAAAACAGGTTTTGCAAACTTGCCTTTCTGACATGCTTCACACAGAGCATCTGAATTGAACTTCAAGTTAGGAAGTCCTCTGACCAGATTGAGTTTGTTAATCTGAGATATTCTTCTCATACTAACATGTCCTAATCTTCTGTGCCAGATCCATTGCTCGTTGTTAACAGACATAAGACATTTTACATTCTGACTTTTCAGTTCAGAAAGTTTGACTTTATAAATGTTGTTTTTCCTCTTTCCATTAAATAGGATAGTCCTATCTTTCTGACTAACAACTTTGCATGAATTATGATTGAAGACTATATCATAACTGTTATCACTTAATTGACTTATGGATAACAGGTTATGCATTAATCCATCAACTAATAAAACATTACTAATAGAGGAGAGATTTCTGTTACCTACTGTTCCAGAGCCAATAATCTTTCCCCTCTGATTGCCTCCAAAGCCTACGTGGCCTCCAGTCTTAAGTTCCAGGCTTTGGAACATATGCCTTCTTCCCGTCATGTGTCGTGAGCAGCCAGAGTCTAGGTACCATGACTGGTGTCTTTACTTTGCTGCTAAAGATATCTACCACATGTATTATTTTATCCTCAGGTACCCATATTTTCTTGGGTCCTGATTTGTTAGTTTTACCAAAGCTCTGGTTGAATTTTGGTTTGACAGAGTAATCATTACTTGTATATTTTATGTCATGTGTGTGCCCATACATAAAGTGTGAATCAAGTGGAGTACGCTTTATAACTAAATCCATGGCATTTTTTGGTGTAGGAACCTTACCTTGATATCCTATCCCTTTTCTGCCATTTCTGCTAACTCCATAGATCATTGAAGCCATTTTGCTTATGTCTATGTTTTTAGCCATAAACTTTTGAAAATTGTGATCATACTCTTTGATGATCTCATCAGCATTGCTGGGAGTTTCAAGGATTGTTTCCTTCTGAGAGTTTTGCAATTGGTTTTCTAGTTTTGAAATTCTATCTTTTAACTCAGAATTCTCCAATTTGAAACTCTCAGTTTTATCAGAGTCAGAAGCAAGATTCCTTTTCAGGTTTCTGAATTTGACTCTGATCTGCTGATACCTTTCCAAAATCTCATTAAGGCTTTCAGCTAGTTCAACCTTAGTAAAATTGATAGTAAAGTCAGGGAATACCTCTTCTGTATCTGATTCTGAATCTGAACCAGAAGCTTCACTGTCTTCAGAGACGTTTGCCATGAGAGCTATGTTTTCTCTTTCATCATCTGATTCTGAGTCAGCTTCAGATGTATCAGAATCATCCCATGTAGCCATGAGGCTCTTCTTCTTTTCTTTGCCAAACTTCTTTTTGGGCTTCTCCTTCTGAAGCTTTGGGCAATCACTTTTGTAGTGCCCTTGTTCGTTACATTCATAGCAGATGATGTCTTTGTTGTTTGGCTTTCTGTATCCTGAAGAGCCTTCAGATCTTTTGTGTCCAGAGGAGGATTCTAACTTTCTGTAACTGGAGGAAGATTCATTCTGATTTTCTGATCTTTTGGGATTCCTGAACTTCCTTTGCCTCTGCTTCCACCGTTGGTTCACCCTTCTGGAGAGAATAGACAATTCATCTTCTTCTGATGAGGATCCATCAGAGGTTTCTGCCACAACCTGTAAAACTTTGGAGTCAGATTTTCTGTTAGATTTTAAAGCTAATGGCTTACCTTGCTTTTGAGGTTCATCTAGCTCTATCTTGTGACTTCTGAGGGAGCTGACAAGTTCCTCCAGAGAGATTTTGTTGAGATCCTTGGCTAGTTTAAGCGATGTAACCATTGGCCTCCACTGTTTTGGCAACCTTCTGATGATCTTCTTAACGTGATCAGCAGTGGAATATCCTTTGTCAAGAACTTTTAGACCAGCAACAAGAATTTGAAATCTTGAAAACATGGCTTTTATTAATTCACTATCTTCCATCTTAAATGCCTCATACTTCTGAATGAGCGCAAGGGCTTTTGTTTCTTTGACTTGAATGTTGCCTTCATGCGTCATTCTTATAGAATCAAACATATTCTTGGCAGTTTCTCTGTTTGATATTTTCTCATATTCTGAATATGAGATGGCACTGAGAAGAATTGTTCTGGCCTTGTGATGATTTCTGAACTCACACTTTTGCTGATCAGACATCATTTTCCTGTCAATCTTCTGACCACGTCCATCCACTGGGTGTGTGTATCCATCAGTCATCATGTCCCACAGATCAGCATCATGGGCCAGAAAGAAACTCTCAATTCTGTATTTCCAGTAGTCAAAGTTTTCTCTATCAAAGACTGGAGGTTTGCCACTGAATCTGCCCCTTTCTTCATTGTTGTCATTGCTGATGTTTTGACTTAGTCCTTCCATTGTGTTTTTCTGACGTTGGATCTTGTACTGACACGGTTAAGTGTAAAAGCTCAGAACCAGGCGCTCTGATGCCAATTGAAGGTGTGAAAAACACAAGAAGGTGGGGTTGAATTGTAAAACTTAAATCAAAAGGCTTAACAACACAGTATTTTTATCTTGGTTCGTTTGATCTCAAACTACTCCAGTCCACCCGTCAAGGTGATTTCTCCTCTCTCCAATGAGGTCTTAATCCACTATTCTCAAAGGATTACACTAGCTACTTTAACAACTGTTAAAGTCTTCTTGAGTACAACCACAATCCGGTTAATCTCAAGGAACTTCTTTTACAAATGAATTGAACAAGTGTGTGTTGTTGTTTTCTTACAAAACTGTATATCACAACTGTGATAATTACACAAAATAAGCTTGGAATAAAATGAATTTTCTAAAGCTTTGAATATGCGTGGTTTGGATAGCTTGGCAAATTTTGAGTGCGTACGTACGTGCTTCTTTTCACAAGCAGTTCTGTTTATATAGGCAAGCAAGAATACGTTGTCCATAAAGCAGGTTTAATGATAATAATGCACTTTCCTTTTGTAGAAGATCTTTGTCTGAAGAAAGTCGTTAGCATTTAATTCAGTCTTGAATACCAGTAACGCTTCAGAGTCTTCTTTGTTGTATCTGATGATAACGCTTCAGAGTGTTGATGACTTGGTAAAGGTGTCTTTGATCAGAGTCAGAGTGTATTTGTTTAGGCGCAGATTCTGGTCATCAAGCTTCAGCGTATAATCTGGTAGCTTCAGCGTATAGCACATATTCCTGATCTTTTGATGTTGATTCCATTTTGATGCTGATTCCATTAGAACTTCTGCATATACAAAACATAATTTCTAAGGAGCATAATTGTTCTTAGTATATATCTTTGAAATAATTTATTCTTTGTATTTTGTTATCATCAAAACTCTAATCAAGGGTTGTAGAATCAAACTATGTTCTAACAGGACAAACTCCAGTTGCTTTGATAATTTTTTGTTCCCCTCGGGAAGGTCTACTTGAGTTGTTTTCGCCGTATTGGGTTTATGGTTCCGGTATCCTCGGTCAAGTTTGGATTCATTTCTCCTCTTTTCTGAGTTTTCATGATGTGAAGTTTCAATCTGCATTTTCTCCGGTGAAGTTTTTGTTTGGCCCAATAAAAGTTCTTTTTCCAGAGAGATTAGTACCATACCCGCTCTTGAAGAACGTAGGTCCCTTGTTTCTCCAAGTGAAGGACGTGTTGTGAATATGATGTTAACCTCGCCAATGAAGTGGGTATGAATTCCCCGGTGAATGTTTGGATGTTTTGGTGTCAGTCCACTTGGCTTGAGACTGGTTTTGTAATCTCCAGTCGGAATATTATTTTAGAAAAAAACATTGGTTTCCCCGATGAAGCCTGAAGAAGGATGTTCTATCCTTGTATCCGTACTATTTCATCACTTTGATTTATCTACCTCCGGATCATGTTTCTCCTCAGTAAAGTTAAAGCAGACAGTAGGTTTTGTTTCCTCAGCTGGCCTTTACCCTTCTTGGAATGATCATCTTGGATGAAGTTTAGTTGAGTGTTGTTAGTGCCTGAGGAAGTTTTTCCTGGTTGTTCCCCATGTTATATATATGTTGTGTCAGCATACGCACGATAACACTCATACATTCATGCATACATCAAGCATAGCTAAAATTGTCAAATCATTGTTCATTGACATTTGTTAATATTTTTGTTAACATATTACCATGTTTTGCAGAGTTATGTTGTCCTCTTTTCAATATAGTGTTGGTCTTAAGCAGAAAGCGTATATTCTTCCAATCTCCCAACCGAGTTGTCCCTCATAGAAGATATTTTCTTTAGCCTTTCGGTACAGCTCCTTGTTTTAATGGATTTGGTTTTCCCTCTTGAGTTTATTTCTCAAAGGATGTATTATGGTTTACTGTTTCATTCCAGTTTATTTCTGGTTTGAATCTGTGGTTCCACGGCAATTTTATTTACTTTGGATTTCTGAAAACTCCAAGCTTTTTGGTTAGTGCATTTATTTTGCACGAGAATACTTTATCCCCTCAGCAATAATATCATGGAATCTCCCCAGGAAGTCATATCTCCTTCCCAAAAAGTCATTTCTTTTTACAATCCTCCATGACAACAAATATCAAGTCTCTTTATTTGAGACAGCTTATATATTATCCTTTTCAGGCGGAGTGCCTTGGTTAAAGAAGAAGTTGAGACCCGTACTAGGTGAAACACCAGAATCTTGGGGAAACTTGTTATCTTTTTTCTACCCTCAGTGAACATTGGTAGTTCATCGTCAGTGAACGGTGATGATATGATATATTCTCTTTCTACCTCCAGTGAAAGTTGGTAGACCATCGGCAGTGAACGTTGATGTTTATTATCTTTTTGCTACCCTTAGTGAACGTTGGTAGTTCATCATCAGTGAACGGCGGTGATATGATATATTTTCTTTCTACCTTCAGTGAAAGTTGGTAGACCATCGGCAGTGAATGTCGATGTTTATTATCTTTTTTCTACCCTCAGTGAACGTTGGTAGTTCATCGTCAGTGAACGACGATGATATGATATATATTCTCTTTCTACCTTCAGTGAAAGTTGGTAGACCATCAGTAGTGAACATCGATGTTTATTATCTTTTTGCTACCCTCAGTGAACGTTAGTAGTTCATCGTCAGTGAACGGCGGTGATATGATATATTCTCTTTCTACCTTCAGTGAAAGTTGGTAGACCATCGGCAGTGAACATCAATGTTTATTATCTTTTTGCTACCCTTAGTGAATGTTGGTAGTTCATCGTTAGTGAAAGGCGGTGATATGATATATTCTCTTTCTACCTTCTGTAAAAGTTGGTAGACCATCGGCAGTGAACGTCGATGTTTATTATCTTTTTGCTACCCTCAGTGAACGTTGGTAGTTCATCGTCAGTGAATGGAGGTCATATGATATATTCTCTTTCTACCTTCAGTGAAAGTTGGTAGACCATCGGCAGTGAACGTCGATGTTTATTATATTTTTACTATCCTAAGTGAACGTTGGTAGTTCATCATCAGTGAGCGGCGGTGATATGATATATTCTCTTTCTACCTTCAGTGAAAGTTGGTAGACCATCGACAGTGAACGTCGATGTTTATTATCTTTTTGCTGCCCTCAGTGAACGTTGGTAGTTCATCGTTAGTGAACGACAGTGATATGATATATTCTCTTTCTACCTTCAGTGAAAGTTGGTAGACCATCGGCAGTGAACGTCGATGTTTGTTATCTTTCGCTCTACCTTCAGTAAACGTTGGTAGCTTCGCCTTCGGTAGAAGTTGGTGTATCCTTTGACCATTCTACCATCCTCTTTGATTCAGGTCTTTTGATCCACCAGTGATTTATTTTCCTGGTGGGGTTGCTCTTTTTTTTCTTTATTATTGATACATACCCAGTGATGCTTTGCGTCTCTTTGGTCCTATTCATATGCATTCATGATCATAAGCATTTGCATGGCATCTTAGGGCCAAAAATAGGGTTTGTTTTATATTTAAGTATATTTGATTGCGTCGACACAAAGATTTTTAACCTTCATATCTCCAGATAGAAGAAACTTAAATAAGAGTAGTTGTTGTACCCCAATTTTTGCCCCTAAGACCCCTTCATCATACCATGTTGATTCATTCAGAACAAGATCACACTAGGATTCTTGGTTCCCCTCCCTACATTTAGTATTGCCCTTTTGAGGGATTACCAAGCACCTTGACTTATGTTCCTTTTGTGATCATGAATATTGTTTTGATTTATTCATTTAACTAATAAAATGCAATGTTGGTTTGTCTTGCTTATTATCCATGTAGGTAAAGGCAATGAGATTTAACAAGTTACCCCATGGGTTCATGAGTTTATTTCCATGCCATAGTCAATAAAGCTTGAGAAGTTCAAACCTCATCATTGTACTGGTTTTGGAAGAATTGTCATGGCAAGGTTGCTTTGGTTCATCACATTTCAATGTTATTAGATTTGACTCAAAAGTACAAGGGGTTTGATTGGAGAAGTTGTCATGTTTGGACAAGGTTTTGTTCCCATTGGTCACAAGAGCATATTTCTCTCAAATTTCAAGATATGGAAGTGGTTTTGGTAGCTATGAGTCCTCATTATCATCCTCAACAACTTCTATTCATAGATCAAGAATGTTGGTACAAGAATTTTGTTCAAGCTTGTCAAAGTTCTTCAAAGCATTTTCTTGATCTAGGAGCTAGGGTTTTGAACTTCAAAGGAGAATATCTTGCTCACCTTTTGGTATTTTTGAATGATTCCAAAGGCATCCTTCTCTTCAAAGGGTTATCAAAAAACCACTTTAAAAGTTCCAAGTAGTTTTCATGTGGAAGAAACTTGGTGAAGAAGAAAGATTATAAGTCCTCCAGATGAATCCCCAATTTTCCATATGTGACTTCAAATGATCATAACTTGGTCAATTTTTATCACCTTGAGCCCATTATTTTTCCAAAATGATCTTGAGGATGTGAACTTTATGCCTTCTTTTATGTGCAAAGTGAGAAAATGGATGGAAGTTTCCTTAAGGAAACAAAAGATTATAGGTCATTTTATGAAATTTTGCCAACTTTAACAAGTCATAACTTGCTCAAATTTTGGAGATTTTGAATGATTCAAGATTCAAAATGTCATTCAAGATATCTACTTCATGCCATCTTTTTTGTTCAAGATCAAATTCCAAGAGGAAGGCCATGTTTGGATGCAAGACATTATAGGCCATTTTTGAAGAAGAATTTGAAATATTTCTAAGTATGGAAAGTCAACCCCTTTTCTCCAACTTTGACTCAATGTAACTTTCTGCTCAAGAATCCATTTAACTCCATTCTTTTTCCATTTCAAAGCTTGTAACCTCGTCTTTCTAAAGCATCAAGAATCATACCTTAAGACCCCTTGAGCTGAGAATGCCATTGTTTCAAAAATGGTAACTTGGAATTGAAATTTCCTTGCAAGTCAGAATTTGAATTTCATGTTACAACCTCTAAACCTCAAATTAACACGCGTTTTGGGTATAAACATAATTAGCCAACTTTCCCAAGTGGATTAGTGCATCAAAACGCAAGAATTGGATGAGTTTTAGTGAAGTTTGGATCACAATTCACTCGTGCATCAGGTTTGCATGAATTCCCTCCAAAACACATCATTCACTCTTCCTTTTGATCCCATTCTCTTCTCCTATAAATACATGTACTATCCCATTCATTTTCCCAAGCTTGAATAGCCAGAATCACCCTGCCAAACTTGCTTCATAACTCAATTTTCTGTAACTTCAAAATCCATTCTCGAGCCTTTTTCAATCCAATTTTTCCATCAATTCACCTTCCTTGATCTTCCCTGAATCTAACCACATAATTACATTTGAGAATCGTGCCCTATACTGCTCCATAAAAGTCCAATTTAAGAGCTCTGCAACTCAACTTCAATAGGTAGATTCCTTCATCAATTCTTCAAAACTCTGATATCATTGTGTTGCTCTCGTTGCCTTGGTTCTAGTTGCAACACTTACCTTTTACTGGAAACACGTTTTGACCATGAAATTTCAAATCCCTTTTCAAAACTTTCCTTCCAAATTGCTTGAGCTACAGTTTATATAAATTTGGCGCGAGGGTGTGGTTGTCTTTGTCTTGAAGAGATAAAGCGAATGGTATAGGTCTGAGCTTCTGATTTTACAGTTTGAGAGACCTGCAATTCATTATGGATGGAGGTTGAAGATGACCAATGTGTCATCTTCCAACCAATGAAGGCGCGTCATCTGTATTTTTCAAATTCTTATTTAATTAATGATTCTGTATAATATTCGTTAATGACCATGATATGTACAGCGCGCCAGATCCCTTAGATTTGATTAATAACACGTTTTGACTCTCATCTAATGGTCCACATATTTTACTTTTATTTTCTTTTTCTGATTTTTATATTTTAATTGTTTTAAATTTCAAAAAATCATAGAAAATTCATTTTTAGTCCAAAAAATCTGAAATAATTATGAAAAATATTTTTGATTATCCTCTTTCTGATTTTTATTTTTTCACAATTTAATTTTATGTTTTGGTATTTTTTATAAATTTTACACTTATTTGATTTATTTTAAATGTTTAAAAATACTTTTATACATTTTTAAATTCTGAAAAAATTATAGAATGATCTAATGATATTGTGATAAATATTAGTGACCTTATTTTATTTTTGTTTCTGACTTTACTATTTTTTATCATTTTTTGTTTATTTTCCCCATTTATTTTAATTTCAAAAATAGTTTCAGACTTCAAAAAATTACCAAAAAATTTGTAAAATTATTTGAGCCTTTTTCTGATTTTTCTAAGGTCTTACTTTTCATTTCTTGATTAATTTGAACATAGTTGATATTTTTCTCATTATTTTCTATTTTTGAAACCTTTTTTTAAACCCTTTTGTGTATATTAAATGTGATATTATTTTATGACTATTTTCTGGCTGATCTTGGGTTAGATTTTGGATCATGAACTTTATTAACATCATTAGATCCATAGTGTTGAGTTTAACTCCACAAAAATGGATGAATGATTTTAATAATAGTTTGATTAAAATTTAATTCAAATGTGGTTTGTGTAATTTTTTCCCCATCCCTCCTCATCTCATCCCTTTCTTATTGCACTAAATGTTGTTGGATCATGATCTCTATATCATGTCTCAAAACAAATGGTGCATAGATTGCTATTGACCGGCCTCAAAATAGGTGCGACTTCTATATAAGTCCACTTATGATTGCTTAACATAGCGCTAAATTTTGTCCCGATTCGAGTAAATGATCATTCGTGGCCCAAACTTATGATTGCAAGCTCAAGTATGTTAATTTGATCTCTTTGATCCAATAAATTTGAGATTCATTGTGTGGAGGCTTTGGTTCTACCAATCCTCTAATGGATCTACAACACCTTTGGTCAACGCGGATCACTTAAACATCGTTGATCATTAAATGGAATGGCACTTGTGAGAATTCCAACTGGATGATATACTTGACAAAAAGCAAATGTAACTTGTTGTGTGGAGGCTTTGAATCTACCAATCCTCTAATAAGTTCCAAATGCAAGATTCAAGATGGTCATCCAACTAACCACTAATTATTGACTTGTTTCACCTTATGCTTTTATTCTTTTTTATGCTTTATGTACCATTTACTTTTAGCATTTACATTTCATGCCATTTTCATCTTTGCTCATTTGAGTATTTATTTTCTTGCCATTTTTACTTTGCTCACTTGAGCTTTTCTTTTCCTTTCTTAAGATACTTAATAATCAACATAAACCCTAAAAATCTTTAATGGTACTTGGACTATTTGGTTACTATCCTTGGCATTATGGAGCATGGGACTTTTCTTGGACTTGGAATTAGAAACCTTGGCCTATCTTGGAGACCTTGTGATCTTATCTGATTATTTAGTCTGGAGTTCTTGAGGTTTACCTCGAGACATTGGGTTGGTTGTTTGTTTTTGTGTGCAGGTTTTTTGTGGTTACACTCTTTGTTTATAATCTGGAACTCACCCGTATACAGCCGTTACTCTGCCTAATTTTTGTGAAGACTTAATACACTTGAAGTTTGGTTCTCTCAAGAGGTCTAGTTTTTTTTGCTTGATTGGTTTCAATCCAAAGAATGGGAATTCTATCTTGGCTCATAATGTCAAGTTTTGGCTTCTTGATTGGTTAGATAGTTCTTATCCCTAACTTTACCCTTATGCTTTAGGGTAGTCTATTTTTCTCCTCCCATCTTCTTTAATTTCAAAAAATCTTCTTCCTCCTTTTGAAAACTCTTCTTGTTTTTGAACTTGAACCACTTTCATAATAAACTTGGACTTATGTCCATGCATTTTCAAAACATTTTCATAAATAAACTCTATTGTAACCCAAAATTTTCCCTCCCATATTTCTCAGTACATGGCAAGTGAGGTCCCCAAATTACTCAAGGAAGTTCAAGAGTTGACCAGACAAACTCTCTCCTAAGGCAGTCTATCTCAAATTAGGGTTTCCATTTTCATCAAGATGTATGGAACAAAAAGGACTAAAATGCTCACCATTTTCCTAATATGTTCTCAAGATCATCCATGTCATGTTTCAAGTCTTGCAAAAGAAATTTTCTCAGTCAATTGCTCAAATGCCTGAAAATCACCTGTGTTAGGTCAAAAGTCAATTGTGGCCCACATATAGTCAAACTTCAAGATTTTTGGTCAACATCCTCATTTTGAAGTATTATCCATCATTTGATAAAGGGTTGATCATTATTCCTCAAGGATTGCTCACAATTCATTAACTCAAAAGTTGCTAAATTAGGGTTTTACAAGAAAAGTCAACTCAACTTTGACCAAGCACAACTTTCTCATACTTTATCAGAAATGACTCATCCAAATCTCATTTTGAAGAGGATGCAATTCCCTACAATTCATCTTCATATCCCAAGTTCAAAATATACACTCACAAGAAGATATGAATTTTGACATTATAGGTCATTTTAAAAAGTCAACAAAAACACCTTTTGGGTCAAAGCTTCATACATGAACATGGAAGACTCAATTGAGATGAGACCAAAAGGGTTGCTTAGAGGACATCCTAATATTTCTAAAAAGTCCAAGAACACCTCTCTAGGGTCAAAATTGAGAGAGTTATGCATTGGCCAAGTTGACCATTTTTGTAAAATTGCCAAAAGTCAAATGTGCTGAAATTTGAATTTTTTTCTAAAGGCCCCCAACTTTTTATGCTTGCACCTCACTTATAATATGATACACGACCCAAATATCCAACCTCATGTTATTTTCTTCACTTTTCAATTTATTTTGATTTTTTGTTAATTAAAATTTCAATTAAATCAAATAATTGATGAATAATGGAAAAGGTATGTTGTGATCTGATTTTTGGATAGGATCTCAATTAAATAATGCAAGGATATCATGATCAATTAGAATCAAGGATGATTGAGACAAGAAAGGCATAATTTGGCTCAATATAGCAAGTTTACATATGCCATGAAAATCAAATTAAATCTTGAAAACTTCCAAAGATGTGATCAGTTTTTACAACCCTAATGCACTTTGTGATATATATTGAACGTATCCAAGGCAATAACAAGGGGTTAGAAGTCGTGCATAGCCAAGAAGAAAAACTGAAAATTTCAAAGAAAAGTGGTGATTCAATTTCCATCCTAGAGGCCAATCCAAGCCATTCTAACATTGCCAACAGATTGCTGGACATCCCAGGAACGTATCCCAATCAATTTCAAGTCGCCTCAGGTCTAGAATCAGCACGTAGCAGTCACACGGTTTTCCTAAAAACTTGATTTTGATTTCATTGATTTACTCATTATATGCACGTTTTGATTATATATTCTTGTTCATCATTGAGTTTGCAAGCTATTGGTATTATTTAATTGTGTTTTTAGTACAGGAATCATGATGTGCCATTGTTAGGGTTTCTTGGCTCGTTTTAGGGTTTTTCAATATAGGCAAAATCAGGCTTGGATTCTGGTACCATGATACTCGTGAGAATGAGACGAGTGGATTGGTACCCTCACTTGTCATTTATGTTGCTTGTATACAATTTTTGAGATGCACGGGTCTGTACCTACAACAAGATGTCTGTAGGTAAAAGTGTCCTAGGCTAAAACGACGAAGAGAGGAAGAATAAGCTTCTGTGGCACAACATCATTGGCTCATTCAAACTGACGCGCGTTTTCTTTTTGTTTTGACCACTAATGCATGTTTTCCTATATTATTCTTTATTCTCACTATAATTACAACTAAGCATCACAGCTCAGTTGGCAAGCAAGCGTTGGAATTGGATATAAGGGTCTGGGTTCGATCCCCAGGTCCCAACATTTGTTTCATATTATTTTGCTTCAGGTGATCGTGTACCCCACATGTCCAAACATCCACCATAGGCCATCCAAATTCCACCATCAGATCTATCAGCAAGCTGGATCCAATGCTCAGGTAGCAAGAGGCTTACCATGCTCCTCAAGTCAACAGCCATACCGAATCAGGCAAAGTCAAACGGGATGAGATTGGTTTGGGCCCAGAATTTCAACAGCATACCCCCAGAATTGCTAAATGATATCAGGCCCATCTCTAACCTTTTTTTTGTTTCTTTTCTTTAATTCTTTTAATTTTTCTTTTAATGATTTTTGAAATTCTGGCTGCAGATACTCAATGTCACGTTCAATGTTATGACACCGTATCTGACTTTCTACAAGACAGTAAATACAAAAACAGTAAAGAACACAGTCAATTGTTTACCCAGTTCAGTGTGCAACAACACCTACTCTGGGGGCTACCAAGCCAGGGAGGAAATCCACTATAAGAGATATTAATTCAGGAATAAACCAACCAGTTTATCTCCTTCACTTAAGACCTACCCAATGCAACTTCAATCTAAGTACAACTTAAACCCGAGTTCCTACTCACTCCCCCTCAATCACAGCAGTGATACATAAAACAATTTGACTAATGAATTGATGAAGACACTCTTCAAAACATACACTTGATTATGCTTCACAGCTTTTTAATCAAGCAACACAAACACTCTTGCTTCACAGCTTTGAGTGATATACAAACCTAACTTGACTTTGCTTCACAGCTTTAGTCAAGAGACATACAAACACTCTTGCTTTAAAGCTTTGAGTGTTACACAACCCTTACAATTAAAACATATTCCAAGTCACTTATCACAATGATAATTGCTTGGATTATAATAGTTAAAACTATACAGCTTCTAAATGATCTTCTGTCAAAAAGGGATACTTCTAAAACAGCAGCTCTGTTGAATATATAGCAGCTGCATCTTCAGTTAGGGTTTCCACAAAAAGCTAGGGTTAATTCCGTTTGACCTTAAGACTCAGTCACAGGACTAGATCAACCAGGTTGGGGTTGAGCTAGGTTAACCCAAAGAAAACGCAGGATTCTGTTCTGGAAAGACTGAGTCATTTTCCTGAAAAAACTCAGAATTAACCAAACTGCATACCTGTTAGTTCAGAACAGGATGTCTTAACATTTGTTATGACATCTGAATTCCTGTTTACTGATTTATTGGTAAATGTGATCATTTTGCAAAATGCTCAGATACACACTCATAAACATCAGTACCTGTATGACAATATTTTTCTGCAAAGGTACCTAATAAATCTGTACCTAATAAACTAGAATGTTATGACATCAGTTATGACATTCACACACACACTTGGGTTTTACCAAAAATGCAAGCCAATAACTAAACAACTACAAACTCCCCCTTTGGCAGATTTTTGGCTAAAGACCCTAAGCAATCAGAGATAGATAGCAGCAGAAAGAAATGACTGCAGAAAAATAGAATGTCTAATTGAGTACCAAAATATATCTCCCCCTCTTTAGCCACAAATGGGCCAAAGATACATGTTCTTAAAAGTTATACAGTCATCCCAAAAGTAACATAACAAGATAAAAAAACTGAACACACTTTGCAAACTCCACCAGGGACCAGCATCAACTCCACCAACCTTTAAGCACTGTCATCAAACTCAGAGGAGCTAGTTTCTTCAGTATTGAGATGATCTTCAGCTTCTACACCCTCTTCCTTTCTGTTTCCTTCAGCTTCCTCCTTTTCTAACCTGGCAATTAGGTTTTCTAGGGTCTTTTTCCTAGCTTCCAGTTCTTTTCAGGTCTCTTTTAATACAGCTATGACATCAGATGTTTTGGACTGGGTCTTCACAGACGATGTCTCAGCTGATGTTATGACAATATCAGGAGCATGAGATCCCTGAAACAGTTTGTAGTGCAACCCAAGGGCAGGAGCTCTTTTGCAAGCAGTATCTCTTGCCACCAGGATATCAGGGTATTGTGCAAGGATAATTCCACAAAGGAGGGAGGGAAAGGCAATTGGTCCTTTGACAGCATAACTACCAGCATGTTTTAAAGTTTGTTCAAAAATATACCTGCCATAGTCAAAAGCAGTCTTGGTTCCCACAGCATAAATAAATCTCCCCAATCATGTGGTGATAGTTGATTTATGGTTTGTAGGGACCCAGTTGGCTGCACCAATCTTGTGCAGGATGGCAAATTTCATGCTAAGTTTGCTGGCATTCAGCTTGCCTTTCAAGAGCCAACACTTCACTTGCCTTGCTGTGATGGTTTGACAAACTTCATTGTCAGTGACTTCCAGATCAGGACAATCCTCATTTGATCTTCCAAGAAATTTGTTAATTTCTGATGGAGAGAAATTAACCCTTCTTCCTCTAACAAAAACACTTTCAAAGTCAGCTGACCTTCCATCAGCACAATCATTAGACAAGTTAACTATGAACTCCTTGACCAGATTTTCATAACACTTGGTAAATTTTATCACTGTCTTCATCAGTCCAGCATTCTTGATCAGGTCCATGATGTCTTTGCACTCCATGGCATCATTGTTGAGTTCTCTTTCTAAAGCTATTCTCTTCAAGCAAACATACTTCCATCTGTTTGCATTGTCAGGATGGTGGAAAGAGATGTTGTCTGTTGGGACTTCAGGAACTCTAGCAATTTTGCTGGAGGGCAGTTTCCTTCTGATAGGAATTTCTTCAGCATCAATCTCAAACTCTGATTCCTCATCAGAATCAGAAGATTCAGGTTCTTTTCTCTTCTTTGTAATTGGTTGTCTACCAGTATACACCTGGGCTTTCACCTTCCCTTTGGGCTGACCAGTTTTCACAGATTCTACCCCAGCCTTGCCTTCAGTCTTGGATTTCTTAATAGCAGGTTTATCTTTGGACATACATTTTGCATCATTCTGATTACCCTTTCTTTTCATCATTCTCCTAGCTATGCTAGGGTTTACATTGGCAATCAGATCATTGTCTGAGTATTCCTCATCCACATCAATGATAGGTGGATCAGCAGTCTTTTCTGAAGGGTTCTGAATGTTGTCATTTTGTGTCATAACATTCTCAGAGACATCTACATTCTCAGAGACATCCACATTTGGGCTTCCAGAGGCAGCAGCTTGAGCTCTTCCTGCATGTTTAGTTCTCAGCTTTTTGACTTTGGCGGGGTCAGTTGCCATCTCTCTGAGAGGAGTGATCTCAAGAACTTCAGATTCTATACATGTGGTGATTGCTCGAGAGTCTTGGTCAGATGATGAAGATGAAGAGGTCGCCTTGGTTGAAGATGATGTTTGAGACATTTTGATTGACTTAGAGCACCAGTAGCAATTTGAGAAAAAACTTTGATTGAGAGAAGGGAACAGGTTGCAAAGTCGAGAGAGGTAGGAGGCAAAAGAGAGTCTTTTCAACTTCTTAAAGATTTTGAAAGAATTGGGAAAACATATGATTAACCCACTAAAAATAGACTTAACAAAATTAACTCCTTCAACCCTTGTTTTAAGCAAAATTAATTGCTATAATTTCTCATGTTGGCAAATACCCAACCTGCCCCTCAAGTTTTCAAGTTTATTTCTAACAAGAGCCTTGGTAGAAGAATCAGTCAGCTGAAGCTTAATGATACCATGTTCCAGTTTAATTGACTTCTTCTCTACAAAGTCAATGTGCTTGGTCCTGCTATGCTGAATAGGGTTCATGGAAATATTGATTGTATTCAGATTGTCACAATACAATGTCACAACATCTTGTGAGACATTATACTCAGTGAGCATCTGTTTTGTCCAGATATTTTGAGAACAGTTACTACTAGCTGCAACCATTTCAGCACAGAGTTGGGAAGGCATTCTTTTGACATGAATCATAGTTCTGGTTGATTCTTGAATGATCTTATTTTTCTTTTTGTCAACTCCATTTTGATGGTGAGTTATAGGAGAAGAGACTTCACGACTCATTTCTTCTGGGAAACAGAATTTATTAGACTTGTTGTTTCCAAAATCCTTGTCATGATTACTTCTGGTTCTGATAACACATCCTTCTTCAAGTTTATTCACCACATCATAGACATGTTCCTTTTTACCAAGCCTTTCAATTTCAAGTTCACCACAAACCCTTCTTTTATCAATCTGTAGTCTTGGATTCCTTCTGACTGCTTCCATAGAGATAGCTCTTTTCATTCTTCTTAGATGAAGATGACCAAGCTTATGGTGCCACAGTTTCATCTCTTTTTCTTCTTTGGTAATTGGACACATAGTGGAGTTATTAGTGTTCTCAGGCTGCCACAAGTAACAGTTATCTTTGGATCTGATTCCTTTCATTACAACTTCTAGTTTTTCATTAATTACTAGACATTCAGATTTTGAGAAGTTGACCTTGAATCCTAGATCACACAATTGACTGATACTAATGAGATTAGCAGTCAGCCCTTTTACCAGCAGTACTTCACTCAGACTTGGAACTTCAGGGCAGTCCAAATTACCAACTCCTTTGATTTCACCTTTAGCACCATCTCCAAAGGTCACATAACTAGTGTTGTGAGGTTTAACATGATTGAGAATGTTCTTTATTCCAGTCATGTGTTTAGAACACCCACTGTCAAAGTACCAGCCTTCCTTTGCAGACACTCTCAGGGAAGTGTGGGCTATCAGGGCAGTAGCCTTTTTCTTCCATTGAGGAGTATGTGGTACCCTTTTTGACTTAGGTTTAACACCTGAGTTTTGATTAGGGTATCCATGCAATTTGAAGCAGAAGAGCTTTATGTGTCCATACCTTCCACAATGATGACATCTCCATCTTTGGTACTTTTTCTTCATATATTTCTGTTTCTGATGTTGAGCGTTGTGTTGAGACATCTGCTTTGACATTTGTTTAACAGGCCTGATCTTCTTGTCTGTACTAGATTTCTTGGCTTCCACAAATCCTAGTCCAGATTTGTTTCCCACATTTTGTCCAACTTGAAGAATCTCTTCCAATTTGTCTGTTCCATTAGTCAGCATCTTGACAGATTTGGTCATTTGGATCAGTTGTGAGTTCAGCAACTGAACTTCCCCTTCTAGATGACTTATAGTTTCAAGGTTTGCCCTTTTTTCAGCCTCCAGCTTTATGATGAGTTTTGATTGTTTCTCATTCTTCACACAGACTTCAGTACTTCTGATACACAATTTCTTGTAAGTATCAGCCAGTTCTTCAAATGTCACTTCTTCATCACTAGTGTCACTTTCAGAGGTACAGACACCAGTTAGAGCAGTAACTGGTTTGGCAGATTCTTCTTCAGAATTACTTTCTGAATCACAGTCAGACCAAGTAACAGTCATTCCTTTCTTTTGTTTCTTAAGAAAGGTAGGGCATTCAGCTCGAATATGCCCATATCCTTCACAGCCATGGCATTGAATACCTCTGCCTTGATTTCTCTTCTCTTCTGACCTTGGTCTTCTGCTGGAACTGTCAATGTCGGAGGGAATGTTATGAACATTAGACCTTGACTTTGGATCTATTCTTTTGATGAGTTTGTTGAACTGTCTTCCAAGCATGGCTATAGCTTCTGAAATATTTTCTTCTTCATACTCCTTGTTTTCAACATCAGTGTTGGATACAAGTGCTATGCTCTTGTTCTTCTTGTCACCATTATCAGTGATCCCCATCTCAAAAGTCTGAAGAGACCCAATAAGTTCATCCACTTTCAACTTGCTGATGTCCTGGGCTTCCTCTATGGCAGTTACCTTCATTGCAAATCTTTTAGGCAAGGATCTGAGAATCTTTCTCACCAATTTTTCTTCTGACATCTTTTCTCCCAGTGCTCCTGAGGTGTTGGCAATTTCCAAGATGTTCATGTGAAACTCATGAATGGTTTCCTCTTCCATCATTTTTAGATTCTCAAACTTGGTAGTCAACATCTGAAGCCTTGACATTTTTACTTTGGAAGTGCCCTCATGAGTAGTTTTGAGAGTGTCCCAAACTTCCTTGGCCAGTTCATATTGATGTACTAGTCTGAAAATGTTTCTATCAATTCCATTGAACAAGGCATTTAAAGCTTTGGAATTTCCCAGGGCTAACTCATCTTCTTCTTTACTCCAATCTTCCTCAGGCTTCAGACTGATTGTCCCATCTTTCTCAGTTATGGTGGGATGGATCCATCCTTTGTCAGCAGCTCTCCAAGCCTTTTTGTCCAGAGATTTTAAGAAGGCAATCATACGAGGTTTCCAGTAGTCATAATTTGTTCCATCCAGAATGGGTGGTCTATTTCCAAAAACTCCTTCTTTGTCCATAGTGCCAGAAAGTGATATCCCTAGATCTCACCCAGTAATACAGGCAGGGTGCCTGCTCTGATGCCAATTGAAATTCTGGCTGCAGATACTCAATGTCACGTTCAATGTTATGACACCGTATCTGGCTTTCTACAAGACAGTAAATACAAAAACAATAAAGAACGCAGTCAATTGTTTACCCAGTTCAGTGTGCAACAACACCTACTCTGGGGGCTACCAAGCCAGGGAGGAAATCCACTATAAGAGATATTAATTCAGGAATAAACCAACCAGTTTATCTCCTTCACTTAAGACCTACCCAATGCAACTTCAATCTAAGTACAACTTAAACCTGAGTTCCTACTCACCCCCCCCTCAATCACAGCAGTGATACATAAAACAATTTGACTAATGAATTGATGAAGACACTCTTCAAAACATACACTTGATTATGCTTCACAGCTTTTTAATCAAGCAACACAAACACTCTTGCTTCACAGCTTTGAGTGATATACAAACCTAACTTGACTTTGCTTCACAGCTTTAGTCAAGAGACATACAAACACTCTTGCTTTAAAGCTTTGAGTGTTACACAACCCTTACAATTAAAACCTATTCCAAGTCACTTATCACAATGATAATTGCTTGGATTACAATAGTTAAAACTATACAGCTTCTAAATGATCTTCTGTCAAAAAGGGATACTTCTAAAACAGCAGCTCTGTTGAATATATAGCAGCTGCATCTTCAGTTAGGGTTTCCACAAAAAGCTAGGGTTAATTCCGTTTGACCTTAAGACTCGGTCACAGGACTAGATCAACCAGGTTGGGGTTGAGCTAGGTTAACCCAAAGAAAGCGCAGGATTCTGTTCTGGAAAGACTGAGTCATTTTCCTGAAAAAACTCAGAATTAACCAAACTGCATACCTGTTAGTTCAGAACATGATGTCTTAACATTTGTTATGACATCTGAATTCCTGTTTACTGATTTATTGGTAAATGTGATCATTTTGCAAAATGCTCAGATACACACTCATAAACATCAGTACCTGTATGACAATATTTTTCTGCAAAGGTACCTAATAAATCTGTACCTAATAAACTAGAATGTTATGACATCAGTCATGACATTCACACACACACTTGGGTTTTACCAAAAATGCAAGCCAATAACTAAACAACTACAATTTTAATTAACAAATTAACTATTTTCCATAAAATCATAAAATCAAGAAAATCAAAAAATTAGAATTAGACTTTTTTTATCAAAAATTAATTTTGTTAATTTAATTTAATTTAGTTTAACTTAGGGCAACTTTAACTTGTTTTCTATAATTAAAACTAATTAGCAAATTAGGTTTAAACTCTTGATTTAATTTTATTTTCTCTTTTTCTCAAATAAATAAAATACAAAAATAGGTTTTTAGATTGAATTAATTTTTTTTCTTAGTTTAAAATTAATTAGAACTTAGGTTTTTTTTATTTTTAATTCAATCATTCACTATTTTCTTAAATAAAAAA
Organism: Vicia faba; assembly: GCA_948472305.1. Taxonomy (NCBI): domain Eukaryota; kingdom Viridiplantae; phylum Streptophyta; class Magnoliopsida; order Fabales; family Fabaceae; genus Vicia; species Vicia faba. The sequence continues at coordinate 694,951,326 of OX451738.1, read as the reverse complement.
ACATGACAAAAACATCTTTTTTTTATCAATCGCAAATAGGTTTAGTCAAGGATCAAAACCCTAGTCGTTTCATATTTGATTCATCGCGCGCTTATTATTTATTTTGACAATATTTTTGTAACTGCTCACTGGTTTGTAATAGTTAATTTAGGGCTTTTACTTATCGCTTTTTCCCCGGGTTTTTGGCTATATAATTAATCCCCCTCCCCGAAGCCTTGTAATAACGTAGATTTACTTTCTCGCGTTTTTAATTCTCGCAAATATTTAGCTGTTTAGATGTATGTTAATAGGATTGTATGACAAGAATGCATACGGTTAGAAAACCCTAATGTGCAAAGATAAATAATTGAAAAAAAATCACTCGCACATATCACTCTTAGGGCATACTCTCACTTCGGTTGCCTTCGGTAAACGATTATTAAGCATAGGGTGTCTTAGTGGTTTCCCTCCAGTCTAAAAAGATCAAAACGTCCCATTCGAATGTTGCCTCGTAAATGTTGCCTCGGAAACGTTGCCTCGGAAATGTTGCCTCGAATATGATCTTAAGACTCTAGGGTTATTACTAAGATGTCCTAACATTGCTTTAGTGATCATACGTCCCTTTTGAAATGACCCTTACAAACTCCAATGACGGTGCTACCTATTCCTTAATAGTGGGATAGCGCTTTCTAAAGGAGACAAGAATAGAAACTATCTTTTTTCGAGTAGGTAGATGCTAGTAGGTACTTGCTCAAATCCAAACTTTTCACACGAACACCTTTCAAAACAAATTTTTAAAACAACTTCGTCACACCTTTGAGGACTGATACAAGGGTTATCACGAAGTCAAACTTTTCAAAAACAAAGCACATACACAAGAAATTTAAAAAGATGAGCAAGTACCTAAGAGCCCATGGAAAACCATGGATAGAAAGGGTGCTAACACCTTCCCTTTCTATAATCTACCCCCCGTACTCAGAGTATCTCAAAAAAGGATTTTTTCTGTACTTTTTTCCTTTCTGGTTGGATGAAATAAAAGTTGGTGGTGACTCTTGCTTACCGTGACATTTTGCAAACACAAAACGCAAAATGCAAACCAGCATCAAACAGTCGGTTCTACCACCGTATCACAAACTCCAATCAACTTAATAATACCTTGACATTTTTTGTGAGAAGACTAAAAGTCAATTAATCTCATTTCAAACCATTTTTCCACTTTGGCTTTTATCTTTAAACTTTTCTCAAAAGGTTGAACTCTTGTCAATCCTTGTAGTGATGCAAACAACCATACTTCTATCATATGTAGTGAAGAGAGATATTTTCCACTTGGGTGTTGAGTGAGACATTGTTGATTTTAAAATCCAAGCCATATCCTCCACTTTGAGATGATGCAAATTCTCTTTTCTCATAATTGTGGGTATTAGGTATGTTTTCCACACGGACAATGACGATGATGTTTTATCTCATAAAATTAACCAACACATATGTGTTTTAAATTTTTAAAAGAGGAACTACGTGTACCCTGATCCCCTATTGCATGAAAAGGTGGTACGTAGGCACTAAAGGTTTGTAACCGCAGCGGGTGAAAAAATTATAAAATAAATATATTTCTTTACTCACCTCCACCATCCATTTATATACAACATTTTTTATAGCCAAAACATACAGATTTTACAAAGAGGCTCCTGCGTAGTACCGTAGATGTTTAGGGTGCTAATACCTTCCCTTTGCATAACCAACCCCCTTACCTTGAATCTTTCCCCCTCTCTTTTTGGGTTATTCGCTATTTTCCTATTCCTTTGGAAACAATAAAGCGCGGTGGCGATTTTTATTTTGATTTGTATAAAGTCTAGTCAATCCAATGGCTTAGTCTTGAACATTTCTACCGCTACAGTTATATACCATGTTAAGGGAGTGTCAATTGATAACTCCCTTGTAAATATCTCTAATGACGTTATGAATATGATGATAATTGGTAGTCCTTCATTCTTTAGGAAAATCTTGATGAGCTATATGATTTTCCTTATTCAGATGTAGAACTTGTTTTTGATCTAGAATTTGATCTTAACATTTTTATACTTCTTGATGTTTATCCTTTCCTTTTAGGGTTATCTTTTCTAAGATACATGCACAATCAAAAACCTATACATCTACAAATATAAGGTTAGTTTCATCAAAGGTAACATGAACAAATTCTTCTGTAGTCAAGGTTATTTTGTTAAAAACTTCAAAGGCTTTGCTTGAAGTGTAATATTCTATGAATATGCCTTCATCAGCCTTTGTATCATATTTTCCAAGATTATCCTTCACGTTTCTAAGGATAAAGCATTTACACCCAAATACATATAAGCGAGAAATATTAGAATTTCCTCCTCTATATAGCTCATATGGAGCCAACTTTAGAAATGGTCTTATCAAAATACACTTCGTAACATAAAAAGAAGTGCTTGATGTATCATCCTAAAAATATTTTGGAAGATTTTTATCACTGAGCATTGTCCTTGCAAGCTCTTCTTGAGATCAATTTTTCCTCTATACTAACCCAATTTTGTTAGGGAGTTTGTGGAGTGGAAGAAGTATGTCGAATATCATTCTCGTTATAAAACCTTTTGAGTTCCTCATTCTAGAATTCTCCATTGTGATCATTTTTTATCGATGTTATGCTTAATCCTTTTTTGTTTTAGATAACCTTGACTAGTTTCAAAAGGATGCAAACATATCTCTTTTTGAGATAAGAATAATTTTTAGGTATATCAAGAGTAGTCATCCACAACTACAATGGCGTAGACATTGCCATAAATACTTACAGTTTTAGATGAGCCAAAAAGATCTATTGTGAAGCAGTTGTAATGGCCAATTATGAAAAAAAAACATTTTTTACTTTAAAATATGCCCTTACTTGCTTACCTTTTTAACATGCATCACATAATCTTTTATTTTCGAAAATCAAGTCTGGAAGGTTGACTACGAGATCCTTGCATACCAACTTGTTTAAGTGGTCCGTGTAAATGTCAACTATCCTTCTATATTATAGCCAAGATTAATCATTGTTATTCAGGAGAAATGCATCATTTAAAGGAATTTTATTCAAATTCATTCTGGAGGTATTTTAACTTCTTGAGCTCATAAATAGAGTTTCATTTGATTTAGATTTTATGACCCTAAATCTAGAAGAATCAAAGGTTATATTGTTACCTTTGTCACATAATTTACTTATACTAAGTAAATTATGCTTTAATCTTTCAACCAAAAGAAATTTCCCAAATCGTTAGACTGGGGTACTTACCCAAGGTACCAAAACCTAAAATATTTCCCTTATTATCGCCACCGTAAGAAACAAAACATCCCTTATTAGGAGTGAAGGAGGAGAAAAGTGTTTCATTCCGATCATATACTTTGAAAACCCGATATCAAGGTACCATTTATCATTTTTCATTTTATGCTCGCAGTGCTTTTTATAAAAATATGAAAGAGGATATCCTTGTTTGCTCTCCTGACTTTTTTTTAATGAAACATAACATAGAAATATGATCATTTTTTATTGTTGTAATTTCATTTTAAGGTTTTGCAATGAGATGTAGATTTAACATTATAAATATTACTAAATTTGTTACTATTATTCTTGGGTTTATAGCCAAACTAATTTTACTGTAGGAATCTCTTTATTTTTACAACAAGTTTTGGACTAGATTATTCTCTCTCTCTCTCTCTCTCTCTCTCTCTCTCTCTCCTCTCTCTCTCTCTCTCTCTCTCTCATCTCTCTCTCTCTTCTCCTCTTCTCTCCTCTCTCTCTCTCTCTCCTCTCTCTCTCTCTCTCTCCCTCTCTCTCTCTCTCCCCTCTCTCTCTCTCTCTCTCTCCTCTCTCTCTCTCTCTCTCTATCTCTCTCTCTCTCTCTCTCTCTCTCTCTCTCTCTCTCTCTCTCTCTCTAAATTTTTTTATTTCTTCCAACAAGTTTTTATTTAATTCAAGGTAAGAAATAGTGTCTTTGGAGGTAGAGTTATTTTGTTCTACTTTACTTGTTTCTTTTGTTTGCTTCTTAAAAATGCGTAATAAATCTTGATAATAAAAGTAAGAGGTTACCTCATCGTTTTGATGACCTGCCATGATATATATATATATATATATATATATATATATATATATATATATATATATATATATATATATATATATATATATATATATATATATATATATATATATATATATATATATATATATATATATATATATTGGTTTTTTCAATGGAGAAGTGATACTAGTCATGGACGTTGACAAGAAGATGAAGAAGTATATGCTAAGTCTAAGACTCCTACAAGGGTCTAAATTCATCGAAAGTATTGGAATTTGGGCCCATAAAACCTTTAACTGCCTACTAGAAAGGGCCAGAAAGTTCATACACTACGAGGTAAAACTGATTGTCAATAAGGCAGTTTATGACAGAGGGTTTGAGAAGGAAGAAACAATCAGAATGGGAAATGAAGAAACTAAACTAGGAAACAAAAAAAAGGGTGAAGCCGAGAAATATTCATGAACCAACTGAGAGACCAAGGAAGCATTGCCCCCAATATAGAGATTACACGTCATTTAACGTATCAAGATGTATCTGTTAGAACAATGTTTGAATCTAGTACCCTATATTTAAGTTTTGATGATAACAAAGTGAAAAGATATAGTATTTAAATGTTTCATGATTGAATTATATGCTGCCTAAAAATACTATGCTCTGACTTGCAGATATGCTGATTAAAATAAGCAAGATCACTTATTCAGCATCAGAACTTGATTTGATACACCAGCATCAGAAGTTGCTGAATCAGAACGTGAAGATCAGATGATCAACTCACGTACATGCTGAAGCTTGATGAACAGAACTGCGCGTAAACACTCTGATACAGAATCAACAGTTCATCAGCAGCGAAGCAGAATCAGAATGAGCCAAGCCAGAACGTGCATTGAAGAAGCAACGGTACTGTGCATTGAACGCTAATCAATTCCAACGGCTTCATTCCAGACAAGATCTGCTCAAAAAGGAAAGCTTGTTATTAGCATTGAATCAAGAATATTTGCTTCAACGTTCATCTTCTCAAGCGCTATATAAACCAAGCTTTGAAGATTATAATGGCTAATGCTTCCAAACTCTCTACACGCACAAAGCTGATCAATAATCTTCATCTACCAGTTTTGCTAAACCAACAAACTCTGATACTCCATTAGTGTTTAGCATTCTAAGTTTCTAAGCTTAATTTGTGTATACATCACAGTTGTGATATAGTTTTGTAGAAAACATTCACACACATTATTTTATACCTTTGTAAGAAAGTGTTGCCTTGACAAACCGGATTGTGGTTTGAATCAAGAAGGCTTTAGCAGTTGTTAAAGCAGATTTGTATTCAGTTGAATATAGTGAATTAAGACCTCGTTGGAGAGAGGCGAAATCACCTTGACGGGTGGACTGGAGTAGTTTGAGATCAAACGAACCAGGATAAAAATATCTTGTCATTTACTTTAAGATTCCAGTTTTACAATTCAACCCCCCCCCCCCTTCTTGTGTTTTTCACCCCTTCAATTGGCATCAGAGCGCCTGGTTCTGAGCTAAAACACTTAACCGTGTCAGTACAAGATCCAGCGTCAGAAAAACACAATGGCAGGAAACAACTCTCATTTCAGCAATGACAACAATGAGGATAGAGACAGATTCAGCGGCAAACCTCCAGTCTTTGATGGAGAAAACTTTGATTACTGGAAAGACAGAATTGAAAGCTTCTTTCTAGCACATGATGCTGATCTGTGGGATATGGTGACAGATGGATACACGCACCCTGTGAATGCAACTGGTCAGAAGATTGATAGAAAATCAATGACTGATCAACAAAAGCGTGATTTCAAGAATCACCATAAGGCCAGAAGCATCCTCCCCAGTGCCATCTCATATACTGAGTATGAGAAGATCTCCAACAGAGACACAGCTAAGAACATCTTTGATTCTCTCAGAATGACGCATGAGGGCAACGTTCAAGTCAAAGAAACAAAAGCTCTGGCGCTCATTCAGAAGTATGAGGCGTTTAAAATGGAAGAATCTGAATCCATTGAAACTATGTTCTCTAGATTCCAGATTCTGGTAGCTGGTCTCAAAGTTCTGGACAAAGGATACTCTACTGCTGACCATGTCAAGAAGATAATCAGAAGTTTACCCAAGCAGTGGAGGCCTATGGTTACTGCTCTGAAGCTAGCGAAGGATCTCAACAAAATCACTCTGGAGGAACTTATAAGCTCCCTCAGAAGTCATGAGATAGAGCTAGAAGCTGATGAGCCTCAGAAGCAAGGTAAGCCTATAGCTTTAAAATCTAACAGAAAATCTGAATCTAAAGTTTTGCAGGCAGTTGAAGAAACATCTAATGGATCCTCATCAGAAGAAGACGAACTTTCCCTTCTCTCCAGAAGAGTAAATCAACTGTGGAAGCAAAGACAAAGGAAGTTCAGGAATCCCAGAAGATCTGATCAGAACGAGTCTTCTTCCAGATACAGAAGGACAGATTCTTCCTCTGGATACAGAAGATCTGAAGGCTCCTCCGGTAGCAAGAAGCCAAACACAAAGGACATCATCTGCTACGAGTGCAATGAGCAAGGACACTACAAGAGTGACTGCCCAAAGCTTCAGAGGGAAAAGCCCAAAAAGAAGTTTGGAAGAGAAAAGAAGAAAAGTCTCATGGCCACATGGGATGACTCTGACTCGTCTGAAGCTGACTCAGAATCAGATGATGAAAGGGCGAACATAGCGCTCATGGCTAGCATTCCAGATGACAGTGAAGCTTCTGACTCAGACTCAGAATCAGACACAGAAGAGGTATTCCCTAACTTCGCTGTTAATTTTACAAAGGCTGAACTTGCTGAAAGCCTCAATGAAATTCTGGAACGTTATCAGCAGATTAGAGCTAAATTCAGAGACCTGAAAAGGACTCTTGAATCTGACTCTAATAAGTCTGAGAGTCTCAAATTGGAAAACTCTGAGCTGAGAGATAAAATTTTAAAATTAGAAAACTCTTTACAAAACTCTCAGAAGGTACCAATTTCTGAAACTCCCAGCAACGCTGATGAGATCATCAAGGAGTATGATCATAGTTTCCAGAAGTTCCTTGCTAAAAGCATAGATAGAAGCAGAATGGCTTCAATGATCTATGGAGTTAGCGGAAACGGCAGGAAAGGAATAGGATACCAAGGTAAGGTTCTTACACCTAAGAATGTCATGGATTTAGTTATTAAACACACTCCTCTAAATTCACACTTTGTGTATGGTCACACACACGACATCAAATACACTAGCAGTAAGCACTCTGTGAAACCAAAATTCAACCAGAGTTTTGGTAAAACTAACAAGTCAGGACCCAAGAAAATCTGGGTACCTAAGGATAAAATAATACATGTTGCAGATATCTTTAGCAGCAAGTCAGAAACACCAGTCATGGTACCTGGACTCTGGCTACTCACGACACATGACGGGAAGAAGGCATATGTTCCAAAGCCTGGAACTTAAGCCTGGAGGCCACGTTGGTTTTGGAGGCAATCAGAGGGGAAAGATTATTGGCTCTGGAACTGTAGGTAACGGAAATCTTCCCTCTATTAATAATGTTCTGCTTGTAGATGGATTGATGCATAACCTGTTATCCATAAGTCAATTAAGTGATAACGGTTATGATATAATCTTTAATCAAAAATCATGTAAAGCTGTTAGTCAGAAAGATGGGACTATCCTGTTTAATGGAAAGAGGAAAAACAACATTTACAAAATCAAACTTTCTGAACTAAAGAGTTAGAACGTAAAATGTCTTCTGTCTGTTAACAACGAGCAGTGGATCTGGCACAGAAGATTGGGGCATGTTAGTATGAGAAGAATATCTCAGATTAACAAACTCAATCTGGTCAGAGGACTTCCAAATTTGAAGTTCAATTCAGATGCTCTGTGTGAAGCATGTCAGAAAGGCAAATTTGCAAAACCATCTTTTAAATCCAAAAATGTTGTTTCTACCTCTAAGCCATTAGAACTTCTGCACATTGACTTATTTGGACCAGTTAAGACTGCTTCTGTCAGTGGCAAGAAGTATGGGTTAGTAATCGTAGATGACTATAGCAGATGGACATGGGTAAAGTTCTTAAGACACAAGGACGAGTCACACTCTGTGTTTGTTACCTTCTGTAACCAAGTTCAGAATGAAAAAGATCTTAGAATCGTTAAAGTCAGAAGTGATCATGGTGGAGAATTTGAAAATAAAGATTTTGAGTCATTCTTTAATGACAAAAGCATTCTGCATGATTTCTCTTGTCCTAGAACTCCCCAACAAAATGGAGTTGTAGAACGAAAGAACAGAACATTGCAAGAAATGGCCAGAACCATGATCAATGAGACAGACGTTGCTAAGACTTTCTGGGCAGAGGCAATAAACACAGCGTGCTACATTCAGAATAGAATCTCAATAAGACCTATTCTGGAAAAGACTCCATATGAATTGTGGAAGAACAGAAAGCCCAACATTTCGTATTTTCATCCATTTGGATGTACTTGCTATATGTTAAATACTAAGAATTATTTGAACAAGTTTGATTCTAAGGCACAGAAGTGTATTATGTTAGGATACTCTGAACGCTCAAGAGGGTACAGAGTATACAATACAGAAACACAGATTGTGGAAGAATCAATCAGTGTTCGTTTTGATGACAAGCTTGACTCTGAAAAGTCAAAGCAGAATGAAAATCTTGCAGGTATAGAAATTGAATTTGCAGGTTCTGAAGACAAGTCATCAGAAGCTCTCAACACAGACATTCCTTCAACGTCTGAAAGAAGCAATGCTAGAAATCCTACAACTGCTGCTGATCAACCTCAGAAGAGAGTACCCAGAAGCAGTTTGGATCACCCAGAAGAGACTATTCTAGGAAGAAAGGAAGATCCAATCAGAACAAGAGCAAGCTTCAGAAACTCTGAAGAAACTCTTATGGGACTTGTGTCTCTGATTGAGCCTTCTTCTATTGATGAAGCACTTCTGGACAATGACTGGATTCTGGCAATGCAAGAAGAGCTGAATCAATTCACCAGAAACGACGTATGGGATCTCGTTCCCAGACCAAAAGGATTCAACGTCATTGGAACAAGATGGGTGTTCAGAAACAAGCTTAATGAACAAGGTGAAGTCGTCAGAAACAAGGCACGACTGGTTGCACAAGGTTATAGTCAGCAAGAGGGGATAGACTATACAGAAACCTTTGCCCCAGTCGCCAGGTTAGAATCTATCAGACTTTTAATTTCATTTGCTGTTAATAGAGGCATCACTCTGTATCAGATGGATGTCAAAAGTGCATTCTTAAATGGTTATATAGAAGAAGAAGTTTATGTTCACCAACCCCCAGGTTTTGAAAATACAAAACATCCAGAACATGTTTTCAAACTGAAAAAGTCACTGTATGGTCTGAAACAAGCTCCCAGAGCTTGGTATGAAAGGCTAAGTAACTTTCTGCTTGAAAATGAATTCACCAGAGGGAAAGTGGACACTACTCTATTCTGTAAAACAGTTAAGAGTGACATTTTAGTCTGTCAAATTTATGTTGATGATATTATTTTTGGTTCTACTAATCCTTCTCTTGGAAGAAAATTTGCTAAGTGTATGCAGGCAGAATTTGAGATGAGCCTCATGGGGGAACTGAAGTTCTTTCTAGGAATTCAGATTAATCAAACTCCAGAGGGAACTTACATTCATCAGAGCAAATACATCAGAGATCTTCTGAAGAAATTTGACCTCTCAGAATGTAAGCCATCAAAGATTCCAATGCATCCCACGTGCATTCTGGAAAGAGAAGAGGTAAGCAAAAGCGTAGAACAGAAAGTCTACAGAGGTATGATTGGTTCTCTCCTTTATCTGACAGCTTCAAGACCTGATATTCTATTCAGCGTATGTATTTGTGCTAGATTCCAATCAGATCCTAGAGAATCTCACTTAACAGTTGTTAAGCGAATTTTCAAGTATCTGAAAGGTACTACTAATCTGGGTTTGTTTTATAGAAAATCTAGTGATTACAGCTTAGTAGGCTACTGTGATGCTGATTTTGCTGGAGACAGAGTGGAACGTAAAAGTACTTCTGGAAGCTGCCAGTTTCTGGGAGAAAATCTGATCTCGTGGTCCAGCAAAAGGCAATCAACAATTGCTCAGTCAACAGCAGAAGCTGAGTACATAGCAGCAGCAGGATGTAGCACACAAATGCTCTGGATGAAAAGTCAGCTTGAAGACTTCCAGATTTTTGAGAGTAACATTCCTATTCTTTGTGATAATACTTCTGCTATTTGCTTAAGTAAGAATCCTATTTTACATTCTAGAGCTAAGCATATAGAAATAAAACATCATTTCATTAGGGACTATATTCAGAAAGGTATTTTAAACTTGAAATTTATAGATACAGACCATCAATGGGCTGATATCTTTACTAAACCCCTTTCAGAAGATAGGTTTAATTTCATTCTGAAACATCTCAGCATGAAAGTATGCCCAGAATGAAAATGTTTTAATTCCATGTATTTATCTTCAGAATGTAATTATATTACTGTGAACTTCTGATCAATCTTCTTTCAGAAAGATAGAACATGCAGATTGTATCAGATGCAAGTCTAAAGATCTGAGAGTCTAATCTCAAATACAGACGTGCTGATCACTACATCAAACAAGTGTCATCCAATCATCAGCAAATCCCTGAAGCAGAACGCGTGCACGCTTCTGAGAAAGGAAAGCGCTGATTGGGTGCATTGAGACACATGTCTGGTAACCGTTTTTAAGTATCTTTCTCAAATCCCCCAAAATCAGCAAGCATTTAATGCAGAGTAATCACGCTTGTTAATGGCAATCATTATTTTTTTCTCTCTCTTAAAAACGTTTAATTTTTCAAAATAATTTTTGAAAACTTTATTTAAAGCACATTATTCTTCATTCTTACTCTTTACGCTTTCTCATAATCTCTCAAGAACTTTCTGCATATTTCTGAGTTTATCTCCTTCAAAACCTTTTTCTCTCAAATCATTCTAAAATCTTTGTTGTGTGAGAACAATGGCATCCTCCAGCATTTCTGCAGGGAATCAGAAGAAAGAAACTTCTGAGCAATATCAGGTGCCTACCAGAACTCTTCTCACACCGGTAAAGAATCTTGAGGTTCTCTCTGAGTTAATCATCGATTTCGAAAGTTTGAAGGAAAATGGATTTGACCTAACTGAAGAGATTAGGGCTCAAAAGTGGGAGAGGTATTTCGATAGGTTGGTTGGACCAACTTTCCCAGAGCTTGTCAAGGAATTTTGGATTCACGCCAAGATTCATAAACATCTAGTCATCTCTTCTGTCATGGGAAAGAAGATAATAATTTCTGAAGACCTCATTGCTAGGTTAATTGGTCAAAGTGGTGGTGGAGTCCGTTGTGTGGACATGGCTGACAGATGCCCTGATATAGGTGTGGTAGCAAACTGCATTTTCACTCTTGGCTTTCCCAGCAGCAAAATTAAGGATCTGAAGGATCACTGCAGAGTATGGGCCAAGATTGTTCTGGGCTGTTTCAATCACAGGAAGCCAACAAGCTCTCCTGATTATATAAACGTGGATCAGCAATTTCTGATCTACTTTATTGATCAGAGGGTGAAGATCAATCTGGCACACTTCCTGTTCAACCATCTGAAGACTAGTGTGAAAGAGACTAGAGAAGAAGAAAGGACCAAAAGGGACTGGATACCGTTTGGAAGGCTCATATCAGATATTCTAACAGAGAATAATCTGATAGATTATCTGAGCGAAGCTAAAGTGCTGGGCACTATGGAACCAACTGTTGGAAAACCGCTGAACGCTAAGAACCTGAAAAAGATGAAGCTGATAGAAAATATCAGGAAGGAACCCAGAGCTTCTTCAACTGCTGACATCTCCAGAAGAAGAGTGCCTCTGAGTAATTTCCCAAGATTTTCTGAAATGGAATCCCAACCTGATATGTTTCTCAAGTATCCAGATTCATACAAGGAAGAAAATGCAGGTTCAAAGCTGAAGATCAAAGATCTGAGTCAAGTGCAACCTGAAGTGACTCAGAAGAAGACAAAGAAGAGGAAAGCAGAAGGATCATCTCATCAGACTCCAAAGAAACGAGGTAATTCATCTGCTGCCCCTATTTCAATTTCATCTACTATTCCAACATCTGCTGCCCCTCCTCAAACCTCTCACAGAATTTCAATCCCAATCCCTACTATTGATGAAACCATACCAGAAGACCCTTCTGAGGCCTTACTACTCAGAAGACCCAGAATCAAAATTACCAAACAACCAACTGTGTCAACAACACCAGCACTTGATAGAGTGCTAGCTGATATTGAGCGTGAACATACTTCTGCTCAACCAAATTCTGAACCACCAAATATTCCTCCTCCACAACCTGAACCAGAAATTCAACCTAAACCAGAAACATAACCTGAACCAGAAATACAACCAGAACCAGAATCAGAACACAACAACAACCAATCACAGAAGAACCTCTGATCCCTGAGCAATCAGAGATTCCACCTCCTCAACCAGAAAATAATCCACCTTCGCCACAAACAGAGTTTCACCGCTATGAAACCCCATCTCCTCATCATTCTGATCCCCACTCACCTCAACCTTCACCGCTGGCAATCCAGTTGCCATGTGGAACCACTATTATCAGGCCCCAGTTGCCATCATCAGAGGAATCAACACCTCCAAAAACTCCAACCACTCCAATAGAAATATCCTCTGATTTTGATAACCCTCCTCCAAAACAAACAACATCTGAAAACCAATCCGCAGAAAACCCCAGCAGAACTTTCATTGACTTAACAAGTCTTGAACGTCTTGCTGATCTTAGACACAAAATTGCCATACCCAAACCAAAGCAACCAGATGTTGGCTCTGGTATCTTGAATTTTGAAACAAGTATGCTGCAATGGATTGCTTCGTTGAAGCAAGTCTGTCCGGGGATGATCGACCCAGCTGCTTCTGATCAGCTCTGGTCACAGTTCAGAATATGGGTTCGTGCTGAAGCCCTCCAGCTGCAGGACGTCAACTATGAGCAGGCTCAACAGAACTTTAGCAAGCTGCTGAAGGAAGTTGAGAGTCAGCTGCCTCAAGAAGTTGTGCTCCCTCTGGACAGTGAATCATGGTCTGAGAAAGAGCAAGCTGCACAGGTGCAACCATCAGAAGAAGACAAGACCCTTCAGGAAGAAAATCCAGCAGAAGATGTAGCTGAAAGTTCTGAGAAGCTTCCTCCTGCTGAAAGTTCTCAAGCTGCCTTGGACAGGCAGGCTCTGGAAGAATTAAGGCTGAATGACTTGCGTCTACAGCAGCGGATGGAAGAGAATGATCAGAAGATGGAAGCAAGAATGAATGTACAGGACAGCAAGATTGACACTGTTGTCAATATGGTTCAGAAGCAGAATGAAACTTCTGAAAAGATTCAAGCAATGCTGGAAAGCCTGTTCTCACGCATGCCCCCACAACCTTAAAATCTTTTTTCATGCATGACATTCTCTTTGTTTTTCTTCATTTTCTGATGTATTGTTTTGACTATGTTTTGTAACGCTATTTTGCTCTGATCATGAACTATTTTTATATAATTTGTTTTTCTGATCTTAAGTGTTTTTACACATCACCAGCACTTTTTGATTGCTGACAAAAAGGGGGAGAACAAGAATGATATTTAAAATCAATAACGGCTAACTAGACAGAAATTCTCAAACATTCTAACTCTATTACTTGAAATGTTTTTCTGTTTTGTTTTTAAGTCTACAGGCACAAGGAAGCTCATGAAGACTAGAAGCTAGATGCTCTGATCAAAATGTAGAAGCTCATGTTGCTCTGATCAAATATGAAGTTCTGATATATGAAGCTCTGATCGTCCTAACACTCTGATCCGAAGCAAAGCTCTGACAGGAAAAGCTCTGAAGCTCTGCTCTCTGATAAGTCAAAGACTCTTATTCTGATGTTCAAAGATAGAAAAAGATCTGATCCTGAAGAACACGCATATCAAAGGGAAGTAACAAACTCAGGGGGAGTATCTCTTAACTCTGATTTCTTCTTACTTCTTAACTCTGAAACATCTCCTAGATACCTTTTCACGTTATTTCTTATTTAAAATATCTAGTTTTTGTCATCATCAAAAAGGGGGAGATTGTTAGAACAATGTTTGAATCTAGTACCCTATATTTAAGTTTTGATGATAACAAAGTGAAAAGATATAGTATTTAAATGTTTCATGATTGAATTATATGCTGCCTAAAAATACTATGCTCTGACTTGCAGATATGCTGATTAAAATAAGCAAGATCACTTATTCAGCATCAGAACTTGATTTGATACACCAGCATCAGAAGTTGCTGAATCAGAACGTGAAGATCAGATGATCAACTCACGTACATGCTGAAGCTTGATGAACAGAACTGCGCGTAAACACTCTGATACAGAATCAACAGTTCATCAGCAGCGAAGCAGAATCAGAATGAGCCAAGCCAGAACGTGCATTGAAGAAGCAACGGTACTGTGCATTGAACGCTAATCAATTCCAACGGCTTCATTCCAGACAAGATCTGCTCAAAAAGGAAAGCTTGTTATTAGCATTGAATCAAGAATATTTGCTTCAACGTTCATCTTCTCAAGCGCTATATAAACCAAGCTTTGAAGATTATAATGGCTAATGCTTCCAAACTCTCTACACGCACAAAGCTGATCAATAATCTTCATCTACCAGTTTTGCTAAACCAACAAACTCTGATACTCCATTAGTGTTTAGCATTCTAAGTTTCTAAGCTTAATTTGTGTATACATCACAGTTGTGATATAGTTTTGTAGAAAACATTCACACACATTATTTTATACCTTTGTAAGAAAGTGTTGCCTTGACAAACCGGATTGTGGTTTGAATCAAGAAGGCTTTAGCAGTTGTTAAAGCAGATTTGTATTCAGTTGAATATAGTGAATTAAGACCTCGTTGGAGAGAGGCGAAATCACCTTGACGGGTGGACTGGAGTAGTTTGAGATCAAACGAACCAGGATAAAAATATCTTGTCATTTACTTTAAGATTCCAGTTTTACAATTCAACCCCCCCTTCTTGTGTTTTTCACCCCTTCAGTATCTTGCAAGAATGTATCAATACAAAGTTTAGGAAATAAGAAGTTGAAACACCAAAACCACTCTGAGGACGTCTAGGAGTGGACAAATCTAGATATTATCATTTACACATGTGTAACGTCCATAACACAGAAGAATGTGTACAAGTGGAGGATGTTGTCCCCCCCCCCCCCCCCCCCCACACACACACACACATACAAAGACAAAATTAGGTATAAGGAAAAGAGGCAGGAAGAAGAAGCTCGCAAATGAGAAGGAGTAAAGTAGTCTAAGTGGCTAAAAATATATACGTTTCGACCATGGAAAAGAAAACAAATTACCAATTGCATACATCATGGCAAAGAGGACATCTAACGAATGAGGATGATTAATCATCCTAATGAACATTAAGGAGGATCCACAATATCTATGGGAGAAACTCCTTATCAACATAAAGACATATCCAACGAGTGCAGAGGATGTTGGTATTAAAATTGACCAACTAAACGAGATCCACATAAATAAACCACAATGGCCATGATTGAGGTAGTTTCAAAAGGATTCCCTCATAAATTTTTTAATATATTAAATTAGACTAAAATACTTAACAAAAGATTAAATAATAGCTTATAAAAGAAGGATGAAAATATATATTTTTAATCTAAGGGGGATTTATAATGTTATTTATTCATCTTTTAGGAGAGGAGAATGCAATTTTTTCCAATATGTTTTGTAGAATAGGGGATATGAATGTATAATTTATTCACCTTTAAGAGACATGTGATTACATGAGTACGAGTTAAATCTGTGATATCTAACTTATTTACTTTTATAGAGTAAGGAAAACTTTGACAAGTAAACTACTAGACCAAAAATATAAAAGGAAAAGATAGAGTAAGACGGACATCTCTTAGTAAAAGAAAATATAACATACTACATAAAAAAAGAAGAGAGTGTATATTTTAACACAAGAGAGAAGAATAATATAATATGAGTATCTATAAATAAATAAAAAAAGAAGGATAAATGAAATAAACTATTTTTCATAAAAATGGAGAGTGTATATATCAACACAAAAGATGATGATAATATAATATGAATATTTCTCAAAGATTGAAAGTGTAATTTAGATTAAAATTTATTTGAACCAACCAAATTTTAAATAATAAAGAAAAAGAGTTAATGTGAAGTGTTGCTAGCATTTTTTATATTAAAAAAACGTTAAAAATGATTACTTGTCAATAAAGGAATGTTTTTATTTTATGAGTTTTTAAATTCCTTAAAAGATTCTTCCTCCCCGGTAGATTTCCTAGTCAGTTTCGTCATTCCGTAAGAATTATCATATCTTTGAGATCATTCCGTGTTGAATATAGTTGTCACTAAATCGTAAGCGAGTACTGTTCAATTCAATTTATTATAGGCGCAATAAATGTTAGACCGAATTAATTTTACAATAATTGACAAAATTAAGGGTTTGTTTGAATAAAAAAATTTATTTGTACTTTGTTAAAATAAGTGTTTATGAATAAATTTATATAAATTATATTTATAATAAAAATTAAAATAAATTTAAATTGTTTTTATATATTTTACAAGCTGTTTTATTAAGTATTATGAAGAATTTATAAAGTTAAGTTAAAAAATTTATGAAAAATGTGTGTTGTTTTAATTAAATCTAAAAGTATCACAAAATTTAAAAAATAAATAAATTTAAACAAACTCTAAATTCAAGATTATGTGAGTTTTATTTTTTATTGTTGCTGATCATTTGTTTTTTTATGAGTCTTTTATATTTATTTTTTTACGAATTTAATATAAGAGGGAGATGAATCGTGTGATTTGAAAAAAAATTGTTGAATAACATTCTTTTGTAGGATGTATAAAGAGATAGTAGGTGGTTATGTTGGATTTGAAACTTCATATACAAGAAGGAGGTGAATTGTGTGATTTGAAAAAAATTTGATTTTGAATATTTTTTATATTAAAAAAAAAGTTCGAAAAACATAGCCAGTAAAAAGTAAATAGCAAAAAAATAAATTGTGGAATTTAAAGAGTTAAGGGAAGAAGAAGAATACCAAAAATTATAGAGGGTCGGTCAAATCAAAAGAACCTACTCCTTTCTCCAAGAATTGATCTTGAGAGTTTTCAATAATAGTTGAGAGTTTTTAGTAGGAAAAACTCATGAACCCCTGTTGGCTGAAGATTTTGATATTATGATTCGAAATAAAATGAGTGGGCTTTGTTTGAATAAAGCAAGTCTGATGATTTAGAGTGGAAGAGAATGTTTGTTTCGAATGGAAATATTAAAGTTCAAGGTTTCGAATGATAGTTGTGGAGTGTAAGTCTAAAGCATTGATCGAAATAATGATGAGACTATATCTGTGAGGGTTATTTTCGAAACGAATTCGAAATGAAGGTACCAAGGCGTTTGAAATTCAAACGTGAGCGGGATATTGGAAATTCAAAATCCATAAGCATTGGAACGTTCGAGGACGCGTGGAGGCTAGAGGGAAGTATTGCTCTGCATGCTTCGAACGTGGCAGATTCTGATAACAAGACCGTTATGGTCGAAATAGTATAAATAGAGGTCTTAGTATTAGGATTTCGTGTGTCATATTTGTTGCACAAATCCAATAAACATTCAAAATACCGCATGGAGAGGGAAACGAATGCTCGAAAGATGTACGTATGATAACACCAGCATTTACAATTCAATGAAAACTCTTTACATTTTCCAGTTTTGTCTTCCATTTCCGTTTCATTTGTGCTTCAAACATTTTACGTTTCTTGCCTTTACATTAAAGCCTTTACATTCGAAGTCATTTATACCTTTCTGCATTTAAATACTTTTCTTATGTTCGAACCCTCTAAACATTTAGTAACTTTTGCATCCACTCATTTAATCCTGCCATTTATCCAATTTTAAGTCTTTAAACTTTTTTTCATGAACATTCCTAAATACCATATAGAAGTTATCCTTCGAACCATTCAGTGTAGTAATCGAAGTGGATTGGATATCTTAGAAACAATTCTGATTTGAAGTCCTGAATATGAATACCAGTTTTACAATTAGACTTAACCAAACAACTATGTTCCATAGGATCAATCTAGTCGATCCTGCAAGTTACCAGAGAAATTGAATAACAGTCATTAAGTTTATTCGATAGTTTGGAAGACTAGCGGTTGTTCACCAGAAATCACTGTGAACAAATTGGTACGCTCAGTGGGACAGGTTGTTAAGAAAGTTGAAAGTAAAGATTTTTAGGATATTAATCTTGTTGTGTAAGTTCTTTTCTGAATATCGATTTCGCTGTTATATGAACCTTAGAAGTGGTAAAATAACTAATAGTAACCAACCCTTACCCAGAAGAAAACGTAGTAGTGGGATGTCTAATCCAAACAATCAACAAGGGGAACAAAATATCCCACATGGAACAGGCACCAATACGTCTGTTTCGACGGGGACGTCTAACGCGATCCCTACGAACGCACAGTCTATTGCATTTTCTACCAGTAGTGTGGCCACAAATGGAGCAAGTGGCACAACAACCAACAGTTCGACCCTAGGAAATGCAGGGACCACTGGTTATCTTGCGGGATTTGTCCCACCACCAGGGACACAAACCCATTTCGCCACCCCACCACCAATTAGACCACCCGGTTTCGATAGCACTAGACTCAGAAATCCCTCCTATGGGATGCCAACATCTTTTATGGTGGGTTTGCACAATTCTACATCAAATTCGTCACCACAATTTGGGTCTGGATCTGGGGCCAACCAATTTATGACAAATACCCAAGGTTCAGTGGGTCATAATACATTGCCTATCTTAACCACAGAAAATCAGATGGCCTTTAGGCAATTAATGGATGATAGTAACCATAATATGATAGGAGTGTTAGCGCAGACTATGCAAGAAATCTTTGCCCCAATAGTACAAAATGTAACTGTAACCAACAGGGAAAACGCGGACAACATGAATCAAATAGCAGATTTTTTTGCTCCGCCAGAAAGGCGTAGGCAGAATCAAGCGGGCATTCGAGCGAACATACCCGTCATAGAACAAATTACTACAGACCCACCCTGTAGACCAACCATAGAGGGGGTTAACTTGGGGGAAAGGGCGCAAAGGTTAGAAGCCCCAGTGATTCGAGAGGAACCACAAAGGGGAGTTATAAAACCAGGGGCAAGGGTCGAAAGGTTAGAGGTCCCAGAGTTTCGAGAAAACAACCTAGAGGAGTTGTCATGGTGGGACGACACCAAGATGCTGATGAAGTCATTCATAGAATTCGAAATGACAACATCTTGGCAGAAAATAATTTAACCACCATGATAGAAAGGATTATGGCTCAAAACGGTCTCAATACAGGAATTAGAAGGCCAAACTATTCCTCCCCCATAGTAGATTATGTGATGCACACTGATTTACCAAGGGGATATAAAGTCCCTAAATTTACGAAGTTCGCTGGAGACACCAATGAGTTAACAGTCGAACACATAGCCAGGTATCTGACAGAAGCGGGAGATATAGCAAATAATGAGAATCTTAGGATTAAATATTTCCCAAGTTCCCTAACTAAGAACGCTTTCACATGGTTCACCACATTGCCTCCTAGATCCATAGATACTTGGACTCTTTTGGAGAGGTTATTTCATGAACAATTCTACATGGGACAATCTAAAATAAGTCTGAAAGAGCTAGCCAGTGTCAAGAGGAAGTTTACTGAACCCATAGATGATTATCTGAATAGGTTCAGACTCTTGAAGTCTAGATGTTTCACAGTAGTTCCTGAACATGAGTTAGTCGAAATGGCTGCTGGTGGCCTAGACTATTCCATTCAAAAGAAACTAGATACACAACACTTGAGGGATATGGCCCAATTAGAGGACAGGGTTCGACAAGTCGAAAGACTAAAGGCCGAGAAGGCTAGGGTTTTTAAAAATAGCAAGAAATAAAGGGTTTCCTATGTCGGAACTGAGGAAGCAGAAGATTATCCTGAATTCGAAGAGGTCGAAATTGATCTCGCTGAATTGAAACAGGCTCCACCTTATTCCTATAAATTACTAGTTCCCACAAAAGGGAAAGAAATTATTGAAAATGAGAAGAGTGACAAGTTCCCAAAGAAGGTTTATACCTTCGACGTAATGAAATGTGATGAAATTTTTGATTTGCTTGTCAAAGATGGCCAACTAATAGTGCCATCGAATGTCAAATTACCACCTTTAGATCAAAGAAAGAAAAGAGGATTTTGTAAGTATCACAGTTTCTTAGGCCACAAAACCTCACAATGTTTTCTTTTCAGGGATCTGATTCAGAATGCAATCAAGGATGGTAGATTAAGGTTCGCTGACAAGCCAAAGATGAAGGTGGATGATGACCCTTTAGATGTTGCCGACACCAATTACTCTAAACCTGCATACATTGGAGAGATAAATATGGTCGGAGCAAATGAAGGTGACATTCCATCAGAAGAGGAAACCATTGAAGATGAAAACTACGTGTTAGTTGAAATCGAAAAAGAAGTTACTGAGGACTTCCATAAGGAACAAGAAGCTTTGATCGAAGCAGTTCCTTTAGTTGCTTCAAAAGAAATCCAGGCTACTGAAGGCCATGAAAACCAGAAACAAAATTTGACACAGGCTACTGAAGGTTTGAGGCAAAAGTTGGAGAAAGTACAGATCACACTGCCAGTTCTTCCTCAGAAGGAAATATGGGATACCTTGGGGGAGCCCAGCGGAAAGTTCGATTACATGGTGAAGTATTCCGCCCCAGAAAGCTCAAAGACCCGAATTGAAGACATCAAACCTACAGGTTGGGGAGATACTGATATCAAAGGAGAAGATGTGGATGTTAACATGGTAAATAAGGAGCAACCTTGTTCTGAAATGGAAGAAATGGAAAGGTACTTAGAGAAAGAAAAATACAAGATGGAAGACAGTTATGCTAGGGATGTGTAGCGGTGAAAATCGGAGATCAAGCTATTAATTAACTTGACTCGCAAAAGCAAGAGTCGCCACCGCGCTTTATTATTTCCAAGGGAAAAGGGAAAAGAGCGAAATAAAACCCTAAAATATGCAATGTAAAGTAATATTTAGAAGTAATGAAAATACAATGCATTTTTTAAAAAAAGAGATCGAGAGTTCGGGGGTTGGTTATACAATGGGAAGGTATTAGCACCCAATGCATCTGCGGTACTCTGCAGGAACCTTTTGAAATATCTGTTTTTTGGTTAAAATTGTTTGTTTGATTAAAATGGTTCGTTTGGCTAAAAATAGGTGTTGGCGAGATTTTGAAGATTTTTTTTTTATATTTTTAATTAATTAAAACTAATTAACCTAAATAAATAATTAACTTAATTAACTAATGAAATATATTAAATAAATTAAAGCTAAACTAATCAAATAAATAGTCTTGGGGTGCATAAGTAAATTAGAGGGGGTGATGATAGCTTCTTGACCCTGATTGAAGTTAATCTAAAATGGATGAAAGCCCAACAAAATTCAACTAAATGAAATAGAATGGTAAGTTAATGATTAAAATTTCTAAAGTAAGAAATAACAATAAAGCTGAAAAGGGAAAGAAATGTTACACCTAATCCTTGGATAGCAACAGTAGCATGTGAATCATAAAGGCAAACCAAATACTAACCAGTAGATATTCTCACTTTTCTTATACATCTTGGAAGGCTCACCAATATGTCACTTTCCTTTGTTTTAATATTTCTATTAAATACAATATATGACTAAACCAGGATAAGGCCAATTTCAACAGCCACTCATAGATGAACAAGTGGAAGTACATAAAAAACAAAATAATAAAAAAAAGATATAACACTAGAAAACGCAATATCAGTAGAAGAAATCAACAAAACCCACTATAATGTCTCTTCTTTATCCTCTCTCCAAACAAACTGATACAAACTCCATCTTTCTAAGTTTCATGCTCATAAACAAACTCAACCCTTGAATCATAAATAAACAACAAACAATTAGAAATCAGGATAGAAAAAGAAGTGATCCGACCTGTATTTTGCATGGCCGGATGGTGGTACTGAGTTGTGATCTACATGATGGTGAACGGTGGTTGCAAACGGTCGGAGACACGGACACCAACGACGAATAGGATGCGCGATCCTGTGTGCGGCGGTTGACCGGGCATTTGTGGAGAGTGTTGTGTGCGGAGACGAGTGACGCGGAGGAGGTGTGCGTTGAAGGGTGCAATGCAGTTATATCGGTGGAGTGCTGCACCTAATCAATGCCCAGTTCACGCCTTCAAAGAAAGGATGCTGTTTGATCTCAGTTGCGCCTCTTTTAACCCCGAGACGATGCTGCGGTGAGTGAAGAGATGCGGTGTGTTGCTGAGTATTGACGAAGGTTGGAAAAGGGAGTATACAGGCGGTGGGATTGAATTCGCGAAATGGGTTTTTATACGGATGGAGGATGAAGTTCGGTGGAATTGGTGATGGTGGGTTAATCAGCAGGAATGAAAGGGTATGGCGTGGAAGAAGTTGTGAGAGGGAGATGAGTTATGTTGACGAGAAGATGTTGTTCGGGAATAGAAACAAAGGCGGAGAAATGGGAGTTGCCAGAGGGAGTTTTGGATGTGGCTAGTGTTATTGCCTTTTGTTGTGTGTTTTTTTTCTTCTTATTTACAAAGAAATAATGCTACTTAAATAGAAAAATAAAGTGGAGATGGGTTTATGATTGCAATCAGAGCCATTCAAAATAAACTCAATTTACTGATCCGTTATTTTTGCTAACAACCAATAAGAATCAAGCACAGTGTAAATAATATATTTTTGTGACCAAATAGCCCTTAAATGATAAAAATAACCAAAAAAACTAAATGTATTAAAATTAACTCAATTTAAAATGATTTTTTTTGAATATTTTATGAATAAAAAATAAAGACCCAAAATGACCGAAAATGATAAAAAACGGACGAAAATTTATCCGAAAAAATAAAATGAACACATTAAAATAATCTACATGTCACAAAGATTAAAGAAAAAAATATTCAAGAAGTCAAAAATCAAAAATAAAATAATAATAAAAATATCAGACTAAACAGACGTTTAAGGTTAAAAACGATACTTCGAACTGCACCGAAAAAATAAAGCGAGCATACCGTCATAATCTACGCGAAGCGCAGATTCATAAAATGATCGGTAAAAGGTGAAAACTTGAAATATTTTCTCGCTACTTTCTCGCATAGTATCGAATCATTTTTAACAGTCTGTCTATAAAACCGAAATATTTTATTATCGACATATAAACAACTTGGAGCAGTGCAAGAAAATAGTAAACAGATAAAAATGAATGAAGTGAAATGTCGGGTATTTTACAACTGAAAGACGATGCAAACTTTGATTTAAACTGACTTTTTCTGGTCAACTTAAATACGACTAATGATGCAAAATGTGATGAATGAAGGTATTTACTAATGATTGTGACTAAATAACAAGATATGATACGAAAGTGCGACTAAAACATATTAGGGGCGAAATTTAGGGTGCAACAGTTGTGCCTTGATGAATCAGTTTTCGAGAATCCACAATCAACCGTACTTCTGGCTTGGGAGAATCAAAACCTTAATTGAGGCGCGACACTTGATGCTCTTGATCCAGACCCGTCTCTGCACATGACACAAAAGAAAACATGAACATACACCTTTGTATGCGATTAGAAATTAGTGATACATATGCTAAAAATGTTCAAAACACTTGACAATCTTCGCATAGTCAAAGCTCGAAAGTGAGACGTTAAAACGAACCATATTTCATGACCTTGACTTATCTTAAAATGCAAAAAATAAAGATGGGATCTTAGGTCAAAAATTGGGGTACAACAGCTGCCCCTATTTAAGTTTCTTCTATCTGGAGATATGAAGATTGGGATCTTCATTTCGACGAGATTGAAGGGACTTAAATATAGAATACACAATTTTTGGCCTTAAGATACCGCAATTATGTTTATGATATGATATGAATGTGATGTTTTGAATTTTATGGGGAATGACGCCATATGAGATAAACTATGCTGGAGAAACCAAGCATATTATAGTAATCCTACAGGGGAACAGATTATAACACCACTGGGGAAACAAAGTCATAGACTTCAAATGAGAGACTCTTGAATGATTTACATCAGTATTGAGACTGGAAAAGGTAATGATTTACATCAGTACTGTAACTGGAAAAGCATATGATTGACATCAGTACTGTGACTGGAAAACAAAATGATTGACATCAGCACTGTGGCTGGAAAACAAAATGATTGACATCAGTACTGTGGCTGGAAAACAAAATGATTGACACCAGCACTGTGGCTGGAAAACAAAATGATCGACACCAGCACTGTGGCTGGAGATAAACATCTCTAATTTCTGAATTTTACCAAGAACGGTAACACATTTCTTCTTTAACCAAGATATCGCTTGAAAAGGATAAAATAACAAATTTCCCCACGGGACTTTTCCGAAAGGGATGCCATTTGCTGAGTAGATATTATTGTTGGGGATACACAAGCTGCTCAAATAAAGGAGCTGCCACTTGCTGTCTTCAAAAAAGTGTTATGACATACAAGCTGCTTAAATAAAGAAGATGCCACTTGATGTCTTCAAAGAATATTAAAGCACACAAGTTGCTCATGAAGAGTCCGCCACTTGTTGCCAAAAACCCACAAGCTGCTCATAAAGAAGCTGCCACTTGCCGTTTTCAAGGGAACAATAACACACGAGTTGCTCAAATAGATAAGCTGCCACTTGCTGTCTTCCAAAAATACTAACGTACAAGCTGCTCATGAAGAAGTTGCCACTTGCCGTTTTCTGTACAAGCTGCTCATGAAGAGACCGCCACTTGCCGTTTTCAAAAGAAAAAAATAACGTACAAGCTACCCATGAAAGGACTGCCACTTGCTGTTTTTCAAGAGAACAATAACACACAAGTTGCTCATGAAGAGACTGTCGCTTGTTGTTTTCAAAGGTGATAATAACATACAAGTTGCTCATGAAGAGACCGCCGCTTGTTGTTTTTTCAAATGTAGCAATAACAATACAAGTTGCTCATGAAGAGACCGCCGCTTGTTGTTTTTCAAGGGTATTAAAGTACACAAGCTGCTCATGAAGAGTTTGTCACTTGTTACTTTCAAAGATACCAATAACCCACAAGCTGCTCATAAAGAGACCGCCACTTGCTGTCTTCAAAGAATATTAAAGCATACAAGCTGCTCATGAAGAGTCCGCCACTTGTTGCTTTCAAAGATATAAATAACACATCATGAAGATATTGCTGGAGGTGAGAATCAATAATTTCATCGAGGATGGACAAACTGCTCATGAAGAGACCGCCATTTGTCGTAGAGAAATCAGAAATAATCAAACTGCTCAAATAAAGAGTCAGTCGCTTGTTGTCATGTCGATATTCCAGAAGAAGGTTGTGATAACACTGCTCGGGAATAAAGTTCATCTTCAATGGGGAACCATGAGTAAATCCTTCTTGAGGAGACCAAGTATTTATATTGCAAAATTAATGCACTTTCCATCTAGGTTTCACAGCCTAGAGATATTCACAGGGTATCATTCACAAGAGACACAGCTCAATCCAGGAATAAACTGGAGAGAAAACAGTCAAACAAGACTCCACCCAATGAGGAAATAACTCAAATGGGGATTTATCCTATCCAAAGATGGAAAAGGAAATCTAAAGCAAGATTCTTCCACGAGAGTTAACTCAGTGGGGAATTAGAAAGAAGGCACACTTTATGCTTAAGTTGACACTCTATTTGGAAAGATCAAATATGTTATTTGAATAGACATAACCAAGGTGTACGAACTCAATGACATCAACAAATACAACTGTGCATGCATGATGCAAGTGTGAATGAATAAATGAATGTCAGGTATATGCTGACAAAACAGACAGGGGAGATAGACTGAAGATGATAAGACGTCATAGTACAACTCGACACTAGGCTAATCTCAACAGGATGAGAACATTACTGGAGATAAAACACAGGCCATCATTGGAGCAAGGTCCTTTTACAAGGCTTAAATATCTCTGGAGAGGAAGATATTTTCAGGTAGAAAACCCAAAGTCTAGTCTTCTATTGCAAACAATCCATTGAAAGGATAACAACACAAACAAAGTTTCAGCTGGAAAGAAGTCTTGCTTAGCTGGAGATACTGGGAACACCACCCTCTGATAATGTATGAAAAACATATCTTGACAAATCTGGATTGCCCCTGGGATTAATTTTGGATGCCCCAAGTTTACTGCTGATAAGCTGCATGTTGCACGACAATTCTTGCGAATAACTTCACTTCTAAAATGCCCCAAGCTATATGGTTGGTGAGGAGAAATAATCTCAAGAGGATTTTACAAAAGACCTGGCATTCACCATGCTCTGGTGTTTTCAAACTCTTAGAGAGATTCAATAAATCTCACCGTGATTGCCCCGAATTGACTGTAGTTGGCACAACAAAGTCTTCAACTTTTGCCCCAATAAAGGGTAAACAAGTTGGGAAAGCATTAACTGGGAGAAGCAACATGTTCGTGCTTACGGTCTTCAGGTGACATGCCCCTGGATATGATTTTTTTTCTTGAAATAATTCGCCAATTACTCAACATAGTTTCAAGCCTTAAAAGAATAAACTCATCACTGGTGCTTATATGAGATTCCTTGATATCAAACAAATGTTTTGCAGTTAGAAAAAGTTTACAATGAGAATGAAAATTCTAATGCAACAGTTATGTAAGTCTTGAAGATTTTGAAAGATATTGCACAAATTTTGCGAGCTAAAGCACCATTTATTTTTGTATAAGAAAAACATATGATACCAATATAACTATTTAGAACATTCATGGGAGTCAGGAACACTATCTCATTGAAGTATGCTTTCAAAATAACCTTGCTTCAATTAGGACTTTTGAAGGTTGTAACGTGGTCTGGTTCATGGTTTTTAGAAAAAAGATTTTAAGGCTCAAAATATTTGGTGCCCACCCCCTTCATGATGTTCTCCAATCCTATGTTCAGTTAATTCAACATGAGCGTTCATCTCTCAAAAGGATTTTGTGACGGTTAAGGAAACGACGAGGTTTTCGGAGTAGAAACCACCCTCATGTCTTCGTGTTTATAGTCACCAATTTGTTATTTGCTGAGGACTTTTCTTTGCAGTCCTTTTCTTTGCAATTTTTATTTTCCCTAACTTTTGCCTGAACTAATTCTTTTGAATTGATAGTCCAGCGGGATGCCTTAATTTTGCCTAAGTCACACGTTTTCATGTTTTTTGACTTAGCAGGCTTTTTCTTTTTTCTCGATTTTTGACTTTTTGAACAAAATGTGTGACATTAGCTTGCATTTGCTTGTTGAGAGGATTGTGATTGCCTCGTTTCTTGATGAATGAGGGTTAACATTATGATTCCACATCTTCTGGCTTCATTATACATGAAAGATAGCCCTCGTAGTTTCTCTTCAAAAAACATCTTCCTTATGAACTTCGAACACTCAGTCAGATTAACTAAAAACTACCCTGCCCCAGGTTAAAATTCAAGGTTTTTTCGTATAGAAAAGAAAC
The DNA here is from genome assembly GCA_948472305.1 of Vicia faba. NCBI lineage: Eukaryota > Viridiplantae > Streptophyta > Magnoliopsida > Fabales > Fabaceae > Vicia > Vicia faba. The sequence goes on along the minus strand of OX451738.1, from coordinate 694,923,648 downwards.
TTCTGCTTCAAAAGCTCAAAAGGGGTTAGAAAGGGATTATCTTCCTTATATCTCCAGTGTTTAGGGATTTGAAACAATGCCTGTACATCATCAGCAAGATTTTATTCAGAAAGTAGACAACCAGAGATTTTGTGTTTTTCAGATCATCATCCTCCCTTCTATCTCTGCCTAGGCAAGAGAATGGGCAACAAGTTGGTATCATAATGCAAAAAGAAATTTAAAATTTGAAAACAAATATAAGTGAAACAAATGAATTTCTTCAAGACAAACATACTCATTGTATTAAGATAATCATTCAGATGCAAACAAGTTCTTACATGCAAACAATGTTTTGATAAACAAGAAAAATTACAAAAAGCATGAATAAGTTAATAATCTAGGAAGGCTTTCCATCTGGACCTGAATTACCGAAAACATCATTCAAAACTCAAAGTGACCATCAATCATGTTTACTCTTCGGCACATGCTTGATTTGAACTTCAAAACTAACGTCCTTGAATGACAAGATACCACTTCTGACCAACTTCTAAACCTCGATCTTCAAAGCAAAGTAACCCTCCAAGTCATGCCCAGGAGCACCTTGATGAAAGGTACATGTCAAATCAGCTTTGTAGTACCAATGTATCTTCTCAGGAACCTTCGGTGGAGGTCGGGTCTGAACCAAATTCCTCTGCATCAGGATAGGGAACAACTCTGTATAGGTGATTGGAATTGGATCAAACTGGGTTTTCCTCTGATTAGGAACTTGCTGATTCTGTTGATGAATAGGAGAAACATGATGATTCTGACAATGATTATTTCTTCCTATGGTTCTCTTCTTGGAAAAGTTATTATCAAACTTCTTCACACCATTAGCTGAGCTACCATCTTCATATGAACATCCCTTCCCAACATCTTCTTCTAGACGCACTCCCACATTCACCTGGTCAGGAAAGTCATTAGGTGCATTAACCATCACCTTCTCATGAGAGAAAGATTTTAGAGTTTCAGTGAAGACTTTTATCATCGCCTCGTCCCTCCTAGAAGGATTGACTTGGGCGGAAACCAGAATTTCAACCAAAACAGTTGAGTGATCCATACCAGCTTTCAAAATAGTCATCTCTCTACGGAGTTCAGAAACCTCTTGCTTGATATTCTCCATTGTTCTCTTAGCGCGAGTGTTGTACTGGTGAGACCAAAGGAAAAATAAGACTCGGAAAAAGACCTTTGAAAGTGAAACAAAAAATGTAGAATGATGTATGATATGCAAAAGAGAGTTTTTATTTGATTTTCAAGGAACTCAAGATATTAAGTTGTAAACATCAAAGTATGAAGACAAAAGATGAATTTTAAATTGGCTCCAAACATTGATCAAGTTATCATCAAGATCAATCATCCATTTTGGTGGATTAGGGTTTTCGCCCTATCAACACCCAAGATCCATTGAGCTTGACGAAACTTGTGATGTTTACAAAGAAAGACCTCCAAATTCCTTCAAAGTCAAGTGAAAAGGGTTTTATGGATGCATGAATGCATGGCTATGCAACAACCACAAGCAAGGTCACAAATAAAGTTGAAAGGTTCAACGTCACGAGCATGGAGTCAAAGGTAAAGAACATCCCCAAGGTATGTACTAACGGTTTAATCACACCTGTAGAACAAGGTTCTAAGAGTTCCCGAAGTCTACATTCCTCCTTCGGATATTACCAACGTCTTGATTACTCAATAATCAGCAATATTCTCAAGAGAAACTCATCCGAGCGTAGCATCGCGTAACAATTACTTCCGGATTACTCCGTTATAATCTCCGCGCTACACCTAAAAGGCCAAGGTGGGTTAAGGGTTCTACGGTTCTCAGCTTCTTTGGCTCCCAGGTCGACAATAATAATGTCTTCCCGATTACTCGGTAAACAAATATTACGTTCAAAAGGGCCTTCCACTGAGTGGGGGATCTCATGCCTCCTTCTTCGGGATTATTCCCTCAAAGTTAACATGACTATACCGCTCGTCCTATTCCTAAGTGTAACTTAGTCCGGGTATAGGACTTGTCCTTTGTAAATATTATCAACACCCAAATAATCATAATATATACATATAATCAAACAATCAAATAATGATAAAACAGATAAAACAAATTAGGCTTAACCCACTTAGGGATGGACCAGCAAGAGGTCAATCTTTCCCCAGCAGAGTCGCCAATTCTGTAGCGGTGAAAATCGGAGATCAAGCTATTAATTAACTTGACTCGCAAAAGCAAGAGTCGCCACCGCGCTTTATTATTTCCAAGGGAAAAGGGAAAAGAGCGAAATAAAACCCTAAAATATGCAATGTAAAGTAATATTTAGAAGTAATGAAAATACAATGCATTTTTAAAAAAAAGAGATCGAGAGTTCGGGGGTTGGTTATACAATGGGAAGGTATTAGCACCCAATGCGTCTGCGGTACTCCGCAGGAACCTTTTGAAATATCTGTTTTTTGGTTAAAATTGTTTGTTTGATTAAAATGGTTCGTTTGGCTAAAAATAGGTGTTGGCGAGATTTTGAAGATTTTTTTAAATATTTTTAATTAATTAAAACTAATTAACCTAAATAAATAATTAACTTAATTAACTAATGAAATATATTAAATAAATTAAAGCTAAACTAATCAAATAAATAGTCTTGGGGTGCATAAGTAAATTAAAGGGGGTGATGATAGCTTCTTGACCCTGATTGAAGTTAATCTAAAATGGACGAAAGCCCAACAAAATTCAACTAAATGAAATAGAATGGTAAGTTAATGATTAAAATTTCTAAAGTAAGAAATAACAATAAAGCTGAAAAGGGAAAGAAATGTTACACCTAATCTTTGGATAGCAACAGTAGCATGTGAATCATAAAGGCAAACCAAATACTAACCAGTAGATATTCTCACTTTTCTTATACATCTTGGAAGGCTCACCAATATGTCACTTTCCTTTGTTTTAATATTTCTATTAAATACAATATATGACTAAACCAGGATAAGGCCAATTTCAACGGCCATTCATAGATGAACAAGTGGAAGTACATAAAAAACAAAATAATAAAAAAAAGACATAACACTAGAAAACGCAATATCAGTAGAAGAAATCAACAAAACCCACTATAATGTCTCTTCTTTATCCTCTCTCCAAACAAACTGATACAAACTCTATCTTTCTAAGTTTCATGCTCATAAACAAACTCAACCCTTGAATCATAAATAAACAACAAACAATTAGAAATCAGGATAGAAAAAGAAGTGATCCGACCTGTATTTTGCATGGCCGGATGGTGGTACTGAGTTGTGATCTACATGATGGTGAACGGTGGTTGCAAACGGTCGGAGACACGGACACCAATGGCGAATAGGATGCGCGATCCTGTGTGCGGCGGTTGACCGGGCATTTGTGGAGAGTGTTGTGTGCGGAGACGAGTGACGCGGAAGAGGTGTGAGTTGAAGGGTGCATTGCAGTTATATCGGTGGAGTGCTGCACCTAATCAATGCCCAGTTCACGCCTTCAAAGAAAGGATGCTGTTTGATCTCAGTTGCGCCTCTTTTAACCCCGAGACGATGCTGCGGTGAGTGAAGAGATGCGGTGTGTTGCTGAGTATTGACGAAGGTTGGAAAAGGGAGTATACAGGCGGTGGGATTGAATTCGCGAAATGGGTTTTTATACGGATGGAGGATGAAGTTCGGTGGAGTTGGTGATGGTGGGTTAATCAGCAGGAACGAAAGGGTATGGCGTGGAAGAAGTTGTGAGAGGGAGATGAGTTATGTTGACGAGAAGATGTTGTTCGGGAATAGAAACAAAGGCGGAGAAATGGGAGTTGCCAGAGGGAGTTTTGGATGTGGCTAGTGTTATTGCCTTTTGTTGTGTGTTTTTTTTCTTCTTATTTACAAAGAAATAATGCTACTTAAATAGAAAAATAAAGTGGAGATGGGTTTATGATTGCAATCAGAGCCATTCAAAATAAACTCAATTTACTGATCCGTTATTTTTGCTAACAACCAATAAGAATCAAGCACAGTGTAAATAATATATTTTTGTGACCAAATAGCCCTTAAATGATAAAAATAACCAAAAAAACTAAATGTATTAAAATTAACTCAATTTAAAATGATTTTTTTTGAATATTTTATGAATAAAAAATAAAGACCCAAAATGACCGAAAATGATAAAAAACGGACGAAAATTTATCCGAAAAAATAAAATGAACACATTAAAATAATCTACATGTCACAAAGATTAAAGAAAAATATATTCAAGAAGTCAAAAATCAAAAATAAAATAATAATAAAAATATCAGACTAAACAGACGTTTAAGGTTAAAAACGAGACTTCGAACTGTACCGAAAAAATAAAGCGAGCATACCGTCATAATCTACGCGAAGCGCAGATTCATAAAATGATCGGTAAATGGTGAAAACTTGAAATATTTTCTCGCTACTTTCTCGCATGGTATCGAATCGTTTTTAACAGTCTGTCTATAAAATTGAAATATTTTATTATCGACATATAAACAACTTGGAGCAGTGCAAGAAAATAGTAAACAGATAAAAATGAATGAAGTGAAATGTCGGGTATTTTACAACTGAAAGACGATGCAAACTTTGATTTAAACTGACTTTTTCTGGTCAACTTAAATACGACTAATGATGCAAAATGTGATGAATGAAGGTATTTACTAATGATTGTGACTAAATAACAAGATATGATACGAAAGTGCGACTAAAACATATTAGGGGCGAAATTTAGGGTGCAACAGTTGTGCCTTGATGAATCAGTTTTCGAGAATCCACAATCAACCGTACTTCTGGCTTGGGAGAATCAAAACCTTAATTGAGGCGCGACACTTGATGCTCTTGATCCAGACCCGTCTCTGCACATGACACAAAAGAAAACATGAACATACACCTTTGTATGCGATTAGAAATTAGTGATACATATGCTAAAAATGTTCAAAACACTTGAGAATCTTCGCATAGTCAAAGCTCGAAAGTGAGACATTAAAACCGACCGTATTTCGTGACCTTGACTTATCTTAAAATGCAAAAAATAAAGATGGGATCTTAGGTCAAAAATTGGGGTACAACAGGATGCTAGTCTCAAAGATTACCTTATGCTTTGCCACAAAGAGAATGCTGCAATGATGTTATGTCCCAGATGTAGCATCATTTGTAATCAGAGAATTGCTGCAGACTTTGAAAAAAGACAAAGGGCACTAACAGGCGTCAACTGGCGCCAGGATAACCAGTTGTTCAGATGCTACCCTAAGGCTGGAGAAAGTCTTATGGGGTTCTTAGTTCATTGTCACAAGGGGGCAACCAAATGCCTAGTGTGTCCAAGATGTTCTGCAGTATATGATCAGAAAGTGGCTGAAACTTTCAAAACAGTCCCTTTCGCCCCATGTTGGAACCACAGAGAAACTGGTCAAATGGGCCAACGTTTCGAGAACAACTAGACCCAACGGAGGCCTGACAGCCCTTATCCTAGAGGCGCTCAAAGGGTAACATTTAAAGTTCCTGCTGATGCACCAACGGACAAGTGGCTACAAGTTAGAGCTGACAATGGGAGAGACAAGTGGAGGAATAATGAACGGAACACACGCCATGCCATGACGTACAGAAGACAGTTTAATATGGCGAAAAGAGAAGAAGTAAGGTTGGAAAACTACAAGGGAAAGAACCCTATGTCCAGGTTACAATGGCGAAGGCAACAAATAGTTCGAAAAGTTGAGAGAGAAGCTACGCTAAACAAAGGAGTGGCTTCGAGCAAAGACAAAGAGGAATCAAGCACCAACAAACCTGCACCAAACAATCAACTTGGGGACTAACCTCCGGTTATCAGGAGACTTTTGTTTGAAACAAAGCAAAACGAATCAAAGGAATATACGCCAGGTCCAGAGGAGGATGAGGATATGCTGACTGACAATTTCGAATCAGAAGGGGAATCTTCACTCAACATCAACTGCAATGTGGTATCTGTGTTGCCTTGCGAATTTGGGCAAGAGACTGAAGTCGAAGAGCATGAAGAGGATGATGCAATAGACCTGACGAAACACAAGCCAGTATGCTATTATGTGATGGATAATGGGGTTATCGTAGAGCAGAATGCCTTCTTTGAATACCCAGAACCAGCCATGCAAAATCACCTAAAGCCATTGTTCATTCGAGCAAAAGTTGGTACACATGGCGTAAACAAAGTCCTGGTGGATGGAGGCGCTGCAGTAAACTTGATGCCTCATTTCATGTTGAAGAAGTTAGGGATACAGGATGTTGACATAAAACCACACAATATGGTACTGTCAAACTATGAAGGTAAAGTAGGCCACACATTGGGGGTGATTCAAGTGGATTTGACAGTAGGATCAAGCTGCAGACCCACTATGTTCATGGTAATCGAAGCTAAAGCCAACTACAATTTGCTGTTGGGCAGAGAATGGATCCATGGTGTTGGGGCAGTCCCCTCATCAATGCATCAAAGGTTAGTATTATGGAGAGAGGATGGCATTGTTGAAAATATCGAAGCTGACCAAAGCTACTTCATGACAGCAGTCAACTTAGTTGATAAGAGAAACTATGACAAACACTTGGCCAAAATTGCTCCTTGTACCCCTAACGACGAGATAAATGAGACCAGGAACGCGCATTATTACATGACCCTTCGCCATGATGGAATGTATTGGGATCGAAGGATAATCAAGGGAGATGGAGAAGTCGAAGGCACTGCACAAAGACGGCCAGCAGGCTGGGAATTCGATAATCCTGCCCATGACTGAGTCCTCTTTCTTCGAAAATATTTTGGCCTACATGGCTGAGAACGAATGGAAGGAGGCCTTAGAAGCTGAAATGGATAGTATGGTTGCAGAAGTAAACAAAATAGATGGGGATGGCTCAAAAGGCTCACCCTTTGAAGAAGAGATAGTTGATATAGATCAAAGGCTAGACGCCATTTATGATAAAGAACCGTTAGGATTCGAGAGGGATCCCACAGACTCTGGTGCCAAAATGTTAGCGCAGGACCCACTAGAAGAGGTAAACTTGGGAGATGAAAACACAAAAAGAATAACTTACGTGAGCGCAAAACTCAATTTAAGCCTCAAGCAGAAAGTGATCGAAGTCCTTGGGAAGAACAAAGATTGTTTCGCGTGGGATTATGATGAAATGCCTGGTTTAAAGAGGGAGTTAGTGGAACACAGACTTCCAATCAAGGATGGCAAGAAGCCCATCAAGCAGACCCCTAGAAGGTTCGCACCTGCAGTTCTCACGAAGATCAAAGCTGAAATTGAAAGGTTGTTGCGCTGCAAATTCATCAGGACCACAAGGTATGTCGAATGGTTAGCAAATATAGTACCTGTTATTAAGAAGAATGGTTCTCTGAGAATTTGCATAGATTTTAGAGATTTAAATACTGCTACCCCCAAAGATGAGTATTCCATGCCTGTGGCAGAAATGTTAATAGATTCGGCTGCAGGATTTGAATATTTAAGTATGTTAGATGGATACTCTGGGTATAACCAGATCTTTATTGTTGAAGAAGATGTTGCTAAGACAACATTTCGTTGTCCAGGAGCCTTAGGCACCTACGAATGGGTAGTAATGCCTTTTGGCTTAAAAAATGCTGGAGCAACTTATCAGAGGGTAATGAATTCGATTTTTCATGATTTCATTGAGATTTTTATGCAGGTTTACATTGATGATATAGTCATCAAATCAGTATCTGCAGAAACTCATTTGCATCATTTGAGCCAATCGTTCGAAAGAATGAGAAAACATGGCTTAAAAATGAATCCCCTTAAGTGTGCGTTTTTCGTGCAGGATGGAGATTTCCTTGGTTTTGTGGTTCATAAGAAAGGCATTGAAATCAATCAAAACAAGACCAAAGCCATTGTTGAAACGAAAGCACCTACATCAAAAAAGGAGTTGCAGTCTTTGCTAGGCAAAATAAAATTTTTAAGAAGGTTCATTTCGAATTTAAGTGGAAGAACCCAGGCTTTCTCTCCGTTACTTCGTTTGAAGCAAGGGCAAGCTTTCGAATGGAACGAAGCACATCAGGAGGCGTTTGACAATATAAAAAGATATCTCACTCAGCCTCATATCTTGTCTCCACCCTCGTGGGGAAAACCCATGAGATTGTACATATCCGCCTCTGAATTTACTATAGGTAGTATGTTAGCACAAGAAGATAGCAATGGCATCGAAAGAGCCGTGTACTATTTAAGTAGGGTGTTGAATGATGCAGAAACCAGATATAGCAACATAGAAAAGTTATGTCTCTGTTTGTATTTCTCTTGTATGAAACTTAAATACTATATAAAGCCTGTTGATGTTTATGTTTCATCTCATTTCGATGTTATCAAACACATGCTTTCAAAACCAATAATGCATAGCAGAATTGGTAAATGGGCTTTGGCCTTGACAGAGTATTCTTTGACTTTCATACCTTTAAGAGCTGTGAAAGGTCAAGTAATTTCTGATTTCATTGTTGATCATTCACTGATCGAAGATACTGTCATGGGTTACGTTGAAATGCAACATTGGAAATTATACTTTGATGGTTCGACCCATAAAGATGGTAGTGGTGTTGGAGTTCTTATAATTTCTCCCGAAGGAATTCCAACAAAGTTCAAGTATAAGTTAGATGGTCCTCGTTGCTCGAACAACGAAGCTGAGTACGAAGTGCTTATCATTGGGCTTGAAGCTTTGTTGGAATTGGGGGCAACTAGAGTCGAAATTAGAGGAGATTCGGAGCTAGTGGTCAAGCAAATAACAAAGGAATACAAATGCATAAAGGACAATTTGATTACATATTTCGTCATATTTAATAGGCTACTCAAAAAATTCGAATACATGGATATTAAACATATACCAAGAATGGAAAATCAAGAGGCGAATGACCTAGCACAGTTGGCTTCAGGGTATAAAGTCTCCACCAAAGCATTTGAAGATTTGGTTGAATTAAGAGGAAGGGTTGTGGCTACTAGACTCATACCATCAGACTTAGAAAATATGAAGTTAGGTCGTGCTGACAAACAGGAATTCAGAGTATTTGCCATAGACACTTTGACAGATGCAGATTGGCGAAGTCCAATAGTGGGTTATTTAAAAAACCCAACACTGAATGTTGATAGGAAGATAAAATATAGAGCATTATCATACGTCCTCATTGGAAATGAATTGTTCAAGAAGACCCAGAAAGGCGTATTACTGAAGTGCCTAGGAGAAGGTGAGGCATACTTAGCATTATCGGAGGTCCACAGTGGGGCATGTGGGGCACACCAAGCAGGCCATAAAATGAAATGGTTGTTATTCCGATATGGCATGTATTGGCCCAGCATGCTCAAATATTGTATAGATTTTGCTAAAGGGTGTGAAGAATGCCAGAAACATGCAGGAATTCAACATGCTCCTGCAAGTGAGTTACATTCGATCATTAAACCATGGCCCTTTAGAGGATGGGCATTAGATTTAATAGGAGAGATCAATCCTGCTTCGTCTAAAGGACATAAATATATCTTAGTGGGAATTGATTATTTCACCAAATGGATCGAAGCAATACCACTAATAGTTGCTGATCAAGAGGCTATTATTGGCTTCATACAGAAACAGATAATTTATAGGTTCGGATTACCAGAGAGCATAACCACAGACCAAGGTTTTGTGTTCACTGGTAGAAAGATGCAGAAATTTGCTCAGGAGATGGGTTTTAAATTATTAACATCAACGCCATATTACGCTCAAGCAAATGGTCAGGTCGAAGCAGCAAACAAAGTGATAATAGGGTTAATTAAAAAACATGTTGGTAAGAAGCCAAAAAATTGGCATAAGACTTTGGACCAAATACTCTGGGCTTGTAGAACATCTCCTAAAGAATCTACTAACACCACGCCTTTCCAACTAACATTTGGCCATGATGCTGTTTTACCAGTGGAAATTCATCTGCAGTCAGTTCGAATTCAAAGGCAAAATGAGATCCCATCTGCATTATACTGGGAGATGATGATGAATGAGTTAGTTGAGTTAGACGAAGTTAGATTGCATGCATTGGAAATCCTGATGAGGCAAAAGGAAAGGGTAGCCAGGGCATACAACAAAAGGGTGAAAGGTAAAACATTCACTGTTAATGACTTAGTCTGGAAAGTCATATTGCCCATGGACAAGAAGAATAAAGCATTAGGTAAATGGTCACCTCATTGGGAAGGACCTTTTCGAATACTAAAAAGATTCTCAAACAATGCGTATGAAATCGAAGAGTTAACTGATGACAAACAGATCTTAAAGGTGAACGGAAAATATTTGAAAAAATATAGACCTCGCCTGCAGGAGATTCGAATAATAGCAACCTAGTCGAAGTATCACAAGGAGATGCCAAAATGGTGTCATACATTGCCAAAATGGCGTTGTTTAAATATTGCAAAACCAAGTGTCAATTAATTCAAATAAGCAAATGTTTAAAATAAACGTTGTTTCTCAATCTTGCGAAGGTGCTTCTGAAAGACTCAAGCCTTTGTTGGGTATAATGTCTCGCTCCTTCCAGAGTAGTTACTTCCCCTTTGATACGCTCTGTTGCCTCTGTTTCAGAAAGGCCCCTGTTAAGAAGTTCTTTGAATTGGTTACTAACGCTGTCAGTTTCGTAAGCCAATTGTTGTTGTTGAGCTTCTTTGACCTTTTGCTGGAGCTCTTGAATTTGTCCTTCCCAAAAGAGAATAGACCGCGCTCGAACTTCGTAGTCAGCCTTCGCTTGTTTTAAACGCGTTGCTTGGTCTTCAGCCTCTGTAGAAAGTTTCGAAGCGCACTCATAAGCAGCATCCATGGCATTTCGTTTCTCCTGAACTTTAGCAGCAACCAATTTATCTTGTAGGAGACATCCAGTTACATCGTCCAATATAACTTGGAGATCGAACAATATAGTGTTGACTGGCAAGGAGCAAGTTGTGGAGTTAACCCGAGTAAGAAGTTCCTTCATGGTATAGCAAGCGATGCTATCCTTTTTAAGAACTTCGAATAGGTCTACATCAAGGATTGTTTTCCTGACTTTGTTAAGGAGTACATCTCTAGCATCTGGGGACAATGTGTTGCTAGTTGAACCAGTGCCAACCCTAGTGAAAGGGATGTCCTTTTGGGACAATTTAATTTTCATATACCCAATTGGGTCATTTTGTTTTAGGAGAGCTAGTTCCTCTTCAGTCAGTCGAGGTTGGGAAGTTGGGGAAAGTTCCTTGTTCAAAGGAGTCGCGTCTATTTTGACCTCCATAGTTTCTTTAGTCTTACCCCCATCATCTTCATCCTTGCCTTGCTCATCGCTTTCTCTTTCGTCGTACGGATCCACCACATCGATGGTATTGGTCTCGCTGCTAATAGCATCAGATTTCGTTCCACCAGCCGAACCACTTTAGGTTTCGTCTTCACCAGAACTTTCTTCTGCAGTTTCTTCACTCTCTTGAGAAGAATCAGTCTTGTCCTTTTCAGCATGAGTGATTGTTGGATTCTCTTGAAGAGTTCCAAGAGGAGATTTCAGAAGGGAAGTTTCTGGTGGATTTTCTTTGGACTTGTGGGGTGATCCTTCGTTTGCTTCCTTCAAAGGGGGCAAGGTGCCTTGATCATCGTGTGCCTCCGAAGTTCCAGTCAGGACCGCCATGTTGGAAGATCCTTTGTTTTGCACATAGTTACTGGAGTCCCCATGAATAGAGGAAGTGATTGGAGCATGAATCCCGGTTGGAGGATTTAAAGCAGTGGGATTTGCATTCGAAGTATCCTGCATAAACAAAGAAAAATTAAGAGTATGCACTAAGGTATGAATAACTATCTTTGTTATGAATTCGAATTCAATTACCTGTGGATTATCAGAAGAAATGTTGCTGTCAATATGTTCCAATATTACATTGGAGGTCGAAGGTGGAATTTTGGATGTTGTTGAGGGAGCAACGTCTTTGGGATCAAGCCCAAAAGCGTTAGTAGGCTCATGGCCTTTGGAGCTTTCTTTCTTCTTCTTCTTCTTCTTAGAAGCTGTTGGAGAATTTTCACCAGTTTTGGGGTCCTTTTCAGTAGGGCCTTGTTTCCTTTTCTTGGGAGTTGGTGGTGGAAGTTTGCTAGTCTGAAAGGGGTTAGACAAAAGTTAGATCTAAATCATAAACTTCAGTTTACTCGAAACAACAGGGTTAGTTGATTACCTTTGGAATGGAAATGTCTGTTGTTGCTGGTGTTGTTGTTGTAGTAGTTATTGTTGTTTTTGGTATTGTTGGAGTTGCATCATCACTAACTTCAATAGCTTGTTGAGAAGTGTTCCCTTCCTTGGATTTTGAAGTAACATTCTTTATCCTAATGGCTGAAAAGTGGAACAATTAAGGTAAAGTGTTAAGGATAAGGGAATTAGAATACAATTGTAATTTTCCCAAGCATTCACACCTGTGCCTTGATTAGATGTAATCGAAATGGCAGGAAGGTCATAGCGAAGATGTCCTGGGAAATTATGAAGCCAGTAGCGAGCCCATGTCACAGTCTTAGATGGCTTTAATTTCTTTAGAGACTGGTATTTGAACATTTCTTTGCAAGTGAACCACCAAGGGTATGGAGGAAACCAAGCCAAAGCCAGTTCTGAGGTAGGCAACCTAGGAAATTTAGGTGGGTGCATTTTGAGTGCCAACCTGTACCTATCCTCAGGTGACAACCCTGAAGGAAGTTTGAGCTTAGAAATTTTTTCTTTAAATTTTTCCTTCAAGGTCTCGGCCGCTTGATGTAAAGTGGTTCCCAAGTGTGTGGGATCATAAGTGGTTTCGAAATAATTTTGAAAAGCCCTAATTTCTTTGACGTGAGTGAACATACCTTTCTTGGAGTGTACCTGCACATTAAACGCGCCAGTTAGCTTTTGTTGAATGGTGAGTGTGTCAAACATGTATGTCTGGTAGAACTTAGTCCACCATTCAAGAAATCCTTTCGCTGTAAAGTGTGTTGGCTCGAAAGGTAAAAGCTCAAACTGAGCAAAGTCTTGGTATTGCTCCTGTTGCAATTTGGCCTCTCTTGCTTTGAACGTTTTGCCTGAGGTTATGGCACTTTGTGTTTGGAACAAAGGTTCAGGAATTAATTGGAACAAGCTAAATTGTCGAGAAACGAAATTGGGTTGATAAGCCAGAAGGAAAATCTGATTCTTTGTTGGAGTAATTCTTGAGGAAATTAGCCTAGGAAGAAGAAACGCTTTCCAAATGTCTTGCATCTCTTTGCTCTTAACGGCTTCTGAGAGAGGCATTGTGAACCATGATGGTCCACAAGTCCTTTGAGCAAAAGGTGCCATGGACTCTTCGAACTTGTGTCTTTTGGAGAAGATCATGATGTATTTAGAAAATTGGACTTTGAAATCATCCTTGTCATCATTTGGAGTGAGTTTTCGAAGCCTCGTGCCTTCGATGCTCCTGTCAGCTATTTCTGGGTCTTGTTCGATGATGGTATCAGCGGTTGATAAAGAAGATTCGAACATGGCATTAAGCCATAATTGAAGCAACCAAAAGGGTCCAACCAGAAGAATGTTCTTTGGAGCATGGGATTTAAAACTAGAAATTGCTGACCTTAAACTCTCATAAAGATCGACAAGTAACAGTTCACTCAGGCAGACTTTCCTATTTTCATGGAAATCCCTGGCTAGGGGAATGAACCTACTCGCCACTTGCAGGGATCTGCTACAAAAAACATATCGTGACAGCCACAAGGTGAGGAAAGCGATATGTTCTACATCTGAGACATCATCCCCTTCAGTATGATAATGGCTGATGAATTTTGAGAAGCTGGCTAGTTTGACATTGAAGTCAATAATGCTAGAATATTCTTTGTTGTCAGGGATGTAAGTTTCCCCCACTGGTGAAAGACCAGTGACGACAGCTATATCGAAGAAGGTGGGTGTTATCATTCCTCCCGGAAGATGGAAAGTGTTATAAGTGTTGTCCCAGAAGTACAATGAAGCAAATAGCAATGGGTGACTGTAGGTGAAGCCTGGTCTCGACAGTTTGATTAAGTTATAAATTCCTAATTCTTCCCATTGTTGAGATTTTTTGGATTCCACCTTAGTGAACCAGTTTTGATATGCTACATCTGAAGTGGGGCAGGATCGAAATGGTTTGAAATTACTTTTAATGTAATCTAAAATAAAAGGATCTTTTTGAGGTAAGGTTGGAGTTTCAATGGTTTTTGAATCAGATGATTCGCTGAGGTCTTCAGTTCCTGCCTTAGGGGCATCCATCTTGTTGAATAAGGGTTTGAATTTATAGCAAACAGGAAAAATTTTCCTAGTATCTTTCAGAATTTCAAAAACAGTTAAAGGACCCATTAGGGCAAACCTTTTTCCAGCAACAGTGGTAGGGATTAATACCTGAGAAGCGTACAACATTTCTTTCTCTTTGGAGATCACTTGAGGATTGAGTACAGATTGATTCTGATAAATACTCACTTTGCTCTCCATGATGGTTTCTGTGTTGATTTTCTTGTTCTTCTTCTTTGATAATTTCTTCAATTGTGATGATGTTGATGAAGACATTGTTAAGATTGCTGGAAGTTTTAGGGTTTAGTGAAAAGGAGGGGGATTTCAGAATTTTGGAGAAAAAGAAGAAAAGACTAAACTGATAAGTTTTATAGAGTGAGTGTAAACACCCACTAAAGGGACTAGGAGTACATGGAAGTCGTTGATTGGATTCAGAGGGAGGTGGCGTAAGAGCTAGTGTTAGTAATAAGTGTGATTAATAGTAATCATTATTTTGAAACCGCACCATGCTGTGGTAACTGGTCCAAGACGGTTAGGTGCTCAAAAAAGCGTCTTGATTGACGTGGGTAAAGTCATGCACAGTAAATGTCATGATTCTTCAAAAAGACCTATCAAAATCTTGTGAATCTATTTAAAATAAATATTTCTCAAAGGGTTCGAAATACATATTTTAAAGGGGCATATTGTTGGCTGAAGATTTTGATATTATGATTCGAAATAAAATGATTGGACTTTGTTTGAATAAAGCAAGTCTGATGATTTAGAGTGGAAGAGAATGTTTGTTTCGAATGGAAATATTAAAGTTCAAGGTTTCGAATGATAGTTGTGGAGTGTAAGTCTAAAGCATTGATCGAAATAATGATGAGACTATATCTGTGAGGGTTTTTTTCGAAACGAATTCGAAATGAAGGTACCAAGGCGTTTGAAATTCAAACGTGAGCGGGATATTGGAAATTCAAAATCCATAAGCATTGGAACGTTCGAGGACGCGTGGAGGCTAGAGGGAAGTATTGCTCTGCATGCTTCGAACGTGGCAGATTCTGATAACAAGACCGTTATGGTCGAAATAGTATAAATAGAGGTCTTAGTATTAGGATTTCGTGTGTCATATCTGTTGTACAAATCCAATAAAAATTTAAAATACCGCATGGAGAGGGAAACGAATGCTCGAAAGATGTATGTATGATAACACCAGCATTTACAATTCAATGAAAACTCTTTACATTTTCCAGTTTTGTCTTCCATTTCCGTTTCATTTGTGCTTCAAACATTTTACGTTTCTTGCCTTTACATTAAAGCCTTTACATTCGAAGTCATTTATGCCTTTCTGCATTTAAATACTTTTCTTATGTTCGAACCCTCTAAACATTTAGTAACTTTTGCATCCACTCATTTAATCCTGCCATTTACCCAATTTTAAGTCTTTAAACTTTTTTTCATGAACATTCCTAAATACCATATAGAAGTTATCCTTCGAACCATTCAGTATAGTAATCGAAGTGGATTGGATATCTTAGAAACAATTCTGATTTGAAGTCCTGAATATGAATACCAGTTTTACAATTAGACTTAACCAAACAACCATGTTCCATAGGATTAATCTAGTCGATCCTGCAAGTTACCAGAGAAATTGAATAACAGTCATTAAGTTTATTCGATAGTTTGGAAGACTAGCGGTTGTTCACCAGAAATCACTGTGAACAACCCCCTTATACAAGCAAATGATGGTCGATCTTCAACCTAATAATACAAGACGATGAATGTGGACGTTTGCATCTTTTCTTCAATATATTGTTGAGATTGAAGCGGCTAAGTTTCCTTCTTAACGATGGATTAAAACAGTTAGCTCTCTTTCCACAAACGCGGACCTTGGAGCGGTTACTCTTCAAGTTCCAAAAAATCTGAGCTCAATACCTTAGTTTTAGCCGGACTAACCAAAAACATGTGAGATTTCAACCGAACTGATCTCGAACCTATGAAGCTTTTAATATCGGGTAACCTATCTTAATTTTAACCAGGCTGACCAAGAATCTATGAATATTTTAACACTGACTAATCTTCAACCAAACCTAGGACTGATCACACAATCCCCAAATATAAGTTTTTTATATGATGAATTTATAACCCACATAAATTACAAAATAGACAGTATTCAACCAAGTTGTATACAAAAGATTTTCTTGGCGAATTTTACAATTCTACCATTTCTAAAATTATAAATATATCCTCACTTGCAAAGAAACTTTTCTTACAAAGACATTTGGTTAAAATATTTAGTGAGAGAAAGTTAAATAAAACTTTAGAGAGAGAGAGTGTGTGAGAGATGAAAGTGTCAACACAATTCTGGATGGTTTGAATTGAGAAATGAAACCTCTATTTATAGGTATGAGGTTGGCTCAAAAAAGAAATTGCATTTAACGCATTTTACCATTAGCTAATCGATTAAAGCAAGTTCATAATCGATTAGATGATGCAAATATACGTTTGTAAGTTCTCAAACTACCTTGGACCTTAAGTTTATGCATTTCTAATCAATTGAGCATATGCTCCAATTGATTAGAAAAGTCAAAATTTCTCCCATGACTTATTTGAATGCTCTTAATTCATCTAATACAACTTCGAAATGTTTTAAAAGTATTTTCCTTTGGTAAATCGTTTTGAAAAATAATTTTAGTGTGTGTGTGTGTTTTAGCCTCGTACTTTTACAGAAAAGCCCATTTATTTTACATATGTTCACTCATTTACTAAATTAGGAGATTACTCATTTTCTACAAGTTTTTTTTCTTCTATATGTTGCTCTTTATGTTGACATTGCTTGAGATCTCTTGATATGATGCTTTAGATTATTTTCATTTAATTTACCCTTATTAGATAGTCAAGTTTATCAAATCATAATATTAAGGTTTACATCTTTAATCGCTTAATCATTCATGCTTAACTTAATCATTCATGCTTCAAAAAACACTATTTTTTTTTTCTTTTTCGTCTCTCTTGATTATCTTTCCACAAAGTAATTTGATGATCATGAACCGATGCTGAAGCATTTGAAGGTATTTGTAGAAGTTCATGATAATCATCATAAGGCATATATGAGCTTTTGACAAAGTCATTGATATTGTTGAGGTTGAAGAACAATTTAAATTCTGGGTTTTGTTTGAAGGTATTGTTGAATGAGGATGAATTTTTTGAGTTTGTTTATAGGAGGTTTGTAACCCCTACAATTTAAGGTATTTTTCAAATTTTTGTCAAGAAAATTAATATTTTAGTCCTTCTGTCATGCCACATCATCCTCTATTAGTGATATTTAATGTCAAAGACCAATTGTGTAGATGAAAAATTTTAGAAGAATAGTTTTTTG
Source organism: Vicia faba (assembly GCA_948472305.1). Lineage (NCBI taxonomy): Eukaryota > Viridiplantae > Streptophyta > Magnoliopsida > Fabales > Fabaceae > Vicia > Vicia faba. The sequence continues at coordinate 694,906,063 of OX451738.1, read as the reverse complement.
AAGCTAAAAAAAAATTATATTTATGAAAACCAAAAATATATTTAAGTTAAAATAATTTCAATAAAATAATAAAATATCTAAAATAATATTTTAAAAATAATTATTTAAATTAAATTTTATTTAGAACTTTTATGAAAAATTTCTTAATAAATTTTTTTATACTAATTTACTGACCAAATAATAATCACTTTGGTACAAAATGTAAAACCACTTATTCAGAATACAAGAAACACTTATCAGAAGAACCAATTAAATTAAGGATCTATTTGTTTTAGTTTTTTTAAAATAATTTTTATAATATTATATAATTTTGTGTAAAAAATTTATAAAAGAATTTTTTTATAAAAAACTTCAAATAAAAATTTGATTTGAATAATTATTTTTAAAATATTATTTTATATATCTTATTATTTTATTAAAAAAAATTGAATATCAGAATTTCAAAAAATTATTTAATTTTAAAGTCAAATAGATATTCATAAAAATTATTTTCGAAATACAATTTTTAAAAAAAATTATAATTTCAACTATATTTTGATCTTCAATAATATAAATGTATATTAAAGAATTCTAAAATAAGTGTTTCAATTAAAAAAATATAAAAAAATTTATAATATTTTAAAAAACAAAAATTTAAATATATTTTCAAATATTCAAAAAAAAATTATTATTTTTTTAAATCGAAACAAACATACCATACATAAACAAAGAATTTTACTTTTATAAAAATGATGATAAAAACGATTTCGGTTTTTAATATATATATTTTAAAGTATAAAATTTAATTTTTATACAAACTAGAAAGTGAGTTAATTTTTTTTTTATACATAAAACATCTCATCAAAGTTATTCATAAGTTTCATTTTAAAAATAAATTAAAATAAAATAAAATAATTAAAATTTATTGACAATATAAATTTATTCCTTTTTAAAAACTAGATATGAAAATCGTTAATTGAAAGAAAAAAAATAGAAGATTTAAATTGTGAAGAGAAATCAAAATTGACCACTAAAAAAATATTTCATTCAATGGCTCCTAACCGGTATATATAGAGACACCAATGGAAGAACGAAGTTCGACTCACACATTAATACTCCGAAATTACGACTTTATCCCTCCAACCTTCATCTATTCTAGAGAGAGAAAACTATTCTAGAGTGAGAAAACTTTGTTGTGTGAACTGTCAAATGCTGTCGACTGATTTAAAACGCGGTGGCGCTGCCACGGCGGTTTAAGATCTTCAGTTACCAAAACCATTTTCCGCTACCGTAAATGGGTTCCGGTCAAATTCTCGGCGGAGGAAGTAGCGTCGGCGGTGGTGCTAATAGTAGTGGTAATAATAGTTGTTGTGATATGAGTATGAAGTGTTGGTGTAGATGGAGATTGGAAAATCAACACTACTATAACCGGTTTTTCTCTTCTGGTTTCGTTTTCTTCTTTGGTTGTTTCGTTTTGTTTGGATCGATTGCTAGCTTTTATGGTTGGCTTGCGTTTTCTCCGGCTGTTCATACCGCTCTTTCCCCTTTTGGGTGTCAAGATGACAATGAGGGTTCTTGGGCTATTGGGATTTTCTATGGTGATTCTCCCTTTTCTTTGAAACCTATAGAATTTGTAAGTTTCTTCTCTCTGGAGTTTTCTTTAGTGTTTTTTAATATTAAATATCTGTTTTTTATGTACCCTTGTTGTGTGTTGGGAGTTTTGGTTTTGGGGTGATGGAGTGATTAGTGAGAAATTTTATGAATTGGTTTTTTTTGGTGAGTTTTTGAGGGATGGATTATTGTTTGTTGATTGTTCTATGGAAGTGATGATGGTTTTTGATTGTGTGCAGTCGAATATATCAAACGATGATAGCGCGGCTTGGCCGGTTGCTAATCCTGTAGTGACTTGTGCTTCTGTTTCTGATGCTGGATTTCCGAGTAATTTTGTTGCTGACCCTTTTCTTTTTATTCAGGTAAACAATTGTTTCTTGTCACCCTTTGTTTTTGGGTATATCTGGTGCTGTGGATTCTATGAAATAGTTTAATGTATTTTTGGTTTCTTTTGGACCTTTTTGGCTGGCAAAAACTTCACTATTTTTATATGTATTGTTGTATTCTTTGCCAGGTCAATGATTTGATACAAACACTAATCCCCAATAAATTAAAGCCTGATATAAGAATGTTATATCATATGTTGAGAAATTAATTAGATGAAAGTTTTTTGGTTGGTGGGGTTAGTGAGATATCTGATTGTTCTTGTGTACAAGGCGCTGTTCTTAACTATATGGTTGAAGGTCATTATTTTGTGTCTTTTTTAGATAGGATCTTACTGCAAATTTGGTTTTACTGCTAAGGAGCTCATATCGGTTCGGTAAATATTATGAAATGTAGATTCAGTGCTCACTCATATGTTCATCTATTTATTGAAGTCGTTTTCCATCTTATATAAACTTTCTTAAAAAGCCGGTAAATGTTCAAATGTACGCAAAATGAACATGCATGATTATGTTTAATAAATGACATGTGAGTGATGCGAAATATTAATGGAAAACTCGTTTAATCTCACATTATTATTGAGGTGTTCAAAGTTTTTAGGTATTTTGTTTTTTATATTAATTATCACTGCACCAACCTATTAGCTCATACTGTTGGTGTTACAATCCAGGGAGATGCTTTATACCTGTTCTACGAGACAAAGAATGCAGTCACCATGCAAGGTGATATTGGAGTTTCAAAAAGTATTGATAAGGGAGCAACATGGCAACAACTGGGAATTGCCTTGAATGAAGATTGGCATCTTTCTTATCCTTATGTATTTCGGCACGATGGCCAGGTATTGTTTCCATGAAAAATTATGTATTATGTTTTGTGAATATGATGTTGTACCTGAACTGAACTGTTTTTCGTTTCATTGTTTCAATTGTAACTTTCCAGATATACATGATGCCCGAGGGAAGTCAAAGAGGAGATCTCCGTCTCTACAGAGCAGTTAACTTTCCTTTGCAGTGGAAATTGGAAAAAGTCATTATAAAAAAGCCACTTATTGATTCCTTTATCATCGACTATGATGGAAAGTATTGGCTTTTTGGCTCGGATCATAGTGGTTTTGGCACCAAGAGAAATGGGCAGTTAGAGATTTGGCATAGCAATTCACCTCTCGGTCCTTGGAAACCTCACAAGAAAAATCCTATTTATAACGTTGACAAGAGCTTGGGAGCTCGCAACGGAGGCAGGCCATTTAAATACGAAGGAAATCTTTATCGCATGGGTCAGGATTGTGGTGATACATATGGGAGACGGGTGCGTGCTTTTCAGATAGAAACCCTTACTGCTGAAGAATACAAAGAAATTGAAGTACCTTTGGGCTTTGTTGAGTCAAACAAGAGTCGAAATGCTTGGAATGGTGCTAGATACCATCACTTAGATGCCCAACGTCTTCCGTCTGGTGGTTGGATTGGTGTAATGGATGGGGATCGTGTTCCTTCTGGAGATCCTATCCGACGGCTCATGGTTGGTTGTGCTTCTGTTGTAGTCGCTGCTATACTCATTGTGCTATTGGGCGTGTTACTCGGGTTTGTAAATTGTATTGTCCCTCTCCATTTGTTCATTCATAACTCAGGGAAGAGGAATCTAACCTCCTTGTCTTGGGAAAGGCCAAATGCATTCTCTTCAAAAGTAAGACGGTTCTGTAGCCGTGTGAACCGAGCCCCAACGTTTCTCCGAGGTAAGATAAAGCATAATGCTTGTGCTAGGAGGATTATTCTTACTATAATTTTTGTAGTTGGAGTTGGATTGATGTGCATAGGATTCAAAAACATTTATGGTGGTAACGGTTCAGAAGAACCTTATCCATTGAAAGGTCGATACTCGCAGTTCACATTATTAACAATGACTTACGATGCTCGTCTCTGGAACTTGAAGATGTATGTGAAACATTACTCAAGATGCTCTTCCGTGTCCGAAATAGTTGTAGTGTGGAACAAGGGAATCCCTCCAGAAATGAGTGATCTAGATTCAGCGGTACCAGTCAGGATTAGGATAGAGGAGAAAAACTCTCTAAATAACCGATTCAAGGAAGACCCGTTGATAAAAACTCGAGCAGTCCTCGAGCTCGATGATGACATTATGATGACATGCGATGATGTCGAACGAGGCTTTAATGTCTGGCGTCAACATCCTGACCGGATTGTCGGATTCTATCCCCGGCTTATCGCTGGGAGTCCATTAAAGTACAGAGGAGAAAAATACGCGCGGAGGCATAAAGGCTACAACATGATTCTTACCGGTGCAGCCTTTATCGATTCAACACTAGCTTTCAAGAGGTACTGGGGGGAGGAAGCAAAACAAGGGAGGGAAACTGTGGACAAGTTATTTAACTGCGAAGACGTTCTTTTGAATTATTTGTATGCAAATGCAAGTTCTTTATCAAGAACAGTTGATTACGTCAAACCAGCTTGGGCAATTGACACTTCAAAGTTTTCTGGCGCAGCGATTAGTCGTAACACGAAGGTGCATTATGGATTGAGAAGCAACTGTCTGATGAAATTTTCGGAGATGTATGGAAGTATAGCGGATCGAAAATGGGGATTTGACAGTAGAAAAGATGGTTGGGATGTATAGTAGTATTATGGACTAATGGTGAGTTTTCTTAATAGTTAGGTTTTTGGTGTAAACCTTTGTATTTTTATTACATCTTTTAGGGGTTATCTAAATTGTTGTGTTTGCAACATGTAAATTTGGTTTTATAATGGTTTTTTATGTTTTAGTTTTAATTTATTTGAAAATGTATGTATGCCTCCAATCCTCATGGGGGAAGTTTGTGATAATTGGAACATAGGAGTACACGAGTGTTTCCTGAAGAAGACAATAAGAAACTGTAATTCTTTGTTTTTTTTTTGCAAGATTAGAAACTGCAATTCTAATTTTGGGGATTATAATTCTTTGATTTGTTCAGCCTATCAACCGAGGTTTTAGTCATGATTTTGTGTTTGAAGTTTGCTATGACTAAGATCTATAGTGGTCAAGTTGGGGATGACCTCATCCACTAGATCATTATCCTGTAAAATACAAGAATAATGGTCCACCACATGAATTGTTAATTGTTATCTAGTCTTGATATGTGATTGTGGAGTAGTCATAAACTATAGTCAAGCCAAAAGAGACATATTGTTCATCCACTGCAATTAAAAGGAAAGTCCACTGACATAGGTAGGATCATATGGGAAAGGAAAAGTCCAAATGAGGTATATGAATCAAGGGTTTCATAGAATTTAACAAAGCTTTGATGGGAAGAAATGCTTGAGAATTTTATCTAATGGGACTTCTCTACTTTCAAGAGTTCTAAATAGTAGATACTTCCCTAATGAACACTTCATGGAGGCTAAAACATGATACCAACCTTTGAGCTTATTGACTTGGAGTTGGACACTAAGCAATGGAAGCGTGATTTGGATGACCATAAAAACCAAAACTTGACCATAAAAACTAAGTTCAAATGAAAAACAACCCCAAAACAACTATTCTAGAACTTTAAGATGTCATATAGTCTCGGATAAGCATAGTAAACTTCATCTCCAACTTCGTCTCCATTCTCTTTTATTTCTTCATCTTCATTCTCTTATAATTCTTAATCAATTAGATCATCATTAATAAGATTAACAGAAATATCCAAATCATCATCAACACCATCTCTACTGACATCTTCGCCAAGATTAAATATGATGTCTTCATGAATATAATCATTACAATCTTTATTCTATTGCCATTCATCTTCACATGTAATGCATTCATAAAAGTTCTAAGACGATTTTCTAACTTCTTTGTTTTTTCTTAACTTCGAATTAGTAGTCACATAAACTACATCATTCATAGTTTTTTTAGTTTTAAACAATTTTTTTAGTGTGGACTTAAATAAATTAAAAATGAATTAAAATTTGAAATAATATACTCACGGTTATTAAAAATTGAACACTTGAATACTTACTTACCATTTGAAAGACACTATAATTTTTTTTCACAATCGTATAAAGTGGAAGTTAAACTCAATATTCACATTGTAAACCACTATAAATTAAAATTTAAAACAAGAAACTCAAGATTATTAAAATTTGAACACTTGAAATCTTACTTACCCTTTCAAAGTTACTAAAATTCTTTTTACAACTAGGTAAACCGCAAGTTACACTCAATACTTACATTCTAAACAATTGCAATTCAGGATATGCACCTCTATAAGATCCCCACCATTATGTTGATGTTTTGGTTTTAAGTGCGAGCATAGCTAATTCACCATTAAGTTTTCCCTCTTTTTATTTAAAGCTTTCAAGTTGATAATAAATCTTAAAACTCCTTTTAAAATTTAGAACCATCATATTCAAACACTCATACATTCCACCTACAACTTCATTATCAATAATATATTCAGGAGTATCATACAAGACAAGATTAAGAAATTTTTTGGTATAATGAAATGGTTTATGTAGTTGTTTATCCTATCTTTCATCAATAATTTTCCATATTAATTTGTAAGTATAAAAGGACAAAAAATGAATTAAATTTGAAACAAAGTGTGTAAATTATAAAAATCAAAGAAATGATAATACTACAATTCCTTTGAAGTTTGATTGAGTTCTTTCTTTTGCTCTGTCCATCTCTTAATAATGTAATTGTTGGTTGGTTTCTAACCTTAATTAAAGGAAAACACCCCTTATGTAACATACAATGTAAAACTTCTTATTAGTAACCAAACTTTCCACAAAAGGTACACTTTATTAGAAATTGTTTTTAAATTAAATAGATCAAGGCTAGAATCGTGCATATGAGTACTTTTTTCTAATATTATTTCAAACACTTCTTATTTTGTCTCAAAAACTACATGCATAAATATTCAAAATAATACATCCTACTTCAAGTTTGCACAAGACATATGAAAACTCGAATGTAGGAAAAAATGGAATCTGGAATTCAAGCACTCCGTAAGTGTTTGATCTTATCAAGCACTTTATCCGCATAGCGTGTTTGACTAAGTTCATAATTCTCACTGTTTTACTTTACTTTAATCCTTAAAATAGTGTCAATTAGTCCAAAATCTTTCGTATGTTAGAACAAAGTTTGAATCTACTACCCTATGTTTAAGTTTTGATGATAACAAAATGAAAAGATATATTATTTACATGATTCATGTATGAACTATTTGCTACCTAAAAATATTACGTTCTGCTTTGCAGAAACTCTGATAGGTATCAGCAAGAGCACACTTAATCAGCATCAGAATATTGGTTCTTGACATCAGCATCAGAAGTTGCTATATCAGAATACCAGAATCAGAAGATTAACTCACGTGTATGCTGAAGCTTGATGAACAGAACTGCGCTCAACACTCTGATAAAGAAAACAACAGTTCATCAGCAGTTAAGCAGAGTCAGAATGAGCCAAGCCAGAACATGCATTAAGTAAGCAACGGTACTGTGCATTGAAAGCAAATTATTACCAACGGCCTCATTCCAGACAAGATCTGCTTGATAAGGAAAGTTTGTTATTAGCATTGAATCAAGAATATTGCTCCAACGTTCAACAATCTCAGTGCTATATAAACAAGAATATGAAGATTGAATTGGCTAATGCTCTCCAACATTTTACACGCCTAAAAGCTAATCATATTCTTCCTTCTCTCAGTTTGCTAAACGCTACATAATTCCTTACTCAATCATTGTCTAGCAATCTAGTTTCATAAGCTTAAATTGTGTAAACATCACAGTTGTGATACAGTTTTGTAGAAAACATTCACACCTAGATTTATCTTCTTTGTAAGAAAGTGTTTCCTTGATAAACCGGGTTGTGGTTTGCATCAAGAAGGCTTTAGCAGTTGTTAAAGCAGTCTGTAATATTCAGTTGAATATATTGGATTACGACCTCGTTGGAGAGAGGCGAAATCACCTTGATGGGTGGACTGGAGTAGTTTGAGATCAAACGAACCAGGATAAAAATATCTTGTTCATTGCATTGATTTTCAGTTTTATAATTCAACTCCCCCTTCTTGTGTTTTTCACTTTTTCAATTGGCATCAGAGCGTCTGGTTCTGAGCTAAAACACTTAACCGTGTCAGTACAAGATCCAGCATCAGAAAAACACAATGGCAGGAAACTATTCTCACACCAGCAATGACAACTATGAGGACAAAGACAGATTCAGTGGCAAACCTCCAGTCTTTGATGGAGAAAACTTTGATTACTGGAAAGACAGAATTGAAAGCTTCTTTCTGGCACATGATGCTGATCTGTGGGATATGGTGACAGATGGATACACGCACCCTGTGAATGCAAGCGGTCAGAAGATTGATAGAAAAACAATGTCTGACCAACAAAAGCGTGACTTCAAGAATCACCACAAGGCCAGAACCATCCTTCTCAGCGCCATCTCCTATACTGAATATGAAAAGATCTCCAACAGAGACACAGCAAAGAACATTTTTGACTCACTCAGAATGATGCATGAGGGCAACGTTCAGGTCAAAGAAACTAAAGCTCTGGTGCTCATTCAGAAGTATGAGGCGTTCAAAATGGAAGAATCTGAATCCATTGAAACAATGTTCTCAAGATTCCAGATTCTGGTAGCTGGTCTCAAGGTTCTGGACAAAGGATACTCTACTGCTGACCATGTCAAGAAAATCATCAGAAGTTTACCCAAGCAGTGGAGACCAATGGTTACAGCTCTGAAGCTAGCAAAAGATCTCAACAAAATCACTTTGGAGGAACTTATCAGCTCCCTCAGAAGTCATGAGATAGAGCTAGAAGCTGACGAGCCTCAGAAGCAAGGTAAGCCTTTAGCATTGAAATCTAACAAAAAATCTGAGTCTAAAGTTTTGCAGGCAGTTGAAGAAACATCTGATGGATCCTCATCAGAAGAAGACGAACTTTCCCTCCTCTCCAGAAGAGTAAATCAACTGTGGAAGCAGAGGCAAAGGAAGTTCAGGAATCCCAGAAGATCTGATCAGAACGAGTCCTCTTCCAGATACAGAAGGACAGATTCTTCCTCTGGATACAGAAGATCTGAAGGCTCCTCAAGTAGCAAAAAGCCAAACACCAAGGACATCATCAGCTATGAGTGCAATGAGCAAGGACACTACAAGAGTGACTGCCCAAAGCTTCAGAGGGAAAAGCCCAAAAAGAAGTTTGGAAGAGAAAAGAAGAAAAGTCTCATGGCTACATGGGATGACTCTGACTCGTCTGAAGCTGACTCAGAATCAGATGATGAGAGGGCAAACATAGCTCTCATGGCTGACATTTCAGAAGATAGTGAAGCTTCTGAATCAGACTCTGAATCAGACACTGAAGAGGTATTTCCTAACTTTGCTGTTAATTTTACCAAGGCTGAACTTGCTGAAAGCCTTAATGAAATCCTGGAAAGGTATCAGCAAATTAGAGTTAAATTCAGAGACCTGAAAAGGAATCTTGAATCTGACTCTAATAAGACTGAAAGTCTCAAATTGGATAATTCTGAGCTGAGGAATAAGATTTCAAAATTAGAAAACACTTTACAAAACTCTCAGAAGGAACCAATTTCTGAAACTCCCAGCAACGCTGATGAGATCATCAAGGAGTATGATCACAGTTTCCAGAAGTTCCTTGCTAAAAGCATAAATAGAAGCAAAATGGCTTCAATGATCTATGGAGTTAGCAGAAACGGCAGGAAAGGAATAGGATACCAAGGTAAGGTTCCTACACCAAAGAATGTCATGGACTTAACCATTAAACACACTCCTCTGAATTCACATTTTGTGTATGGTCACACACATGATATTAAATACACTAGCAGTAAGTACTCTGTGAAGCCAAAATTCAACCAGAGTTTTGGTAAAACTAACAAATCAGGACCCAAGAAAATCTGGGTACCTAAGGATAAAATAATACATGTTGCAGATATCTTTAGCAGCAAGTCAGAAACACCAGTCATGGTACCTGGACTCTGGCTGCTCGCGACACATGACGGGAAGAAGGCATATATTCCAAAGCCTGGAACTTAAGCCTGGAGGCCACGTTGGCTTTGGAGGCAATCAGAGGGGAAAGATAATTGGCTCTGGAACTGTAGGTAGTGGAAATCTTCCCTCTATTAATAATGTTCTGCTAGTAGATGGATTAATGCATAATCTGTTATCCATAAGTCAATTAAGTGATAACGGTTATGATATAATCTTTAATCAAAAATCATGTAAAGCTGTTAGTCAGAAAGATGGGACTATCCTGTTTAATGGAAAGAGGAAAAACAACATTTACAAAATCAAACTTTCTGAACTAAAAAGTCAGAATGTAAAGTGCCTTCTATCTGTTAACAACGAGCAGTGGATCTGGCACAGAAGATTGGGGCATGTTAGTATGAGAAGAATATCTCAGATTAACAAACTCAATCTGGTCAGAGGACTTCCTAATTTGAAGTTCAATTCAGATGCTCTGTGTGAAGCATGTCAGAAAGGCAAGTTTGCAAAACCTTCTTTTAAATCTAAAAATGTTGTTTCTACCTCTAAGCCATTAGAACTTCTGCACATTGACTTATTTGGACCAGTTAAAATTGCTTCAGTCAGTGGCAAGAAGTATGGGTTAGTAATCGTAGATGACTATAGCAGATGGACATGGGTAAAGTTCTTAAGACACAAGGACGAGTCACACTCTGTGTTTGTTACCTTCTGTAACCAAGTTCAAAATGAAAAGGATCTTAGAATCGTTAAAGTCAGAAGTGATCATGGTGGAGAATTTGAAAACAAAGATTTTGAGTCATTCTTTAATGACAGAGGCATTCTGCATGATTTCTCTTGTCCTAGAACTCCCCAACAAAATGGAGTTGTAGAACGAAAGAATAGAACATTGCAAGAAATGGCAAGAACCATGATCAATGAGACAAACATTGCTAAGATCTTCTGGGCAGAGGCGATAAACACAGCGTGCTACATTCAAAATAGAATCTTAATAAGACCTATTCTGGAAAAGACTCCATATGAATTGTGGAAGAACAGAAAGCCCAACATTTCATATTTTCATCCATTTGGATGTACCTGTTTTATGTTAAATACGAAGAATTATTTGAACAAGTTTGACTCTAAAGCACAGAAGTGTATTATGTTAGGATACTCTGAACGCTCAAGAGGGTACAGAGTATACAATACAGAAACACAGATTGTGGAAGAATCAATCAGTGTTCGTTTTGATGATAAGCTTGACTCTGAAAAGTCAAAGCAGAATGAAGTTTTTGCAGGTATGGAAATTGAATTTACAGGTTCTGAAGACAAGTCATCAGAAGCTCTCAACACAGACACTCCTTCAACGTCTGAAAGGAGCACTGCTAGCAATCCTACAACAACTGCTGATCAACCTCAGAAGAGATTACCCAGAAGCAGTTTGGATCACCCAGAAGAGACTATCTTAGGGAGAAAGGAAGATCCAATCAGAACAAGAGCAAGCTTCAGAAACTCTGAAGAAACCCTCATGGGACTTGTGTCTCTGATTGAACCTTCTTCTATTGATGAAGCACTTCTGGATAATGACTGGATTCTGGCAATGCAAGAAGAGCTGAATCAATTCACCAGAAATGACGTATGGGATCTTGTTCCCAGACCAAAAGGATTCAACGTCATTGGAACAAGATGGGTCTTCAGAAACAAGCTAAATGAACAAGGTGAAGTCATCAGAAACAAGGCACGACTGGTTGCACAAGGTTATAGTCAGCAAGAGGGGATAGACTATACAGAAACCTTTGCTCCAGTCGCCAGGTTAGAATCTATCAGACTTTTAATTTCATTTGCTGTTAATAGAGGCATCACTCTGTATCAGATGGATGTCAAGAGTGCATTCTTAAACGGTTATATAGAAGAAGAGGTTTATGTGCACCAACCCCCTGGTTTTGAAAATACAAAACATCCAGAACATGTTTTCAAACTAAAGAAGTCACTATATGGTCTGAAACAAGCTCCCAGAGCTTGGTATGAAAGGCTAAGTAACTTTCTGTTAGAAAATGAATTCACCAAAGGGAAGGTGGACACTACCTTATTCTGTAAATCAGTTAAGAATGACATCTTAGTCTGTCAAATTTACGTTGATGATATTATTTTTGGTACTACTAATCCTTCTCTTGGAAGAAAATTTGATAAGTGTATGCAGGCAGAATTTGAGATGAGCCTCATGGGGGAACTGAAATTCTTTCTAGGAATTCAGATCAATCAAACTCCAGAGGGAACTTACATTCATCAGAGCAAATACATCAGAGATCTTCTGAAGAAATTTGACCTCTCAGAATGTAAGCCATCAAAGATTCCAATGCATCCCACGTGCATTCTGGAAAGAGAAGAGGTAAGCAAAAATGTAGAACAGAAAGTCTACAGAGGTATGATTGGTTCTCTCCTTTATCTGACTGCTTCAAGACCTGATATATTATTCAGCGTTTGTATTTGTGCTAGATTCCAATCAGATCCTAGAGAATCTCACTTAACAGCTGTTAAGCGAATTTTCAAGTATCTGAAAGGTACTACTAATATGGGTTTGTTTTATAGATAATCTAGTGATTACAGTTTAGTAGGCTACTGCGATGCTGACTTTGCTGGAGACAGAGTGGAGCGTAAAAGTACTTCTGGAAGCTGCCAGTTTCTGGGAGAAAATCTGATCTCTTGGTCCAGCAAAAGGCAATCAACAATTGCGCTATCAACAGTAGAAGCTGAGTACATAGCAGCAGCAGGATGTAGCACACAAATGCTCTGGATGAAAAGTCAGCTTGAAGACTTCCAGATTTTTGAGAGTAACATTCCTATACTCTGTGATAATACTTCTGCTATTTGCTTAAGTAAGAATCCTATTTTACATTCTAGAGCTAAGCATATAGAAATAAAACATCACTTCATTAGGGACTATATTCAGAAAGGAATTTTGAATTTAAAATTTATAGATACAGACCATCAATGGGCTGATATCTTCACTAAACCTCTTTCTGAAGATAGGTTCAATTTCATTCTGAAACATCTCAGCATGAAAATCTGCCCAGAGTGAAAATGTTTTAATTCCATATATTTATCTTCATAATGTATTTGTTTTACTGTGAACTTCTGATCAATCTCTTTTCAGAAAGATAGAACATGCAGATTGTATCAGATGCAAGTCTAAAGATCTGAGAGTCTAAGCTCAAAGACAGACGTGCTGATCACTACATCAAACAAGTGTCATCCAATCATCAGCAAATCTCTGAAGCAGAACGCGTGCACGCTTCTGAGAAGGCAAAACGCTGATTGGGTGCATTGAGACACATGTCTGGTAACCGTTTTAAGTATCTTTCTCAAATCCCCCAAAATCAGCAAGCATTAAATGAAACTAATCATGTTTTTAAAACGTAATCATGATTTTATTCCTCTTTATTGAAAACGTTTACTTTTTCAAAATATTCTGAACCCTATTTAAACACGTTAACCTCTCACTTTAATCTTTTACAGTTTCTCATTATTTCTCAAAGTATTCTCTGCATTTTTCTGTGTTCATCTCTTGCAAACTCTTTTTCTCAGTTTTTCTCAAAATCCCTAAGTGTGAACATGGCAACCTCCAGCAGTGCTTCTGCAGGTTCTCAGAAGAAAGCATCATCTGAACAGTATCAAGTGCCATTCAGAACTCTCCTCACTCCTGTGAAGAATCTTGAAGTGTTATCTGAATTGATCGTTGATTTTGGAAGCTTGAAGGAAAACGGTTTTGATTTAACAGAAGAAGTTAGGGCACAGAAATGGGAAAGGTATTTTGACAGGTTGGTTGGACCAACATTTCCTATGTTAGTCAAGGAGTTCTGGATTCATGCAACAGCTTCAACGCATCAAGTCACCTCCTACATTATGGGGAAGAAGATTGTGATCACTGAGGATCACATAGCAAGGTTAATTGGTTACAGTGGCGGTGGCGTCCGCTGTATTGATATGGCTGAGAGATGTGCTGACATGCGTCTGCAGCAAAGGATGGATGAAAATGACCAGAAGATGAAAGAAAGGATGGATGTGCAGGATAGCAAGATAGACACAGTTGTCAGCATGGTACACAAGCAGAATGAGACTGCTGATCAGATCAAAGCCATGCTGGAGAACCTGTTCACACGCCTTCCTCCCCAACCTTAGTTTTTCATTCATGTCATTTTCATGTTTTCTTTGATTATCTGTTGTACTGTTTTGTTTGATTCTGAACCTTTTAATATGACAAGTTTTTCTGCCTTAAATGTTTTAGCACATCACTTACACTTTTTGATTGCTGACAAAAAGGGGGAGAACAAGAATGATATTTTAAATAATAACAGATTACTAAGACAGAAATTCTCGAACATTTTAACTCTGATATACTTGAATATGTTTTCTGTTTTGCTTAAGTCTACAGGTACAAGAAAGCTCCATGATACTCTGAAGACTAAAGCTCTGACACTCTGACCCAAAGCAAAGCTCTGACAAGAAAAGCTCTGATACGCTGATCTGAAGCTCTGCTCTGATATGCTGATCTAAAGCTTCTGAGAGTCAAAACTCTGAGAATCTGATGTTCAAAGAAAGGCAAATAAAAAATATGATCCTGAAGAACTCTTGGAATTAAAAAGGGAAGCAATAAATTCAGGGGGAGTATCTCTCAACTCTGATATCTCTTTATCCCTTATCTTTGATAACCTCTTACTCTGATACATCTTATCATTTAGTTACCTCTGATACTTTTTCACGTTATTTTTAATTAAAAAATATCTAGTTTTTGTCATCATCAAAAAGGGGGAGATTGTTAGAACAAAGTTTGAATCTACTACCCTATGTTTAAGTTTTGATGATAACAAAATGAAAAGATATATTATTTATATGATTCATGTATGAACTATTTGCTACCTAAAAATATTACGTTCTGCTTTGCAGAAACTCTGATAGGTATCAGCAAGAGCACACTTAATCAGCATCAGAATATTGGTTCTTGACATCAGCATCAGAAGTTGCTATATCAGAATACCAGAATCAGAAGATTAACTCACATGTATGCTGAAGCTTGATGAACAGAATTGCACTCAACACTCTGATAAAGAAAACAACAGTTCATCAGCAGTTAAGCAAAGTCAGAATGAGCCAAGCCAGAACATGCACTAAGTAAGCAACGGTACTGTGCATTGAAAGAAAATTATTACCAACGGCCTCATTCCAGACAAGATCTGCTCAATAAGGAAAGTTTGTTATTAGCATTGAATCAAGAATATTACACCAACGTTCAACAATCTCAGTGCTATATAAACAAGAATATGAAGATTGAATTGGCTAATGCTCTCCAACATTTTACACGCCTAAAAGCTAATCATAATCTTCCTTCTCTCAGTTTGCTAAATGCTACATATCTCCTTACTCAATCATTGTTTAGCAATCTAGTTTCATAAGCTTAAGTTGTGTATACATCACAGTTGTGATACAGTTTTGTAGAAAACATTCACACACCTAGATTTATCTTCTTTGTAAGAAAGTGTTTCCTTGACAAACCGGGTTGTGGTTTGCATCAAGAAGGCTTTAGCAGTTGTTAAAGCAGTTTGTAATATTCAGTTGAATATAGTGGATTAAGACCTCGTTGGAGAGAGGCGAAATCACCTTGACGGGTGTACTGGAGTAGTTTGAGATCAAACGAACCAAGATAAAAATATCTTGTTCATTGCATTGATTTTCAGTTTTACAATTCAACCCCCCCCCCCCCCCCCCCCCTTCTTGTGTTTTTCACTTCTTCACTAAGGAGGGATCCCGATGGTCTATGTATTTTGACGGAGCCTCGAACGCATTGGGTAATGGCATTGGCGCTGTGATCATATCTCCTGAGGGTTGTCATACTCTGTTCACTGCCCAATTATGTTTTAATTGCACCAACAATATGGCGGAGTATGAAGCGTGCATCATTGGTCTTCGAGCTGCTATTGACCTGAGGATTAAGTTCTTGAGTGTATTCGGAAATTCTGCTCTAGTGATTAGTCAGATCAAAGGCGAGTGGGATACGAAGCACCCAAATCTTATTCCTTACAAAGAGTATGTATTGACATTGCTCCCACATTTTGAGGAGTTAACCTTTGAACATTTCCCAAGAGAGGAGAATCAGTTAGCGGATGCGTTAGCTAGCATGTCTTCTATGTTCAAGGTCAGGTGGGACAATGAAGCTCCCCAGATTACTATTGAGAGGTTGGATGAACCCACACATTGCTATGACATTGAGACTGAAGAGGTAGCAGATAAACCCTGGTTTCATGAGGTAAAAAGGTATCTTGAGACTCAAGAGTACCCCAAGGGTGCATCTCTTAATGATAAGAAGTTCTTGAGAAGGTTTGTTGCGAAGTTTTTCATCAGTAATGGGATTCTTTATAAATGTAACCATGATTCAACCTTATTGCGATGTATGGACAAAAGCGAGGCGGAAAGGATCATGGCAGAGTTACATGAAGGTACCTTTGGAACTCATTCCAGTGGATATACCATGGAAAAGAAGATCCTACGGGCTGGATATTATTGGTCCACTATGGAAGTCGATTGTTATCAGCACTCTCGGACCTGTCATAAGTGCCAAGTCTATGCTGATAAGGTGCATGTACCTCCAGTTCCTTTGAATGTTTTGACAGCTCCTTGGCCTTTCCCGATGTGGGGTATCGATATGATAGGTGAGATCAGACCTACTGCGTCCAATGGGCATCGCTTCATTTTGGTGGCTATTGATTACTTCACAAAGTGGGTTGAGGCAGCTTCCTTTGCTACAGTAACCAAGAACGTTGTGGCGCAGTTTATCCGACACAATCTGATCTGTTGATATGGTGTACCAGAGAGGATCATCACGGACAATGGTACAAATCTCAACAATACGATGATCACTAAGCTCTGCAAACAGTTCAAGATACAACATCATAACTCTTCTCCCTACCGGCCAAAGATGAATGGGGCTGTTGAAGCAGCTAACAAAAACATCAAGAAGATTGTGCAGAAGATGACAGTGACATACAAAGACTGGCATGAGATGTTACCATTCGCCCTTCATGGGTACCGTACCTCAGCACGGACTTCGACAGGGGAAACACCCTACTCTCTGGTGTATGGCATGGAGGCAGTCCTACCCATCAAAGTCCAGATACCTTCTCTCCGGATTATGAAGGATACAGGTTTGAGCGAAGATGATTGGATCCAGACCCGACTTGATCAGCTAAATTTAATTGATGAAAAGAGGCTTACCGCTATTTTTCATGGTAAGACGTATCAAAAGTGAATGATCAAGGCTTTTAACAAGAAAGTTAGACGTCAAGAATATCAAGTCGAGGATCTGGTGATTAAACGCATTATACAACCGCAAGGTGATCCCAGGGGCAAATGGACCCCCACGTACGAAGGGTCATTTATTGTTAAGAACATTTTCTCGGGAGGAGCCATGATTCTAACCACCATGGATGGTGACGACCTTCCTCGCCTCGTCAATGCAGACATAGTGAAAAAATACTACGCCTAATCAAAGACCCGCTAGGTTGACCGGCCTAGGCAAAAATAAGGGCTTCCCGGCGAACCAAAAGGGTTCAGGCAAAAGTAAGGGATGAAAATGAAAAAAATGTACACCTGGCAAGTCGAAAACCTGAAAAGGCGGCTTGGGCAAAAAAGGGTATCCCAGTGGACTGAAAACCCGAAAGGGCGGTCCAGACAAAAATTAGGGATCAAAGCGTAACACTATGTCTCATTGGGTCATCTTGCAACCAGACTTCAGTATTGACTATCAAGCTAGGACGGCGCCAATCAATCTGATCTACCTTTGACCAAGTAGCAAAGTGATGAGACACTCGAAGATATAAAGGCAATAGCAGAGTCAGAACCCAATGGGATTGTTCACATAGCTGTTTTTATTTCTTTTACACAAATTGTATAAATTTTGTTCCCTCGACGGTGTTCTCTTACTAGGACGCCAACCTCTTGTACAAAACGCCTATTACAGGCCAACTTCAAAATCAATACAATTCATTTTCACAAAAAATTTCAACTTGTTTTTCTTTTTCTGTTTTGTTTTGCAAGAACGTTCAATGATTCATTTTTGATATATGCATTTGAAAATAATTGCTACTCATAAATGTTACATAAGAAACAAAAGACAACTACTTGTAATTCCAGGAACAGGGGAAAACAATAAATGTCCAAACCTTCCAGTTGCTCTACCCACCAGGTACAGGGACAGAGCCAGCTTAAGAATATGACTAAAGGTACATACACTCCACGCAGAGTAGGAAGTACCCAAAGACAGTGGTGACAACTCTCCCCAACCGAGGTTCATAATCGCGAATGAATCGGAAAATTCTCCCCAAGCAGAGTTTATCTATCACCAACAATAGAAGTTCACCATCAGCTGAGTTTATTTCCTCCACAGGCAGAAATTCAATCCTCAACAGGGTTCATTATCACCAGCAACGATAATTTATCCCCAGCGGAGTTGTTCCTCCAAGTCAGCAGATCGTCCAACAGAGTATCTCTCTTCCCCACAGAGTCATTCTCCCACAGGGTTATTCTTAAACAGAGTCTCTCTCGGCGGAATATTCTCGAGCAGAATGGACGCAAGTCCCCAGCTAATCATCTTTTGTCACTATCCCTAGCGAGAACGAAGAACTCAACTCTTTGTACTCTCCAACAGCAGTCCATGATTTATTCTCCCCGACTAGAGAGTATCACAATGGCATTGCATATCCATACATTGTAGCATGCGCATATGCATCATACAGCATAATCTCATTTATTTTGAGAACATCATTATTCAATACATTTCATACATCATGACATTACATACGACTAACTCTTTACCTTTCAGGGAAAGATGCAATCATGTTCTCACGAGTTTTCTCTGGTTTAGTCAAACCGATACCAAGGTTTCTATTCCAGTTAAAGATATTCCAACACTTTTCTGGTTCAGTCAAATTGATACTAAGATTTCTATTCCAGTTCAAGCTATGAAGCCCGGAAATCGACCGGATAATATCTTGATATCTCCAGAATACTATGAAGCCTGGAATCGACCAGATAGTGGTATGTCTTAAATACAAGCTTTGAATCCCGAAAATCAACCGAAAAACAGCTTATTCCTCAGCAAGTTATTGTGAAGCCTGGAAATCGACCAGATAGCAATACAAGATACCATGAAGCCTGGAGATCGACCAGATAATGGTATAAGACGTTGTGAAGACTGGAGCACGACCAGATAGCAGCAAAAGACACTGAAGCCTGGGACACGACCAGATAACAGTATAAAGTACTATGAAGCTTGGAATTTGACCAAATAGCAGTTTCCTCGGCCAATTACTATGAAGCCCAGAAATCGACTGGATAGTAGTATGCCTTAGATTCAAGTTGAAGCCCAGATGCGACCAGATAACCACTTGATTCCTTCTGAATCCCGGAGCACAACCAGATAAGAATTGAGAAATTTCAAAGCCTGTAGCACAACCAGATAGCAAGTTTAATCTCATCTCCCCAATAAGTCACTGTAAAGCCTGGAGTACGACCAGATAACAGTCGGTCTTATTTTCCTCAACAAATCACTGTAAAGCCTGGAGCACGACCAGATAGCAGTTCATTTTCACCTCCTCGACTAAGAGATGTTTCCCTAGTAGAGTAATGGACAACCAAAGTTCCTAAAACTCTATTTCTCTCAAGACAAAGAATAGCATTCCCCAGCGTAGTCTTCCTCAACAACAGGTGTACAGATTCTCGCAAAGGAATCTCTTATGCGATCGACACTTCTTCTGATGGCATCTTTAAGCCCATATTCTGTCATTGACTTCCAAATGGAATCTATAAGCCCATTCCCGACATCACAAGACGAGTACCACTTCATGCGAGTGCAAATTTCTGGGCAATCTAGTGTTCAATCGTCTTCCACCTTCGGATCACGAAAGGCAGACAAGCCAATCTACATCCTCCGGTTTAAGAAGATTGAACAGGGGCAGCTGTTGTACTCCAAAATTTTCCCTCCCATATTTCTCAATATATGTCAAGTGAGGTCCTCAAATTGCTCAAGGAAGTCCAAGGGTTGATCAGACAAACTCTCTCCTAAGGTAGTTTACCTCAAATTAGGGTTTCAGTTTGCATCAAGATGTTTGAGTCCAAAGTATCCCAAATGCTCACCATTGCCCTAATATGTTCCCAAGATTATTCATTTCAAGTTTCAAGCCTCACAGAGGAAGTTTGCTCAGTCAATTGCTCAAAGGCTTGAAAATCGACTGTGCTAGGGCAAAAGTCAATTGTGGCCCACATACAGTCAAACTTCAAGATTTTTGGTCAAAATTCTCATTTTGAAGTATTATTAATCATTTGATCAAGGGTTGATCATGGTTCCTCAAGGATTGCTCACAATTCATCAAAACACAAAAGTTGCTAAATTAGGGTTTTGCAGGAAAAGTCAACTTAACTTTGACCAAGCATAACTTTCTCATACTTTATAAAAAATGACCCATCCAAAGCTCATTTTGAAGAGGATGAAATTTCCTACAATTCATCTTCAGCTCCCAAGTTCAAAATATTCACTCACAAGAAGATATGAATTTGGACATTATAGGTCATTTTGAAAAGTCAACAAAAACACCTTTTGGGTCAAAGCTTCATACATGAACATGGAAGACTCAATTGATATGATACCAAAAGGGTTTCTTAGAGGACATCTTAAGCTTTCTAAAAAGTCCAAAAACACATCTCTAGGGTAAAAATTGAGAGAGTTATGCATTGGCAAAGTTGACCCTTTTTGCAAAATTGCCAAAAGTCAAATATGTCCAAAAGTGCTTCTTTTTTTGCTAAATGGGCCCAACTTTTTATGCTTGCATTGAGTTTGTAATGTGACCCACGATCCATGACCCCTTCCACTTGCCATTCTTTTATTTTTGTCATTTATTTTGATTTTATTTCAATTAAATCAAATAAAATCAAAATAAAATAATGAAAATATCAAAAGCTAATCAAATCTTGAGATTTTGTGCATGTTTAGGTCTATTATATAGTTGGAAGTGAGATCAAATCGTGCAAGGCTCATATGGATACAAAAAGATTGCATTTTTCTTGATTTGGAAAGATTTTCACAAAGATCAAATCATGAATCAATAATCATAATTGAGAGAGATTTGATACAAGTTTGCAACCCTAATTCATTCTAGGGTACATAAAGAACATTTGCAGACCAAAAAACAAGTGATTGGAGGCGTGCAAAACAGAAAGCAAAGTTGCAAAAATTCAAGAAAAGTTGTAAATCAATTTTCAGGATTCAGGCTATCTCAAGCAATTCTAAGCATCCCAATCGCTTGTTGGATATCCCTGGATCACATTGCAACCATTAGCAAGCTTCCTCAAGACTTGAAACATGCTATAAGTTTCATACGAATTCCATATTTTTTTGAAATCAAATACGTTAATTCTGGCACATTTAGCATGTTTGATTGGTACATTAATGATCCTTGAGTTATTTGCAAGCTATTGATTATATCTAATTGCATTTTTACTGACTATACACCAAGATGCCATAGTTAGGGTTCTTGCTTCGTTTTTAGGGTTTTTCTGTACAGGAACAATTGGCTATGGATAATGGTACCATGATGCTTGTGAGGTTGCAACGAGTTGATTGGTACCATTGGTTGGGATTTATCATGCTTGCACAGGGTTTTGGAGATGCACAGGGTTGTACCTACGCCCAGTGTCCGTAGGTAAAAGTTTTTGTCTAAAACGACAGAGGCAACGAGGAAGATGATGGCATGGCGTGCTGTGAATGGGCCATTTGAATTTTGCGCGTTTCAGAATTTGTTTTTTGGGTTTTATCATATAATAATTGTTTGTCATTATTTGTTCAACTAAGCAAGCCAGCGCAGGTGGTAAGGCCATTGGTCTTTGATGCACACGTCCTGGGTTCGATCCCAGGCGTGTGCATTTTATTTTTCTCAATATTTCCAGGGTAATTCAATGTATCACATGACAAGACATCCACCATACATCCTCAGCGTCCAACCACCAGATCATTAACAAGCCAGATCTAACGCTTTCTCCCTGAAGGACCACTATGGGCATGAGTCAAGTGCATGCATGGGATCTGGCAAAGTCAAACAGGGCCAGAGTTATTGGGCTCAGATTTGCCATCAACACCCCCTCCTTTTGTTATTTACCTCAGGCCCATTCTTTTTTCTTTTCTAATTTTTCTTTTATTTAATTTAATTTGTTTAAATAATTTTCTAACACAAATAATTTCTTTTTTTCACAAAAAATCATAAAATCAAATTTCACAAATTTAGATTTAGGTTTTTTATTTTATTTCATCAAATTTAATTTAATGCTAGTTTAATTTAATTTAGGATAATTCTAACCTTTCTTTTTTATAATTAAAATCAAATTAGGAAAATTAGGGTTTGCTTTTGATTTAATTTTTATTTCTTTCATAAAATAAAAAAATAGGTTAATTTAATTATTTAATTATTTTAAATTAATTAGTAATTAGGTTTTTTATTTATTCAATTAAACCTTATTTTCTCAAAATAATCAAAAACCACAAAAAATTATTTTTATTTTAATTAGGCTTAGTCGGGGTCAAAACCCTAATTCTCTCGTTTCGATTCATCGCGCGCTTATTATTTTCGCAATATTAATGTAACTGCTTACAGCATGTAATAGTTTAATTAGGATTTTCTTTATTTATCGTTTTTTCGGTTTTTTTTGGCTATGTAATTAATCCCTCCCCCGAAGCCTTGTAATAGCGTAGGTTTTACTTTTCCACATTTTATTTCTTGCAAATATTAACTGTTAGATGTATGTTAATAAGATTGTATGACAAGATTGCATGTTAATTTAAAATGGCTAGTGTTGTACCCCAAAATTTGCCCTCCCATATTCTTCAAGATTTGCCAAGATCAAGGTTCAAAATCTCTCAAGGGTTGCACAGTCCAATTGCCTCCTAACACAGTCAAAATTAGGGTTTTGGTTCTGGCAAAGAAATTGAAGTTTCCAAGGGCTCAATCAAGTCCCATATGCTCATATACATTGTCAAGCACCTACATGTCAAGTTTCAAGGCTCACAAGGTCAAGTTGCACAGTCAAAAACCCTAATTGCTCCACAGTCAACTGTAGGGGCAAAATGGTCATTTGGCAGTCAAAAGTCAAAAATTTTGGTCAACATATTATTTTGAAGCCACAATCATCATTTGATCAAGTCTTGATCATGATTTCACAAGAATGGCTCAAAAATCATCAAGGTGTCAAAAGTTTCTATTTTTGGACAGTTGAAAAGTCAACTGTAACTTGACCAAGGCATAACTTTTTCATGGTTCATCAGAAAAATCCCATCCAATGCTCATCTTGAAGGGGAAGACATTTCCTACAACTCATCTTCACATCCCAAGTCCAAGAAATACTCTCACAAAAAGTTATCAATTTCAACATTATAGGTCATTTTCAAAAGTCAGCAAAAAGGCACTTTAAGTCAAAGACCATAACTTGATATTGGTAAATCAAAATTACATGGGACCAAAGGCATTGGTTAGAGGACTTCAAGACCTTTCCAAAATGTCAAAGAACATGATCAAATCGTAAAAATTGAGCAAGATATGCCTTGTGGAAGTTGGGAAATTTTTGGGAATTTTGAAAAGTCAACTTTACTTCAAATGCCTCAAAATTGCTAATGGGCCTCAATTTCTTCAATGAATCATCACCCAAAGGCTATGCACGACCCATTGACATCCAAGGGAGTTATTTTATCATTTTTGATTAATTATTTTAATTTTATTATTATTAATTCACTTAATTAAAATTAAATATGAAAAAATAGCAAATCACACCTTTCAAATCTTTTTATGCAGAGATTTCACTCATTATGTGCTCAATATCTCGTGTACCATTCAAAAAGGAAAGAATCTTCCATGATTTGGCATAATTGGCATGAAAAAGATTAAAGAAAAGATATGGAAAATCAAATATTCAAAGTCATAAATGGATGGATTCTGGGCTGGCTTTTTGACCTAATTCTATTCATATACATGTGCACAATTGAAACCTAGGCCAAGGGACACAAAAGCTGCGCTCAGAATACAAGAACAAACTTGCACTTTTTCACAAAAAATTTGAAACTGTTTTCATAGCTACTACACGTTTCAAAGCCTAAAAGCCATTCCAATACACTCCTGACACTACCAGGAAGCTATTCCAATCGAAACAACCCTCCATACTCAAGGAATTGGTAAAACCGGATTGCACTTTTCATAAAATTTTCAATAATCGTGTTTTGATTTCTAAGCATTGTTCATGCATTTTTATTGTTGATTTACACTAACATGAATGTTCTGAAGCCATTGATACTATTTAATTAAATTAACAACGCTTGAATCAAGATCTTCCATGGACGTGTTCTAGGGTTTCAGAGGTTTTAAATTGGGGTTTCCTTCATAAGGAAAAATTGGCCATTCAAACCAGGACCATTGAAACCGTGACTTCCAAACGAAGTTAAATCACCCATCGCGCCTTTTTTATGCTTGCCTATATCCTAATCGCTATTTTCTAGCACTTGTGTTTAGTGGGGGTTTAAAACCCCCGCTATCTCTTGTTTTATTTTCAGGCAAACGAAGAAGACGCTGAGTTGTTGGCTTGTGGTTGGTCAGTTTGAATACTGGCGCGTTTTTTTTGTTCTTCCAGCATAATATCGTTTTCTCTCTCATAATAATCATTGTCCACTAAACTAACAAAGTAACGCGCTAGTTCAGTTGGTTGTTGTGTTGGCATGCAGGTACTGGGACCTGGGTTCGGTTCCCAGGTCCCCCATATTTCTCAATAATTTTGGTTATAATATGTTCAGGTGTTGCTTCTCTCCAGTGGTCCACCAAACGCCCAATGCCTGTGCCTGCCACATGTCCCCAGGGATCAATCCAAAGGCCATCACATGAATTCCACCATGCACGCTGATCAAACATTCCATACACAATTCCAGAAAGTCAAGCAGGGCCTGGTTCAATGGGCCAAATTACTCCAATAAAACCTCCAAATTGGGTTTGAATACCCCCCTTGTTTGTATTTTCTTTCTCTTTTTTTTTTTCTCTTTTATTTATTTTAATTATTTTAATTGTTTCTTTTAATTCACAAAATAATTTTCATAATACAAAAAAATCAGAAATCAAAAAAATAAAATATGTTTATTTAATATTTAAGTCATTAATATTTTTGTAAATAAAGTTTTAATAATCAATTTAGGTTAATTTAGGTTAAAATTTTAATGTTTTTTCTTAAATAACTAAAATATTTAGAAATTAGGTTTTTAGCATTTTTATATTTTTCTTAATAAATAATTTCTTCTTCTCATTATTATTATTAATTAGTAATTAATTTGTAAATACCCATGTAATTAAATAATTAGTATAAATTAGGTTAAAATTTTAATCTTTTTCTTTAATAATTAAAAACATTTAGAATTAGGGTTTCTTTCAATTTTAATTTTCTTTATTTCATAAATATCAAAAACCATAAAAAACAATTCCTTTTCCTTATTAAATAATTAATTAATTCTTAATTTCATTTAATTTCAAAAGGGTCCAACGCCCTCGAACCCTCGATTCTAATTTCTTTTCGCGTGTTTGTCCTTATTTTTTGTTTCAAATATCATGTAATTGTCCAAGCCTTGTAATAGTAATTAGGAAATTTATTTACTTTCTGCATTTTATTAAAAAACGGGTCTTTGTTAATTTGGCGATGTATAGACCCGCGCCTTGTAATAGCATAGGATTTTATTTTCTGTACTTTAATTTCCGCATCCCTTAACTGCTAAATTTGGCATGAAAGAATGAATGGCCCAAATAAAATCAAAACGTAGATCACCATAATGCATGACAAGATAAAACATAATTGAAAATAATACACAAATTCACACACCACTCTTAGGGTACGCCTCACTGTTGCCTTGCCTTCGAAACGTGGTCGTCGAGTATAGGACGTTTTAGCAAGTCCTTATGTCCATGAACATGGCATAAGGGTAGCTTCTAAGGTGTCCTACTGTTGCTCTGGTGACCACATTGTCCCTAACAAACGAATTGACCCGAACACCTCCAACGGTGGTGCTACCTACCTCTCAATGGTGGGATGGCACTACCTTAAGGACCTCTACACAGCCTAATTCCTTAGGGTAGGTAGATGACTCGTAGATACTTGCTCTATTCAAAAACAATCAAAACTCTTTTCACACCGACACTTTCAAAAAGCTTTCAAAACAATTTTTTCGAACACTCTTGAGGACTGATACAAGAGTCGATCTGAAATCTTTAAACGAAACTTTTTTCAAACCCACTCACAATTGAAAAGCAAACACTTTTGAAAACACAATGAGCAAGTATCTAAGAGCCCATAGATAGAAAGGGTTCTATCACCTTCCCTTTCTATAAATCTACCTCCCGAACCGAGAAACGTTCTCATAAGGAATTTTGCTGTGCTTTTGTCCTTTCCTTGTTGGAGAAAATAAAAGACGGTGGTGACTCTTGCTTCCGCGACATTTCGCGAACCAGTGTTAAACAGTCAGTTCCAGATCCACCGATCATAGAACTGGCGACTCTGCTGGGGATTCTTATAAAGTGAGGTGTACCTTAGGATAGTTCATAACTGTGTTTTCAATTGTCTGCTTGTTTGCTTTATTCTTGTGGGCTGCATCGGAGTTACATAGATCCTAACCCGGATCTGGGGATACCCTATTAGGTAGCATAAGCTGTGAGGGGCCTGTCCGGCGTAGACCGACATGGGTGAAGCAGTGGCTACGTTGGTGTGGCGCCTTGGTCTGTACCGATATCCCTTGTGTCGCAACGAGGAGAATATGGGTCTTCTGAGGAGTCATTAAGCACCAACCGACCTTAGAACCTTAAATGACCCAACTTGGCCAATAGAACAGTAGCAGTATGCTACGCCCATTGAGGCTAAACTCTCGTGATGGTTCTGGCCGCAAGAAAAGACTGCGATGTTGGAGTTATGACCGATTGAGGGTAGTCAGTGATATTGGGATCCTCTAGAACCCGGTTACTTTTGATTAGGACATGTCTGAACCAACAAACTGAAAGAGGGTAATACCTAGACCCCATGCTGGCCTAAACTCTAAGGGCTTGTCTTGTGTGACTTGTGTGCCTTATCATGTTTGCCTTTGTGAATATTTGTGGTGTGCTTTATCATAACATCATGCCATCATGAACATTGCATGCATCCTGCATAAGGACTGACCATTTCAAAGACAAGAGGGTTTCACCTTTGCTCTGTTTTGTAGGACATCATGATGCCTATGCGAAGGAACACTATCTGGTTCAACTTTGTTCACCCACCTGAGCTGCTTGAAGAGTTGGTTAGCAGAATTCCAAATACTACTTCCTTCATCCAGAGGCATGGTTCTATTCTCAGTTTAGTCACGGCAAAGTGGGACCAACAGCTGATGAGTGTCCTGACCCAGTTCTATGACCCTCTGTACCAGTGCTTCACCTTTCAAGACTTCCAGCTGGTCCCTACCCTAGAAGAGTTCTCTGATTTGCTTGGTATCCCTATCTTGTATCAGACTCCCTACACTGGTTGGGAAAAGACTCTTAGGCTTGAGGAGGTTGCTGCAGCTCTTCCCTCGACTCACCAAGAAGTAATGGACAATTGGGTGACTAGAAGCGGAGTTAAGGGTTTCTTGGCCAAGTTTCTGATTGGTAAAGCTAACAGTTTCTGGAATGACTTGGACTTTAGGGCATATGAAGACATCCTGGCTCTCTTAATCTATGGTCTAGTCTTGTTCCCTAATCTTGATAACTTCATTAACGTCATTGCCATAAGGATCTTCATGTCTCGGAACCCTGTGCCCACTCTCTTGGGTGATATCCTGCAACAACTTTATGCTCGTACTGCCCGAAGACGAGGAACTCTGTGGTGTTGTATTCCTTTGTTAGTGAGGTGGTTTATTTCGCACCTCCCTAAGTTCGTGCTGAAGAACAAAGAAGGAAGAGGTTGGGCTCATAGGCTAATGTCTCTCACTGATAAGGACATCATTTGGACTCTCAGAGGTTTGGATGAGGTAGTTGTTATTGATCATTGCGAAGAATACCCTAATGTTCCTTTGATTGGTACCCAAGGAGGGATCTCTTATAATCCATGTCTAGCTCTCCGTCAGTTTGGAAGAGCCAGAAGAGCAGGGCCTCATGAGATGTTGGTGCCTCACATTAGTTTTAAGTTTCAGGTGGATAGTGACGAGTTGCGTCGTAGGTTCATCAAGGCTTGGGACAGAATTCACAAAGCTGACCCACAAGAGTTGGGACCAAAGACTACTCTACCTATGGAAGCCTACTACAAATGGGTCCGCATCCGTGCTCAGAAGTTAGGTATGCCATATGAAGCCGTCAGACCCATCATTCTTGAGTATCCTGATAACGATGGGGCTCCTCCAACTGTCCTCCCTCCTCAGATACCTACTGATTATGATACACTAAAGAGGTCTTGGGCGCAACTGCGAGAAGAACGGGATTCTTATCGGGAAAAGTTCAACGAGCAAGAATTGAAGATCCAGAAGCTGACAAAGCAGTTGGAGAATAAGCGAGCTCTGAATGAGTACATCCGTACTGAGAAGAGGAGACCCTAGGATCAATGAAGAGCTTTGGATTTTCCTCTACAGTTTTATTTCCCTTTTCAGTATTTCCATTGTTTATGTAACGCCTAAGGGCGATCTGTTGAACAACTTAAATTTCAAAGTTGAATCTAATGAAGTGTGTTCCTTTTTGTTTACAAAGTTGATTCCCAATTGTCTTTGAAAACATAAATCATACGCATTCCATTCATCATGTGCATCACAGGTACTCTTCTTTTCAGGTTGCTTACTGTTCTTCGCTGTTTATTTCAGCATCATGAACCCTGAATCATCTACCGAGCAGTCTATCAAGGCCCTTCAGGCGCAGAACGCCCAATTTCAAGAGCTGATCATGGGTTTGGCTCAAGGTCAAGAGGAGCTGAAGGCTCTGCTGGTCAAGAAGAAGAAGAAGAAGAGAACTGTTCTATTCAACACGGGCCGGAGGTTTGGTAACACACTGCAGAATGAGGAAGCTGGTTCTTCTGTAGGCAAAGGCAGTCCCCAGGGGGGAAGGGCTCCAAGTCCGGTGGTCTCTGACAATGAGACTGATTTTAATGAGGAGCAGTATCCTCTAGTTGAAGACAGATACAAGCAGTTGGAAGACCGTCTGAATGCCATGGAAATTTAACAAGTGTCTGGTTTGGATTTCGGAGACTTGGGTTTATCTTCTGGTGTGATCATCCCTCACAAGTTTAAAGCACCATCTTTCACCAAGTATGACGGGGCGTCCTGCCCTAAGCTACACCTCAGATCTTATGTGCGGAAGATTCAGCCGTATACAGTGGACAAAAACTTGTGGATCCACTTCTTCCAGGAGAGTCTTTCAGGGACTCATCTCGAATGGTTCTATCAGCTGGATGGAACCAAGGTTCGTAACTGGGAGGAGTTGGCTACTGCTTTTTACAAGCAGTATCAATATAATGCCGACCTCGCTCCTACACGTACCCAACTCCAGGGTATGTCGCTAGGATCGGGAGAAGGTTTTAAAGAGTATGCGCAGAAGTGGAGGGACCTGGCTGGCAGGGTGCAGCCACCATTGACAGACCGTGAGCTAGTGGATATGTTCTTGGGGACCCTATCTGGGCCGTTCTTTAATCATCTCATTGGCAATTCGTCTGCAGGATTCACTGACCTCATTCTGACTGGGGAAAGGATAGAGGCTGGTATGAAGTCAGGTAAAATTCAGAAAGGTGCGTCTTCAAGTTTTGAGAAGAAACCCTTTAAGAAGGAGGCCAGTGCCGTGTATGGGCCTAGGAGGCAAGATAAACCAGAACGCCGCCAAGCTGTCAACGCGGTGGTTATTGCTAAGCCTGCTGCCGCTCCTCGGCAACCTAACCAACCAAGGGGTGAGAGACCCAGAAGAGAATTCACTCGGCTGAGTATGACCTTGTCACAAATCTTGCCGCAACTGCTATCGACCAACTTAGTGACCGTCAGAGAGGCTCCGAAGGTCGTGAATACTGTATCTCCTAAGTATAATCCAAATGCCCGCTGTGCTTATCACTTCGATAGCCCGGGGCATTCTACTGATGATTGTTGGGCCCTAAGGAATAAGGTGCAGGACCTTATTGATGCGAAGGAGATACAATTTGAGGCGCCTGAGAGGCCAAATATGGTGACTGCTCCTATGCCCCAGCATGGAGTAAATGCCATTAATGAAGACTTGTATGCCGTTTCTGTGAATGACGTAGCTACCCCTCTGATGACTGTTAAAAGGAACTTGTTGCTGGCCGGTTTATTTCCGGGTTGTAGCAAGGGTTGCCTTTTGTGTGCTGTTACCCCTACTGGTTGTCCGTTGCTGAAGTTAGGCATCCAAAGCCTGATGGACAGCAAATAGATTCTGTTCAAGAAGACCGTTGTTCCTTTTGTTCCTGTGGAAGAAGTATCCGTCGTTACAATTTTCAACAATACAATTAAGGCTCCCCCGAGGAAGCCAGTTAAAATCATGACTGTTGCATCCATTGTTATTACTGTTCCGGGGCCCCTCCCCTATGAGTCTGATAAGGCTGTCCCATGGCACTATGGGGCAGATGTATATGTACTTGGAATAAAGTAAGAGTTCAACACCGGTACCAGCATCAGCAATATTACCGATCCAGCTAAAGTTACTCGCAGTGGCAGGCTCTTCTCGCCTGACATTGCGCCACCAGTTATTCGAAGACCTCTCATTATAACACCTGCAAGTACGCCCGTTTCCACTACTGATCCAGTTGCTTCCCCTGATGCCGAGTCATCTAATGCTCGGGGCAAAGGGATTGATGATGAACCTGCCCGGATGGAGGCACCAAAATCTGTGAATGTTGAAGCCTCCCAGCAAGAGATGGAGGAAATTCTTAAGATAATCAAGAAGAGCGACTTCAATGTCGTTGAACAGCTGGGGCATACCCCCTCCAAGATCTCTATGCTCTCATTACTGCTGTGCTCAGAGGCCCATGCCAAGGCCCTGATTTCATTTCTGAAGACGGCCCATGTGCCACAAGAGACATTTGCAGACCAGTTTACTGACTGTGTAGCCAATTTGACAGCTGACAATGGTTTGGGTTTCTCGGATGCTGACCTTACTGCCAAGGGAAAGAACCAAAATGATGCCCTGCATGTCTCTATTGAATGCAGGGGCACTACTCTCGCGCACGTGTTGGTGGACATCGGTTCTTCCCTGAATGTGTTGCCCAAAAGGCCTTAGACCGGTTGGATTGTGAGGGCCTGGAGTTGAAACCTAGCAACATCATTGTTCGAGCCTTTGACGGATCGAAGAGGATGGTTCATGGTGAAGTAGACATTCCTATTCGTGTTGGTTCCCAAGTCTTTGACTCAACATTCTATGTGATAGATATTCGTCCATCTTATTCTTGTTTACTGGGTCGACCTTGGATTCACAAAGCTGGGGCAGTGACTTCCACTCTACACCAGAAGCTCAAATATCCGGTCCGAGGGAAGATTGTTACTGTGCAGGGAGAGGAGGAATATATGGTTAGTCATCTGAATTCCTTCTGGTATATTGAGATGGACGGGGAGTTTATTGAAACCCCCTTTCAACATTTTGAAGAGGTACCTCCAACATTGGCAGCGGCAGAAGCAGTAACTGAAGAGAGCTTTCCTTTGAAGATGGCTTCCTTGAAGGACACCCGGGCTGTAATCGAGAAAGGTGAATGTGCTAACTGGGGCAGACTCCCTGATTTCACTCATAAAACTGACAAGTTTGGACTGGGTTTTACTGCAGAGGCTCAGAGGGTTGTGCGCAAAGCTAGGATCGGAAGACCTCCTGTGCTCATCACCAATCCAGGAGTGAATGCTATTGGGGATGAAGACGAAGTGGAAGAATCAGAGTTCGATAACTGGATCTACCCGACGACTGACGGTGGATTGAATAATTGGACCGCAAAAGATCATACGCCTGTTACTTTTTGTGATACGGTGGGAGAACTGACTATGGTTTTGCGTTTGTTTTCGCAAATGTTTCGGTTGAGCAAGAGTCGCCACCGACTTTTTATTTTATCCTAAGGAAAGGTTAAAAAGCACAGCAAAAACCTTTGAGATGTTTTCTTGGGTTCGGGGAGTAGATTATAGAAAGGGAAGGTATTAGCACCCTTTCTATCCATGGTTATCCATGGGCTCTTAGTTACTTGCTTAGATCAACTTGCCTTATTTTTCAATGGTTTGAAATGGTGCTTTGTGTGTGGGTTTGAAAATGTTTTTGAAAAGAGACCAATGTGGTGGCAACCTTTGTAATGATCCATGTTGGGATGTATACAAATGTGTATGTCTTTTGAAAAGGTTTTCATTTGTTTTTGAAAGTTGTTTTTGAAAGTGTAGTGATGTGTGGTTTAGAAAAATAGGCAAGTGTTTTGTTTTGCAAGTTTGATTCAAGTAACTAAAAGGTTATCTACTCCTAAATTTCTCAAAGATTATTGCTATGTTTTAACCCTTTTAACAAGTTTGTTCCACCATTGTATTTGGTGGACAATCTTGTGTTAGGATGTGAAAGGGACGGGCGTGGGTCATCGTTTAGACCATAATTGCAATGGTGCCAAGTATCTTTGGGCAATTTTCTTTAAGGGACTTGATCATTTTTAGGCAACTTTCGAAAGCGTCATCGAGGGACTATGATCATTTGATTATTTGTTTTGTTTTTGCCCAAAGAGATCTAACATGCAATATGGCCCATTTATTGAAGGCAACAAGTGGAATACCCTAGGGGTGCAAGTGTGATTAGTGTTGTCCATTTTCATGCTTGTTTATCTTGAAATTAGGTCAAACTATTTTTGTTGTTTTTGATTCGCATACAAACCCTAATTCTAACATGGTATATTTAGAAAGCAATAAAGTGCGAAAAATAAAGTTACTAAGCTATTACAACACAATATATGGGAAGGGGGGGTACAAATGTTCAAATGGGGGTATTTTGACAAGGAATTTAAACCTAAACTATTACATCAAAATTGAATTATTTACAAGATATTTAATTGCACAAATTAAATGGAAATAAAATAAATATGCAAGATGCAAAAGGGTTTTTTATGTGTATGAAAAAAAGTATTTTTATATGTCAAATGAACAAAATAAAAAGGATTATTTTTTGGAGTTTTTTATGTTTAGGGCAAAACCCTAATTTTATTAAATGAAATGTATTAATTATTTAATATGTACAATATTTATATTATATACAAAAATAAAATAAAAATGAAGTATATTTGTCAAAAAGGTGTTTTTTATATTAAATATTAATAAAAAATAAAAGTGTGTATATTTTGTATTTTAACCTAAATATACTAATATATATATAAATATTTGTATTATTTACTAAATATATATTATATATACAAAAATAATAATATTTAATATTTATAAAAAAAGTATATTTTATATAAAATATTTTCAGAAGATAAAATAAAATAAAAATGGAAAATAAAATGGGTTTGCATTATTTTTAGTATTTTTGAATAAAAGTGTATCTATTTATTTATGTACAAAAACTAATCTAAACAAATAAATACCTAATAAATATGAAAATGGTGTAAAAAATATTTTTTGTATTTTTAATATTATAAAAAAAAATAAATAAGTCAGAATAAAAAAAGAAAAGTAAAAAAATCATGAAAATAAGCAAAATGGGCCTAGGGGGTGTCAAAGTGAAAATGGTGTGTAAATAGAAATGACAAACAAAGCCCAGCCCAGGAGGTTGTTGTCTTCAACCTTCAGACAAACAAATTCAAAAACACGCGCCTTTCTTCTCAAATCCCTAACTCCTGATTCTTTGATCTTTTGCCAAATCTTCCAACATGAAACCTGTAGAGCTTGAAGCCACGATTCTAGACATATAAAGAAGTCAATCTAACTCTAAAAAATGAGAGAGAATTTCTTCTCCCCCAAATCCTGACCTAGTTTTTATTCAATGTTCAGACTTAAAATTCTCTAAGCATACATAATATAAATGAAATCTAATTACATGGGCATGTTCAGGGCTATGAATGTGACATGTTTTCTTCACAAACCTAAAGCTAATAATGCCTGGATAGAGAGATGCGTGTTCATGAACTTACCTGTTCAGTTGAAGTTGTATCTGGTGATGGAGGTGTCTTCAATGCAAGGTGATGATTGGTACAGCTTCCTTGATGTCCAGGGATACTATTCCAAGCTTTGCTTTGTCTTGAAACCTTTTGAATCGTGCTATGGAACTTCAGCTGCAAAACAAGAAAATAAAAATGGTGATGTTGCCTGGGAGTGTTACAGGTCGTGTTTGAGGTTTGGATTAGCTTCAAGGGATGTTGTGGGATGTGTTTGATGTATTTTTAGCAAGAATGCATGGAAGGTTTGAGCTATGGAACTCAAACTGCAGCAGATGCTCTGTTTGGGCAGTTTGAGGGTGATTCTGGGAACGGGGAGGCAATGGAGATATTAGGGTCGTGTTCTAGCTCAGAATGGATGTTTAGAATATGTTTGACAAGTTTTCCTAAGGCCTCCTTAGCTGAGATGAAAGTTGGTGGATGATATGCTATGTTTCTTACACTTTAAGCAAGAGATGGCAAGTTGGTGTTCTAGACAGGTAGAGGCCCCCCTAATGTGCTGCATAACTCAGTCTTGATCAGTTTAATTAACTCATAAACTTGTGCCAAAGAGATTTCAAATGTACTTGCTTGGATTTGCTTTAGACATAAAGTGTAACTTTTCAAGAATGGCTATTTTACTTTTTCTATTAATGGCTTAGTTTAACATATAATGCTTAAACTCATAGAACAACACCTTGGCACAAAGGATTGACATTAAATTTATGAGTGTAATTGAGATAAAAGACATGTAATCAAGGAAAGCATGCTGAATTCAAAATGGCACAAATGTATGAACATGTAACTTGGCCAAATCAAAAGTGAGTTTTTCCCATATTGCAAAATTCGATTCTCTCTAACCATGAGGTTGTTTGATGAGTTCTTGGAAATTTTGGAAAGCTCGGAATGTGTACTACAATCCATATTTGAAATGCAAATTGAAATTCCAAGTGGAAGCATGTGAAAAATGGTCTTGAAGTTAGGTAAAATCCTTGCCTAAAATAGGTCAAATTTTCTCTAAGTTAAGAATGGTTTGGTACCCTTGTTCCAAAAATTGTAACTTGAGCTACAAGCCTCTTTTGGGAAAACTTTGTGATTCAAAGTTGTAGATTATGCAATAGGCTACAACTTTCATGTTTTGACTTTTGCTTGAATCCAAATGAATCTTGGTGAGAAAGTGGGACAAAGTTAGGAAAAAATTAGGGTTTTTCATAACTTAGAAAAATTCTAAGTTATGAAAAATCTTCATTTCAAACCCTAATTTGCATTTCTTGATTTCTTGATGAACAAGTTTCATGATTTGGCATGTTTTGATGAAAAATGAATCTTGACACTTGATTTTGACCAAAAAGTCAAAGTTTGACTTTTCAGTATACAGTCAAAATTGATCAATTGACTGGGAAATTCAACTGTCAATCTTGTGTACTTGGGATCTTTTGAACTTGTTGAGCATGTCAAGACAATTCCATGGGGTCCTTGAGTCCATATGTGAGCTTGGTTTGCCATTGGCTAGGTCAAACAGTCAAAAATTGCCTTTGTGCAGTCAAAACCCTAAAAATGACCATTTTGCCCTTTTGATGATCTGATCAAATTTCTTGTGGAATTGTGATCCAAACTTGATCAGATGGTCCATGTGAGTTCATAATGTTGATGTGGGTCAATTTTCATGAGATTTGACTGTCAATTGGCCATAGTTGACTTTTTCCCCAATACAGTTGATTGCTAGGTCAACTATCCAATTGACTGGGCAAAATCTGGAATCAGGACTTGAAACTTGGTATGGATAAACTTGGGAGTCCAAAATGAAGTATGAAAGTCATCTTAGGCATTTTAGGTCAAAATATCTTTGTGCAAACACAAACCCTAATTTGGGTCAACAGTGCAAGGAAAAGTCTTGAGCAGAGGAAACCCTAATTGGATCTTGAGCTCCAAGGGTTTTGTGATGAGAAAATGTTGAGGAAATGGGAGGGCAAATTTTGGGGTACAACAGTTGCCTCTGTTCAATCTTCTTGAACCTGAAGAGTTAGATTGGCAAGTTTGCCTTTCGTGACTCGAGGGTAAAAGGAGATTGGACACTAGAGTGCCTGAAAATTTGCACTCGCATGTTGGAGTATCAACAATGTGATGTCGGGAATGGGCTTATAGATGCCATTTGGAGAGATGGTGGATAGGGAGATGGGCTTATAGATGCCATCTGGAGATGTGATAGAACCTTGTCGGGAATGGGCTTATAGATGCCATTTGGAAGTGTTGATCGCATAAGAGATTCCTTAGCAAGAACTTGTGTATTTGAGAAAGACAGATGTTTTCCTGGCTTGTTACAGGTGTTTGATCTTCAATCTCCTCATGCAGATATGCCCTGGATGGATACAGGTGTCGAATCTAGAATCGGTTGCTCACAGATGTGCCCTGGCTGGATACAGGAATCGAATCCGGAAATAGTCGTCAACAGATATGCCCTGGCTGGATACAGGAATCGAATCTTCGAACTCTTCAGACGTGCCCTGGCTAGATACAGGAATCGAGTCTGGAAATAGTCGTCAACAGATATGCCCTGGCTGGATACAGGAATCGAATCTTCGAACTCTTCAGACGTGCCCTGGCTAGATACAGGAATCGAGTCTGGAAATGTGGTCAACAGATATGCCCTGGCTGGATGCAGGAATCGAATCTGGAAACTGTGACAGTTGAAGGTAGTTGTCTTTTGGGTTGTCTTTTTCCTGAAAAGGCAAAACATCAGTTGTATGCAATGTCATGATGTATGAAATGCATGATGTCATGATGTTCAACATGAGATAGTGTTGTATGTATGAAACATGAAATGTTTATGAATGTATTTTCGTCTAGGAAAATAAATCCTTGACGACCGGCCGGGGAATTAAATCCTGGGCTGACGTTGAAGAGTAGAGCTCTTCGCTTCCACTGGGGATGATGGTTGCAAGAATACACTGGTAGGAGAAGATGACTCCGTTGGGGAATAAACTTGTTGGAGAGATCACTCTGTGGGGAATTGCTCTGTGGAAGAGATACTTTGCTGAAGTTTTGATGAGAGGCCCGCTGAGGATTTCAATGATGGATTCCGCTGGGGATAATGATCATAAACTCCGTTGGGGATACCAAAGATAAACTCCGCTGGGGATTGTGTTGATAAGTTATGTTGGGGAACTTTGATGAACTCCGTTGGGGATACCAAAGATAAACTCCGCTGGGGATTGTGTTGATAAGTTATGTTAGGGAACTTTGATGAACTCCGCTGGGGATAGGAAGAACTTTGCCGAGGGCGATCTTCCGTGACAATTAGCTGAGGATAACCCAGTTATAAGCCCTTGTGAGGAATAACTTTGAACAAAGCTCGGGAGAGACGTTCGTACTCTGCAGGGGATAAGCTTCCAGAATCTATTGGGGATAAGTTTCAAGACCTGCTGGGGATAAGAATTTCCACTTTCATGGGGGAAACCTTCAGACTGTACTGGAAAATGATTCCACTGGAGTGTCCGTATTCCACCGGGGAACAATCTTAGACCAAGACTGTCGGGGATGCTTGCTGACGAATGCCCATTCTTCGTTGGGGAATGTTGCTATCTTGTCTTATTCTGTGGGGAGTTGAGAGGACTTGATCACATCCTTCAGTTAGATCTACCTTGGTACCTTGGCGGACAAAGCAACCAGACTGCATCAGACAACTTTACATTGCCCCTATTTCTGATGTCACCTGTAATTAGTCTTTTGTTTCATATGCAAAATATTTATGAATCAGCAATTTAATGTCAAGTGCATATATCAAAAGTGAACATTGGACGTTCTTCGCAAGACAAAACAGAAAAAGGAAAAACAATGGGCAATTTGTTTGGAAAACTGAATCTGTATTGATTTTGAAATTTGCCTGTGAATAGGCGTTTTTGTACAAGAGGTTGACATCCTAGTAAGAGAATGCCGCCGAATAACATAGAATTTACAATTTTGAAAAGGAAACAAAACAGCTATGTGCACAATATTCCCACTGGGTTCCAACTCTGCTATCACCTTTATGTCTTCAAGCGTCTCATCACTTTGCTGCTTAGTTGAAGATGAAGCTGATTGGTCGATGCCGAAGTCTGAGCCAGATAGTTGATGCCGAATTCTGGATGCTAGGTGATCCAATGAGACATAGTGTTACGCTTTATCCCTAACTTTTGCCTGGACCGCCCTTTCGGGTTTTCAGTCCACCGGGATACCCATTTTTGCCCAAGCCGCCTTTTCAGGTTTTCGACTTGCCGGGTGTACAGATTTTTTTTCATTTCATCCCTTATTTTTTCCCGAACCCTTTTGGTTCGCTGGGAAGCCCTTATTTTTGCCTAGGTATGTCAACCTAGCGGGTCTTTTATTCATGCGTAGTATCTTTTCACTATGTCTGCATTGGCGGGGTGAGGAAGGTCGTCACCATCCATGGTGGTCAGAATCATGGCTCCTCCTGAGAACACATGTTTAACCACAAATGGCCCTTCGTACGTAGGGGTCCATTTGCCCCGGGGATCAGTTTGAGGAAGGATGATGCGTTTGATTACCAGGTCCCCAACTTGATACTCTTGTGGTCTGACTTTCTTGTTAAATGCCCTGATCATCCGTTTTTGGTACGTCTGACCATGACAGATAGCGGTGAGTCTCTTTTCGTCAATCAGGTTTAATTGATCAAGTCGAGTCTGGATCCAGTCATCTTCACTCAAGTCTGCATCCTTCATTATCCGGAGAGAGGGTATCTGGACTTCAATTGGCAAGACTGCCTCCATGCCATAGACCAAGGAAAAAGGTGTTGCCCCGGTTGACGTCCTTGCTGAGGTACGGTACCCATAAAGAGCAAACGGTAACATCTCGTGCCAATCTTTATAGGTCATTGTCATCTTCTGCACAATCTTTTTGATATTCTTATTAGCTGCCTCTACAGCCCCATTCATCTTCGGCCGGTAAGGAGAAGAGTTATGGTGCTGTATCTTGAATTGCTCGCAGAGCTCAGTGATCATCTTGTTATTGAGATTGGTACCATTGTCCGTAATGATTCTTTCCAGGACGTCGTACCGACAGATCAGGTTATGCCGGATGAAACGTGCCACGACGCTCTTGGTTACCGTGGCGTAGGAAGCTGCCTCAACCCACTTTGTGAAGTAATCGATCGCTACCAAGATGAAGCGATGCCCGTTGGATGTCGTCGGTCGGATCTCACCGATCATATCAATGCCCCACATTGCGAAAGGCCAAGGTGCCGTCAGGACGTTCAGAGGAACCGGAGGGATGTGCACCTTATCAGCATAGATCTGGCATTTATGACAAGTTCGAGAATGTTGGTAACAATCGGCTTCCATTGTGGACCAGAAATATCCTGCCCTAAGGATTTTCTTTGCCATGGTGTGTCCACTGGAATGTGTTCCGAATGTACCTTCATGCAGTTCTATCATGATCTTCTCTGCTTCAGCCTTATCCACACAACGCAGTAGAGTTGAATCATGATTCCGTTTGTAGAGAATGTCGTTGCTGAGGAAGAATTTTGCAGCAAACCTCCTCATGAACTTCTTGTCATTGACAGATGCACCTTCAGGGTATTCCTGAGCTTCCAAGTATCTCTTCACCTCATGATACCAGGGTTTTTCAGTCACCTTTTCGGCCTCAAGATCACAACAGTATGCAGGTTTGTCCAACTTCCAGATAATGATCCGGGGAGCCTCATTGTCCCATTTGACTTTGAACATTGAAGACATCGTAGCTAGTGCGTCCGCTAGCTGATTTTCCTCTCTTGGGAAGTGTTCAAAAGTGATCTCTTCAAAGTGGGGAAGCAAAGTCAGCACATACTCCTTGTAAGGAATAAGATTTGGGTGTTTCGTATCCCACTCGCCTTTGATCTGATTGATCACGAGAGCGAAATCTCCGAAGACACTCAGAAACTTGATCCTTAAATCGATTGCAGCTTGAAGACCCATGATACATGCCTCATATTCTTCCATGTTGTTGGTGCAGTTGAAACACAATCGGGCGGTGAGTGGAGTAAGAGTTCCTTTGGGAGATATGATCACATCGCCGATGCCGTTACCCAAAGCGTTGGAGGCTCCGTCAAAATGCATAGACCATCGGGATCCTTCCTCAGGTCCTTCATCCGGTCCAGGTACTTCACAGTCAGTTACTACCATGATATCTTCGTCTGGAAATTCAAAGTTCAATGATTGGTAATCGTCCATAGGTTGGTGTGCCAAATGATCTGCCAATACACTTCCCTTGATTGCTTTCTGGGTTGTATACTGGATATCATATTCTGTCAAGATCATTTGCCATCTTGCTATTCTTCGAGACAGAGCAGGCTTTTCGAATATGTACTTGATGGGATCCATTTTTGAAATCAACAGAGTGGTGTGAGTCAGCATATACTGTCTCAGCCGGCGAGCAGCCCATACCAGAGCGCAACAAGTTTTCTCGAGCAGTGAGTACCGAGACTCACAGTCGGTAAACTTTTTGCTCAGGTAATAAATAGCGTTCTCTTTTCGGCCAGACTCGTCATGCTGCCCCAGCACACACCCCATTGAGTTGTCAAGTACTGTCAAGTATAGTATTAGAGGTCTCCCTTCCACTGGTGGCATAAGAATGGGTGGCTCTTGGAGATATTCCTTTATCTTTTCAAAAGCAGCCTGACATTCATCGTTCCAACGTACTACTTGATCTTTCTTCAGTAATTTGAA
This sequence comes from Vicia faba, assembly GCA_948472305.1. NCBI lineage: Eukaryota > Viridiplantae > Streptophyta > Magnoliopsida > Fabales > Fabaceae > Vicia > Vicia faba. Next base: position 694,865,263 of record OX451738.1, on the reverse strand, counting down.
GATTGGCTCACAAGTAGCAGTTAGATGTGAGATGAATCGGGCAATATAATTCAGTCGTCCCAGAAAGCCTCTGACTTCTTTCTCTGTCCTGGAAGTTGGCATCTCTTGTATGGCTTTCACCTTGGCAAGGTCCACCTGAATACCTTTATCACTTACAATGAAACCTATCAATTTTCCGGACCTCACCCCAAAGGTGCATTTGTTGGGATTCAACCTCAGCTTGTATAACTTCAATCGGTCAAACAGCTTCCGCAGATGATCAAGGTGCTCCTCCTCAGTTTGGGATCTTGCAATCATGTCATCAACATATACCTCAATCTCATGATGGATCATATCATGAAATAAAGCAACCATGGCGCATTGGTAGGTTGCCCCAGCATTTTTTAACACGAATGGCATGACCTTGTAGCAGAAGGTGCCCCACTGAGTCACAAAGGTAGTCTTTTCCATATCTTCCGGAGCCATCTTGATCTGATTGTACCCTGAAAAACCATCCATGAAGGAGAACACCTTGTGTTGAGCAGTATTGTCAACAAGAACGTCGATGTGAGGTAGGGGAAATCATCTTTGGGGCTGGCCCTGTTCAAATCCCTGTAGTCGACACACATTCTGACCTTACCGTCCTTCTTCGGCACTGGCACCACGTTGGCAACCCATTGAGGGTAAGAAGTTACTGCTAGAAACCCGGCATCAAATTGCTTCATAACCTCAGCCTTGATCTTTTCGGACATCTCTGGGCGCATACGGCGGACCTTTTGCTTTACCGGAGGGCAGTCTTCCTTGGTAGGCAGGTGATGAACTACAATGTCGACATCCAAACCAGGCATGTCTTCGTAAGACCAAGCAAATATCTCCATGTAATCATGTAGCATCTGGATCAATCGTTGCTTCACGCTGAGCTCTAGATTGGCCCCAATCTTGACTTCTTTCCTATCTGTCTCAGTACCCAGGTTCACTGTTTCCACTGGCTCTTCATGCGGCTGAATGGCCCTCTCTTCCTGGAGTAGCAGTCTTGCGAGCTCACCAGGCACTTCGCAATCATCTTCACCTTCGTCTTCGGCCAAGTTGATCGGATTCTCGAAGTCATAACTGGTGGTGGCAGAGCTGTTACCAGTGAGATCCAGAGTGGATTTAAACCTGTATAAGTGAGTGTGTGTAAATATAGTTGTTTTGCAATATATAACACAGAAAGAAAAAGAGCACAAGATTTGAAATGCAACAAACGTCCAATGTTTTGATTGATGATATATGGAAATGTCATACAAAAATCCCTCACAAATGGAGCTACGATGCCCCGGGTAGGACACCGAGCCAATAAAAGTTTCAACATATTGTTTGTTACAAATTGAAAATCAAAAGAGTTAATTACTGCGTGACAAATGTAATAGGTGTAAAATCCTTTGTCGTCCAGTTGCTTGGTCCGTTGCTGGTGGTTGGATAGATCCAACTGTCAAACTCTGCTTCCTCTACATCCTCCTCGATAGCATTCACCCTTGGGTTGGTGATAAACACCGGAGCCTTTCTGATCCTATCCTTGCGCACAACCCTCTGAGCCTCTGCAGTGAAGCCCAGCCCAAACTTGTCGTTCTTTTGAGTGAAGTCAGGAAGCTGACCCCAGTTTGCACATTTGCCTTTCTCGATTACAGCCCAGGCATCCTTCAAGGACGCCATCTTCAACGGAAAGTCTTCTTCAACCACTGTTTCAGCTGATGCCAAAGTTGGAGGTACCTCCTCAAAATGCTGAAAGGGGGTTTCAATAAACTCCCCGTCCATCTCGATATACCGGAATGAATTCAAGTGACTAACCATGTATTCCTCCTCACCCTGCACAGTAACAATTTTCCCTTTGACAGGGTATTTGAGCTTTTGGTGTAGAGTGGATGTTACTGCCTCAGCCTTGTGAATCCAGGGTCGGCCCAACAAGCAGGAATAAGATGGACGAATATTCATTACATAGAACGTTGAGTCGAAGACTTGGGAACCCACACGAATAAGAATGTCTACCTCACCGTGCACCATCCTCTTAGAACCGTCGAAGGCTCTAACAATGATGTTACTAGGTTTCAATTCCAGGCCCTCATAATCCAAGCAATCCAATGCCTTCTTGGGCAAAACATTCAGGGAAGAACCGGTATCCACCAATACGTGTGCGAGAGTAGTGCCCCTGCACTCTATGGAAACATGCAGGGCATCATTGTGATTTTTCCCTTTGGCGGTAAGGTCAGCATCTAAGAACCCCAAACCATTGTCAGCTGTCAAGTTAGCCACACAGTCAGTGAATTGATCCGCGGAGGTCTCTTGCGGTACATGGGCCGTTTTCAGAAATGAAATTAGGGCTTTTGCATGGGCCTCTGAGCATAGCAGCAATGATAGCATAGAGATTTTGGAGGGGGTATGCCCCAACTGTTCAACAACATTGAAGTCACTCTTTTTAATGATTTTAAGGATTTCCTCCATCTCTTGTTGGGAGGCTTCAACAGCAGTCTTTTTGGGTGCCTCCGTCCTGGCAGGCAAATCGATAGCAATTTCTTTGCCCCGAGCATCAGAGAACTCGGCGGCAGTAGTAGACACAGGAACTTGATTTGGAACATGCACACTTGCGGGTGTGATGATAAGAGGCTTTCGGATAACTGGCGGTGCAATGTCAGGCGAGAAGAGCCTGCCACTGCGAGTAATCTTGGCTGGACCAGTGATGTTACTGATACTGGTACCGGTGTTGAACTCCTGCTTCACTCCAAGCACATACACGTCGGCCCCATAATGCCATGGGACAGCTTTATCAGACTCATAGGGGAGAGGCCCCGAAACAGTAATAGTAATGGGTTCAACAGACATAATTTGGACTGGCTTCCTAGGGGGAGCTTTGGTAGGATTGTAAATTGTGACAACAGATACTTCTTCAGCGGAAACAAATGGAACAGCAGTTTTCTTGAACAGAATTTCTTTGCTATCCATCAAGCTTTGGATGCCTGATTTCAGCAGCAGACAACCGGTAGGGATAACAGCACACAGGAGGCAACCCTTGCTACAACCCGGAAATAAACCGGCTAGTAGTAAGTTCCTCTTAACAGTCAAAAGAGGGGTAGCAACATCATTCACCGAAACAACATACAAATCTTCCTCGATGGCATTTACTCTATGCTGGGGCATAGGAGCAGTTACAACATTTGGCCTCTCAGGCGCCTCAAACTGAATTTCCTTCGCATCGATAAGGTCTTGCACCTTATTTCTCAAGGCCCAGCAATCATCAGTAGTATGCCCGGGGCTATCGGAATGATAAGCACAACGGGCATTTGGGTTATACTTAGGAGATGCAGTATTCACGACCTTCGGAGCCTCTTTGATGGTCACCAAGTTGGTTGATAACAGTTGCGGTAAGATTTGTGACAAGGTCATACTCAGCCGAGTATACTGCCTCTTGGGCCTTTCACCTCTTTGTTGATTGTACTGCTGAGGAGCAGCAACAGGTTTTGAAATGACCAAGGCATTGACGGCTTGGCGACGTTCTGGCTTGACTTGTCTTCTAGGACCGTAGACTGCACTTGCTTCTTTCTTGAAAGGCCTCTTCTCAGTACTTGTGGAGGCAGCTTTTTGTATTTTCCCTGACCTGATGCCAGCTTCTATCCTTTCACCCGTCAGAATCAAATCCGTAAACCCAGCGGAGGAGTTACCAACCAAATGATTGAAGAATGGACCAGACAAGGTCCCTAGAAACATATCAACCAGCTCACGATCAGTCAATGGAGGCTGCACCCTGCCAGCAAAATCTCTCCATTTTTGTGCATATTCTTTGAACCCTTCGCCCGTTCCTAGAGACATACCCTGAAGTTGGGTACGCGTAGGAGCGAGATCAGAATTGTATTGATATTGTCTGTAGAATGCGGTTGCCAAATCTTCCCAGTGTCGGATACTAGTTCCATCTAGTTGGTAGAACCACTCAAGCTGTGACCCCGAAAGGCTATCTTAGAAGAAGTGAATCCAAAGGTTCTTATCTGCCGTGTAAGGTTGGATCTTCCTTACGTACGACCTTAGATGCAGCTTTGGACAGGAAGCCCCGTCGTATTTGGCAAAGGCAGGCGCCTTAAACTTGTGTGGGATTACTACCCCAGAAGATAGCCCCAAATCTCCGAAATCCAGCCCCGGCACATTCTGAATCTCCATGGCGCCCAAGCGATCCTCTAATTGCTTGTATCTGTCAGCAGCGGGAGGGTATTGTTCGTCATTGTAGTCCGTCTCGTTGTCAGAGACTGCAGGACTAGGAGCTCCTCCCCCTTGGGGACTGTCTTTCTCTGCAGAGGAAGTAGTTGGATCATCCTCATTGTGGAGTGTGTTCCCAAACCTGCGTCCGGTGTTGAATAACGCAGTCCTCTTTTTCTTCTTCTTCTTCAGGAGTAGAGCCTTCAACTCTTGCTGACCTTGGGCCAGGCTCAGGACCATTTCTTGAAACTGGGCACTTTGGGCCTGAAGGGCCTTGATTGCTTGCTCACTGGATGAATTTGGATTCATGATGACTGTTCAAATAAACAGCGAAGAAGATTAAGCAACCTGTGAAAAAGGGTACCTGCTATGCATATGGTGCAATGAGATGCGTATGTTTTATGTTTTCAAAGACAAACAAGATTCAACTTTGTAGACAAAAGGGAAACACACTTCATTAGATTCAAATTTTAAATTGTTCAACAACTTGCCCTTAGGCATTACAGGAATGAAAAATACTGAAAAGGAAATAAAAGTTGTAAAAGGAAATATCCAAAGCCCATCAGTGCTCCCATGGCCTCCTCTTCTCAGTGTGGATGTAGTCATTCAGAACCCGCTCTTCCTCCAATTGCTTAGTCAGCCTCTGGATCTTCCATTCCTGTTCGTTGAACTTTTCCCGATAAAAATCCCGTTCTTCCTTTAGCTGCGCCCAAGATCTCTTCAGTGTGTCAAAATCAGTGGGTATCTGAGGAGGGAGGACAGTTGGAGGAACCCCATCTTTATCAGGAGATTCAAGAATGATAGGTCTGACAGCTTCGTACGGCATACCTAACTTCTGAGCACGGATGCGGACCCATCTGCAATAGGGTTCCATTGGTAGAGAAGTCTTTGGTCCCAACTCATGTGGGTCAGCTTTGTGAATTCTGTCCCAAGCCTTAATGAATCCATGGCGTAGTTTGTCACTGTCTACCTGGAATTCAAAATGGAAGTGAGGAACCAACATTTCATGAGGCCCTGCTCTTCTGGCTCTTCCAAACTGGCGGAGAGCTAAACATGGATTATAAGAGATTCCTCCTTGGATACTAATCAACGGAACATTAGGGTATTCTCCGCAACGATTAATAACAGCTACCTCTTCCAAACCTCTGAGAGTCCAAGTGATGTCATTATCAGTTAGAGCCATTAACCTATGATCCCAACCCTCTCCTTCTTCATTCTTCAGCACGAACTTAGGAAGGTGCGAAATAAACCACCTCACTAGCAAAGGAGCACTACACCACGGAGTTCCCCGTTTTTGGGTAGTACGAGCATAGAGTTGTTGCAGGATATCACCCAAAAGAGTGGGTACAGGATTCCGAGACATGAAGATCCTTATGGCATAGATACTGATAAAGGTGTCAGGATTTGGGAACAATACCAGACCATAGATTAAAAGAGCCAGAATGTCTTCGTACGCTTTGAAGTCCAAGTCATTCCAGAAATCATTAGCTTTGCCAACCAGAAATTCGACCAAAAAGCCCTTAACTCCACTTCTAGTTTCCCAGTTAGCCAATACCTCTTCTTTGGTCAAGGGGAGAACTACAACAACCTCTTCAGGCCTAGGAGTCTTTTCCCAACCAGTGAATGGAGTTTGCTCCAAAACAGGGATACCAAGCAAATAAGAGAATTCTTCCAGGGTAGGGACCAACTGGAAGTCTTGAAAGGTGAAACAATGATACAGGGGGTCATAAAACTGGGTCAGAACACTTATCAGTTGTTGGTCCCACTTTGCAGTGATCAAGCCAAGGAGAGAACCATGCCTTTTGATGAAGGAAGTAGTGTTTGGAATCCTACCAACCAAATCCTTGAGCAAAGTTGGTGGTTGAACAAAGTTGAGCCGGATAGTATTCCTACGCACGGGCATCATGATGTCCTACAAAACAGAGCAAAGATGAAACTTTTTTTGTCTTTGAAATGGGTTAGTCCTTATACAGGATGCATGCAATGGTATGATGGCATGATGCTATGATGAATCACACCACAAGTATTCACACAAGCAAGCATGATAAGGCACACAAGTCACACAAGACAACCCTTAGGTTTCAGGCCAGCATGAAGTTTAGGTATTACCCTCTTTTAGTTTCGTTGGTTAGAACCTGTCCTATCAAAAGTAACCGGGTTCTAGAGGATCTCAAATCATTGACTACCCTCAATCGGTCATAACTCCAGCATCGCAATCTTTTCTTGCGGCCAGAACCATCGCGAGAGTTTAGCCTCAATGAGTGTAGCATACTGCTACTGTTCTAATGGCCAAGTTTGGTCAATTTAGGGTTCTAAGGTTGGTTGGTGTTTAATGACTCCTTAGAAGACCCATATTCTCCTCGTTGCAACACAAGGGATATAGGTACAGACCAAGGTGCCACACCAACGTAGCCACTGCTTCACCCATGTCGGTCTACGCCGGACAGGTCCCTCACAGATTATGCTACCTAAAAAGGGTATTCCCCAGATCCGGGTTAGGATCTATGAAACTCTGATGCAAAGCCCACAAATATAAAAGCAAACAAGGCAAACAATTGAAAACAAAGGTGATCTAAACCCTAAGGTAACTCCACTTTTAATTTTCATCCCCAGCAGAGTCGCCAGTTCTGTGATACGGTGGGAGAACTGACTATGGTTTTGCGTTTGTTTTCGCAAATGTTTCGATTGAGAAAGAGTCGCCACCGACTTTTTATTTTATCCTAAGGAAAGGTTAAAAAGCACAGCAAAAACCTTTGAGATGTTTTCTTGGGTTCGGGGAGTAGATTATAGAAAGGGAAGGTATTAGCACCCTTTCTATCCATGGTTATCCATGGGCTCTTAGTTACTTGCTTATATCAACTTGCCTTATTTTTCAATGGTTTGAAATGGTGCTTTGTGTGTGGGTTTGAAAATGTTTTTGAAAAGAGACCAATGTGGTGGAAACCTTTGTAATGATCCATGTTGGGATGTATACAAAGGTGTATGTCTTTTGAAAAGGTTTTCATTTGTTTTTGAAAGTGTAGTGATGTGTGGTTTAGAAAAATAGGCAAGTGTTTTGTTTTGCAAGTTTGATTCAAGTAACTAAAAGGTTATCTACTCCTAAATTTCTCAAAGATTATTGTTATGTTTTAACCCTTTTAACAAGTTTGTTCCACCATTGTATTTGGTGGAAAATCTTGTGTTAGGATGTGAAAGGGACGGGCGCGGGTCATCGTTTAGACCATAATTGCAATGGTGCCAAGTATCTTTGGGCAATTTTCTTTAAGGGACTTGATCATTTTTAGGCAACTTTCGAAAGCGTCATCGAGGGACTATGATCATTTGATTGTTTGTTTTGTTTTTGCCCAAAGAGACCTAACATGCAATATGGCCCATTTATTGAAGGCAACAAGTGGAATACCCTAGGGGTGCAAGTGTGATTAGTGTTGTCCATTTTCATGCTTGTTTATCTTGAAATTAGGTCAAACTATTTTTGTTGTTTTTGATTTGCATACAAACCCTAATTCTAACATGGTATATTTAGAAAGCAATAAAGTGCGAAAAATAAAGTTACTAAGCTATTACAACACAATATATGGGAAGGGGGGTACAAATGTTCAAATGGGGGTATTTTGACAAGGAATTTAAACCTAAACTATTACATCAAAATTGAATTATTTACAAGATATTTAATTGCACAAATTAAATGGAAATAAAATAAATATGCAAGATGCAAAAGGGTTTTTTATGTGTATGAAAAAAAGTATTTTTATATGTCAAATGAACAAAATAAAAAGGATTATTTTTTGGAGTTTTTTATGTTTAGGGCAAAACCCTAATTTTATTAAATGAAATGTATTAATTATTTAATATGTACAATATTTATTTATTATATACAAAAATAAAATAAAAATGAAGTATATTTGTCAAAAAGGTGTTTTTTATATTAAATATTAATAAAAAATAAAAGTGTGTATATTTTGTATTTTAACCTAAATATACTAATATATATATATATATATATATATATATATATATATATATAAGTATTTGTATTATTTATTAAATATATATTATATATACAAAAATAATAATATTTAATATTTATAAAAAAAATATATTTTATATAAAATATTTTCAGAAGATAAAATAAAATAAAAATGGAAAATAAAATGGGTTTGCATTATTTTTAGTATTTTTGAATAAAAGTGTATCTATTTATTTATGTACAAAAACTAATCTAAACAAATAAATACCTAATAAATATGAAAATGGTGTAAAAAATATTTTTTGTATTTTTAATATTATAAGAAAAAATAAATAAGTCAGAATAAAAAAAGAAAAGTCAAAAAATCATGAAAATAAGCAAAATGGGCCTAAGGGGTGTCAAAGTGAAAATGGTGTGTAAATAGAAATGACAAACAAAGTCCAGCCCAGGAGGTTATTGTCTTCAACCTTCAGACAAACAAATTCAAAAACACGCGCCTTTCTTCTCAAATCCCTAACTCCTGATTCTTTGATCTTTTGCCAAATCTTCCAACATGAAACCTGTAGAGCTTGAAGCCACGATTCTAGACATATAAAGAAGTCAATCTAACTCTCAGAAATGAGAGAGAATTTCTTCTCCCCCAAATCCTGACCTAGTTTTTATTCAATGTTCAGACTTAAAATTCTCTAAGCATACATAATATAAATGAAATCTAATTACATGGGCATGTTCAGAGCTATGAATGTGACATGTTTTCTTCACAAACCTAAAGCTAACAATGCCTGGATAGAGAGATACGTGTTCATGAACTTACCTGTTCAGTTGAAGTTGTATCTGGTGATGGAGGTGTCTTCAATGCAAGGTGATGATTGGTACAGCTTCCTTGATGTCCAAGGATGCTATTCCAAGCTTTGCTTTGTCTTGAAACCTTTTGAATCGTGCTATGGAACTTCAGCTGCAAAACAAGAAAATAAAAATGGTGATGTTGCCTGGGAGTGTTACAGGTCGTGTTTGAGGTTTGGATTAGCTTCAAGGGATGTTGTGGGATGTGTTTGATGTGTTTTTAGCAAGAATGCATGGAAGGTTTGAGCTATGAAACTCAAATTGCAGCAGATGCTCTGTTTGGGCAGTTTGAGGGTGATTCTGGGAATGGGGAGGAAATGGAGATATTAGGGTCGTGTTCTAGCTCAGAATGGATGTTTAGAATATGTTTGACAAGTTTTCCTAAGGCCTCCTTAGCTGAGATGAAAGTTGGTGGATGATATGCTATGTTTCTTACACTTTAAGCAAGAGATGGCAAGTTGGTGTTCTAGACAGGTAGAGGCCCCCCTAATGTGCTGCATAACTCAGTCTTGATCAGTGTAATTAACTCATAAACTTGTGCCAAAGAGATTTCAAATGTACTTGCTTGGATTTGCTTTAGACATAAAGTGTAACTTTTCAAGAATGGCTATTTTACTTTTTCTATTAATGGCTTAGTTTAACATGTAATGCTTAAACTCATAGAAAAACACCTTGGCACAAAGGATTGGCATTAAATTTATGAGTGTAATTGAGATAAAAGACCTGTAATCAAGGAAAGCATGCTGAATTCAAAATGGCACAAATGTATGAACATGTAACTTGGCCAAATCAAAAGTGAGTTTTCCCATATTGCAAAATTCGATTCTCTCTAACCATGAGGTTGTTTGATGAGTTCTTGGACATTTTGGAAAGCTTGGAATGTGTACTACAACCCATCTTTGAAATGAAAATTGAAATTCTAAGTGGAAGCATGTGAAAAATGGTCTTGAAGTTAGGTAAAAACCTTGCCTAAAATAGGTCAAATTTTCTCTAAGTTAAGAATGGTTTGGTACCCTTGTTCCAAAAATTATAACTTGAGCTACAAGCCTCTTTTGGGAAAACTTTGTGAATCAAAGTTGTAGATTATGCAATAGGCTACAACTTTCATGTTTTGACTTTTGCTTGAATCCAAATGAATCTTGGTGAGAAAGTGGGACAAAGTTAGGAAAAAATTAGGGTTTTTCATAACTTAGAAAAATTCTAAGTTATGAAAAATCTTCATTTCAAACCCTAATTTGCATTTCTTGATTTCTTGATGAACAAGTTTCATGATTTGGCATGTTTTGATGAAAAATGAATCTTGACACTTGATTTTGACCAAAAAGTCAAAGTTTGACTTTTCAGTATACAGTCAAAATTGATCAATTGACTGGGAAATTCAACTGTCAATCTTGTGTACTTGGGATCTTTTGAACTTGTTGAGCATGTCAAGACAATTCCATGGGGTCCTTAAGTCCATATGTGAGCTTGGTTTGCCATTGGCTAGGTCAAACAGTCAAAAATTGCCTTTGTGCAGTCAAAACCCTAAAAATGACCATTTTGCCCTTTTGATGATCTGATCAAATTTCTTGTGGAATTGTGATCCAAACTTGATCAGATGGTCCATGTGAGTTCATAATGTTGATGTGGGTCAATTTTAATGAGATTTGACTGTCAATTGGCCATAGTTGACTTTTTCCCCAATACAGTTGATTTCTAGGTCAACTGTCCAATTGACTGGGCAAAATCTGGAATCAGGACTTGAAACTTGGTATGGATAAACTTGGGAGTCCAAAATGAAGTATGAAAGTCATCTTAGGCATTTTAGGTCAAAATATCTTTGTGCAAACACAAACCCTAATTTGGGTCAACAGTGCAAGGAGAAGTCTTGAGCAGAGGAAACCCTAATTGGATCTTGAGCTCCAAGGGTTTTGTGATGAGAAAATGTTGAGGAAATGGGAGGGAAAATTTTGGGGTACAACACTTTTGTTACGCAGTAATGAATTCCTTTGTTTTTGTTATTTGTAATAAACAATGAATTGAAACTTTATGGTCCGGTGTCTTACCCGGGACACCGTTGGCTTCATTTGTGAGGGCTTATAACTGTCATTTCCATATATCATGAATAAAGATCTTGGACGTTTCTCGCATTTCAAATCTTGTGCTCCCTTTCTTTCTTTCTTTCTTTATATATTGCAAAACAGTTGTATTTACACACACTCACCCATACAGGTTTCAATCCACTCTGGATCTTACTGGTAACGACTCTGCTACTGCCAGTTATGACTTCGAAAATCCGATCAACTTAGCCGAAGACGAAGGTGAAGACGATTGTGAAGTGCCTGGTGAGCTTGCAAGACTGTTACTCCAGGAAGAGAGGGCAATTCAACCACATGAAGAGCCAGTGGAAACGATAAATCTGGGTACTGAGGCAGATAGAAAGGAAGTTAAGATTGGTGCCAATCTGGAGCTCAGCGTAAAACAACAGTTGATTCAGATGTTGCATGATTATGTGGAGATCTTTGCCTGGTCTTACGAAGACATGCTTGGGTTGGATACCGACATTGTGGTCCATCACTTGCCTACCAAGGAAGACTGCCCTCCGGTTAAGCAAAAGGTCCGCCGTATGCGTCCAGAGATGTCTGAAAAGATCAAAGTTGAGGTTATGAAACAATTCGATGTCGGGTTTCTTGCAGTGACCTCTTACCCTCAGTGGGTTGCCAATGTGGTGCCGGTACCGAAGAAGGATGGTAAGGTCAGAATGTGTGTTGACTACAGGGATCTGAACAGGGCCAGCCCCAAGGATGACTTTCCCCTACTTCACATTGACGTTCTGGTTGACAATACTGCTCAGCACAAGGTGTTATCCTTCATGGATGGCTTTTCAGGTTATAATCAGATCAAGATGGCTCCTGAAGATATCGAAAAGACTACCTTTGTTACTCAGTGGGGCACCTTCTGCTACAAGGTCATGCCATTCGGGTTGAAGAATGCTGGGGCAACCTACCAGCGTGCCATGGTTGCTTTATTTCATGACATGATCCATCATGAGATAGAAGTGTATGTCGATGATATGATTGCAAGGTCCCAAACTGAGGAGGAACACCTTGACCATCTGCAGAAACTGTTTGACCGTTTGAAACTGTACAAGCTGAGGTTGAACCCGAACAAGTGCATCTTCGGGGTAAGATCTGGAAAGTTGCTAGGCTTCATCGTAAGTGACAAGGGTATTCAAGTGGACCCTGCTAAGGTTAAAGCCATTCAAGAGATGCCAGTTCCTAAGACAGAGAAAGAAGTCAGAGGCTTTCTAGGACGTCTGAATTACATTGCTCGATTCATCTCGCATCTGACTACTACTTGTGAACCAATCTTCAAGCTGCTGAAGAAAGATCAGGTAGTACGTTGGAATATTGAATGTCAGGCCGCTTTTGACAGAATCAAAGAGTATCTCCAAGAACCACCCATTCTTATGCCACCGGTTGAAGGGAGACCTCTAATACTATACCTGACAGTACTTGACAACTCAATGGGGTGTGTGTTGGGGCAGCATGACGAGTCTGGCCGAAAAGAGCACGCCATTTATTACCTTAGCAAAAAGTTTACCGACTGTGAGACCCGATACTCACTGCTCGAGAAAACTTGCTGCGCTTTGGTATGGGCTGCTCGCCGGCTGAGACAGTATATGCTGACTCACACTACTCTGTTGATTTCAAAGATGGATCCAATAAAATACATATTTGAGAAGCCTGCTCTGTCCGGAAGAATAGCAAGATGGCAAATGATCTTGACAGAATACGATATCCAGTACACGACTCAGAAAGCTATCAAAGGAAGTGTATTGGCAGACCACTTGGCACACCAGGCAGTAGACGACTACCAATCAATGAACTTTGAATTTCCTAACGAGAGCATCATGATAGTGACTGATTGTGAAGTACCTGGACTGGATGAAGGACCTGAGGAAGGATCCCGATGGTCTATGCACTTTGACGGAGCCTCCAACGCTTTGGGTAACGGTATCGGCGATGTGATCATATCCCCTCAAGGCACTCATACTCCACTCACTGCCCGGCTATGTTTCAACTGCACCAACAACATGGCGGAGTATGAGGCGTGCATCATGGGTCTTCAAGCTGCGATTGACTTAAGGATCAAGTTTCTGAGTGTCTTCGGAGATTCCGCTCTCGTGATCAATCAGATCAAAGGCGAGTGGGATACGAAACATCTGAACCTTATTCCTTACAGAGAATGTGTGTTGACATTGATCCCCCATTTCACAGAGATAACTTTTGAACATTTCCCAAGAGAGGAGAATCAGTTGGCAGACGCGTTGGCTATGATGTCTTCTATGTTCAAAGTCAAATGGGACAACGAGGCTCCCCGGATCATTATCTGGAAGTTGGACGAACCTGCATACTGTTGTGATCTTGAGGCTGAGGTAGTAACTGAAAAACCCTGGTATCACGAGGTAAAAAGGTACTTGGAAGCTCAGGAATACCCTGAAGGTGCATCTGTCAACGACAAGAAGTTTCTAAGAAGGTTCGCAGCAAAGTTCTTCCTTAGCAACGACATTTTGTACAAACGAAACCATGATTCGACCTTACTGCGTTGTGTGGATAAGACTGAAGCAGAAAAGATCATGGCAGAACTACATGAAGGTACCTTCGGAACACATTCCAGTGGACACACCATGGCAAAGAAAATCCTTCGGGCAGGATATTTCTGGTCCACAATGGAAGCTGATTGTTACCAACATTCTCGGACATGTCATAAATGCCAGATTTATGCAGACAAGGTGCACGTTCCTCCAGTTCCTCTGAATGTCTTGACAGCACCTTGGTTGTTTGCAATGTGGGGCATAGATATGATCGGCGAGATTAAACCTACGGCATCCAATGGGCATCGCTTCATCCTGGTAGCGATCGATTACTTTACAAAATGGGTTGAAGCAGCTTCTTACGCCACTGTAACCAAGAATGTTGTGGCACGATTCATCAGGCACAATCTGATCTGTCGGTACGGCGTCCCTGAAAGAATCATTACAGACAACGGTACCAATCTCAATAACAAGATGATCACTGAGCTCTGCGAGCAATTTAAGATACAACACCACAACTCTTCTCCTTACCGGCCGAAGATGAATGGGGCTGTAGAGGCAGCTAATAAGAATATCAAAAAGATTGTGCAGAAGATGACAGTGACTTACAAAGATTGGCACGAAATGTTACCGTTCGCTCTTCATGGGTACCGTACCTCAGCAAGGACATCAACCGGGGCAACTCCCTTCTCCTTGGTCTACGGCATGGAGGCAGTCTTACCGATCGAAGTGCAGATACCCTCTCTCCGGATAATGAAGGATGCAGATTTGAGCGAAGATGATTGAATCCAGACACGACTTGATCAGCTAAACTTAATTGACGAAAAGAGACTCACTGCTATTTGTCATGGTCAAACGTACCAAAAGCGGATGATCAGGGCATTTAACAAGAAAGTCAGGCCACAAGAGTATCAAGTTGGGGATCTAGTAATCAAGCGCATCATCCTTCCTCAGAGTGATCCCAGGGGCAAATGGACCCCCACGTACGAAGGGCCATTTGTAGTTAAACATGTGTTCTCAGGAGGAGCCATGATTCTAACTACCATGGATGGTGACGACCTTCCTCACCCCGCCAATGCAGACATAGTAAAAAGATACTACGCATGATAAAAGACCCGCTAGGTTGACATACCTAGGCAAAAACTAGGGCTTCTTGGCGAACCAAAAGGGTTCGGGCAAAATGAGGGATGAAATAAAAAAATCTGTACACCCGGCAAGTCGAAAACCTGAAAAGGCGGCTTGGGCAAAAATGGGTATCCTGGTGGACTGAAAACCCGAAAGGGCAGTCCAGGCAAAAGTTAGGGATTAAAGTGTAACACTATGTCTCATTGGATCACCTTGCATCCAGAATCCGGTATCAACTATCAAATTCAAACGACATCGATCAATCAGCTTCATCGTCAACTGAGCAGCAAAGTGATGAGACGCTCGAGGATATAAAGGCAATAGAAGAGTTGGAACCCGGTGGGATTATTCTTTTCACATAGCTGTTTTGTTTTCCCTTTGTACAAATCTGTATAAACTCTTTTGTTCGGTGGCGTTCTCTTACTAGGACGTCAGCCTCTTGTATGTAAACGCCTATTTACAGGCAAATTCAAAAATCAATACAAATACACTTTTCAGACAAATTTCCCTTTGTTTTTCCTATTTCTGTTTTGTTTTGCGAAGAACGTCCAGGGTTCAATTTGTGATATATGCATTTGACAATAATTGATAACTCATAAATATTTGCACGCGAGACAAAGGATTAATTACAGGTAACACTAGAAACAGGGGCAATAATGAGTTGTCTAAGCGATCTAATTGCTCTGTCCATCAAGGTACCAAGGTAGGTTCAGCTGAAGAACATAACCAAGATATATTAATTCCCCAGAGAGTGAGCCAGCAAGTCAATGCACTCTCCCCAAGCAGAGTTATACTGTCAGCCTTAAGGAAGTTAGATATCCTCCAGTAGGTCTCAACATTCCCCAGCGCAATATACGAACATTCCTAACAATCATCCCCGACAGTCTTGATCTAAGATTATTCCCCGGCGGTATACCAGACATTCAGTGGAGCCACTTCCCCAGTACATCTCAAAAAAATTTCCCCAGGAAAGTCCAGTCCAATCTGAAAAGTTCCCCCAGGAAAGTGGAATCCATCTCCCCAGCAGTAAGCTTATCCCCAGTAGATTCTGGAAGCTTATCCCCTGCATAGCACGAACACGTCTCCCGTCTTTATTCAAAGGTTATTTCCCCACCAAGATATAACTGGGTTATCCTCAGCCAATTACCACGGGAATATCGTCCTCAGCAAAGTCTTCTTATCCCCAGCAGAGTCTATTAAAACTTCCAACACAACAACGGTATCCCCAGCGGAGTTATCATCAACTTCCCAGCAAAGTACCTCTCGTCCCACAGAGTATTGTTCCCCAGCAAGGTCGCTAGAGTAATCTTCTCCCCCGCAGAGTAATCTCCAAGATTATTCCCCAACGGAGTCAACATCTCCTACCGGCATTCTTGCAACCATCACTCCCCAGCGGAAGCAGCGAAAAGCTCTACATCAGCCCAGGATTTAATTTCCCGGCACCCGTCAAGGATTTATGTTCCTAAGACGAAAACATACATTCATGAACATCGTATCTTCATATATCATAACATGCACATACGCATCATGAACATACAATCTCACTTATCACATCTCACATGTCATACATCGTGACATTACGCACAACTAACGTTTTGTCTTTTCAGGACAAAAGTTAATACAAAGATAATTACTATCAACGGTCGCAACTAAAGATCTGATTCCTGTATCTTGCCAGGGTGTATCTGTTGATGACTGATTCCAGACCCGATTCCTGTATCTTGCCAGGGTGCGTCTGAAGAGTTTGAGGATCCGATTCCTATATCTTGCCAGGGTGTATCTGTCGACGACTAACATTACCAGACCCGATTCCTGTATCTTGCCAGGGTGCATCTGAAGAGTTTGAGGATCTGATTCCTGTATCTCTCCAGGGTGTATCTGTTGACGACTAGCATTACCAGACCCGATTCCTGTATCTTGCCAGGGTGTATCTGAAGAGTTTAAGGATCCGATTCCTATATCTTGCCAGGGTGTATCTGTTGACGACTAGCATTACCAGACCCGATTCCTGTATCTTGCCAGGGTGCGTCTGAAGAGTTTGAGGATCTGATTCATGTATCTTGCCAGGGTGTATCTGTTGACGACTAGCATTACCAGACCCGATTCCTGTATCTTGCCAGGGTGCGTCTGAAGAGTTTGAGGATCCGATTCCTGTATCTTGCCAGGGTGTATCTGTTGACGACTAACATTACCAGACCTGATTCCTGTATCTTTCCAGGGTGTGTCTGAAGAGTTTGAGGATCCGATTCCTGTATCTTGCCAGGGTGTATCTGTTGACGACTAGCATTACCAGACCTGGTTCCTGTATCTTGCCAGGGTGCGTCTGAAGAGTTTGAGGATCTGATTCCTGTATCTTGCCAGGGTGTATCTGTTGACGACTAGCATCACCAGACCCGATTCCTGTATCTTGCCAGGGTGCGTCTGAAGAGTTTGAGGATCTGATTCCTGTATCTTGCCAGGGTGTATCTGTTGACGACTAACAAAACCAGACCTGATTCCTGTATCTTGCCAGGGTGCGTCTGAAGAGTTTGAGGATCTGATTCCTGTATCTTGCCAGGGTGCATCTGTTGACGACTAACGTTACCAGACCCGATTCCTGTATCTTGCCAGGGTACGTCTGAAGAGTTCGAAGATCCGATTCCTGTATCTTGCCAGGGTGTATCTGTTGACGACTGTATTCTCCGGATTCGACTCCTGTATCTCGCCAGGGCACGTCCGAAGAGTTTAAAGATCTGATTCCTGTATCCATCCAGGGCGCATATACACAAAGAGTTTGAAGACCAACTCCTGTAACAGGCCAGTTAATCATTTTCTTTCTCAGGTACGCAAGTTCTCGCTAAGGAATCTCTTACGCAATCGACAACCTCTCGATGGCATCTATAAGCCCATCTCTCCACATACCAACAGTCTCCAAATGGCATCTATAAGCCCATTCCCGACAAAGTTCAGTCACACTGCCAGATGGCATCTATAAGCCCATCTTCCTATCCATCAGTCTCCAAATGGCATCTATAAGCCCATTCCCCGCATCACACTGCTAACATTCTAACATGTGAGCGCAAATTTCTGGACACTCTAGTGTTCAATCACCTTCCACCTTCGGATTAAGAAAGGCACGCCAGCCAATCTACATCCTCAGGTCTAAGAAGATTGAACAGGGGCAACTGTTGTACCCCAAAATTTGCCCTCCCATATTCTTCAAGATTTTCCAAGATCAAGGTTCAAAATCTCTCAAGGGTTGCACAGTCCAATTGCCTCCTAACACAGTCAAAATTAGGGTTTTGGTTCTGGCAAAGAAATTGAAGTTTCCAAGGGCTCAATCAAGTCCCATATGCTCATATACATTGTCAAGCACCTACATGTCAAGTTTCAAGGCTCACAAGGTCAAGTTGCACAGTCAAAAACCCTAATTGCTCCACAGTCAACTGTAGGGGCAAAATGGTCATTTGGCAGTCAAAAGTCAAAAATTTTGGTCAACATCTTATTTTGAAGCCACAATCATCATCTGATCAAGTCTTGATCATGATTTCACAAGAATGGCTCAAAAATCATCAAGATGTCAAAAGTTTCTATTTTTGGACAGTTGAAAAGTCAATTGTAACTTGACCAAGGCATAAATTTTTCATGGTTCATCAGAAAAATCCCATCAAATGCTCATCTTGAAGGGGAAGACATTTCCTACAACTCATATTCACATCCCAAGTCCAAGAAATACTCTCACAAAAAGTTATCAATTTCAACATTATAGGTCATTTTCAAAAGTCAACAAAAAGGCACTTTAAGTCAAAGACCATAACTTGAGATTGGTAAATCAAAATGACATGGGACCAAATGCATTGGTTAGAGGACTTCAAGACCTTTCCAAAATGTCCAAGAACATGATCAAAGCTTAAAAATTGAGCAAGATATGCCTTGTGGAAGTTGGGAAATTTTTGGGAATTTTGAAAAGTCAACTTTACTTCAAATGCCTCAAAATTGCTAATGGGCCTCAATTTCTTCCATGAATCATCACCCAAAGGCTATGCACGACCCATTGACATCCAAGGGAGTTATTTTATCATTTTTGATTAATTATTTGAATTTTTATTATTATTAATTCACTTAATTAAAATTAAATATGAAAAAATAGCAAATCACACCTTTCAAATCTTTTTATGCAGAGATTTCACTCATTATGTGCTCAATATCTCGTGTACCATTCAAAAAGGAAAGAATCTTCTATGATTTGGCATAATTGGCATGAAAAAGATTGAAGAAAAGATATGGAAAATCAAATATCCAAAGTCATAAATGGATGGATTCTGGGCTGGCTTTTTGACCTAATTCTATTCATATACATGTGCACAATTGAAACCTAGGCCAAGGGACACAAAAGCTGCGCTCAGAATACAAGAACAAACTTGCACTTTTTCACAAAAAATTTGAAACTGTTTTCATAGCTACTACACGTTTCAAAGCCTAAAAGCCATTCCAATACACTCCTGACACTACCAAGAAGCTATTCCAATCGAAACAACCCTCCATACTCAAGGAATTGGTAAAACCGGATTGCACTTTTCATAAAATTTTCAATAATCGTGTTTTGATTTCTAAGCATTGTTCATGCATTTTTATTGTTGATTTACACTAACATGAATGTTCTGAAGCCATTGATACTATTTAATTAAATTAACAACGCTTGAATCAAGATCTGCCATGGACGTGTTCTAGGGTTTCAGAGGTTTTAAATTGGGGTTTCCTTCATAAGGAAAAATTGGCCATTCAAACCAGGACCATTGAAACCGTGACTTCCAAACGAAGCTAAATCACCCATCGCGCCCTTTTTATGCTTGCCTATATCCTAATCGCTATTTTCTAGCACTTGTGTTTAGTGGGGGTTTAAAACCCCCGCTATCTCTTGTTTTATTTTCAGGCAAACGAAGAAGACGCTGAGTTGTTGGCTTGTGGTTGGTCAGTTTGAATACTGGCGCGTTTTTTTTGTTCTTCCAGCATAATATCGTTTTCTCTCTCATAATAATCATTGTCCACTAAACTAACAAAGTAACGCGCTAGTTCAGTTGGTTGTTGTGTTGGCATGCAGGTACTGGGACCTGGGTTCGATTCCCAGGTCCCCCATATTTCTCAATAATTTTGGTTATAATATGTTCAGGTGTTGCTTCTCTCCAGTGGTCCACCAAACGCCCAATGCCTGTGCCTGCCACATGTCCCCAGGGATCAATCCAAAGGCCATCACATGAATTCCACCATGCACGCTGGTCAAACATTCCATACATAATTCCAGAAAGTCAAGCAGGGCCTGGTTCAATGGGCCAAATTACTCCAATAAAACCTCCAAATTGGGTCTGAATACCCCCCTTGTTTGTATTTTCTTTCTCTCTTTTTTTTCTCTTTTATTTATTTTAATTATTTTAATTGTTTCTTTTAATTCACAGAATAATTTTCATAATACAAAAAAATCAGAAATCAAAAAAATAAAATATGTTTATTTAATATTTAAGTCATTAATATTTTTGTAAATAAAGTTTTAATAATCAATTTAGGTTAATTTAGGTTAAAATTTTAATGTTTTTTCTTAAATAACTAAAATATTTAGAAATTAGGTTTTTAGCATTTTTACATTTTTCTTAATAAATAATTTCTTCTTCTCATTATTATTATTAATTAGTAATTATTTTGTAAATACCCATGTAATTAAATAATTAGTATAAATTAGGTTAAAATTTTAATCTTTTTCTTTAATAATTAAAAACATTTAGAATTAGGGCTTCTTTCAATTTTAATTTTCTTTATTTCATAAATATCAAAAACCATAAAAAACAATTCCTTTTCCTTATTAAATAATTAATTAATTCTTAATTTCATTTAATTTCAAAAGGGTCCAACGCCCTCGAACCCTCGATTCTAATTTCTTTTCGCGTGTTTGTCCTTATTTTTTGTTTCAAATATCATGTAATTATCCAAGCCTTGTAATAGTAATTAGGAAATTTATTTACTTTCTGCATTTTATTAAAAAACGGGTCTTTGTTAATTTGGCGATGTATAGACCCGCGCCTTGTAATAGCGTAGGATTTTATTTTCTGTACTTTAATTTCCGCACCCCTTAACTGCTAAATTTGGCATGAAAGAATGAATGGCCCAAATAAAATCAAAACGTAGATCACCATAATGCATGACAAGATAAAACATAATTGAAAACAATACACAAATTCACACACCACTCTTAGGGTACGCCTCACTGTTGCCTTGCCTTCGAAACGTGGTCGTCGAGTATAGGACGTTTTAGCAAGTCCTTATGTCCATGAACATGGCATAAGGGTAGCTTCTAAGGTGTCCTACTGTTGCTCTGGTGACCATATTGTCCCTAACAAACGAATTGACCCGAACACCTCCAACGGTGGTGCTACCTACCTCTCAATGGTGGGATGGCACTACCTTAAGGACCTCTACACAGCCTAATTCCTTAGGGTAGGTAGATGACTCGTAGATACTTGCTCTATTAAAAAACAATCAAAACTTTTTTCACACCGACACTTTTAAAAAGCTTTCAAAACAATTTTTCGAACACTCTTGAGGACTGATATAAGAGTCGATCTGAAATCTTTAAACGAAACTTTTTTCAAACCCACTCACAATTGAAAAGCAAACACTTTTGAAAACATAATGAGCAAGTATCTAAGAGCCCATGGATAACCATGGATAGAAAGGATGCTAACACCTTCCCTTTCTATAAATCTACCTCCCGAACCGAGAAACATTCTCATAAGACATTTTGCTGTGCTTTTGCCCTTTCCTTGTTGGAGAAAATAAAAGACGGTGGAGACTCTTGCTTCCGCGACATTTCGCGAACCAGCGTTAAACAGTCAGTTCCAGATCCACCGATCACAGCTAGCAAACCCTAATATGCAAAGATAATAACTGAAATCAAATCACTCGCACATGCGCACTCCTAGGGTATACTCCCACTTTGGTTGCCTTCGGTAAACGATCATTAAGTATAGGGTGTCTTAGTGGTTGCCCTCCTGTCTAAACAAAAATCAAATGTCTCATTCGGAAAAGTTGCCTCGGAAAGGTCGCCTCGGAAATGTTGCCTCGAATATGATCTTAAGACATTAGGGTTATTACTAAGATGTCCTAACATTGCTTTACTGATCGTACGTCCCTTTCGAATTGACCCTTACAAACTCCAACAACGGTGCTACCTATTTCTTAATAGTAGGATAGCGCTGTCTAAAGGAAACAAGAACAGAAACAATCCTTTTTCGAGTAGGTAGCTGCTAGTAGGTACTTGCTCAAATCAAATCAAACTTTTTCACACCAAACACTTTTTCTCAAACAAAGTTTTCAAAACACTCTTGAGGACTGATACAAGGGTTAAAACGAAGTAAAACAAAACTTTTCAAAACAAACACACACAAGAAATTTTAAAGATGAGCAAGTACCTAAGAGCCCATGGAAAACCATGGATAGAAAGGGCGCTAATACCTTCCCCTTTCTATAATCTACCCCCCGTACTCAAAACATCTCGAAAAAGGTTTTTTTCTGTTCTTTTTCCTTTTCCTTTGTTGGATGAAATAAAAGTCGGTGGCGACTCTTGCTTACCACAACATTTTGCGAATAAAAAACGCAAAAATGCAAACCAGCATTTCCAAAACAGTCGATTCTTCCACCGTATCACAGAATGCCCACTGGAGTGGGTGCTAAAATTACCTTCATGTAATTCAACCATGATCTTTTCCGCTTCAATTTTAACCACACACCGAAGCAGAATGAAGTCATGATTGCGCTTGTACAAAATGCCATTACTCAAGAAGAACTTAGCAGAGAATCTCCTTAAGAACTTCTTATCATTGATTAAAGCTCCTTCTGGATATTCTTGAGCCTCGAGATACCTCTTGACTTCATGAAACCAAGGTTGGTCCACTATTTCTTCAGTATTAATCTCGTGACAGTGTGTTGGTTCATCCATTCATTCGATGGTGATCTGGGGAGCCTCGTTATCCCAATTAAGTTTAAACATAGATGACATTGTGGCTAGAGCGTCTGCTAGCTGATTTTCTTCTCGCGGGAAATGCTCGAAGGTAATCTTCTCAAAATGTGGTAGCAATGTCAAAACATGTTCTTTGTAAGGGATAAGATTTGGGTGCTTAGTGTCCCATTCCCCTTCGATCTGATTGATGACCAAAGCTGAATCTCCAAACACATCTAAAGACTTGATTCCCAAATCTATGGCAGCCTTGAGACCACAGATGCATGCTTCGTATTCTGCCATGTTGTTCGTACAATTGAAGCAAAGTCTGGCAGTAAAGGGAGTATGACACCCTTCTGGAGATATGAGTACAGTGCCGATACCATTACCAAGTGAATTCGATGCGCCATCAAAGAAAAGAGTCCATCGGGATCCTTTTTCAGGTCTGTCGTATGGCCTGATTCCTTCACAGTTGTCTAATGTCATGATGTCTTCATCCGGGAATTCAAACTTCATGGACTGATAATCTTCTACAGCTTGATGAGCAAGATGATCAGCTAGCACACTACCCTTTATAGCTTTTTGAGTAGTATATTATATGTCATATTTTGTTAGGATCATCTGCCATCTAGCTATCCTCCCAGAAAGAGCAGGCTTCTCGAAGATGTACTTTATCGGATCCATCTTAGATATCAATAAGGTAGTATGAGTCAGCATATATTATCTTAGCTGGCGAGCAGCCCATGCCAGAGTACAACAAGTTTTCTCGAGCAGTGAATATCTGGTTTCACAGTCGGTAAACTTTTTTCTCAGGTAGTAAATAGTGTGCTCTTTTCAGCCAGACTCGTCATGTTGCCCCAATACACACCCCATTGAGTTCTCTAAAACGGTCAGATACATGATCAGTGGTCTTCCTTCGACTGGTGACATCAAAACAGGAGGCTCTTGTAGGTACTCTTTAATTTTGTCGAAAGCAGTCTGGCATTCATCATTCCATTTGACTACTTGATCTTTCTTTAATAGTTTGAAGATTGGCTCACAAGTAGTTGTTAGGTGAGAAATGAATCTGGCTATATAGTTCAGGCGTCCCAAGAATCTTCTGACTTCCTTCTTAGTATGAGGAGCAGGCATTTCTTGTATTGCTTTAACCTTGGCAGGATTGACCTCAATGCCTTTGTTACTGACGACAAAACCTAAAAGTTTACCGGACCGTACTCCGAATGTGCACTTGTTTGGGTTCAACCTTAGTTTATACTTCTTCAACCTCTCAAACAACTTTTGCAAGTGATCCAAGTGCTCTTCTTCTGTTTGTGATCGGGCTATCATATCATCTATGTAGACCTCTATTTAATGATGTATCATGTCATGAAACAAAGCTACCATGGCGCGCAGATAGGTTGCCCCAACATTCTTTAGTCTGAATGGCATCACTTTGTAGCAGAATGTTCCCCACTGTGTGACAAATGTAGTTTTCTCCATGTCCTCAGGTGCCATTTTGATTTGTTTATAACCTAAGAATCCGTCCATGAAGGAAAATAATTTGTGCTAGGCCGTATTGTCAACCAAGATATCAATGTGGGGGAGTGGAAAATCATCTTTAGGGCTGGCCCTATTCAAATCTCTATAGTCCACACACATTTGTACTTTGCCGACCTTTTTAGGTACGGGAACAATGTTAGCAACCCATTGAGGATAGGAAGTGACAGCCAAGAATCCAGCATTGAATTGTTTCATGACTTCCGCTTTGATCTTCTCTGACATGTCCGGTCTCATGCGGCGGACTTTTTGTTTTACTGGTGGACAGTCTTCTCTTGTGGGAAGACGATGTACCATTATATTTGTATCAAGTCCTGGCATGTCTTCGTATGACCAGGCAAATATCTCAATATAATCATGCAATAGCTGAATCAAACACTCCTTGACACTAGGCTCCAGATTGGCACCCACCTTGATTTCTTTTTTATCCTCCTCGGTAACCAAGTTGATTGTATCCACCGGTTCCTCATGAGGCTGAATGGCTCTTTCCTCTTGTTGCACTAGTCTGGCCAGTTCCCCTGGTACTTCACAATCTTCCTCACCTTCGTCTTCGGCTTGGTAGATTAGATCCTCAGAGTCACAAAAGGCCATAGCAGTATCATTACCCATGGGATCCGGAATGGAGGGGTACCTGCATTTGTGAGTGTGGGTGTGTGTAAGGGTATAGCCATCTTTAAAAATAAAATGTAAAAGAAAAACAATGAGCATAAAAAGTTTGTATGTGAAAAACGTCCATGATTCATTGAATGTCATATGAAGATGAAATGAAAACCCTTACAAATGGACCATTGTGCCTCGGGCAAGACACAAGGTTTTAAATGTGCGAATTGTTTGTGAATATTACAAGTCTAACAAAAATGTAAAAGATAAATTACTGAGGGGTGAAAGTTATTGGGACAAAGTCTCTGGCTTCCCAATTGCGAAGTCCTCCGTTGACAGTAGGAAATATCCAATCCTCCAAGCTGCAATCCTCTTCACCATCTTCCACTGCATTGACCTCTCAGTTGCTAATCTTCAAAGGCGGACCTCCAGCACGGGCACGGCGCACAACCTTCTGAACATTTGAAGTAAACCCTAAACCAAACTTGTCAGATTTATACAGAATATCCGGAAGTTTCCCCTAAATGGTGCATCCACCCTCCTCTACTACTGCCTTGGCGTCCTTCAGAGATGACATCTGGAGAGGAGGCCTTGTGATCTTGGGGATCTGGGATACCGTCTTGGTTACTGCTACCTCTTGAGAGACTTCTTCGAAATGTTGAAAAGGAGTTTCAATGAACTCGCTGTCCAATTCCAAATACCGGAAAGAATTGAGGTGGCTAATCATATATTCTTCCTCTCCGTGGAGAGTGATAATCTTTCCATGGACCAGATATTTCAACATCTGGTGCAGTGTAGAGGTGACAGCACCGGCATTATGGATCCACAGTCGTCCTAGCAGATAGGAGTAAGAGGGGCGGATGTCCATTACATAGAAGGTTGAGTTGAAAGTTTGAGTCCCAACTTTTATGGGGATGTCCACCGCCCCGTGGACCATCCTCTTAGAGCCATCAAATGCTCTCACGACTATGTTACTGGGTTTCAACGTTAGTCCTTCGCAGTCCAATCTGTCGAGAGATTTCTTCGGTAAAACATTCAAAGATGAACCAGTGTCCACCAAGACATGGGCCAAATTTGTTCCTCTACATTCCATAGAGACATGCAATGCCTCGTTGTGCTTTCTTCCCCTTGGTGTTAGACCAGTATCCGAGAAGCCTAGGTCGTTATCAGCTGTCAAGCTGGCCACACAATCTTGCAATTGGTCAGCGGATGTCTCCTAAGGCACATGGGCTGTCTTTAGAAACTTCACCAGGGCTTTCGCATGTGCCTCAGAATACAGCAACAATGCCAGCATGGAGATCTTGGAGGGAGTTTACCCCAACTGTTCAACGACGTCGTAGTCACTCTTCTTTATTATTCTCATGATCTCCTCCATTTCCTTCTTGGAGGTTTCAGGGATAATCAGCGGTTGAGCCTTCGTCCGGACAAGCTCTTCTTGAATACTTTTCCCTCGAGTTTCAGCAGTAGAAGTGTTGGTAGGGATAACAACAGGAGTTGTATCGTCTTTGTCAATAGGAGCACTTACATATATGATTATTGGTATGGAGGTAACCTTTGGAACAGCCACGAGTCCAAAAATGCCTTTGGAGAGGCAATTTCTGGAGAGAAGATTCTGCCGCTACGAGTAATCTTACTGGTTCCGACGATGTTGCTAATGTCGGAGTCTTCTTCTTCGGAGCTCATCTCTTCGGCGGCCAGCCCATCTTGTTTGATACCATGGTAGTAGATGTCTCCACCGTAATTCCATGGCACTATTTTGTCTGATTCATACGGGACTGGCCTGAGCCTTGTGATTATAAGAGGAGTAGTTTTTGGAACCGATGTAATCCTAACGGGTCTTTTGGGGACCCTAGAAGAATTGGCGGAGATGGTTATGATTGAAACGTCTTCAACAGGAACATGTGAAACAAGAGCACTTTCAAACAGAATCTCTTGGTTGTCTATCAAGCGTTGAATGCCTGTATTCAACAAAGGGAAAACAATTAGTGAGGATAAGCAAAGATGGCAATCTTCATTACAACCCGGGAATACACCGACTTTCAACAAGTTTATCTTAATGATTGGGAGTGGAGTCAAGAGTTTATCAACTGTGGTAACAAATAAATTTTCTTCGATAGCATTGGTGTTGTGACCATGCCTAGGCATAGGAGCAGAAATAACATTTGGCTTCTTAGGTGCATTAAACTCAATCCCTTTTGCATCTATAAGGTCTTGAAATTTGTTTTTCAGGGCCCAACAGTTGTTAGTGTCATGACCCGAACTTTCAGAATGATATGTGCATCTGGCATTTGGGTGATAATGAGGGGAGGATGTGTTGGGGTTATTTGGAGCTTCCTTCAGAGTTGTCAAATTGGATTTCAGAAGATGCGGTAAAACCTGGGCTAGAGTCATATTGATTCTGGTGAATTGTCAGACTGGCCTTTCCACCCTTGGTTGGTTACTTCTTGGTTGATCAGATGTAGGCTTTGAGATCATAATGGCCCCTACCATTGGTCGGCGTTCAGCTCTCCCTTGGTTCCTTTATGGATAAACAGCAGATACCTCCTTCTTTCCAGTGAAAGGCTTTCTCACAACTGTAGAGGCAGATGAATCCTTCTGAATCTTTCCACTTTTTATGCCAGCTTCCACCCTCTCTCCAGTTAGTATTAACTCAGTAAATCCTGCGGATGAGCTTCCAATCAGATAGTTGAAGAAAGGGCCCGATAGAGTGCCTAAGAACACCAAGTCCCTTTCAGACAGAGGGGGTTGTACTCTCCCAGCTAGATCTCTCCATTTCTGCGTGTAATCTTTGAAACCCTCATTTGAAGCCATAGCCATACTCTGAAGTTGAGTATGGGTAGGCGCCAAATCTGCATTATACTAGTATTGCTTATAGAAAGCTGTGGCCAGATCTTCCCAGTTGTGGACTTCGGCCCTTTCCAATTGGTAAAACCAATCGAGTTGTGTTCCAGATAGGCTATCTTGGAAAAAATGCACCCATAGGTCTTTATCGGTGGAGTGCGGCTGGATCTTTCTCACATATGATCGGAGGTGCATCTTAGGACATGACACCCCATCATATTTTGCAAACAACGACACTTTGAACTTCGGTGGGATCATAATTCCTGACACTAGTCCCAATTCTTCAAAGTCTAGACCCGATACTCTTTGTATTTCCATAGCATTCAAACGCTCTTCAAGATGTTTGTACTTATCATCTGCTGGAGGATACTGTTCCTCGGAGTAGTCTTCCTCTTCTTCCTCCTCTTCAGATTCTGACATAACCGCTGTTTCCTTTCCTTTTCCTTCTCCTTCATCAGATGTTGTTGGGAAATTTAAGGTTCTTCTAGTCTGTCCTTGAAACCTTCTCCCCATGATTACAACACCGATTGGTTTCTTCTCTTTCTTCTTCTTCTTCTTCTTGGCCAACAGAGTCTTCAACTCTTCTTGTCCTTTGGCCAGGGTTGTAAGTAACTGTTGAAACTGCGTGTTTTGAGGTTGAAGATCTTTGATTGTCTGTTCGACATCCATCTTACTGAAATAAACAATAGAGAGATGAAGAAACTCGTTGCAATAGACCTGTTTATGTCATGATGAATGATATGTTCATATGTAATGTTTTC
Organism: Vicia faba; assembly: GCA_948472305.1. Taxonomy (NCBI): domain Eukaryota; kingdom Viridiplantae; phylum Streptophyta; class Magnoliopsida; order Fabales; family Fabaceae; genus Vicia; species Vicia faba. The sequence continues at coordinate 694,836,851 of OX451738.1, read as the reverse complement.
AAGGTTTTTAAGAGATTCAAGTTCATTTTAGACAAAAAGAAACACACATTATATTAATAAGATAAAGTTTGAGTACACCAATGCCCCTTGGGCAAAATAATACAAAACTCTAAGATAAAAAGTAGTGCGCGTCCTCTTTGGTGCAATGTAGGCATTTAGAGTCTGCTCCTTATGAAGTAGCCTAGTGAGTTCCAAAACCTTCTTCTCGCTTGCGAAGAATTGGGCTTCGAAAGTATCTCGCTCTCCCTTGAGCTGTATCTAATCCCTTTGTAGGTCTTCAAGAGATGTGGGCATGTCAGGATGTAGGATAGTGTATGGAACTTCTCCCTCCTCAACAGGCTCAATGATCACCGGGAGAATGGAAGGATAAGGCATCATGAGACTTTAAGCGCGGGTTCATACCCACTTGAGGTAAGGCTCAAGAGGGATTGAATTCTTGTGTCCTAAAGTCTTGATATCCACCTTGTTTAACATCCTCCAAGCTCGGATGAATCTCTGGTGAAGACCTTGATTGTCGTTGTCGTAGTCGAATACTAAACCTTGAATCAGCATCTCATGTGAGCCACCCCTTCGAGCATAACCAAACTGTCTTAGAGCTAAGCACGGGTTGTAGGTGATGCCTCCCCTAATGCCAAGTAGAGGGACATTAGGGAATTCCCCACAACGGTCAACAATGATAACATTCTCTTTGGATCGGGAGCACCAATGAATATCTGAATGTTTGAGCGTCATTAACCTTTGTGACCACCTTAATCCTTGCTCATTCTTTAAGACTGATTGGGGAAGATGAGAAATAAACCATCTTGCCATGAGAGGAGTGCAACACATAAGGACACCTATTTTCCTCATTGTTCGAGTATGAAAAGAGTGTAGGATATCCCCTAGCAATGTAGGCACCGGATTGTGTGACATGAAGATTTTGACGGCACTCACATATATGAGTTGGTCAGGATTGGGGAACAAGATCATCCCATAGATAAGAAGAGCCACAATTTCCTCAAAAGCTTGCAAGTCTAAGGAATTCCAACAGCTTTGGACTTTCTCAAACAGGAACTTTGCTAAGAAGCCTTTGACACCACTTCTAGTTTCCCAATGGGTTGTGACATCAGATGAGTGCAAGTGTAGAGCTTGAGCAATCTCTTTTGGCTTTGGGTCTCTTTTCGTACTGTTGAAAGGTATTTAATTGAGAATGGGAATCTTCAAGAGTTGAGAGAATTCTTCCAAAGTGGGCACAAGCTGATAGTCGGGAAATGTGAAGCAATGGTGCAAAGGATCAAAGAACTGGAAAAGCACCTCCATCATATCTTCCTTTGTGTTAGAGGTGACCAAGTTGAGTAGACGACCATGCCTCTCGGTGAATGGAGAATTCTCATGGATCCTTGAAGCTAGCTCCTTAAGCTGTGGAGGAATTCTTACAAGGTTGACTTGGATAGTTTTCATGCGAAGTGAATCCATATCCTACAAAACAAGAACAAAGATGAATCTCCAAAATCCTTGAAATGGTTAGTGGATGCATATGATGCTCATGATGTCCATGATGTTATGTACAAGTATGCATATACAAGCAAAACAAACAAGTTCTTAGTTTAGGCTTGCATGGGGTCTTATAGGTAAGTACCCTCTTGAAGTTTAGTTGGCTCAAACCTGTCCTAGTAATAGTAACCGGGTTCTAAGGAGTTCAATATCACTGGATTGTTTCCTAGGTCATTGTTTCAGCTCAAGCCTCTTTAATGGCGACCAAAATATCCCAAGAATCCAACCCTCAATGAGTGTAGTATCGAGTATCTACCAACTTCGTACTGCACCAAAGTCGGTCATCTCACTACATCCTAAAGGCCAAGTTGGTCAAGTAAAGGGTTCTAGAAGTTCATTAGTGCTTCATGACATCACTCAGCGGCCCCGTATTCTCTTTGATTAACTCAAAGGCTATCGGTACCCACAAATATGTCACACTAACATAGCTATTGCTTAGACCATGTCGGTATACCCCGCACTGTTTCCACAACATATTGCTATTTACCTATAATGTTTCCCAAATCCGGGTGGAGGATTCAAACCCAAACAAAGAACCATAATGTAAAGCAAACAAGTCAAACAATGTAAGCAAATAAATGTGAGCTAGCCCTAAGGTAACCCCACTTTTATAAAAATCCCCAGCAGAGTCGCCAGTTCTATGATACAGTGGGAGAACTGACTTGAGGGTTTTGCGTTTTATCGCAAATGTCGCGGTTAGTGAGAGTCGCCACCGACTTTTCTTTTATCCAAAAGGAAAGGTGAAAAAGCACAGGAAAAACCTTTGAGATTGTTTCTTGGGTTCGGGGGGTAAATTATGAAAAGGGAAGGTGTTAGCACCCTTTTCATCCATGGTTTTCCATGGGCTCTTAGTTACTTGCTAGATCACTTGCTTTTGTTGTTTGAAAATGTGTTTGGTGTGGTTTTGAAAGTATTTTGTTAAAGAGGCCATTAGTTTAGGCAATCTTTATAATGATTCTCGTTCGTAAGAATGTATACAGAGATGTTTGTGTTTTTGAAAATGTTTTCAATGTTTGTAAGATGTTTTTGAAATGTGTGTGTTTGTTTCGAAAAATAGCAAGGATAGTTGTTTGAAGATAGAGCAAGTAACTAGAAGTAATCTACCTAATCAAATGTCTTTCTTATGCATTTTGAGGGACCAAGATTATTTTGTAAGGCAACTTTGAATAGCGTCATTGAGGGACTATGATCTTATACTTGTTTGTTTTGCCAAGATACTTCACATGCGTAATATGGGTATTTTTGTATAAGGAAACCAAGTGGAGAAACCCTAAGGATGCTTGTGTGCAAGTGTGTATTTTCATGCCTTTATTTTGTCTTGTATTAGGGTTTTCTATTTGATTTGTTTTTATCTTACCATACAAACCCTAATTACTAGCATGGTATGTAAAAGCGGTAAAGTGCATAATGTAAAGATTACTAAGCTATTACAACAATTTATGGGAGGGGGGAATACAAATTTGAATGGGGATTTGCAAGAATGTAAATCTAAATAAGCTATTACAACCAAATCGAATTTATACGAATATTGGAATAAACAAATATAATATTTAAATATGCAATATTATGTACATGCAAAAAAAGATTTTGTTTTATTTTTCATGTGAAAAAGAATTTTAACCTAATCTTAAAAATATAAGGAAAAGAAATTAATTCTTAAAAAAAAGGTTAACCCTAATTTCTAGTTTGAAAGAAAATATGGTTCTTATGTATTATTTTTTTGTATATTCTTTGTATTAAAAATAATAAATAATATTGTATGAAAATATTTAGTTTTTATATGTTAAAATAAATATTTACAAATATATAAAAATATAAAAGAAAAGATAAGAATATATCTAAATTTATTTTTACAAATTTATTTAAGAAAGATAGTTAGTATATATTGAAGATAAAATATATTTTTTATGTGAAAAATAAAATAAAATAAAATAAAAATACAATATTATCATATTCATATTTTTCATGATTTTTATGTATTAAATAAAATATTTATTAAACAAAAATGAAAACAAAAATAAATAAATAAAATATATGAAAATAGTTGGGCCATGGGGGTATCCTGAGAAATTAAGTGGTGGATGTTAGAAAAAAACACAAGGCCCAGTGTGGAGGCCCAAACCTGCAAAACAACAAAAACTGAAAGATGGAAAAATGTGAAAAAACAAAAGGTAGCGCCAAGGTTCGAACCCAAGACCTGGGCCTCACCAACGCACTACCTTGCCACTGGGGTGACTATACATTTGGTAATTTATATGAAACAACAAAAACATAACACAAATAAGGTCCTTGCCCTGTACTTCATCTTCTTCCTCAAGCTGGCCAGAAGCTCTGTAACTTTCTCATCTCTCAATAAAAATGGAAACTGATAACATGAACGTTGTAGCATTTTGTCTCACAATTCTAACCATGTAAGTCATGTAAGCTAACAATCAAAAATCAAAACGAATTTTAAAAGCCCTAAATTTAAACCTAATTTTTTCAGGAACTTCAAGTTCAAAATTCTCTCAACTCAGGCCAAATAAATGCAAGATATATATATGTACAACTTCGTAGCAATGAGGTCTACATTGTTTATTCATAAATCGTGGCCAATGGATGCCTGTATGAAGAGATAGAAGTTGATATTTTTACCTCTTTCAGTTGAGATTGTGAATGGAGTTTGAGTGAGTTTTATGAAGGCCTGATGATTGCTTGAGCTTGCTTGAACCTCCCTGAGTGTGTTCCAACCCTTGTCTTGCTTTGGAAGTGCCTGGAACTCTCTATCCAAGTTAACCTGCAAGCTTTGAAAACAAAAATGGCAGATGATGGAGAAGGAGTTACAGTGCAGAGATGATGGTATGGATCACTTAGATATCAAGTAGGTAAAGTGTTTGGATGATTGAAACTTGAAATGCACGAGCCAAATGATGGATTGTTATGCTTATGCAAAAACTGTAAGTTTTGATAGTTTTTTGGTGATATGGAGTGTTTGAATGTTTCAGGCCTCTAGCAATCGTGTTTCTAATTGTAATGAGTTTGTATATTAGTATGGGATAGGTTTCAAGTCAACTCTTCAACAGATTTTTCAATCCTAGCCTTTTTGCACACTTTCTTGCTTTTGAAGCAAAGTAAAGGGACAAGTTTTCACATGCTTGTACTGGATTGCTTAGGGTTGGTATAAGCTTTGTACAATTTGCCTTAGGCCTGGAGGATTTGTGTGTGCAGAGAGGACAGGTCCAATGCTCAAGATTTGTAAAGTTACAAAAGTGAAGCTTTTTCAAAATGGCAATGGCCACTGTATGCCATTTATGGAATTACAACTTGGACAAAGGCTCTTAAGCTTGAATTAAAGCTTTGTCAACTGAGTAAGCATTAAATTATGAAGTAAGAAACAAGTTTGGGACCTGTAAATTATGAATTAGGCAGCATAGCTACTGATTGGAATTATATTCTTCATGAAATGGCTTGAATTCAAAGTGAGAAATTGCCAACTTCATCTCTTCGATTCTCCCTAATCAAAAATGATCTTGAGGAGTTCTTGGACATTTTGGAAAGCTTGAAATGTGATATATAACTCATCTTTGAAATGAATTTCAAGATTGAAATGTGCTCTATAACTCATATTTGAAATACATTTCAAGACTCCTCTTGGAACTAGGTGAAAAATTGCCACGAAGTTAGGTTCAAAACTTGCCTAAATTAGGGCAAAATTTCACTAAGTTATCTAGTTCATGTACATGTATTCATAAAATTATATCTTGAGATCCAAGCATATTTATGGAAAAATGTGTGAAGAAAAGTTGTAGATTTCATGTAGGTCTACAACTTTCATGTTGGGAACTTTCCTTGAATCATCTTGTATCATGGTGGAAAAAATGGCTTAAAGTTGAGAAAAAATAAGAAATTTTCTATACTTAGAAAAATTTCTAAGTTAAGAAAATTTCCAATTTTAAAACCTAATATTCAATCCTTGATTTCTTGATGAACACGTTTCACATTTTGACATGTTTTGATGAATTGTGACTCTTGGCACTTGATTTTGACCAAAAAGTCAAAGTTTGACTTTTCAGTATACAGTTGACTTTTGATCAGTTGACTGCAAATTTCATATGTCTATCCAATGGATTTGCAATGTTTTGAACTATATAATTAGGCCAAGATGATGCAATTTAATCCTTGGAATCATTCTTTAACTCAATTGGTCATTTTCTAGGTAAAAAATCAGAAATTACCCTTTCTCAGTCAAAACCCTAATTTTGACCATTTTGCCCTTTTGATGATTTGATCAAATTTCTTGAGGAATTGTGATCCAAACTTGATCAAATGATACATATGAGTCTATAATGTTTATTTGGACCAAAAAATATGAAGTTTGACTGTAAGTTGGTCATGGTTGACTTTTTCCCCAATACAGTTGATTTTTAGGTCAACCGTCCAATTGACTGATCAAAAATGTGGTTCAAGGCTTGAAACTTGTCATGAGTGATCTTAGGGGTCCATAATGATGTTTGAAAGTCATATGAAGCATTGATAGTCCAAAAATCTTTGTGAAAACTCAAACCCTAATTTTGGGTGATCAGTGCATGATGAGATGTTCTGAGCTGATCAAACCCTAGTCTAGTCTTGAATCAAAGAGATCTTGTGAGAATAATCTTGATAAGTGAGAGGGAAAATTTTGGGGTACAACAAACACTTTCTTCTTAAATTGACATTCTATTTGGAAAGAGCAAACACACTGTTCGAATAGACATAACCAAGGTATACGAACCCAATAACATTGACAAATATAAATGTGCGTGCATGATGCAAGTGTAAATGAATAAATGAATGTCATGTATATGCTGAAAAAACAGATAGAGGATATAAGTTGAAGATGATAATACAATACAAAACAACTAGGTACTCAGCCAATCTCAAAGAAATGGAAAAATAATTGGAGATAGAACAAAAATCAACGTCAGAGCGTATCCTACTACAAGGCTTAAGTCTCTCTGGGGAGGAAGATATTAAAATTTCAATCTTCCAACATCAATAAACCACTGACATGATAATAAAATGTACTTCACTTAGGTTAGGGATAAAAATCTCGCTCAACCAGAGATAAATAAATCAAGGCTTAACCGGGATTACTGGGGAATCATCGAGCTTAGTACTCTACTGGGAACACGAGATCACACAACCGACTCTTCATGATGTTTTTTAAGGAAGAAAACATTATTCATTATACAAGGATGAATTACTATGTTGTTTTGCATTTCAAGGCTTAACCTTTCTCGAAGCAACTATTAATATTCCTTCCAGTATTCACGACAAATTTCAAGATAGGAATACTCTAATTAAATTTGTTTTAAATATTGCTATAAAAACTTAAATTTTGCTCGATAAAAACACAAAAAGATAAATGCTCAAATTTTATTAATAATATGGTAGTCCGCTAATGGCGCGACTCCAAAGGTTTACAAAAATTTGGAAAATAGTATATGAAAGAAAAGGTTTCAAAAACAATGACCACTATTCTCCCTAACAACTTTGAATCCCAAGATGTGTTCAAATTTCGTGACCAGCCTGATCAAAAGCCTTCTTAAGCCGCCCCTTTGGATTTTCAACTTAGTGATCGATCATCTCAATCTTAGGCGAAATACTTCTTAACTGCATCAGCGTTTACGGAGCGTGGGAGCTCCTCACCGTCCATATTTGTAAGAATCATAGCGCTTCCAGAGAAAACCTTCTTAACAACATACGATCCTTCATAATTCAGAGTCCATTTTCCCCTAGAATCAGGTTGGAAAGATAATATCTTCTTGAGCACGAGGTCACCCTCTCTGAATTTGCGTGGCCGAACCTTCTTATCAAATACTTTCTTCATTCTCTGCTGATATAGCTGGCCATGACACAACACTGTCAATCTCTTTTCTTCAATTAGATTCAATTGATCATATCTACTTTGACACCATTCAGCCTCAGAAATCTTAGCTTCCATCAAAACTCTCATAAAAGGGATTCAAACCTCCACAGGGAGTACTGCTTCCATGTCATATACTAAAGAAAATGGAGTTGCTCCTGTTGAAGTTCGAACTGAAGTGCGGTACCCATGTAGAGCAAACAGGAGCATCTCATGCCAATCTTTGTAAGTCACTACCATCTTCTGGATAATCTTTTTGATGTTTTTATTAGCAGCTTAACCAACCTCATTCATCTTTGGTATGTAGGGTGAAGAATTATGATGTTCGATCTTGAACTCTTCACAAAGCTCTCTCATCATCTTGTTATTAAAACTCGAACCATTATCAGTGATGATCTTGCTTGGGATACCGTATCGATAAATGATCTTATTCTTGATAAATCTGACCACCACCTGTTTGGTTACATTATTATATGATGCTGCTTTTACCCATTTAGTAAAGTAGTCAATGGCCACTAATATGAAACCATGACCATTTGAAGCTTTGTGTTCAATCATTCCAATCATATTGATGCCCCACATAGAGAAAGGCCAAGGTGAAGAGGTAACATTAAGGATGGTCGGTAGCACATGTATCTTATCCGTTTGTCACTTATGGCATTTCCTCACATATTTGCAGCAATCGGATTCCATCATCGTCCAGTAGTAGCCAGCCCTCAACATCTTTTTAGCTATTGCATGTCCATTGGCATGAGCGCCAAAAGATCCTTCGTGTACTTCTTGCATCAACATGTTTGCTTCGTGTCTATCCACGCATATGAGCAAAACCATGTCATAATTCCTCTTATGTAATACTTCTTAATTGAAGAAGAAACTACTTACCAATCTCCTTAACGTCTTCCTATCTTTATTGGATGCTCCGGGTGGGTACTCTTGAGTTTGGAGAACACGTTTAATGTCATAGAACCACGATTTATCATTGGTGACTTCTTCTACTAAGAACACATGAGTGGGTATGTCGAGACGCATAATTCTGATCGAAGGCATGTCGTTCCAATCATTCACTTGGAACATAGAAGACAATGTAGCTAAAGCATCATCCATTTGGTTCTCATCTCTAGGGATATGATGTAATTCTACTTTGTTGAAGAAAGTTAACAATCTTCTAGCATAATCTATGTAAGGGATCAAACCAGGATGATAAGTCTCCCATTCTCCTTTGATCTGATTGACTACTAAAGTCGAGTTTCCGTATATGTCAAGAATCTTGATTCTTAGATCCACCACTTCTTCGAGACCCATAATACATGCTTCATATTCAGCCATGTTGTTTGTACAATCAAACTTCAACCTTGCTATAAATGGGATATGAGTACCTCGAGGAGTGAGGATGATTTCCCCAATTCCACTGCCATAAGCATTTACAGCCCCGTCAAATATCAAACCCCAACAGGATTCGAGATCAGGTCCTTCTCCAGGTAACGGCTCCTCATAATCTTTGGCTTTCAAGTACATAACATCTTCATCTGGGAAGTCGAACTTGATGGATTGATAATCATCAATTGGTTGGTGAGCCAAATGATCAGCTAGAACACTTCCTTTGATTACTTTTTGAGTGTGATACTCAATGTCATATTCAGATAATAACATCTACAAATGGGTTATTCTTCCAGACAAGGCGGGCTTCTCGAAGATACATTTGATCGAATATATTTTAGAGATTAACCAAGTAGTGTGGTTAATCATATATCGGCGCAGACGGAGAGAAGCCTAAGCTAAAGAATAACAAGTTTTCTCAAGCATTGAGTATCGAGACTCACAGCCTGTGAATTTCTTACTCAGATAATATATGGCATGTTCCTTTCTTCCAGTCTCATCTTATTGACCAAGCACACGTCCAATGAAATCTTCCAATATGGTCAAATACATAATCAAAGGTTTTCCTTCCACTAGAGGAATCAAGATGGGAGGCTCAAATAAATATTCTTTTATGCTATCAAAATCTTTCTGACAATCTTCTGTCCATACACATCCTTGGTTCTTTCGAAGAAGCTTAAAAATCGGCCCACGGGTAGCAGTCATATGAGATATAAATCTGGAAATATAGTCCAACCTTCCAAGGAATCCTCTTACTTGCTTTTCCGTCTTGGGTGCAGGCATTTCTCGAATAGCTTTAACTTTATTAGGATCTACCTCAATACCTCGTTGGCTGACAATGAAACCCAAGAGTCTTCCAGAACGAACACCGAAAGTACACTTGTTAGGATTCAGGTGGAGTTTATACTTTCTCAAACGTTGGAATAATTTCAAAAGATGCTCCAAATGATCTTCTTCAGTCTGAGATTTGGCAATCATATCATCTACATAAACTTTTATCTCTTTATGCATCATATCATGGAACAGGGCGGTCATGGCTCTCTATTATGTGGCACCAGCATTCTTTAAACCAAACGGCATTACTCGATAACAAAATGTTCCCCAAGGTGTAATGAAGGTTGTCTTCTCCAAATCTTCAGGTGCCATCTTGGTTTGATTGTAACCAGAGAAACCATCCATAAAAGAAAAGACTTTGAACTTTGCTATACTGTCGACCAATCCGTCAATATGTGGTAATGGGAAATCATCCTTTGGGATGGCCCTATTCAGATCTCTGTAGTCCACACACATTCGAACTTTTCCATCTTTCTTAGCAACATGCACTATATTGGCTAACCACTTAGGATAAACTGATGCAATGAGGAAGCATGTGTTAACTTGTTTCTGGACCTCTTCTTTGATCTTGTCAGCCATATCGAGACGAGTCCTTCTTAACTTCTTCTTAATTGGCGGACATTCAAGTCTCAACAGTAATCGATGCTCCACAATATTGTTGTCCAAACCTGGCATATCTTAGTAGGACAAAGCAAACACATCTACATACTCTCTGAGAAGCTCTAACATTCTTTCTTTGACCTCTGGGATAAACAACGCTCCAATATTGACTTCCGTTTTGTCTTCCTTACTACCCAAATTGATTATCTCCACGGGCTCTTCAAACGGTTGAATGATCTTTTCATCGTGCTCAAGTAAACGGGAAATTTCATCAAGGATCTATTCACTATCCTCTTCCTCGGCTCCAAACACAGGGAATTCGAAGTTGGGAGGGGGCATAGGGTCATTGTTTTCAATGGTTATGTCATGGATTAATCAGCACATATGACTTATGCTTTATTTTAGAAATCGATTAATGTGAAGATTGTACACACACACACACATATATATATATATATAATTATGTTTCTTTATTTTTATTATTTTTCTATTTTTGTTACCATTTTCCAAAAAAAGTGAAAAGTAAAAACAATATGGGGGACAAAAATAACATTTTTTATTCATGATTGGCAATACTTGAAACAAAAGCCCAAACATCTTCTCTTTTGCCTTGGGCAGAGAAAAAGGATTTATTTTCAATAAAGCCTGTCACAAATACTCTTTTGCCTTGGGCAGAGCGAAAGGTTTTTCAAAATAGAACAAAGCATTACTCATAAATATGCATCATAGAAGGAATATCAACAACAGTCCAGTTATGGCAAACCACTCCATGTGCTACAAAGTCAGGTAAATCCTCTTTATAGTCATCTTCCATTATAGCATCAACTTCTGGCGGAGTCGGATGGATAAAACACGCGCTTCAGAAAACTTCTTGTATTGGACGAATAATTGTATCTTGCTTAGATCTTGCAAACACGGGATAAAAACCAAGACCTTCTCCAAATTTGTTCTTAGGCAAAGTCAACACCTGGCCTCAACCTTCAGCCGAACCACTCTCAACCACTTGTCGTGCATCTTCAAGACAAGAAATAGATGCCCCTTGCTTCTTTGCTTCATTACTAGTGACAAATAGAGCTTGGAACTGGGTTTCAATAGCCTCATCAATATCAATATAGGAAAAATATGATAAGCGGCTTACCACCATAGCCTGCTCTCCACCCATTGTTACCAGCTTTCCATTCCTCACAAACTTCAATTTTTGATGGAGCGTGGAAGTGACTGCTCCTGCATCATATATCCATGGGCGACCTAATATGCAACTGTAGACAACATGAATATCCATTACTTGGAAAGTGATCTGAAAGGTATGAGGACCAATTGTCATGGGGAGATCCACTTCACCGTGACAGTTTTCCTAGAACCATCAAACGCTTTGACAATTACCCCACTAGGTCTCATATGAGCACCTTGATGTGATAGTCGAGATAAAGTAGTTTTGGGAAATACATTTAATGATGAACCTGTATCTACCAGCACACTTGACAAAGTATCATTTCCACAACTTATTGAGATATGCAAGGCCATATTATGGTTCTTTCCCTCTATTAGAAGTTCTTCATTACTGAAACCAAGATTATTACATGAGGTAATATTTCCCATGATTCCATCAAATTGGTCTACCATCACATCATGATCTATGAACGCCTAGTCCAAGACCTTTATTAAAGCTTCCCTATGGGCACCAGAATCTCTTAGTAAAGCAAGCACATAAATCTTGGAAGGAGTTTGCAATAGTTGTTCCACAATCTTGTATTCACTTCTCTTAATGAGTTTCAAAATCTCATCATCATCAGGATGTGGGTTAGGACCACTGGATCGACATGCCTCGACCCTAGGTTCAACATTCATCATCGGAACTTCCACTAGTATAGGTCTTCTAACTTGAATTTCAGGCCTTTTTGATGGTATAGGTGCAAAGATACGTCCACTCCTTGTGAATCTACTCACATCAGCAATATTGACAAAAGATAGCATCGGTGGTATGGGGACTTCTACTTTATTCTCAATCATTGTGGCATTATATTTGTATGGTATGGCTTTGTCCGAGTTGTAAGGTACGGGACCAGGTGGACAAATAATCAAAGGAGCAGCGGATGAAGTCTGACTATCGTAAGCAATCTCTATTGGTTCAGGCATGTTGAACTGTGGCACTATAACATTCACCTCATCATCTGGATCTCTGTCATATGTGATGGTAATGACCCTTTGATCTAACAACTTCTGAATATCTTCTTTCACAACAGGGAAATCAACTTCTATTAAGAAAAATTTGCAAACATCATAATTATGTCGGTGTTTAAAGAAGGCAAGTCTACTTAAACTTTGATGCATTCTGATCAGTGAGTCCCTTATATGCTTAACATGGTAGACTCGAAAGTTTCTAAGACATCTGTGCACCATGTTTACCGATGCTGCCCCATGTTGAGGCAATGGATTAGCTTGAACATTCGGGTTAACATCTTTGAAAGACAAAATACCACTCTTTATTAACCTCTGGACATCTACCTTTAGAGCAAAGCAATTTTCAATATTATGTCCTGGCAAACCTTGGTGATATGCATAGAATTGATCAGCCTTGTACCAAGGGGAAGTATTATTCGGTGTAATAGGAGGAGGTTTCGTTGTTATGAGATTATTGTGGATCAAAGCGGGGCACAACTCGGTGTAAGTCATTGGTATTGCATCAAACTGTGGTTTTCTCGGCGAACGGTTCTGATTGTTGAATTGAGGAGCCCGTTGTCGAGGTTGTTGCTGAAATTGTCGTTATTGAATTGGAGAGGCTTGATAGGTTAGAGTTACCATTGTTGGGTGGATAACAGGAGTGACTGCTGCGATGTGTGAATATCCTCTTCTCGGCCTTCCAAGAAAAACTGCACTAACATCTTGTTCTCTTCTCTTAGGGAAGACACTCCCAAATTTCTTAACACCGCTAGGTGTACCACCTTCCTTGGCTAGACGCCCTTCACAGATTCCTTCTTCAAGTCGCATGCCCATGTTCACCATCTCAGTGAAGTCGCTAGGCGCACTTGCGATCATAAAAGTATTTTTAACTCATGTGAGTAAACTCTCGCTTAAATTTACTGATTTAACTCAATTACATTAAAACTCTGTTGAATAAAAATAGAGATTGAGTGATAAGTTAAAGAGTAGTTTATATTTTATGATTCATGATTGATATTTGATAGTTTATATCTGATGATTGATGGTTGATGATTTACAACTGATAAATTAATTAAAGTATTTGATAAAATTAGAGGTTCAATTTATTGGTAAATTAAAATGATATAAAAAATATTTAATATATAGTTGTTTTATTTTAAATTAAAATAAATTATAAAGGGTAATAATAAATTTTAGATAAATTAATAAATAAAAAATAAAAGAAAAAATAATAAGCAATAAGCTATAAGTTAAAATTATTTGAAATAACATTTGAAATAAACCTATAAATTAATAAAATAAGCTATAAACAATTATAAGAAAAATATAAACAATTATATCAAAATACAAAAAAAAAGTCTCTAACATGAAATAAAAAAAATCCAATTACATTACACAAATTTGAACCTAGGACATATTGTATGAAAAATTAAACTCCATATCTAAATGAGTTTAATTGGAACGGAGTGTAAAGCTATATTTTATACTGTCATCCAATTAAAACTAATTTTTTCGACACATAAACATATAATTATAAATAAATAGATTTTTTAATTAAATTATTATAATAACAACTTTCTCCATGTTTCTCTAAGCACCATTGATTAATATCAACATCTTTGTTATTTTCTGTTTCGTTGTATTGTTTTCGTGCCGTATTCTTTAATTACGATGATTAACTATAACTATTGATATACAAAAATTAACCTGTTGATTTTTTCCCTATTCTGTTTAATTAGTGTTGACTTTGGTTGGTGTATCGTATTTTCTTTAGTTAAAACTTGCATTCTCATTCTTTTTATATTGTATGTACATTGAAAGGCAATATTGCAGGTATTGAAAGATAACATACATCTTCTACAAGTTTTTCTAGTAAATTCCATTCTTTGGTGACCTTAAGGCTCTTGGTGGAAGTCCACTCAAATAATAAGGATCAAGTTTTACAAGTTTCATAGATATTTCTGACCATAAAAATTCTGTAAATAATGAATAATAAAAATATTAATAACAAAGTTATTCAGTTATCAAAGTTGATAAGTAAAAATATGAACCTTTTGATCCATGTTTTTTCTTGTGCAAGTATGGCATTGTCTTGACTTGTGTATTGAATAAAAGCAAGTCCTTTCGATCTTTTCGTTATCGCATCTTTAACCATCTTAATTGTTATCATACGTGAAAATTATTGATAGCAAGGTTTTAAAAAACGGTCAGCGTATGCAAAAACAACAGCAAAACAATATTATTGGATGTTTATACCGATACCGTTTTTATATTAAAGAATAAATTGAGGTTAATTGACATTGCAATTAGTGTTGGGACAAACTATACCGACCGAAACCTCGTAAACTTTTATGCGATCACGTCCATTTTTTAAAACCTTGATTGTTAGCATTGTTTCTCACACTAAATATATAATAAGTTGTCTCCATAGATCGGAGCTGGATAAAAAAAATTAACAATATCTCTACATAAAAACATTTAATACCAGATAAAATTTGAAAAACGATAAAAAGAAGAATAAATGGATAAGCACATAACTTCTTATAGAATGACAAATGCTTATCCAATCCCTCATACAATCCAACATAAAAAACTATTAAAAAACCATTCAAATCTAAACATATAAATCACAGTAGAGTAGAGTAGGAAGTACAAACATGAGTTGCAAAATGCCAACAACAACTTAAGTAAGGCTCTCATGATGTCTTCAAAAAGCATATAAGTTACTTGTTAAATTTTACTGCTCTAAAAGACTTGATGGGGCATGACTTGAATAAAGACCTTCAATTATAATATAAAGACAATTAATTGTTAAAATTAACACAAGTATAAATATAAGCAAAAGTAGTAGCAATAGAAAAAAATTATTATCATTTGTTTGATTTAAATTTGGACATGTTCGCTTTGTATGACCCTTTTTCATACAACAACTACAAGTAGAGGAACATTTTCTGACCATCTTCAAACTACTTTTCATTCGCAAAGTTTACGGATGTCCTTTAGTTGCCACAAGTGGAGGGTAATGCAAAACTATACCGGTACCCGATACTTTTGAAGTATCTTTAGATGTTGAATCAACAAACTCCTTATTTGATTCTTCAATATCTAATAAATCAAGTTTTGCAATTCCATTTTGCAAAATTTAAATTGTAATATCATGATTTTTTCAGATTGAGAACCACTTTCTGATAGTTCAAGGGAGTGAACCTTAATACTGTTAAACAATGAAGTGTCAGAAGCTTTGTTGCTTTCTTCTTAAAATTGTTCAATTGTCACTTGTTTTACCTTTTCTTTCTTAGCATTAATGGACCATCTATGTAAAACATACCGTGAAGGGAGACAATAAATCTTTTTCTTTATGAATACACATAATACATGCCTACAAAGAATACCTGAAAATTCAAACTTGTGACAACTACAATTTGCTTCTTTTGAGGTGACATGAAAAGTCACTAAGTAGTTAGGCATCTCTTTGTAAATTTCATGAACTTTATACGTTGAGACTTCAAAAGAAAAATTAACCTTTTCTGTGATAAATAATTGAGATTCAACCAACTCATCTTGAAGTATTCTGAATATTTTTCTTGTATAAATTTTTGAAGCTTCTTCTTCCATGGGATATAAAGTTCGTAAAAGTGGCTTTGAATTTCTTGTTTTAAATGTCTTCTCTCTTTCCTTGTTGTAACCTGCATCAAGATCCTTTTCATATTATGTCACGAACTGGTTTAATGGAGTGCTTGAATTCAAAAAGTCCTTAAAATATTTATTCATACTTTCACTCCTTTGAGTAGTAGATATTCCTGCATAAAAATTGTGACGTACATAAGCATGAATCCATTTTTCTTGAATGGAGTA
The DNA here is from genome assembly GCA_948472305.1 of Vicia faba. NCBI lineage: Eukaryota > Viridiplantae > Streptophyta > Magnoliopsida > Fabales > Fabaceae > Vicia > Vicia faba. The sequence continues at coordinate 694,820,608 of OX451738.1, read as the reverse complement.
TATCTTGTTTAGCCACTGATTATCTTGTAATCCATATTTATCTATCACTGCTTCCCAATCAGAATCAAATTCTTCGACAATGGTAGACTAGTGGATGCACTTGTAAAATTGATTTTTAAATTCACCACGTTCGTGATAGACATGATTCAAGTACTCAGGAACTTTTTTCTCAATATACCACATACAATAATGATGATTAACCTCTGGAAATACCTTTGCAACTGCATTACTAATAGCAGCATCTTGATCTGTGATAATAGTTTTAGGACAAATTCCACCAATTGCTTCTAACCAAGTACTTAGAAACCAAACAAAACTCTCTATAGCTTCATCCCATAATAGAGCACAACCAAAAAGAATGGATTGTTGATGATGATTAACTCCTGTGAATGGAACAAAAGGCATTTTGTATTTATCTGTCAAGTATGTTGGATCAAAAGTAACAACATCACCAAAGTGTTTGTATGCCATTTTGGACCTCGAATCAACCCAAAAGCAATTTGCTAATCTTCTTTCAACGTCCATTTGAAAAGCATAGAAAAATCATGGATTTTTCAATTGACAACTTTTAAAGTATGATAACATCATTTGGGCATCTCCATTTTCTAATTTCTTTTGTCTCTTTTCAATTAAGTAATTGACAACATCTTGTTGACTAAACCTAACATTATCAACACCACCATTTTCAGTGCATAAGATAAATCTTATTTTACTAGGGCCTAAACCAGAATCATGCAACACATCAATAAGTTTTTTTTGCACTTTACTCTTCTTTCTATGTACTCGAAGAAACTGTGAACTTTTGGGAGCAAATAGTTCATGATTATGGTCCCTTACAAATCTTGAAACAACCCATATTTCTCCATTTTCTTTATATATAACATTGCCTTACATCCTACTATTGTTTCATCGTGTACGATAATATTATTACTTTCCTCTTTTACATATTTCTTTGCCCAAAATCCCTCCTTTGAACAAAGAAATTCTCGACCTATTATCATGCTATTTGTTCTTGATTTAGTAACACGACCCATACGAAAGCTAAAACTTTTGTTCTTAGCATACCTTGTGTAGTAAATTCTCGCCTATTCAATTGATGCAAACTCCAGTCCTTCGTATGACTCTAAGGGGGGCTCTGCTGGTAGCCTGCTATTGAGAGGATCAATACCAATAACACTTTCAAGCATGACATCAGGGCTAACTATATTTGAATCTTCATGTATGTTTTGCATCTCTTAATCTGTTATAATAATACAAACAACAATTATGTTACTGTTAAACATGATAATAAAAATGATGTTGCACTAGTAAAACTGAATGTATTACTAATCCTCTCTTTTAATCAATTTTGATATCATTTGTTAAAACTCAAGCTACAATTGATTTAAACGAGGGAAAAAAAGACGAGGAAAAAAATTGGAAAATCAACACAATTACAAAAAAAAAGATAATTATTTTAGGGTTTAACCTTATGTATGTAGAGATATGCAAATATCGTTTCTGAGATAAGATTTGTGAAAGTATAAACATGAGAATAATAGATGGATGGAGTGTGAGAAAGAATAATAAAACCCGGTGAAATCGGGAACAAAGAGAGTAAGAGGAACATGAAAGAAGAAAGAAAAAGAGAGAGAAACGTAAAAAAAATTATTATTATAATAATTTAATTAAAATTTTATTTATTTTTAATTATATCCTTATGTGTCAAAAGAATTAATTTTAATTTAATGACAATATAAAATAACATACATTCCAATTAAGTTATATCTAAATCACTTAAGCTTAAATTTGAACCCAATATAGAATTTATAGAATAAAAAGGGTCAAAATCATTGGACTATTACATCCATTGTAAAGAAAGAAAGAAGAGAGAAAAGAAAAAAACATGAAATATCCCAAAAGCTTATAATCATTCATCATTTCCATTATTATTCATTCAAACACTCTTCTCTCCACGCCATGTGGTTTCTATTCCCAATTTAGCCATATATCAAACTGAGAGACAAACAACCCCAACATCTTCTTCTTCCATCATCAACCAAATCTCCCTCCTCTCTCTCTCTCTCTCTCTCTCTCTCTCTCTCTCTCTCTCTCTCTCTCTACACACAGGGTTTTCAATTTTCAATCTCAATTTCAATTCACCCCCTTTTCATAGGGTTTCTAGAGAGAGAAAGCCGTTACGTGAATGTAGGGTGTTTTTTGTTTTTGGGTTATTAGTAACCGAGCTATGTTGGAAATGGAGAAGGATTTTGATTCCAAGGTCAAGATTCAACGGACTTCTTCCTCTTCCAATGGTGCTGGGGTTGTTCAGAGATCCAAAAGCTTCGTTTTTAGGGCTCCTCAGGAGAATTACACCATTCAGGACTTTGAATTGGGCAAGATCTATGGTGTTGGCTCTTATTCTAAGGTTCAATCACATAGCCAAACTTTTGTGTCTTTTTGTTCTAGCTTAGTCTTCTTGTGTTGTGTTTTTTATTTTATTTTTAGTTTTATTGGTTTTGTTTTATCTATTGTTTTGATGGATGCATGAATCATGTGGATAATGTTAGCATTTTAGTTTTGTTACATAATATATAATTCATATAGTTTTTTTTTTGTTGTTGGGAGAGATCTATGGTGTTGGCTCTTATTCTAAGGTAACTTGTGTGTGTTTAAGAACCGTGTGTTTAAGAATCATCACGAGAATAAAGTAAATGTAGCAGAGATGGAGATGTTGTGGTGGATGTGTAGTAAGGCTCGACATGATAAAATTGAAATGAAAGTATTAAAGAGAGTGTTGTGGTAGCGTCTATAGTACATAAGATGGTGGAAAATAGATTTAGGTGGTTTGGCCATTGTTGAGAGAAGACTTGTAGATTATGTAGTAAGGAGAGTAGACCAGATGGACAGAAGACAAACAATTCGAGGAAGAGAAAGACCTAGAAAGACTATTAGAGAAGTTATTATGAAAGATTTCGAGATTAATGATTTAGATAGAAACATGGTCCTTGATAAAACATTATGACAAAAGTTGATCCATGTAACCGATCCCATCTAGTGGGATAAGACTTAGGTGTTGTTGTTGGGAGATCATTGGACAATGAGCATTATTGTTGCTATTGTTGAATTGAAGCACCATTTGGTAGCTTTTATTTGGGAATTTTGATTTGTAAGAGGGATTCTTCTTTCATGTTTGACCTCAATGGTTTCTATATTTCCATCAATGACTGTAAGCTTTATTTATCGATCTTGGTAGCTTTTGTAGTATTCTGGACTGCTTTTGAGGATTCAGATTTTTTATATTGACTATTTTTTTAAGCAAATGAATCGTCGAGATTGATGTTAAAGTAGTTAATGAGAAAAACATAGGTCATGGAGCTGTGAGTAAAGATAATGTAGGGAGTAGTAAATGAAGCAAACTGAAGTAATGATGGACTTTGTTGTAAGGGGTTACCCAGCTGGAATTGACACGAAACTGCTGGTACATGAAATTAATATCACATTCTTCCTTTAAGTTTAGTATGTGATACCTAATTTCTTTTGCGAGGATTTTCGCCCTTCAAGTGGGTTTTTCATTAGTGTGTACTTATTTAAAATGCATTGTTATCAAATGCAAGTATGTGACATCGCATTTTGTTGTTGTTTACTTTTGTAGTGAAGTGAGCGAACATGGTCCTTGGTTACTTGTTTTATTTACCAAACACCTTTCTTTGCTTCTCTTTCTCAACTGATTCCCCCTTTCCTGAGTTCTTTTTGGTTGGGTATTTTAGTTTTAAAATCCATCAATAGTTCTATCTGTTTGAATAAAAATTATCTTGTTCTTTCAACCCTTTGGGACAATTTATTTTCCTGAGTTTGGGTATATGATTATCTTCACAGAATATTGAGTTTCTAAATTTTTTGGTCTTGAAGGACAGTGTTGTGAACTTCTTTGTAGATCTGATCCTTTCCTTCGCCTATGCCCCTCTTGCTCTTGCACCTGCGCTCTCTTTCTACTGTCTTGCTTAATTTTGGATTTTTTTAAATTTCATTTTACAATTTTTATGCTGGCTATGTTCAAAAAATTATGAAATTTGAAGTACAATTTGTTTCCTTTCAGCACACTATTTTTCTTTTATATGCTAGACAGTTTTTTGAGTGGATTGCTTTCGTATGTGTCTGAAGGTTGTGAGGGCAAAGAAGAAAGACACAGGTGTTGTGTATGCATTGAAGATCATGGACAAAAAATTTATTACCAAAGAGAACAAAACTGCATATGTGAAGTTGGAACGCATAGTGTTAGATCAATTGGATCATCCTGGCATTGTGCGGCTATATTTCACATTTCAAGACTCATTTTCTCTATGTAAGTAATTCTGGGTATATTTTCTGCTTTTTTTTCTCAGTGGCTTACTCCTCTTGGTGGATATTTGAAATAATCTTTTTTTTCTGTTCTTTTTGCATTGGAGAAGACATGGCACTTGAATCCTGTGAAGGTGGAGAACTCTTTGATCAAATTACCAGGGTAGGCTAACATAAAAGTTCATTTCACATATTCACTCTTTGTAATTTCTTGATATCATCAAACTTGTTTATTGCTCAAACTCTACAATATCACATTTAAGCAAATTGAATAACCTCCATTCTAAAGCCTTTTACAGAAATATTATTTTGAATATCAAACATTAACTAAATGACCACCGCTGCCCTAAATTGTAACACACATTTCTTTATCATTATTCAGTATGTCTGTCAGGGGGCTTTGCAATTATTTCAAGTCCTTCAATATTTCTCTTTATTGAAAAGTTGAGTTAGCTATATAAGACTCGAGTTGAATTCATATAATCCAATCCACTTATTTACCAATTGATGAATTTAAGAGAATTTTTGTTTTTTGCTTTTTTTTTCCTGCTACTCGTACTATTATAATACTTCTTTTTTCAGTAACAATTCAAGTTTGTGATCTTATCAAGACATTTACAATTTGGTGGCCTCATAAGAAATTTTTTGTACTTCTAGAAGTGTTGAAATTTGGCTGTTCTTTTATGTGTTAAATAGTATCCTTATCCTTCTGATGCTCGTTACTGAAAAATATCTACTAGCAAACTGTCTGATTTCCTGTGTGCAGAAAGGCCGTCTAACTGAGGAGGAAGCACGGTTCTATGCAGCTGAAGTTGTTGATGCTCTTGAATACATACATGGTTTGGGAGTGATACATCGTGATATTAAGGTAGCTCTGGGATGATTATACTGCATTATTGCCATATATTGCTATAAGTGAAAATTAAATTTCTTCAACTGCAGCCAGAGAACTTATTACTCACAGCTGAAGGACATATTAAAATAGCCGATTTTGGGAGTGTGAAGCCTATGCAAGATAGTCAAATTACCGTCCTTCCAAATGCAGCATCAGGTAAGATAGGAGCAATGCTGAAACTGCTAGTTATTTTATTTTATTTATATTGTTTTTTTTAATTATCTTTGTTAATTAATTTGTTCATAAAAATTTAGATGACAAAGCCTGCACATTTGTGGGAACAGCTGCTTATGTCCCTCCAGAGGTTCTTAATTCTTCTCCCGCAACTTTCGGGTAAAGGTTAAACATTGATTAGTTTTACCTTTTTGAGATGATTTTCTGCGTATTTAGATTATTTGAAATGTTATTGTGTTTTTGTTTTTGGCTAAATCGAGGGCTATTTTTTGCCAATTCAGATGTCATATTTTGACTGCTCTCAGTTCTCTGTTGTTGCTGTTTCGTGCCAGGTCACCATGTTATAACCTTTTATATATTTTGTTTTTCTTTGTCAATATATTACCACAGAAATGACCTCTGGGCACTTGGCTGCACATTATACCAAATGCTTTCTGGAACTTCTCCTTTTAAAGATGCAAGTGAATGGCTTATTTTCCAAAGAATTATAGCAAGGGAAATTCGATTTCCAGATTACTTTTCAGATGAAGCAAGAGACCTTATTGACAGGCTATTGGTTAGTGCATTATGACTGGACACAAATATATTTCCCTGGTGTGCCTTTCTAATTCTTACACTTCCACATTGTCAGCAAATTATCCTCTTCCCATTTTTGCAACCATTGCGTTGCTGTTCTTTAAGTTGACCAACTATGATAAAGTAGCAGTTAGGATTGAAGTGTTCTGCATCTGGCTTTCTTGTAGGACAGTATTTTAAGATAGGAGTGTTGTGCAAACACGAGTTTAATATTTTTTTGTTTTCTCTGTGACTTGGGGGTAATAACAATATTTCTTGATGATACATGTAACAAATTTTTTAGCATGCTTTAAGTTGCTTGCTGTGTGCTATTAATTTGCGATTTTTTAATTTTAAAGAGAAATGCAATTATGGTGCAGGATTTAGACCCGAGCAGGAGACCAGGGGCAGGACCTGATGGTTATGCTATTTTGAAAATACATCCCTTTTTCAAGACAGTTCTCTGGGATAACTTAAGGGCACAAACTCCTCCAAAACTTGCTCTGGAACCCGGGGTATATGACTTCCATTGCGTTGCTGTTTGAAATGTTATTTATGCAAAATAAGAAAATAACCTTTGATTCTTGTCCACTTTCTTGCTTTAATAAGAACACAATCCATAATTTTCATTTTAGACTCAATCGCCTGCTGCCGATGATGTTCAGGAGTCATCATGGAGTCCTTCTCACATCGGCGACGGTTCTGCAGCTTCGGCTAAACAGCCTGATGGCACTACATCACCTTCAGAGGGAACCGGTTCTATAACCAGGCTTGCTTCAATTGATTCCTTTGATTCAAAATGGTATGCAAGAACAATCCTGGTTGTTTGTTGCTTTGTGCATTGTTGTATATCCAATCATATTTGCATAACATGAAATTGGTGTGATGCATACACATCAAAAGTATATGTTTTATCGAGACCATTAATCCTTTGTCAATCAGGTTGCCTTGAAAAGTTAAAAAAATAGTATAATTTGCAATTTCACAACCTTCAAAATATTTTAAAATCTGTACCCATAGGAGATATTTTGAAGCAATATTCTCTGCATTTTAAATGTTTTATCTGATGATGCATAGTATACTTAGTTATATGTTTCTCAGATTTAGAGCTTTTCACATCACAGAAAATGGTATTAATTTCTTTTGGATTACATAAATAAGTTAAAACTATATTAGTTTTAAGATTTAGCTGCTTTATTTACAGACTAAAAACAACACACCTAGGTCTCATGTGTCATGGATTATGTTGGTTTACATATTGTTCAGTGATATATTCACTTTTTACAAAGATAGATGAGTTGTGTGCAGTTGCTATTCAAGAAGCCTTATGTTTATGTGGTTTGTTATTCAAATTTTGTGCACACGTAACAGGCAACAATTTTTGGATCCCGGGGAATCTGTTCTTATGATCTCCATGGTGAAGAAATTACAAAAAATAACAAGCAAGAAGGTTCAGCTCATCCTTACCAACAAGCCGAAGTTGATCTATGTGGACCCTTCAAAATTAATTGTAAAGGGAAATATAATATGGTCTGATAATCCAAATGATTTAAGCATTCAAGTGACTAGTCCTTCACATTTCAAGATTTGCACAGTAAGCTTTCTCTTCACTTTAGAATTCAAGCAACACATGTTTATCGACTGTGAATCTTATGATTCAAAATAAGATTCAATTCATGATTCGGAAAATAGGTCTCCTGATTCACAAATTGAATCTTGATTTGATAACCATGATCTACTTTATTTGTTTTCTGGTACCTTCCTTCACAATTTTGTTATCAAATGTATGATGCAGCCTAAAAAGGTTATGTCTTTTGAGGATGCTAAGCAAAGAGCATCTATATGGAAAAAGGCAATTGAAGGACTTCAAAACCGGTGAACTCATTTGGTTTTGAGAAAATTTTCTTTTAGACACACCTTCATCTTCTTCAGCAAAAAGGGATGAAACAGTTGGACTCCCAATTAATCAAATTTTCATTTAAAGAAAGTGAATTTGTAGATTTAGCTTGATGAATCATGTTCAAGCTAAATCCTCACCACAACTTAATTTAATTTGTGATGAGTTTTTCCATCCTTTTTCATGCTTCAATGGGATTTATGATTAAATGTGGAAGTTGTAATTGTAGCTATGTTAGGGGGTTGGAACCAATACTTTGTAAGAAAAAAATCAATTATTTTTTACATTATATATCATTAGCTGGAAGATGATAGCATTTTGGTTATCATAATGTTATGAATCATTGAATTGCTCAATTTATTGTTTCTTCAGCCCAGGATCAGAAGATCAGAAGGTGTAGCCTCCCTGAACTTTAAAAATGGACATGATTTGTCCTTGGCATTTTGTAGATAATATGTGCACTATCCCCAATTCTATATGGTTTTAGAGGCTGACTAAAAATCCTTGTTGCTTCAGTTGCACTTGGTAAGCTCCATTTTGCAGAACTTCAATCATTATTTATTTGTAATCATACCAAGACAGTTGGTTCGTTAATAGAGACACATGTAATCTATCAAAATTTGCTTAACTTGTGGTCCCAATTGTCCTATCCGATTTAAAAAATTTAGTCTCTACCTGAGATTATCTAATCTAATTTGAACAAAAAACGTGTCGTCAGGATTGCATTACACTGCCGTCCAATAAGAAATATTTACCAAGTACTTGAAAATCATTTTAAAAAGTTTTTTTTATTGTGAAATATCAAAACTGTTACAGATCATAAACTATTTACAGTGTACCTACTAGAGCTAATTTCTTAAGCCCAGAATAATTAAAAAAAAAAACAATGGTGATGATAAATTGAAGGTCTCTGCAAAAGTTATTAATGGTTGAAGATGAAAAAAGCCACTGCCATGGTTACTACTGGAACAGAAATGTTGTCATCAATCACCTCAGTAATGGGTAGGGACTCCACCACTGTTGCCACAACAGAAATAAAAGCTACTCTTGGCAAAATGTTCTCCCAATTAAACTCCACATGTCCTAGAGCTGAATAGTAATAGAGCATCCTACACGCAATAAATATCAACAGTTTCAGTCTCAAAATATCTACTTGGAGTAAAATCTTTTTCACATTTAATTCTCTAAGCTGAGTAAATTTCCTAATTAGTAAAAGAAAGTACTATTGAAAAAATTGATGAGTTTGCAATGCAATGTAACATAACATACCCAATTGAAACCAAGCATCCAAATATAAACATTGATATGCTACCAGCCCAACTCTTTTTTTGGTTATAAGGAATCTTGATGGACCCATATCTTCTGCCAATGATATCAGCTACACCTGGTAGCATCCATGGCAATTCAATGTTCGTTAGCATAAACTATGATGCACAGACACCCCGACTATGACTCAGATACAGACACAACAACACCGATAATAATATGTATGTGTCAGATATCAACACGTTTTTTTCTAGAAGTGTCGGTGTTCCATATCTGAGGAATAAGATTATAAAGTGTAACCAAAATTGTATTACCATCCCCTCCGCACATCATTGCCAAGGAAACCACCCCAATTGGAGATTCACGCCAGAAAACAACAGCACATAACATCAATATCCCAACATAATAAAGAGGACCTCTTAGCAATTCTCTGTAGGCCATGTGAACAGTTAAAGGTTAAGTAGATATATACTACCGCCATGACCAAATAACGCGAAAAAAATGAATAGACATTTACTTACTTTGGATCTCCTTTTCTAGTCACGGATTTGACGAGTCCTTGATCAGAAACAAGTGAAAGACCATTCACCAAAAGTCTCAAGAAATTCACCAGAGGAACAAAAGCAGCAAAGTAACGAGCTTCAGAGGAGTTGCTATCCTAACATTAACATCAAAAACATTCAAACAAATCAAATCAAAAAATAGCAAAGAGACAAACTTTATGTAAATCACTTAAATGGGTTTACCTGAAAATTGGCCAAGAAACAAGAAAAAGCAAGCCAGACAATATATGGACCAGTTTTCTACTCAGACCCTGCCATCACCATGTGCCATCAATTTTTTCAAACAAAGCACCAATTTTGCATTATAAAACAAAACCCAAAATTCAAATGGAACCAAAACAAGTAAAAAAAAAGATCAATTCAAATATATTTTTTGGAAATTGTGTCAAATGTTAATATATGCATGCAGGGTAATAAAGTAAATTGAAGAAACCAAACCAAACCAAACCATTACCTGGTCAAGGATGTTTCTTCTAGTGAGATCATCAAAGGAAGAAACAAGACCATAAGCGCCGCCGAGAACACCAACGGTCGCTCCGACATTGTGGATTAGATCTTGAGCATTTGCAGGGACATTAAACCTTGTAACAAATCTTTCATCCAAACGGACATGTCTCTGTACTAGAGGAGAATATAGAAACTTGACAGTGTCGTTTGGTTTTCTGGGTTTGTTCCAAGGAAAGAGATTTGTGGTGGTGGACGTTGTCGGTGCACGGCGGTGCACGGCGGAGAATGGAAAGAGGTGAGAGGATAAGAGAGCCATGACTGATGTGAGAGTGAGATTAGACTTCAGTCCGATGAAAAACAAATTTTATAGGAGTTTTTTTGTTTAAGGAATTTTATTTAAGAATAATCTGTGTTTAATTAGGTGAGAGATTAGTTGTCATAACTTATGTGAAGGTTATTTATTTCAGCTTTAAAGAAATTTAAAAAAATCAAATAATTAGATATTTGTTAGAGATTTTTTGACATACTATAACATTTATATGTTAGTGGTTAGTGATTAGTGATGTTTAAATCAAAACCGATTCAAATAAAGATAGTAAGTCGATTAGAAAAAATTGAAAATTACAAAAATATTATATCGTAAAAACTGTTCGGTTCAAATTAAATTTTAAATTAATTTTTTAAAATTAATTTAAATTAAATTGAATTGCGCATATATATATTTTAGGCTTAAATGCAGTTTTGACCCCCTAGTTTAAGGTTTTTGGAGTTTCGATCCCCCTAGTTTAAAAGCCAGGTTTCTAGTCCCCAAAGTTTTCAAATTTGGGATTTTTGAAGCCCCCTCCATCTGGCTGCCCAAAAAGTGACATGGCACAGGGAGAGTAATGCCACGTATTATTTTCTTATTTCTTATTTAGAATAATATTTTTTAAACATTTAAATAAGTGATATTAATTTCCAAATGAATTTTTAATTTCATAATTCATATTTTCTGAAAATCCCAAATTGCTTAACCTAATTTCCTCTTCCATCCTTGCTTCTGGTCATCTACAACCTTCCTTCTTGGTACGACCTCCATCTACCTTCTATTCCATCTACCTTCTCTTCCTTCCTGCAAGCATCCAACATGTCTCAAAAATCCGTGTCGAATTCGAGCTACAGGAATCGTTCTGTTATACATGAATGCCACTGTGGTATCGATGCTCCGTTGATGACGGCTTGGACCGATTCAAACCCAGGACGACGCTTTTTCGGATGTGGGATGTACAAGGTATGATATTCTTCAATTACAAAATTTGCTCCTCAGAATTGAGTATAGACTGAATATTTTGTGACCTCCATTGTTGCAGGTTCAAGGTTTCAAGAAGTGCAGTAATTTTGTTTGGTTGGATGAGGAAATGAATCCTAGGGCAAAGGAAGTGATTGGGAACTTACTCCACAACTTGAATGAAGAAAAGCAGAGGGTTAAAGAGTCAATGGTAAAAGAAGAAGAAACAAGGATGAAGATCAAATTTTTAAAGAAACAGTTGAAGTTTAATTGGTTCATAACCATCTTTGTGTTGGTTGCATTTGTTGCAACAATAATAATGAAATGATGTAGGTTTATTAGTATTGGAGGTTCATTGTTGTCTGTAGGAGGTTCTTTGTGTTGGTTGAAATGATCTAGGTTTATTAGTATTGGAGGTTTATTTGTATTGTTGTGTGTAGGTTTATTAATGTTGGAGTTTCTATGTTGTTTAGTTCGTAATGATGTTTGAGGTGTATAACTACTCATGATTTATAATGAAATGATGATGTTTGAGGTTTATAAATTGCAATTGCACTTGAATTTGTTTCATTATGTAGACCATTAAGTATAACTTCTCAGTGTAATAATGAAACATTATGTAGGCCATTACAAATGCAGAAAAAATGGTCTACCTAAATACAGAAAAAATGCAGAATTTTTCAAAATGCAGATGCAGAATTATTATACCTAAATTATACCTAAATGCAGATGCAGAATTATAACTAATTAAACACAGAATTTTGTTGCAGAATTATACCAAATGCAGAATTATACCAAATGCAGAATTTTGTTGCAACACAGAATTATACCAAATGCAGAATTATTAAACACAGAATTTTGTTGCAACACTGAATTTTTTCCAAACGCAGATGCAGATACCAAATGCAGAATTATTAAACACAGAATTTTGTTGCAATACAGAATTTTTTGCAACACAGAATTTTTTGAGCAGTTTGTGGCAACACAGAATTTTTTGAGCAGTTTGTGGCAACACAGAATTTTTTAAACACAGAATTTTGCAGAATTATTCAACACAGTTTGTTGCATACTTGAGCAGCCAAGACAGTTTGTAGCAGAGTGTGTACCAAATTCATGATTGTACCAAAACATATCCATTACAAGATACATATCCATTACAACATATCCATTACAAAATATTCATTACAAAATATAACCATACTAAAGATATCCATTATAACCATACTAAAGATTTCCACTAATACATCAAGTTTCATTCCAAAAAAAAGCAACATCATTCCTAATTACTTCTACTCTTGACTAGGCTGAGGTGCTTGAGATCCCTGACCAATCTCAATCTGTTTTTCTGCATCTTTAGTCTTCTTAGTCTTGTTAGTCTTCTTTGCCTTCTTGGTTGTCTTTGTTTGTTTGGTCTTCTTATTGCCTCCTTTTGGTATCTGCCTATCAGCTGCCCTCTTGCCCTTACAAGTCCTACTGTTGTGTCCAGTTTGTTATTGCAAGTGACAGTTGAAAAGCTTCTTGAAAGCACATGGGGGTTCTTTGGCTCATCACCTATTTTAATTCTCATCTTTTTTGGACGTCCAATTGCTCTTCTCATGACAGGAGGACACATAGGCACATGATCAACATCAGTCCATAATTGTGGTCCATTGGTTGGCATGACAATATTAGCATAGCATTTCTCAAATGTAACTTTGCTGCAAAACAGAAATAATGTTACACATGCAAGAGTTAATAGAACATATCATAAACAGGACATAGAAATATGTTACATAACATGTGACTCACAAACCTATAATATGGAGAGACATATGCTTCTGGTTTTTTTCTTATGTTCCAAATGCAGGAGATAACATGACAACATGGGATTTCAGACAACTCCCATTTTCTGCAGCTGCATGATTCATTCTTCAGATTTACACAATATGTCTCAGTTCCATTGGTAACTCCAAAGATTGAGAGATCATCATCACCATGCCAAGTTGGGGTCCAGTCTTGTGCTTCCCTTTTGTGCTTCTCAATTAGCAATTGGATTCTAGGACAAATTACTCCTTCATATCCCTGCAATAATCCCTTTTGTTTAGTTATCCTTTTAGTGATATAATGTTTGATTCCTTCCAATAAGGTTATGATTGGCTTGTCTCGATGCTCCAAAATTTCCCTGTTAAAGGCCTCACACATGTTATTCACTTGAATATCACATTTGGCATATGTCTTGAAATGTGATCTTGTCCAGAACATTGCTGGAATGTCATTCAAGTCCTTCCATGCTCCACCATCTCATCGCTCTAAATATCAGAATGATTATACGAAGCTTTAAGAGAGAGTGTGAAGGTAGTATGTAGTAGGAGTGTGATGGTTGAAGTTGGTACCACAGAAGGAAGACGAAGATGGAGTGTTGGAGGTCGTACCAAGAAGGAGGGTTGAAGATGATCAGAAGAAATCTCGTACAGGCGGATGGAAGAGGAAATTAGGTTAAGCAATTTGGGATTTTCAGAAAATATGAATTATGAAATTAAAAATTCATTTGGAAATTAATATCACTTATTTAAATGTTTAAAAAATATTATTCTAAATAAGAAATAAGAAAATAATATGTGGCATTACTCTCCCTGTGCCATGTCACTTTTTGGGCAGCCAGATGGAGGGGGCTTCAAAAATCCCAAATTTGAAAACTTTGGGGACTAGAAACCTGGCTTTTAAACTAGGGGGATCTAAACTCCAAAAACATTAAACTAGGGGGGTCAAAACTGCATTTAAGCCTATATTTTATTAATATAATATATTGTGTTAATAAATTATTCAACAATAATTATTATTAAATTATTTATTAGTTTAATTTAGTCTATTTATTTTTATTATTTTATTTATACTATTAATTTTAATATACTATATATTATAGGTTATATCAAATTTATTATTTATTAACATTTTTATAGTTTTAATAAAAACTATATTTTATAATTTCAATATTTAAAAATAAATTAAAATAAAATCGCATGAAATTGAATTAAATGGATTAAATTTTTTAATTAGTTTTTTAAAATCGAACCAAATCATAAATTAATTTATTTTTTAATCAAATAAATTTTTAATTTAAAACTGATTCAAATAACATTATAAACACTCTTATATATGTATACAAATCCTAATTCAACAAATAGATTGTTTAAATTTATAATGATAATTATCATTTTGTTTAGAAATAATAATAAAATATAATTAAGGTATATGGTTAATTGTGTAGTATCTAAGTATTTTTTTATTGAATTTCAAATTAGTTAAGGGTTACTTTCTCTTGAAAAATGAAATTAAAGGGTAATACAAAAAATAAATTGAATCCAAAATTAGTTAAGGGCACTTTCTCCTTTAAAAATTGATATTTGACTATTTTATTTATTGAGGATCATTTAAATATATTTTTTGTCTCTCTATTTTCAAATTGTTAATTTTTTGGTTTTAAACTTTACCTTACTCAAGATTTTATTGATTCTCATATAATTTTATATATGTGACATCTTTATTGATGACATGACGTTGTTATAGTAATTTCCTATAATGTGTGTTTATCTTACGTAGAGTTTTTGTAGCATATCACTGATAAGGGTACCACATATATAAAATTATAGGACGATCGACAAAATTTTGAGTGAAGTAAAATTTAAAGACTAAAAAATTGACTTTAAAAATAAGGAGATTAAAATTTAAAGAACGTGAAAATAAAAGAATTAAAAATGTATTTAAACCTAAAATATATTAATATATTAATTATTTTTATCTAATTAATAATATATTTAAGAATAAATTTAAAGTTTTTTCTATGATTAATTAAATATACTAAATTTAATAATAAATGCGTCACTAATTAAATGGACAAAAAATAATTTTTAAATGAGAGTACACTAGATTTTGTGATATAAGAGTATATTTTGAGCCAGTTGCGTGGGGATCTTAACTAAGTTGTGTGAGATAAAATGGGGAGACAATTTTCCAATAATAGACAAATTTCAAAGATCTTTGAACACTACTTCTTGATTGCGATGTACAGTAATATTACATCAATATTACTGATACTGAAGTAAATAATACACGCATATGCATCTAACGGGTAGCAATTGTTGTAGTGTTAGTGTCCTGAGGTGAATGAATTATTTGAATTTTTCTAGAAAGAGTACAATCATGTGTAACTGGCGTGTAGGTTCTGTTATGCTTCCAGTATGCTAGACCCAACCAGTTGTATTATTTCATTGACTAATTACTTCATATGGTACCATGGAATTTACTACTGCATAAACATTGGTCTATGAAAGAAAAAAAAATAATATACTAATACATAACATTGGTCTATGAAGGAAGAAAAAATAATGCACATATGAACTAGTTTAATCACGAGTTAATTACTAGATTAAAAATATTACATTTTTTATATTAATAAAAATCATAGTAAATTGTTTTGAAAGTATTATCACAAATTAAAGATGACAATGTATATAATTAAGAGTCTATTTATTATCTGTTAAAAAATATCTTTTTCTTTTGTTTTTCTTTAAATGTATATATATTTTTAAATATTAAAAAAAATTAAATTTATTTTTTATAAATTAAAAGAGTAAACTTGACATACACTAACACAAATATATAATATTAAAAATTAAAATACATTTAAAAGATATATTTTTAAAATGATATATAAAAAATATTTAAAATAATCTCAAATTTAAGTGATTTCTTAAATTATAATATCCAAAAAATTTATAATAAAACATTTATAATTTTTTTAAAAATAATTATTTAAACCATTTTTTTATTTAAAATTTATTTTTTTAAATTATTCTTTATAAATTTTTTAAACAAAATTATATAAAAAAAAAAATCACCTTTTTAGAAAGACTAAAACAAACCATTCTAAATATAATATAATAATACTACTATACTACCTACCTACACTTTAAAACACTCCTAAAATTTACTCAACATATTTATGTCCCAACTAAAAGTAATTAGGTAGTAGATAGATTTTCAGAAAAAGACCGCTGAAGAATTGAAAAAAAGATGAAAAATTCATATATATGTGTGTGTGGAACTAATTTATTTTAAAATTATTATCAAATTTATTTTTTTATTTAGCCAATTAATCCTAATTCATATAATAAATCAATTAATTTGATTTTATAATTAAAAAAAAAATTAATAACCATATTTTTTTTCTATCAAGAATTTTTCTTAGTCGGTAATAGTTCTTAATTTTAAAATATATTTGTAATATTTATAAATAATATTATATTCTTTTAACGAAGACCATACATGACATTTAACGCATATAATTAACATGACATTTAATTCATATAGTTAACATGATATAATGTTGGTGCACAAGGAAGATAAAAGGTAAAAGAAATATTTATTGACAGCTTTAAATAAAGATTTACAATGAATTACAATAACCTACTCTATACACAAAATTAAATCTAAAATATATCTTCTAACAAAGATATAAGAAGATCTAAGATATATATCTTCTAACAAAGATATAAACAATCTAAAAGATATTCCTAAATATAAATTAATATCTAATTAATTATAAAATCTAAATTAATTCTAACACCATCCATTAATTTGTATTTATCTAAAACTAACACCAATTTCATCTCTTAAATTAAAAAAAATGATCAGTTTTGATAGTCTTTGTCAGAACATCTGTCAGCTGCTTCTGGGTGCTACAGTGTACATCTTCTAATATTTCATTCTGAATTTAATTCCTCAGAAAATGATACTTAGTCTCAATATGCTTGCTTCTCCCATGCAACACTAGATTCTTGGCAAGATTGATTGCAGACTTGTTATCAATCATCAGCTTTAGAGATTTATTTACCTCAACCTTCAGATCTTTCAGCAAGTTCAGAATCCACACAGCTTGATATGCAGTCAGAGCGTCTGCAATATATTCAACTTCACAAGTTGACAGTGCAACAACAGGTTGTTTCTTGGAACACCAAGAAACATGACCTCCCAGAAATTTGAATAAGTATCCAAAAGTACTTCTTCTGTCAACTTTATCTCTGCACCAATCAAAATCAAAATAACTCAGAAGTTCTGATTTGATCTTTCTTCTAGACGGAAATAACACTCAATCTTTCAGAGTTCCCTTCACATACCTCAGAATCCTGATTGCAGCTTGGTAATGAGACCGCTTTGGTTTGCTCATAAATCTGCTAACCATTTCAACTGCATAGCAAATATCAGGTCTGGTATTACATAAATACCTTAGAGAACCAACCATATGTTTGAAGGTTGTAGCATCCACATCCTCTCCATCAGAATCAGAGTCCAACTTCTGATTTGTATCAGCAGGTGTGATACCAACTTTACAATTTTCTAGCTCAAATCTCTTCAGAGGCTCTAGTTCATACTTCACCTGATGCAAAATGATTCCTTTGTCAGAGTACATAAATTCCATCCCTAAAAAGAAACTCATTTTTCCAAGATCTGTCATCTCAAATGCATTTATTAGAACTTTCTTGACCTCAACTATCTCTTGTTCAGAACTTCATGTGAGTAATATGTCATCAACATACAAACAGACCAGAATCATATTACCTTCTGAAGTATGCTGAACATAAACACCATACTCCATCTCACACTTCTGAAACCCTTGTTCCTTGAAAAACGAATCAATCTTCAAATTCCAAGTTCTGGGCGCTTGCTTCAATCCATACAATGCTTTGTGTAATTTGAACACCATCCCTTCCTGATTCTTTTTCTCAAATCCAGGAGGTTGTGAAACGTACACCTCTTCTTGTAATGGATCATTCAGAAATGCAGATTTTACATCTAAATGCATCAGAGGCCAATTCCTGTTAGTAGTTATTACATTCACTAGTCTGATTGTTTCATGTCTCGCTACAGGTGCAAACAATTTAAAGTAATCCAGCCCAGGATTCTGTAGAAAGCCTCTTGCTACTAATCTTGCTTTATGTTTTCCAATTGATCCATCTGGATTTAGCTTCTGCTTGAAAACCCATCTGACGCTGATGGCTTTCTTGCCTTTTGGAAGTTCTGTCAGCTTCCAAGTCTTGTTTCTCTCTATAGCATCAAGCTCTTCTTTCATGACCTGTAACCAAACTTGCTGCTTAAGAGCCTTTTCTGTACTCACGGGTTCAGAGTCTACTAACATTGCACACTGAATAACTTCTCTTTCAGAGTCTACTTCAGTGTCTTGCAACATGTCAAACTCTGCAAATCTTATTGGGATGCTTCTGACTCTTTGTTGCCTCTGAACTGGACCTTCAGAACCTTGGACACAATAACTTCCCCCTCCATAAGATCTTGCTTAAGAGTTTTGACTTTCTCCAGAACCTTGACTGTCTTCAGAGTCTGGATCACCATCGGAGTCAGAGTCAGAATCATCTTCTCCTTCTGTATCTTCTTTAGAGTCAGAGTCTTTACCAGCTTCAGAAACATGTGTTTCTGACTTTTCTTCAGGAGTTCTCTCATCAGAGTCAGGACGAGACCTTTCCTAATTCCATACTTCTGATTCCTTTACAATGACGTTTCTGCTAAACTCAACTTTGTTAGTTTTTGGACAAAAGAGTTTGTACGAACTTGTACTGTGGTACCCCACCAGCAACATCACTTTACTTCTATCATCCAACTTCTGTCTTCTGGCTTTTGGGACATGTTTGTAACATACAAAACCAAACACCTTCAGATGACTAACACTTTTCTTATCTCCAGTCCACTTCTGAATAGGAACTATTTCCTTCAATATCTTCGTTGGACATCTGTTGAGCACATAACATACAGTTATAACAGCTTCTCCCCACATAGTATGAGGAAGCTTCTTCTCTTTCAGCATGCTTCTCACCATATCAAGTAAAGTACAATTTCTTCTTTCAGCAAGACCATTGTTTTTAGGAGTATAGGGAGCAGTAACCTCATGCTCAATTCTATTTTCCTCACAAAAACTTCTGAATTCTGTGGAGTTATACTCACCACCACCATCAGTTCTAAGAATCTTCAGAGTTTGGCCATTCTGATTCTCAGCCTTCAGTCTGAACTTCTTGAATTCAGCAAACACCTCGTGTTTAAACTTTATGAGAGATACCCATGTAATTCTGGTGAACTCATCAACAAATGACACAAAATATTTATTCCCTCCAGTCGATGCTACTGGAAAGGGACCGCACACATCAGAATGTACTACTCCCAAGGCTTGCTTTGCTCTTGGAGCTACTTCTGATGCAAATGGTAATCTTGGTTTCTTCCCTTCCATGCACACCTTGCATGACTTTTTAGGCTTCTTGATTGTAGGAATTCCATGTACCAGATTCTTTGATTTCAGATGCCCTAAAATTCTGAAATTCAGATGACCAGATCTTCTGTGCCACAACTCACTCTCCTTGACAACACTTGTTGCACTAAGACATTCAGAGTCTGCAGTTCTAACATTCACCTTGAATGTTTTGTTCCTTCCCTATTCTGATTCCATAATCAGCTTTTGATTACAGTCATACGGCTTCAGAAGATTGTCCTTCATGGTAACTGAAAAACCTTTCTCAACCAGTTGTCCCACACTTATCAGATTGCTTTTCATGCCAGGTACATATCATACATTCTGGATCACTGCTGCTTTCCCATTGTTTAGAATGATTCTGATATTTCCCATACCTTCTGCATTGAGGTATTTATCATCAACACATCTGATCTTTATACTCTTCCCAGAGTTAAAATCAACCAACCACTTGTTTCCAGTAAGATGGTTTGAACATCTTGTGTCCATATACCACCATTCTGATGAATTCAGATCATCAGGTTCAAAAGCCAACAATAGCACATGTTCATCATCAAACTCTCCTCTTGCTATATTTGCTTCTTCTGACTTCTTTTCTTTGTTGGACCAGCAACCTCTGGCATAGTGACCAAAGTTCTTGCAACAATAACACTGAACATTCTTCTTGTCAGACTTATCCTTTCCCTTCTGGACATTCTTCTGCCTATCAGAGTTTGAAGCTTCTGACCTTTGACCATCATTAGTTTTCTTCCTGGCTTCTGACCAAGTTTGCTTCTGATGCTTCTTACCAGAAGTTACTTTTAGAGTCTCCTGCTCTACTTCCCTCTCAGAAGTTCTTGCATTCACATACAACTCATGCGCTTCTAGACTACTTTGCAGCTCTTCAACTCTCATGGTGCTCAAAATTTTGAAATATTCAATTGCTACCACAATGTAATCAAACTGAGAAGTTAAAGATCTCAAGATCTTCTCAATGATTGTTTGTTCAGAAAGGGTTTCTCCACAAGCTTTCATCTCATTAGTGATCAGAATCACTCTAGAGATGTACTCAAAAACCTTCTCGTTGTCCTTCAAGTTGAGATTCTCATATTACTTTCTGAGAGACTGAAGCTTCACCTTCTTCACTGATGCGTCACCACCGTAACATCTGATCAGTGTATCCCATGCAGCCTTCGTTGTTTCAGAATCAACAATCTTCTCAAACACATTCGCATCCACACATTGATGGATGTAGAACAACGCCTTATGATCTTTCTTCCTCAGCATCTTTTGTGCTACCTTCTGTGCCTCTGTTGCGTCTACTTCTAACAAATTATAGCCATCAGTGACAAGATCTAACACATCTTGAGAACCGAATAACACGTGCATCTGGATCTTCCAACGATTCTAGTTTATACCATCAAATACTGGAAGCTTGGAATGGATATCGCTGCCGTTTTCGTTCATCTTCTACCTTGTGCAATTTACGCAGAAACTCAATGAAAACAATGTTTTCTAAATCCCATAATTTCTATCAATGAAATAATGTTTCCCTAAATTCCAGAGTTTCTAACCAGGAGCTCTAGATATCAATTGTTGGTGCACAAGGAAGATAAAAGACAAAAGAAATATTTACTGACAACTTCAAATAAGGATTTACAATGAATTACAATAACCTACTCCACTAGGCTATTTATATACAAAATTAAATTTAAAATATATTTTCCAACAAGATATAAGAAGATTTAAGATATATATCTTCTAACAAACATATAAACAATCTAAAATATATTTCTAAATATAAATTAATTTTAATACGTAGGAGTATCTATTATTTTGTTACAATATTAATTGTAGTGTAAAAAAATTGACAGTTGAAATTAATGAAACTAAATAAACACTTAAAAATTGACACTCGAGAAAAGCAAAATCACAGCCATGCTAACAAAAAACAAAGCAGAACAATTGTTCCTCGAACACATTAAAATAAATAGGAGTGATATTTTTACACTATAATTTTACACAAATGATTAAATAAAAATACTGCTCACGATATTTATATTTATAGGGGAATGATATTTTTCTAAAATATAAAAAGAATTATGAATAGTATTCATGAATAGTATTCATGAATAGTATGAACAATATCTTTTAATAATAAAATAAAATTTGTTATTAAAATATAAAAAAATAGTTAATAAAATAATGAAGTTGGTTAATGAACGTATAAATATTAAAATTAATTTAATAGTAAAATAAAATTGATTATTGAAATGTAAAAAATTGATTAACTAAATTATGAATTGGTTAATAAAAACATTTTTTAACATTAACACAAAGTTAGTTAGTACAATTTAAAATATTAGTTAATGAAATTATAAAGTTAGTTAGTTAACGTTGATATTTTTATTAGTTATAAAGTTGATTAATAAAATTTAAAATTTTGTTCAATAAAATTATGAAGTTGGTTAATCACATAATTTTATATTTATATTCTCTTAATTTAAAAAAAATATAAAAGAATTTTTTTTTTAAAATAAAATTATTATTATAATATTATAATATTTATCGTATTAATAAACAATAAAATACAATATAAACGCAATATATTAATGTAAAAATAGCATTTTTCTAAAACAAATCAACTTGAAATTAATAAAATCAAATGGACACTGAGGATTTGATTGGTAATAAGAAATAAGTAGAGAAAATAAGTAAATGAAAGAGTGTGAGAGAAGAGAGAAAGAGATAATAAATAGTGTAGATTTGATATTTATTAATTTAAAAGAAAAATGAGAGAAATAGAAGAGAAATAAATATAAATTGTTTTAAATTACAATAAGATTCTCATGTTACAAATTTTTTAACAAAATTAGTTAAAATTTTTACTTACTTTCAATTAATAAAATAAAATATACTTATTTTAATAATTAAATTTAATTAATGCTATTAAATAATTTGTGACATAATTTTTAATATTTTTGCATGTTATATTAAATCTGTGTAATGTTAAAAAAATCAGACATATGTATATGTTATGTTTTAACTAAAATATATAGGGTAATAGTTAGGAACTGATAATTGTTCGGTTTAGGTTGAAATTGAGTAAAAAAACTTAAATTTGGTTTGCATCGCAATTTCACTATTAAAATTTGATTTTGATTGATAAATTTTTAATTGTTAGTAGATTCAATTTTATCAATTTAAAGGGTAAATTGAATGGAATTAGTCAGTTAATATTATTGAAATAAATCTATAAGGTTATTAATCTTTTATAAAATTCATAAATATTTATCGTTTAATTTTGTTATAAAAATTATCAAAACTATAGAATAATTTGAAGAATTATTTTTTTATTATTGAAAAAAAATATTATTATCACGTTATAAAATTTAAAATATTATTTGATATTACTTTTCTCATTATCATATTTTAAATAACAAATTAAATAAGATTCAAAATTTTATATTGAGTATACAATATCAACATTAAATTATAAAAATGATAATAACTTGATAATATTATAAACTCTATTTTTATAATATTTTGACTCTAAAGTAATAAAAAATATTAGTTAAATTCGACAGGGTTTGATTTTCAACAGATTAAACATAAGTATTCGAACCCGACCGAATCAATCTTATAATATCCAAATTAAATAATTTAATAAATTCAACACCCAATCCGACCTAATCCATTTACTAAAAAAAAAATAATAGATCGATCGATTTAGATTGGACGGTTTAAATTTGTCCGTCCTACTAACGGTGAAAAAAATGTAAACCATCTCTTATTCAAGTGTACAAATAATAATACACACTATGACTATTTATATACAATCCTAATTGGACTTGGGCTAACACAACTTGGATTATATTAAATATTAAATCTAATCAAATCTAATCTAATTTAATATTTCAACACACCCCCATAATCCAAGTTGTCGAACACCCTCAAAAATAGTCAATCTGAAATATTTCTAATTTCTTTCTCAAATTCAAGAATTTGTCGATCTTCAATCCTTTGATGAAAATGTCGGCCAACTGTGCTTCACTTGAGCAATGTCTGACTTCAAGTTCACCTTGATTTAGTTTTTCTCTCAAGAAGTGAAACCTTGCTTCAATATGTTTACTTCTTCCATGCAGAACTGGATTTCTCGCCAGATTTATGGCTGACTTGTTGTCGATTTGCAATACTAGAGGTTTCTTCACTTCGACATTCATTTCTTCAAGTACAGATCTGATCCAAATTGCTTGACATGCAGCATAGGATCCCGCTATATATTCAGCTTCACACGATGACAATGCCACCATAGGTTGCTTCTTCAAACACCATGAGATTGGGGCACCAAATACTTGAAAGAAATATCCAGTTGTGCTTCTTCGATCTTCCTTATCTCTACTCTTCTCCAACTTCACATTTGGTTCGACAGGTGAGGATGCAGGATTCGAATCATCCATTCTGAATCTCTTGAGTATTTCTTTGACATACTTTCTTTGATGTAGCATCATACCTTGCTTCGATATTTGAAATTTCATGCCTAGAAAATAAGACAATTTTCCTAGATTCGACATTTCAAATTCCTTCGTCATCAGCTCTTTGAACTTCGACAAGTTCTCCAAACTATTTCCAGTTACTAGCAAGTCATCAACATACAAGTAGATGATTGTTATATCTTGTGCTACAACCTGAACATAAACACCATACTCTGATTTGCATTTGACAAATCCTAATTCGACTAAGTATGAGTCGATCTTCTTGTTCCATGCCCTAGGTGCCTTCCTGAGGCCATAGAGTGCTTTGTGCAATCTATATACTTTACTCGCTTCCTTCTGAATCAAAAACCCAGGAGGTTGTGTGACATAAACTTCTTTGTCTAAAGTGTAACACCCTCTAAACCCGCATATAATTTTCGCAAATGTTAAAAATTATAAACTCAGAGTACATGTAATAATCGAGGAATGCTACAATTCTCTTTTAATAAAATAAATTCCTGTCATGCATAATTTTAGTAGTAACTCATACATGTTTACACAGCGGAATAATTTATTTAATAAAATCAAATGTTATAATATTTTCCAAAATCATCAGGGATTAACACCTGGAAAAGTCACGTCATATTATAACAATGAAAAGGAAATAAACGAGTCTGACTAAAGCAGCTCGACAACCAAACGTTCCCGGAGTTACAACTATCAGAGCATGACCCGGACATACTAAAACGAAACTAAACTAGATACGATAAGCCTTCGCCAAGCACCTGAGCGAAGCTCCTCAATCTGAAATATTCAACAGTAAGGGTGAGCTTCTCAAATATACATTTGGTTATACATTCATAACAATCAATTCACGAAATCATAAGCATCACCCAATCAACAGCATATTTCCTAGTTTACACAACCTTTACAATTCATATCTCCATGACATATTGCCTTTCATTTTTGCAAACATTCATCAAACATCATTAACCATTTATCAAATCATACGTGCATACAGACAATCAAATGTAACATTGGAAAAATCATCCATTCATGTTATATTCGAGTAATGCAACACACCCATGCATGTGGTACCACTACACCGCCCCATTAAATCTCGGGTCACGGATAACTCACCGTTCCATTATATCGCGGACACGGCTACCACCTCAACGTTCCATTAAATCGCGGACACGTATATTGGCCACCATGTTAATTCCACACAATGGGAATTAACAAATGCAACATGATATGTAAGTATGTAACACTCAGCATACTATGAACATCGATCAACATATCATGCACATCAACAATATCAAACCTAACATGATATGAAATAGCATGTAACCACTCAGCATACCATTTAAACATAAATCATATCAAGTTACGAATAGCATGTAATCACTCAGCATACTACTCAAACATCAACCAATCACATCAATTATATCATAATTCATGCTCGATAACATATCTAAAAGCATGGCAATAAAAATCCAACATCAAAACACTGAAATCAAAAATTCAGAAATCCTCACAGCAGAGCAACACGGGCACCCGTGTTGTGCAACACGGCCCGTGTTGTACAGCACGTCCAGAAAAATGCACAGTTAATTTTATCATTACAGGGGCTCTGACACGGGTACCCGTGTTGTGCAACACGGCCCGTGTCGTACAACCAGGAGCACACCCCTTCCAACTCAGAGGAGCAACACGGCCACCCGTGTCGTGCAACACGGCCCGTGTTGCTGAGCGCGCACAGGATTTTCCTGAACCTGCAGCAGCTCAGAAACGGCAGTCCAAACGCGGGAAAACGTCCGCCAAAACGCATAATTCAGTACCTAACGCATCGAGTTTGTACAATTCACAACAACACCACAATGTCCAAGTTACCAACAATTATTAGAATAACCTTAACCGGGGATTAACCGTCCTTTTGGGGAATTCTACTGACACTAAGGTTATCCCTACAACTTCCAAGGTAATTTCACGATCATTAGATATATACTCTCAATTCCTCATTTGGGACCTAAAACCCTTAATCGATTCATAAAAATTGGGAACCTAACCCTTTTCTAACAAGGTTCAGTCCTACGGTTATCGATCCCTAGAACATCTAACAATTGGGATTTTCCTACAATTACCCGAATCAACCGTACATAAACCCATAAACAAATATAAATCGAGTATAAACCCCCCTTACCTTAACAATTAGCAGCTTTGAGTTCTTGGGCGATGTTCTTCGTTCTTCGTTCTTCAGAGCTCTATTTTCCCAATTCCAACTTCTGTTCTTACGTGAAAACCAAAAAATGAGAAAATGGCCTAAGTCCCAAACATAACTTTATTTCTCTGCACCCCCACCCTTTACTAACAACATCAAGCCCAATAACATAAAAATTCTAATATTCCTTATTTCTTTTATTTTCCTCAAATACTCCAAAATAATTAATTCTTTTTATTTTATTAATTCTAATAAAATAAATTCCCAAATTCCAATAAATCAATTAATTGAAAACGGGGTGTTACAACTCTCCCCCACTAAAAGAGTTTTCGTCCTCGAAAACATACCTTAGACGAACAGCTCCGGATAAGCCTCTTTCATCTGGCTCTCCAGCTCCCAAGTGATATTTCCATCTGCTGGACCTCCCCAAGCAACCTTCACCAATGCTATCTCTTTACCTCTTAACTGTTTCACTTCCCGATCTTCTATCCTCATAGGCAATGCTTCTACTGTCAGGTTATCTCTTACCTGTACATCATCTATTTGGATTACATGAGATGGGTCTGGAATGTATCTCCTCAACTGAGAAACATGAAAAACATCGTGCAATTTCGCAAGTCTCGGAGGTAAAGCAATGCGATAAGCAACTTCTCCAACTCTTTCCGTAATCTGAAACGGACCAATAAAACGCGGAGTCAACTTCTTAGACTTCAACGCCCGACCAATACCCGTCATCGGAGTAACTCTCATAAACACATGATCTCCAGCACTGAATTCTAAATTCTTTCTCCTCTTATCATGATAACTTTTCTGACGACTCTGAGAAGCTCTCATCTTTTCTTGAATCAATTTGATCTTTTCAGTAGTCTGCTGAACAATCTCTGGCCCAACTACCGAACTCTCTCCAGATTCATACCAACACAAAGGTGTTCTACACCGTCTACCATACAATGCCTCAAACGGAGCCATACCAATACTCGAATGGTAACTATTGTTATAAGTAAATTCAATCAATGGCAAATAGCTATCCCAAGCTCCACCCTGCTCTAAAACACAAGCACGCAATAAATCTTCTAACGATTGAATCGTCCTCTCCGTCTGTCCATCAGTCTGAGGATGGTAAGCTGAACTCAATCTCAACTTAGTACCCAAAGCCTTCTGCAATCCTTCCCAAAATTTCGAAGTGAACCTCGGATCTCTATCTGACACAATACTAGAAGGAACTCCATGCAAACTCACTATTTTCTCAATATATAACTGTGCCAATCTCTCCATCGAGTAATCCATTCGCACCGGTATAAAATGAGCAGACTTAGTCAACCTATCCACAACGACCCATATTGCTTCACAATTCATAGGAGTCCTCGGCAACCCAGATACAAAATCCATAGAAATACTATCCCACTTCCATTCTGGAATAAACATTGGTTGCATAAATCCAGACGGCTTCTGATGCTCAATCTTCGATTTCTGACATATTAAACATGCATACACAAATTCAGCTATTTCCTTTTTCATTCCCGGCCACCAAAACAATTTCTTTAAATCATGATACATTTTCGTGGCACCCGGATGAATGCTCATCCCACTGCGATGTCCTTCCTCTAATATACTTTTCTTGATTTCTGCGACATCAGGAACACAAACTCTATCGCCAAATCTCATAACATCATTCTCATCAATTCTAAACTCACCACCTTGACCTTGGTTGATCAATGTCAATTTATCAACTAAATTAACATCGGATTTCTGCCCGATTCTGATCTCTTCTAGAATACCACTAGTAAGTTTCAACATACCCAAACGAACACACTTCGGAGTACTTTCACAAACCAAACTCAAATCTCGGAATTGCTCAATTAAATCCAATTCACGAACCATCATCATAGACATATGCAAGGACTTCCTGCTCAAAGCATCTGCAACTACATTTGCCTTACCAGGATGGTAATTCAAACCAAAATCATAATCTTTGAGAAATTCCAACCACCTTCTTTGCCTCATATTGAGCTCTTTCTGATCGAAGAGATACTTCAAACTCTTATGATCGCTATACACTTCAAATCTCGAACCATACAGGTAATGTCTCCACAATTTCAAGACAAACACAACTGCTGCCAACTCTAAGTCATGAGTAGGATAGTTCCTTTCATGAACCTTCAACTGTCTCGAAGCATACGCAACTACCTGTTGATTCTGCATTAAAACACCACCTAAACCCAACAGAGATGCATCACAATAGACCACAAAAGATTCCACCGGATTCGGCAAAATCAGAATAGGAGCACTTGTCAATCTCCGCTTCAATTCTTGGAAACCTTTCTCACAATCAGAATCCCAAATAAACGCTTGTCCTTTACGAGTCAACTTCGTCAACGGCAATGCTAACTTTGAGAATCCTTCGATAAACTTTCTATAATAACCTGCAAGACCAAGAAAACTCCTGATTTCCGAAACAGTCTTCGGCGCTTCCCACTGAGATACTGCTTCTACTTTTGTAGGATCCACTGCAATACCATTCTTAGAAATCACATGTCCAAGAAAACTAACTTCATTCAGCCAGAACTCACATTTGGACAACTTTGCATACAACTTCCTATCTTTCAACAACTCTAACACAATTCTGAGATGTTCCGCATGTTCTTCGTCATTCTTGGAATAAATCAGAATGTCATCAATAAAAACCACAACAAACTTATCCAGATACGGATGAAAAATCCTGTTCATATATTCCATGAAAACACCAGGTGCATTAGTAACTCCGAACGGCATAACAGAATATTCATAATGCCCATACCTCGTTCGAAAAGCAGTCTTTTGAATGTCTTCCGCTTTCACACGAATCTGATGATATCCAGATCTCAAGTCAATCTTACTGAATACACTAGCTCCAATTAGTTGATCCATCAAATCGTCAATCCTCGGTAACGGATACCGATTCTTAATGGTTACCTTGTTCAATTGCCTGTAATCAACACACAGTCTCATAGAACCTTCTTTCTTCTTAACCAACAGTACCGGAGCACCCCAAGGCGAAACACTTGGACGAATAAACTTCTTCTCCAGTAAATCTTCCAACTGACTCTTCAATTCAGCCAACTCAGACGCAGACATACGATATGGCGCCATCGACACCGGTCTCGTACCAGGAATTAAATCTATAGAGAATTCCACCTCTCTCTCAGGAGGTAATTCACCAACATCATCCGGAAAGACTTCTGGAAAATCACACACCACTGGCAATTCACCACTCCTGACCTTTCCCGTTGCATCTAACGAAGCAAGTAACATAAACACGTTAGCACCATCTTCCATTGCTTCTTGTACCTGCCTAGCAGTCATAGTCAAATTCTCGACACCAACTGCTTCTGGAAAAATCACCGTCTTAGCAAAACAGTTCAGATGAACCCGGTTGAATTCCAACCAGTTCATCCCAAGGATAATATCAATTTGTTCAAGCGGTAGGCACACTAAATCCATACCGAAACTTCTACCAAAAATCTCAATAGGACAATTCCTACATACAAGTGAAGTTGTCACTGAACCCGATGCAGGAGTATCAACAACCATGCTACCTTGCATACCAGATATGTCCAGTTCCAACCCCTCAGCACAGTCCAAAGAAATGAAAGAATGAGTTGCACCAGTATCAATAATTGCAACTAAAGGTGTGCCATGAATAAAACACGTACCTTTAATCAATCGATCCTCTGGAGTAGTCTCAGATCCAGACAAAGCGAACACTCTTCCACTTGACTGATCCTTCCTAGGCTTAGGACACTGCGGACGAATGTGACCTTCTTCGCCACAATTGTAACAAGTAACAGACTTCCCTTTGCAATCACTAGACAAATGACCGGCCTTTCCACATTTATAGCACTTCTTCTCATCACTCTTGCAATCTCGAATGTGATGGCCAGACTCACCACACCTGTAGCATCTGATAGGAGCCTTAGAATCTCCCCCACTAGGCCTTTTCCAACCGCCTGATCTCTGGTTATCTCTACCATATGGCTTGCCACGGTCCATATGTTGCTTTCCTCTTTTATCAACAGCCCCACGAGAGTGAGACGACCGATTCTTGGTAATATCTTCTTCCAAGATTCTGCTACAATCCACCAGATCAGAAAATCTACGAATACGCTGGTACCTGATTCCCTGCTTAATCTCATCTCGAAGACCATTCTCAAATTTGATACATTTAGAGAATTCTCCAGCCTCATCATTGTTGTAGTGCGCATAATACTTTGCCAGCTCAGTGAACTTAGTAGCATACTCACTAACAGTCAGATTGCCCTGCTTAAGCTCCAAAAACTCAATTTCCTTTCTTCCCCGAACATCTTCAGGAAAGTACCTCCTCAGAAAAGCCCTTCTGAAGTTAGCCCAAGTCAGTGCCTCTCCATCCTGAACCATTTCAGTCCTTGTGGCAACCCACCAGTCGTCGGCCTCTTCTGCCAACATATGCGTACCATATCTGACTTTCAGATCTTCAGCACAATCAATCACACGGAAAATCCTTTCGATTTCCTTCAGCCACTTCTGAGCACCTTCAGGGTCATGCGTACCTTTGAACAACGGAGGATTGTTCCTTTGGAAATTTCCCAATTGCCTATCAGCACCAATCACGCCTCCAGTTGGGTTTCCAGCAAGTACACCAGCTAACATCCCCAAAGCCTCAGCGAGTGCAGCATCATTTCGTCCGTTACCTCCAGCCATATTCCTGAGAATTAAAACATACTCCACATCAGAATACAGTATCGACAGTGTTACCTTGCACTAGTCGCATACGAAAAGGAATGACTGACTCAAAACTCTGGTCACAACGACCGACTATGCTCTGATACCACTATTGTAACACCCTCTAAACCCGCATATAATTTTCGCAAATGTTAAAAATTATAAACTCAGAGTACATGTAATAATCGAGGAATGCTACAATTCTCTTTTAATAAAATAAATTCCTGTCATGCATAATTTTAGTAGTAACTCATACATGTTTACACAGCGGAATAATTTATTTAATAAAATCAAATGTTATAATATTTTCCAAAATCATCAGGGATTAACACCTGGAAAAGTCACGTCATATTATAACAATGAAAAGGAAATAAACGAGTCTGACTAAAGCAGCTCGACAACCAAACGTTCCCGGAGTTACAACTATCAGAGCATGACCCGGACATACTAAAACGAAACTAAACTAGATACGATAAGCCTTCGCCAAGCACCTGAGCGAAGCTCCTCAATCTGAAATATTCAACAGTAAGGGTGAGCTTCTCAAATATACATTTGGTTATACATTCATAACAATCAATTCACGAAATCATAAGCATCACCCAATCAACAGCATATTTCCTAGTTTACACAACCTTTACAATTCATATCTCCATGACATATTGCCTTTCATTTTTGCAAACATTCATCAAACATCATTAACCATTTATCAAATCATACGTGCATACAGACAATCAAATGTAACATTGGAAAAATCATCCATTCATGTTATATTCGAGTAATGCAACACACCCATGCATGTGGTACCACTACACCGCCCCATTAAATCTCGGGTCACGGATAACTCACCGTTCCATTATATCGCGGACACGGCTACCACCTCAACGTTCCATTAAATCGCGGACACGTATATTGGCCACCATGTTAATTCCACACAATGGGAATTAACAAATGCAACATGATATGTAAGTATGTAACACTCAGCATACTATGAACATCGATCAACATATCATGCACATCAACAATATCAAACCTAACATGATATGAAATAGCATGTAACCACTCAGCATACCATTTAAACATAAATCATATCAAGTTACGAATAGCATGTAATCACTCAGCATACTACTCAAACATCAACCAATCACATCAATTATATCATAATTCATGCTCGATAACATATCTAAAAGCATGGCAATAAAAATCCAACATCAAAACACTGAAATCAAAAATTCAGAAATCCTCACAGCAGAGCAACACGGGCACCCGTGTTGTGCAACACGGCCCGTGTTGTACAGCACGTCCAGAAAAATGCACAGTTAATTTTATCATTACAGGGGCTCTGACACGGGTACCCGTGTTGTGCAACACGGCCCGTGTCGTACAACCAGGAGCACACCCCTTCCAACTCAGAGGAGCAACACGGCCACCCGTGTCGTGCAACACGGCCCGTGTTGCTGAGCGCGCACAGGATTTTCCTGAACCTGCAGCAGCTCAGAAACGGCAGTCCAAACGCGGGAAAACGTCCGCCAAAACGCATAATTCAGTACCTAACGCATCGAGTTTGTACAATTCACAACAACACCACAATGTCCAAGTTACCAACAATTATTAGAATAACCTTAACCGGGGATTAACCGTCCTTTTGGGGAATTCTACTGACACTAAGGTTATCCCTACAACTTCCAAGGTAATTTCACGATCATTAGATATATACTCTCAATTCCTCATTTGGGACCTAAAACCCTTAATCGATTCATAAAAATTGGGAACCTAACCCTTTTCTAACAAGGTTCAGTCCTACGGTTATCGATCCCTAGAACATCTAACAATTGGGATTTTCCTACAATTACCCGAATCAACCGTACATAAACCCATAAACAAATATAAATCGAGTATAAACCCCCCTTACCTTAACAATTAGCAGCTTTGAGTTCTTGGGCGATGTTCTTCGTTCTTCGTTCTTCAGAGCTCTATTTTCCCAATTCCAACTTCTGTTCTTACGTGAAAACTAAAAAATGAGAAAATGGCCTAAGTCCCAAACATAACTTTATTTCTCTGCACCCCCACCCTTTACTAACAACATCAAGCCCAATAACATAAAAATTCTAATATTCCTTATTTCTTTTATTTTCCTCAAATACTCCAAAATAATTAATTCTTTTTATTTTATTAATTCTAATAAAATAAATTCCCAAATTCCAATAAATCAATTAATTGAAAACGGGGTGTTACATAAAGGACCATTTAAAAATGTTGATTTCACATCTAGATGAAATGTTGACCAGCCTTGGTTGCATGCCAATACTGAAGAAGTGAAAAACACAAGAAGGGGGGTTGAATTGTAAAAACTGGAAATCAATTGCAATCAACACGATATTTTTATCCTGGTTCGTTTGATCTCAAACTACTCCAGTCCACCCGTCAAGGTGATTTCGCCTCTCTCCAACGAGGTCTTAATCCACTATATTCAACTGAATATTACAACTGCTTTAACAACTGCTAAAGCCTTCTTGAGTCAAACCACAAACCGGTTTCTCAAGGAAATACTTTCTTACAAAGAATTGAAATCTAGGTGTGTGAATGTTTTCTACAAAAACTGTTTATCACAATTGTGATACTACACAAATTAAGCTTATGAGAACTAGATTGCTAAAATAATTGAGTAAGGAATTGAGAGCTTTTAGCAAACTGAGAGTGAAGAAAGATGATGAATAGCTTTAGGCGTGTAGAGTGTTGTAGAGTATTAGCCAATTCAATCTTCATTGACTTGTTTATATGGCATTGGAAATAGTGTACGTTGGAGTAATAATTCTGTTTCAATGCCAATAACATTCTTTCCTTATTAAGCAGATCTTGTCTGGAATGATGCCGTTGGTAATAAATCATCTTGAATGCACAGTACCGTTGCCACTTAAGCGTGTTCTGGCTTTGGCTCATTCTGACGCTGCTTAGGTGCTGATAAACTGTTGTTGTCTTTATCAGAGTTCAGATGGTTAAGCGCAGATCTGTTCATCAAGCTTTAGCATAAGCGCAAGTTGATCTTCTGATTCTGGTATCTGATATAACATCTTCTGATGCTGATGTTGATATCCAATTTTCTGATGCTGATGAGGATGTTCTCATGCTGATACCCATCAGAGTTTCTGTGAAACAAAATGTAATTTTTAGATAGCATATGTGTCTTATAGGAATCATACAATTAATGTATCTTAGCATTTTGTTATCATCAAAACTTAAACTTAGGGTAGTAGATTCAAACTTTGTTCTAACAATCTCCCCCTTTTTGATGATGACAAAAACTAGATATTTTTTAATTGAAAATAGCGTGAAAAAGTATCAGAGATAACTAAATAGTAAGATGTATCAGAATTAATTAGGAAGTTATCAAAGATAAGGGATAAAGAGATATCAGAGTTTGGATCGGAGATACTCCCCCTGAATTTATTACTTCCCTTTTTAATTCCAAGAGTTCTTCAGGATCAGATCTTTTGACTTTCTTTGAACATCAGAATATCAGAGCTTCAGATCAGAATATCAGAGCTTCAGTGTATCAGGGATGATTGACTTCTTGTACCTGTAGCCTTATGCAGAAACAGAAAACATTCAAGTATATCAGAGTGTTAGAATGTTTGAGACTTTTTGTCTCAGTAATCCGTTATTGAAAAATATCATTCTTGTTCTCCCCCTTTTTGTCAGCAATCAAAAAGTGTAAGAGTTATGCTAAAACGATCAGAGCAGAAAAACTTGTTATATTAAAATCAGAGCCAGACAAACAGTACAGATGATATGCAAAGAAAACAATGAAAATATCATGAATGAAAAACTATGGTTGGGGTGGAAAGCGTGTGAACAGAGTCTCCAGCATTGTCTTAATCTGATCAGCAGTTTCATTCTGCTTGTGCACCATGCTGACTACTGTATCTATCTTGCTATCTTGCACATCCATCCTTTCCTTCATCTTCTGATCATTTTCATCCATTCTTTGCTGCAGACGAATATCATTCAGCTTCAGCTCTTCCAGAGTCTGCCTGTCCAAGGCAGCTTGAGAAACGTCAGAAGTAGGAAGCTTCTGAGAGCTTTCTGCAACATCTTCAGCTTGACTAACCTCTTCGGCTTGAGATGTCTGATCCTCTTCTGGCTGCACTTTTGAAGCTGGACGCTTCTCAGACCATGGCTCACTATCCAGAAGGAGCACTTCTTCCTTCAGCAGCTGACTTCCAACTTCCTTCAGCAGCTTGCTGAAGTTCTGTTGTGCTTGCTCATAATTGATGTCTTGCAACTTGAGGGCTTCAGCGTGTACCCATATTTTGAAACGTGTCCAGAGTTGGTCTGAGGCAGCAGGATCAATCATTCCAGGACAAACTTGCTTTAGAGAAGCAATCCACTGCTGCAAGCCTGTTTCAAGATTCACAATGCCAGAGCCAACATCTAGCTGTTTTGGTTTGGGAATGGCTATTTTGTTTTTAAGGTCAGCAAGACGGTCAAGGATTGTTAAATCAATGAAGGTCCTGTTGTGGTCTTCTGTAGTTTGTTTGGGAGATGGAGTGGGAGAATCAGAGATGATTATTGGACTGTTTGGAGTGTTTGGAGGGGTAGTTTCTGGTGAGGATGGCAGCTGGGGCATGTTTATGGTTGTACCACATGGCAGCTGAATTGCCAAGGGTTGTGGCTCAGAGGATTGAGGAGAATGAGGTTCAGGTGATGGAGTTTCAGAGTGATGAAACTCAGGTTATGGAGGTGATGGTTGAGGTGAAAGTGGATGAAGTTCTGGTTGTGGAGAGGGAGGAGGAGTTTCTGGTTGTTGAGAGGGAGGTGGAATTTCTGGTTGTTGTGGAATTTGTGGTTCTTCTGGTATGGGTGAGAGAGTATGTTCTGGTTGAGGAGAGTGGGCAATTTCTGGTTGAGTGTTTGGATTATTTGAGAGGTGAGAGGAAACACGTTGATCAATTTCAGAAAGAACTTTGTCAAGTTCTGATTCTGTTGATGGTGTGGGTTTTGGATTTTTGGTGCGGGATCTCTTGAGAGTCAGTGACTCAGAAGGGTCATCCTCTGGTTCGGTTTCATCAATGGTTGGTATGGGATTGGAAGTTCATGTGAAGCTGGGGTTGGGATTGATGTTGGAATAGCAGAAGAATTTAAAACAGTAGCAGCAGATAAATTACCTCTCTTCTTAGGGGTCTGCTGGGATGGTCCTTCTGAAGTGGCCTTTCTTTTCTTCGTCTTCTTCACAGTAACTTCTGGATGTTGTTGGTGCAGATCTTTAATGTTCAGTTTGGGATCTGTACCATCAGCCTTGCAAGCGTCCAAGTATCTGAGAACAACGACTGGTTTTGATTCAATCTCAGAAAATAGTGGAAAGTCGTCCAGAGGGACTCTTCTGCTGGTGATGTCAGCAAGAGGAGTAACGCTGGGCTCCTTTCTGATATTCTCTATCAGTTTCATTTTCTTCAGATTCTTGGCGTTCAGAGGCTTGCTAACAGTAGGTTCAATAGAACTTAATTCCTGAGCTTCTGTAAGGTGTTCTATCAGCCTATTCTCAGTCAGAATATCTGATATTAACCTGCCAAAGGGTATCCAATCCCTTTTTGTCCTTTCTTCTTCCCTTGTCTCCTTGACGCTGGTCCTGAGGTGATTAAACAGAAGATGAGCCAAGTTAATCTTTACCTTCTGATTAATAAAATAGATCATAAACTGCTGATCTATATTTATATAATCAGGAGAACTTGTGGGCTTCCTGTGATTAAAGCACCCCATAATAATCTTCGCCCATATTATGTGCTGATCCTTTAAGTCTCTGATTTTGCTGCTGGGAACCCCATGGGTGAAAATCTGCCTTGCAATGACAGCAACGTCAGAGCATCTTTCTGCCATGTCGATACAGCGAATACCACCACCACTGTATCCAATCAATCTTGCAATGTGATCCTCAGTGATCACAATCTTCTTTCCCATTATGTAGGAGGTAACTTGATGTGTTGATGAGTACGCATGAATCCAGAACTCCTTGACCAATATTGGGAATGTTGGACCCACCAACCTATCAAAATATCTCTCCCATCCTTGTGCCCTAACTTCTTCTGTCAAATCGAATCCATTATCTTTCAGATAGGAGAAATCAATAATCAGTTCAGACAGCACTTCCAAATTCTTCACTGGTGTAAGGAGTGTTATGAAGGGAACTTGGTATTGTTCAGATGAAGCCTCCTTCTAAGAACCTACAGAAACGTTGCTGGAGGTTGCCATGTTCACACTTAGGGTTTTCTGAGAAAACTTGAAAAAATGGGTTTCTTTTAAGAAGGATGATTGCACAAGTAAAAATGCAGAAGATCTTTGGATGATTGTAAGAAACGGTAAAAGATTAATGAATGATGTTAATGTGCTTAAATAGATTTCAAAATGATTTTTGAAAACGTAAACGGTTTCAAGAAAGAGAAATAATTCATGATTACATTTTAAAACATGATTACGTGCATTTAATGCTTGCTGATTTTGGGGGATTTGAGAAAGATACTTGAAACGGTTACCAGACATGTGTCTCAATGCACCCAATCAGCGTTTTGCCTTCTCAGGAGCGTGCACGCGTTCTGCTTCAGAGATTTGCTGATGATTGGATGACACTTGTTTGATTTAGTGAGCAACACGTCTATCCTTGAGCTGAAACGCTCAGATCTTTAAGAATAGAATCTGATACAATCTGCATGTCTATCTTTCTGAAAGAAGATTGATCAGAAGTTCATAGTAAACAGAAAACACATTCTGAAGGTTAGTATATAAAATTAAAACATTTTCACTCTGGGCAGAGTTTCATGCTGAGATGTTTCAGAATGAAATTGAACCTATCTTCAGAAAGGGGTCTAGTGAAGATATCAGCCCATTGATGGTCTGTATCAATAAATTTTAAGTTCAAAATTCCTTTCTGAATATAGTCCCTAATGAAGTGATGTTTTATTTCTATATGCTTAGCCCTAGAATGCAAAATAGGATTTTTACTTAAGCAAATAGCAGAAGTATTGTCACAGAGTATAGGGATGTTACTCTCAAAAATCTGGAAGTCTTCAAGCTGACTTTTCATCCAGAGCATTTGTGTGCTACATCCTGCTGCTGCCATGTACTCAGCTTCTGTTGTTGATAGCACAATTGTGGATTGCCTTTTGCTGGACCAAGAGATCAGATTTTCTCCCAGAAATTGACAGCTTCCAGAAGTACTTTTACGCTCTACTCTGTCTCCAGCAAAGTTAGCATTGCAGTAGCCTACTAAGCTGTAATCACTAGATTTTCTATAAAATAAACCCAGATTAGTAGTACCTTTCAGATACTTGAAAATTCGCTTAACAGATGTTAAGTGAGATTCTCTAGGATCTGATTGGAATCTAGCACAAATACATACGATGAATAAGATATCAGGCCTTGAAGCTGTCAGATAAAGGAGAGAACCAATCATACCTCTATAGACCTTCTATTCTACCTTTTTGCTTACCTCTTCTCTTTCCAGAATGCACGTGGGATGCATTGGAATCTTTGATGGCTTACATTATGAGAGGTCAAATTTCTTCAGAAGATCTCTGACATATTTGCTCTGATGAATGTAAGTTCCCTCTGGAGTTTGATTGATCTGAATTCCTAGAAAGAATTTCAGTTCTCCCATGAGGCTCATCTCAAATTCTGCCTGCATACACTTAGCAAATTTTCTTCCAAGAGAAGGATTAGTAGATCCAAAAATAATATCATCAACATAAATTTGACAGACTAAGATGTCATTCTTAACTGACTTACAGAATAAGGTAGTGTCCACCTTCCCTCTGGTGAATTCATTTTCTAACAGAAAGTTACTTAGTCTTTCATACCAAGCTCTGGGAGCTTGTTTCAGACCATATAGTGACTTCTTCAGTTTGAAAACATGTTCTGGATGTTTTGTATTTTCAAAACCAGGGGGTTGGTGCACATAAACCTCTTCTTCTATATAACTATTTAAGAATGCACTCTTGACATCCATCTGATACAGAGTGATGCCTCT
Organism: Vicia faba; assembly: GCA_948472305.1. Lineage (NCBI taxonomy): Eukaryota > Viridiplantae > Streptophyta > Magnoliopsida > Fabales > Fabaceae > Vicia > Vicia faba. Next base: position 694,781,508 of record OX451738.1, on the reverse strand, counting down.
ATTAACAGCAAATGAAATTAAAAGTCTGATAGATTCTAACCTGGCGACTGGAGCAAAGGTTTATGTATAGTCTATCCCCTCTTGCTGACTATAACCTTGTGCTACCAGTCGTGCTTTGTTTCTGATGACTTCACCTTGTTTATTTAGCTTGTTTCTGAACACCCATCTTGTTCCAATGACGTTGAATCCTTTTGGTCTGGGAACAAGATCCCATACGTCATTTCTGGTGAATTGATTCATCTCTTCTTGCATTGCTAGAATCCAGTCGTTGTCCAGAAGTGCTTCATCAATAGAAGAAGGTTCAATCAGAGACACAAGTCCCATGAGGGATTCTTCAGAGTTTCTGAAGTTGGCTCTTGTTCTGATTGGATCTTCTTTTCTTCCTAAGATAGTTTCTTCTGGGTGATCCAAGCTGCTTCTGGGTAGTCTCTTCTGAGGTTGATCAGCAGCTGTTGTAGGATTGCTAGCAGTGCTCCTTTCAGATGTTGAAGGAGTGTCTTTGTTGAGAGCTTCTGATGACTTGTCTTCAGAACCTATAAATTCAACTTCCATACCTGCAAAAACTTCACTCTGCTTTGACTTTTCAGAGTCAAGCTTATCATCAAAACGAACACTGATTGATTCTTCCACAATCTGTGTTTCTGTATTGTATACTCTGTACCCTCTTGAGCGTTCAGAGTATCCTAACATAATACACTTCTGTGCTTTAGAGTCAAACTTGTTCAAATAATTTTTTGTATTTAACATAAAACAAGTACATCCAAATGGATGAAAATATGAAATGTTGGGCTTTCTGTTCTTCCACAATTCATATGGAGTCTTTTCCAGAATAGGTCTTATTGAGATTCTATTCTGAATGTAGCACGCTGTGTTTATTGCCTCTGCCCAGAAGATCTTAGAAACGTTTGTCTCATTGATCATGGTTCTGACCATTTCTTGCAATGTTCTGTTCTTTCGTTCTATAACTCCATTTTGTTGGGGAGTTCTAGGACAAGAGAAATCATGCAGAATGCCTCTGTCATTAAAGAATGACTCAAAATCTTTGTTTTCAAACTCTCCACCATGATCACTTCTAACTTTAACGATTCTGAGATCCTTTTCATTCTGAACTTGGTTACAGAAGGAAACAAACACAGTGTGACTCGTCTTTATGTCTTAAGAACTTTACCCATGTTCATCTGCTATAGTCATCTACGATTACTAACCCATACTTCTTGCCACTGACTGAAGCAGTTTTAACTAGTCCAAATAAGTCAATGTGCAGAAGTTCTAATGGCTTAGAGGTAGAAACAACATTTTTAGATTTGAAGGAAGGTTTTGCAAACTTGCCTTTCTGACATGCTTCACACAGAGCATCTGAATTGAACTTCAAATTAGGAAGTCCTCTGACCAGATTGAGTTTGTTAATCTGAGATATTCTTCTCATACTAACATGCCCCAATCTTCTGTGCCAGATCCACTGCTCGTTGTTAACAGACAGAAGACACTTTACATTCTGACTTTTTAGTTCAGAAAGTTTGATTTTATAGATGTTGTTTTTCCTCTTTCCATTAAACAGGATAGTCCCATCTTTCTGACTAACAGCTTTACATGATTTTTGATTAAAGATTATATCATAACCGTTATCACTTAATTGACTTATGGATAACAGATTATGCATTAATCCATCTACTAGCAGAACATTATTTATAGAGGGAAGATTTCCATTACCTACAGTTCCAGAGCCAATTATCTTTCCCCTCTGATTGCCTCCAAAGCCAACGTGGCCTCCAGGCTTAAGTTCCAGGCTTTGGAACATATGCCTTCTTCCTCTCATGTGTCGCGAGCAGCCAGAGTCCAGGTACCATGACTGGTGTTTCTGATTTGCTGCTAAAGATATCTGCAACATGTATTATTTTATCCTTAGGTACCCAGATTTTCTTGGGTCCTGATTTGTTAGATTTACCAAAACTCTGGTTGAATTTTGGTTTCACAGAAAACTTACTGCTAGTGTATTTAATATCATGTGAGTGACCATACACAAAATGTGAGTTCAGAGGAGTGTGTTTAATGGTTAAATCCATGGCATTCTTTGGTGTAGGAACCTTACCTTGGTATCCTATTCCCTTCCTGCCGTTTATGCTAACTCCATAGATCATTGAAGCCATTTTGCTTATATCTATGCTTTTAGCAAGGAACTTCTGGAAACTGTGATCATACTCCTTGATGATCTCATCAGCGCTGTTGGGAGTTTCAGAAATTGGTTCCTTCTGAGAGTTTTGTAAAACATTTTCTAATTTTGAAATTTTATTTCTCAGCTCAGAATTTTCCAATTTAAGACTCTCAGTCTTATCAGAGTCAGATTCAAGATTCCTTTTCAGGTTTCTGAATTTAACTCTAATCTGCTGGTACCTTTCCAGAATTTCATTAAGGCTTTCAGCAAGTTCAGCCTTAGTAAAGTTAATTGCAAAGTCAGGAAATACCTCTTCAGTATCTGATTCTGAGTTTGATTCAGAAGCTTCACAGTCTTCTGAAATGTTGGCCATGAGAGCTATGTTTGCTCTCTCATCATCTGATTCTGAGTCAGCTTCAGACGAGTCAGAGTCATCCCATGTAGCCATGAGACTTTTCTTCTTTTCTCTTCCAAACTTCTTTTTGTGCTTTTCCCTCTGAAGCTTTGGGCAGTCACTCTTATAGTATCCTTGCTCATTGCACTCATAGCAGATGATGTCCTTGGTGTTTGGCTTTCTGCTTCCTGAGGAGCCTTCAGATCTTCTGTATCCAGAGGAAGAATCTGTCCTTCTGTATCTGGAAGAAGACTCATTCTAATCAGATCTTCTGGGATTCCTGAACTTCCTTTGCCTCTGCTTCCACAGTTGGATCACTCTTCTGGAGAGGAGAGAAAGTTCGTCTTCTTCTGATGAGGATCCATCAGATGTTTCTTCAACTGCCTGCAAAACTTTAGACTCAGATTTTTTGTTAGATTTTAATGCTAGAGGCTTACCTTGCTTCTGAGGTTCATCAGCTTCTAGCTCTATCTCATGACTTCTGAGGGGGCTGATAAGTTCCTCCAGAGAAATTTTGTTGAGATCTTTTGCTAGCTTCAGAGCTGTAACCATTGGCCTCCACTGCTTTGGTAAGCTTCTGATGATCTTCTTGACGTGATCAGCAGTAGAGTATCCTTTGTCCAGAACCTTGAGACCAGCCACCAGAATTTGGAATCTTGAGAACATTGTTTCAATGGATTCACTTTCTTCCATTTTGAATGCCTCATACTTCTGAATGAGCGCAAGAGATTTAGTTTCTTTGACCTGAACGTTGCCTTCATGCGTCATTCTGAGTGAGTTAAACATGTTCTTTGTTGTGTCTCTGTTAGAGATTTTTTCATATTCAGCGTAAGAGATGGCGCTGAGAAGAATGGTTCTGGCCTTGTGGTGATTTTTGAAGTCACGCTTTTGTTGGTCAGACATTGCTTTCCTGTCAATCTTCTGACCGCTTGCATTCACTGGGTGCGTGTATCCATCTGTCACCATGTCCCACAGATCAGCATCATATGCCAGAAAGAAGCTTTCAATTCTGTCTTTCCAGTAATCAAAATTTTCTCCATCAAAGACTGGAGGTTTGCCGCTGAATCTGTCTCTGTCTTCATTGTTGTCATTGCTGGTGTGTTGATAAGTTCCTGCCATTGTGTTTTTCTGACGCTGGATCTTGTACTGACACGGTTAAGTGTTTTAGCTCAGAACCAGGAGCTCTGATACCAATTGAAGAAGTGAAAAACACAAGAAGGGGGGTTGAATTGTAAAAACTGGAAATCAATTGCAATCAACACGATATTTTTATCCTGGTTCGTTTGATCTCAAACTACTCCAGTCCACCCGTCAAGGTGATTTCGCCTCTCTCCAACGAGGTCTTAATCCACTATATTCAACTGAATATTACAACTGCTTTAACAACTGCTAAAGCCTTCTTGAGTCAAACCACAAACCGGTTTCTCAAGGAAATACTTTCTTACAAAGAATTGAAATCTAGGTGTGTGAATGTTTTCTACAAAAACTATTTATCACAACTGTGATACTACACAAATTAAGCTTATGAGAACTAGATTGCTAAAATAATTGAGTAAGGAATTGAGAGCTTTTAGCAAACTGAGAGTGAAGAAAGATGATGAATAGCTTTAGGCGTGTAGAGTGTTGTAGAGCATTAGCCAATTCAATCTTCATTGACTTGTTTATATAGCATTGGAAATAGTGTATGTTGGAGTAATAATTCTGTTTCAATGCCAATAACATTCTTTCCTTATTAAGCAGATCTTGTCTGGAATGATGCCGTTGGTAATAAATCATCTTGAATGCATAATACCGTTGCCACTTAAGCGTGTTCTGGCTTTGGCTCATTCTGACGCTGCTTAGGTGCTGATGAACTGTTGTTGTCTTTATCAGAGTTCAGATGGTTAAGCGCAGATCTGTTCATCAAGCTTTAGCATAAGCGCAAGTTGATCTTCTGATTCTGGTATCTGATATAACATCTTCTGATGCTGATGTTGATATCCAATTTTCTGATGCTGATGAGGATGTTCTCATGCTGATACCCATCAGAGTTTCTGTGAAACAGAATGTAATTTTTAGATAGCATATGTGTCTTATAGGAATCATACAATTAATGTATCTTAGCATTTTATTATCATCAAAACTTAAACTTAGGGTAGTAGATTCAAACTTTGTTCTAACAAATACTACTACTAGTCGAACAGTCTCTAATCTTGCTACTGGAGCAAATACTTCAGAGTAGTCAAGTCCTGCTCTTTGAAGAAAACCTAGAGCTACTAATATTGCTTTATGTCTTGCTATTGACCCATCGGCATTGTGTTTCAACTTGAACACCCACTTTACTTCGATAGCTTTTGTATGTGTTGTCAATTCGACTAACTCCCATGTGTTGCTTCTTTCGATTGCCTGTAACTCTTCGACCATAGCTAACTTCCACTTATTAATCTTCAAAGCTTCGCTATAGTTGATTGGTTCAACACCTGCAAGTAAAGCAAAATGAACTAATTCTCCATCTGGTGTGATTTTATCATCACCCATCACTTCATAATCATGAAGTCTTGTTGGAAGAACTCTATTTCTTTGAGGTCTTTGGCTTGTTTCAGCCACAACCTCTCCGACTTCGACTGTGACAGGAGTGTCAGAAACCGCTTCTTCTTCGACTTCGACTGGATTCTCAACAATTCCTTCGACCTCTACTTCATTAGTTTCTTCGTCGAAATCAAAGTTCATTAATGATTTGTTAATTGAATTGCTAGAATTCCAATCCCAAGCAGAATTTTCATTAATCACGATATCTTGACTCAACACAATCTTTTCATTAACTGGATTGAATAATCTGTATGCACCAGTTTTATGATATCCTACCAGAATCATAGGTTCACTCTTGTCATCAAGCTTCCTTCTCCTTGCATCAGGTACATGCTTGTAACACATAGAGCCAAACACCTTCAAGTGACTTACTGATGGTCGTTTGTCACTCCACACTTCTTTAGGAACCTTGTTCTTCAATATCTTAGTAGGACACCTATTCAAAATATAAACTGCAGTCGAAACAACTTCTCACTATAAATATTTTGGCAAATTCTTTTGCTTCAGCATGCATCTTGCCATATCTAATATGGTTATATTTCTTCTTTCAACAATTCCATTATGTTGAGGTGTGTAAGGAGCAGTTACCTCATGATCAACACCATGTTCTGCACAGAAATCTTCAAACATCTTGGATGTGTATTCGCCACCTTCATTTGTTCGTAGAACTTTGATCTTCTTCTCACTCTGGTTTTCGACAAGTATCTTGAATCTCTTAAAGATTTCGAATACTTCGTCCTTTCATTTGATCACATAGATCCACAACTTTCGAGTAAACTCATCGACAAAGGGAACAAAATATCTGTTTCCACCAATTATATGTTCTTCAAATGGACCACATACATTTGAATGCACCACTTCGAGAATGCTGGATGATCTCATTGACATAGTCGAAACGAAAGAATTTTTGGATTGCTTTCCCACTAAACAACCTTCACAAAGTTTTTCAGGCATCTCAAGACTTGATATACCAGTAACCATATCTTGAGTAATCAGTTGATTAAGTGATCGAAAATTCAAATGTCCAAACCTCAAATGCCACAACCAACTATCCTTGTGGTCGACAACAATTTTTAAACATTGAACTTTTGTCGAACTGATCATAGTCTTAAATGTCCTGTTCTTCGACAATGGAAATTTTAAAACCAAATTGTTCTTAGTGTCAAACAATTTCAAAACTCCATCTTTCATGACAACTGAGAAACCTTTTTCAACTAGTTGTCCAACACTTAACAAATTGCATTTCATTCCAGGTACATAGAGCACATCTTTGATCATAGCTTTCCCTCCATTACTCATTTGAAAGACTATGTTGCCAGTACCTTCTGCTTGCAACGAACTATTATCATCAAGTTTTACCTTGCTCTTCTTCGACTCGTCAAAATCTTCCAACCACTCCTTTCGACCAGTCATGTGGTTCGAGCAACCTGAGTCGAGAAACCAGATATTAGATTCAATATGGTTATCTGCAACTGCAGCCATAACCATCATACCACCTTCAGAATCATTTGAATCTTGGCGTGCAAGGTTTGCTCCTTCGTCCTTGCCTTTCGATCCCTTGTCTTTTCTGTACCAATAATTCTTGGCCAAGTGTCCCAACTTTTCACAGTTATAACACTGCATACCTTTCTTATCTTCTTTGTCCTTTCGATAGTTTCCTCCTCCCCTTTTCGAGGATTCAGAAGATTTATCTTCGACCTTATTCTTATGGGAATTCGACCAAGACTTCTTGCCATGAGTCTTGTCGAACTTGCCTTTGAATTTGTTGGAACCACCATCTTTTTTCCACGATTGAGCTTGCAGTGCCTGTATCGAGTCCTGAACTCTTTTCCTTTCGACAATCCCCATCTCATGCGCCTCCAACGAACCAACCAAATCTTCCACTTTAGTGGTTTCAAGATTGTTGGATTCTTGAATAGCTACGATAACGTGATTAAAGTGATAGGTCAACATTCTCATTACCTTCTCAACTATCATCTTATCAGTAATGGTTTCACCATAACCCTTCATGAGATGGACGAGTTTCTGAACCTTCGACACATATTCTACAACTTTTTCATCTTCTCCCATCGATAACAACTCATATTGTCGATGCAATGTTTGTAATTTGACAACCTTGACTTTCTCACCTCCTTCGAAATACTTTACCGGAATATCCCATGCCTCCTTCGTTGTTTCAACATGAGAGATTCTGTCGAAGTTAGCAGCATCAACAACCGTTTGAATGCAATAAGCAGCCTTGCAATATTTTTTCTTGACTTCGTTGTGGGTTTTTTTCTGTTCGTCGGTTGGATTTGTAGCCAATACCGAAACACCGTCGGTAACCACTTCTAGGGTTTCATGGAAGCCAAATGAGGATTGCATCTGTTTTTTCCATCGGATCCAATTTTTACCGTCAAGCATTGGAAGAGAATTTGGAATGCCCTTATCACTAGCCATCTTCACAGCGGTTGATTTACTTGCCCTAGAAAAACAATCTCTAACGTGAAATTCTTGAAAACTTGATCAAGAAGAATAATCATAAGCTCTGGATACCGATTTGTTAGCGCGTGAGGCACTTTTAGTGAGGAGAGAAAGAGAGAATAATAAAGGAAATAAGGATTTGTATTATTCAAGTGTACAAATAACGATACACACTATGACTATTTATATACAATCCTAATTGGACTTTGGCTAACACAACTTAGATTATATTAAATATTAAATCTAATCAAATCAAATCTAATCTAATCAAATTTAATATTTCAACAATTACTCCTTTGTCTCAGTGTTGTGATGGAGAAGAATCTTCCATAAAACTCAAGAAACATATAAAACTTGAGAAGTAAAACATTTTTCAATGATATTCTATTATATGTTTGTTGCACCTAACATGTTGTAATCTAATGTAATATAATAAATCAAGTAGTAATGATATTTTGCTTTGAACCACTTTACTAACTTATATCCACAAACAACCTTTGTACTCTTTGTGATAGATATGTATTGTTCTGGACTGAGCCTGCCCTTGGTCCAAACACAAGTAAGGCCCAATTCAAACCATGCCTCGAGCTATGCTGGGAACCAGATCCCCCGAGCATACCCGGCCACGGGCTGTAGAACTAATACGGTTATGTCCGCCACTGCCCGCGACAAGAGGCGTCCCCGACCAAGGACATCCCAACTCGAGCCTTGCTCGAGCATCCTCCTCGTAGGGAAGACTCACAGTCCCTCCGGATGCTTCGGAGTCCTTGGGACTCCGGGAAGATCGCGTCTTCATTCTTCCTTATTCTTCGCAGAACATCATCCAGGAAGGGGACCACGTGCAGGTCCCCACTACTCACGTAGAACCTGGCAGTCCCTTTGTTGGGCCGATTTTGATCGGCCCAATAAAAGGACTTTGGCCCAGCGCTGGGGGCTATAAATACCCTCTGTTTCAAGAGGGTCATGTATTCATTCTTTTACACACCTAAATACAATCCACCTGCTCATTTCGCCGCTTACTTTATCATCAGAGTGTCTTGCAGGTACCCCCCGTCTCATTCAGATCTAGTTCAAACAAGCTGTGGTGGTCCAACTCTGATCCGGTAAGATCAGTGGCGCCGTCTGTGGGAAACTAAGCTTCCCCGTCTTACAAATTCACAAAGACAAAAGCTAAAACCATCCTCGACCACCATGGCTGACCAGATGCAGGATAACCAGAACGTTCGCATTGTCGATGCTAACAACAACCTCGCCGACAAAAACGGTGGCCCCGATAACGTCGGCAACCCCGACCATAATACACTCCCCGGGGGCGTCATCCCCAGGCCCTCTAACTACCGGGATGGAGCCACGGCTTTGTCTTCATCAGTCCCTCTTCGACTCGAAGAGAATAATCCGGTTCCCCCGAACCATCTAGCCGCTCAGTTCCATGAAGTTCCTGTCCTCGCCGGGGCAGGCGCCACGACCAGGGCACTGTTCGCGGCAATCAACCAGACCAACTACCTCATATTTGCCCAAGGGGAAAGACTGAGAGCACTAGAGGAGACACAGGAGGCCTCAATCCCCACCTCCTCGAAGAATGGAGGAATGTCCCCGATCTCCCCCGTAGAGACAAGACCGGGGCATCTCTCGAAGCCCGTCGCCCCGACCACAAGGGCGGCGACCCGCCTTGGAGAGAGAGCCAATCATCGAAGCCAGAAGGCGCGACCACGACCATTCACGGCAAGAACGAAGGCCTCCTGGAGACAGACACAGAGGAACATGTCTACAGACACATCGCTCGAGGAACGTCCAACACGACCAGGGTCATCGTGACCGATAATACATCAGGTCCCTGTCCCTCTCCTAGGAGCGAAGTGATGAGGACGACCCCCGTGTTCCCCTATCACAAGCTATCATGGAGGCGCCCATTCCCCCGGGCATGGAGAAGCCTCCACACCTGAAGGAATATGATGGAGTCGCTGACCCGGTCGATCACATAGACAGGTTCGAAGCTATGCTGCACTACCATAATGTCGGGGGACCAATCAAATGCCGGTTGTTCCCCATGACCCTCAGGAAAGCGGCCATGGATTGGTACAAGGGTCTCGCCCCGGGGTCAATCACCTCGTGGCGAAACTTGAAAAACCAATTCATAAGCTCGTTCACTGCGTCGCGGCGACATCCAAAGACCGAAGCGGCGCTCGAGGCCATCGTCCAGAGGCAGGATGAGACCTTGATAGAATTCATCAACTGCTTCAACCGCAAATCCATCTAGGTCCCCTGCGCGGACCACATGAAGAGATACCTGCTGGAGAGGGGCCTCCTCCACGACACAGAATTCAGGAAAGCAGTGGGCATCGAACCACCCCGAACGTTCGATGCTCTCCTAGAAAAAGCCAGGGCCTACGTGGACTACGAGGAAAGGGAAGCGGCCAACAGAGCCCGTGACCCCAGGACTCAAGGATCCAGCAGCAACCCGCGCCAAGAAAGCATCCCTCCTCGACGAACCAGGGAAAAGAGGAAAGACGAAAAACCCCGGGACGTCCGAGAACAGAGGGGGCCTTCGGGGCGTTTCACAGAGTACACTCCGCTCACAGCTTCCCGCGAGCGCATCTTGGCGGAGTGTGCCAGTACATATTTCAAAGATGGCAGCGTCAAGCGCCCCCGACCAGCTCCTGCCAAACCCGGGGTGGACAGGAGCAAATACTATGAGTACCATAGGAGCCATAGCCATCTGACTGAAAACTGCGTCCACCTCAAGGACGCCATCGAGACCCTCATAAAAGGGGGGAGACTCGCCCAGTACCGGCGAAACAACGCTCCTCGTCGCGACGCCCATGAGACAAGAGAAGCAGAAGAGGAGCCCAACCATCTGACGAGTCGGTCCCCATCCAAACCGCCTTCTCTGTCACCAGAACTGAGGACTTTTACGTCTCCGAACACATGCAAGAACCGTTGTCGATGCACAGCAGGTGGGAGCACTTTCCCTCCGCCATGGTCATCAATGGTGGAGGGTTCAACGACCTGACCATAAATTCAGCCAAGAGGAAGCTGGACAAATTGGTCGACACGGCACCGCCTCAGACGGTGACTTTTGAAAAGGTAAAGGGTAGGTCAGAACCTATCACCTTTTATCTCGAAGAGCTCCCCGGAGGGGCCCCTAATGCGGTCATTCCTCTGCTGATAAGAGCGAGGATGGCCAACTTTGATGTACACCGCATCCTCGTCGATGAAGGGAGTTCCGTCGACGTAATGTACAACCAACTATTCTGAACCCTGCAGCTCGACGACTCACACCTCTCACCCTACGTGGGATCAGACTTGCAGGGATTTAACAGTTAGACTTCCAAACCTTGGGGATACGTTGAGCTCATGGTCACGTTCGGCGAGGATACAACAACAAGGCAAGTCAAGGTGCGCTTCCTCGTCATTGACTGCCCTTCCCTCTACAACTGCATTCTGGGGAGGCCGACACTGGCGGAGCTGACCGCAGTACCCTATACCGTCCACCTGAAGATGAAGTTTTACACCAAGAGGGCACGGGTCGCCACCATCCAAGGGGACCTAGCAGCTGCTCGAAGGTGTTTCAATGCAGCGTCCAAGGGATGCGATACGGTTGACACTGTTACCAGGCCCGCCAAGAGAGTTGCAACGACACGACCAGAACCTCAGAGGACAGAGCCCGCCAAGGTAGAAGAGCAGAAAGCCCCTCCGGAGGTCGACTCAATATCCCTGGTCACCCGCTTCGACCAGGATGAGCCTCCTAGCAGCGAGCAAGTCCCCCTCCGACCAATTCTGGATGGGGACTTCGAACTCGTCCCTCTCGGTGAGGACGCGAGCAAAGGAGTAAAGATTGGCACTGGCCTCCCCGACTTGGCAAAGAAGCAAATCAAAGCCTGCTTACGCGAGGATGCAGACCTATTCACGTGGAGCTCCACGGAAATGCCTGGACTCGACCCCGAGGTCGCCTGTCACCGTCTCGCCATAGATCCAGCCGCTAGGGCAGTAGTACAACGTAGACGTAGGCAGTCTCTGGAGAAAACGGAGGCTACTGAAAAAGCTGTAAAAGACCTCTTAGAGGAAAATTTTATTTCTGAAGCCCGGTATTTAACCTGGCTGTCAAATGTTATACTTGTCAAGAAAAATAATGGAAAGTGGCGAATGTGTGTTGGTTATACTGATCTCAATCGGGCATGCCTGAAAGATGCTTTTCCTTTACCCAACATAGATATGCTGGTCGACAACTCGGCCGGTTATAAAATACTACCAGTTATGGATGCCTATTCGGGCTATAACCAAATCCCAATGGCCGTAAGTGACAAACATTGCACTGCTTTCATGACCAGCTCGGGTAACTATTACTACAATGTAATGCCCTTTGGCCTAAAAAACGCAGGAGCAACATACCAACGAATGATGAACAAAGTATTCCACAACCAAATCGGGGACATGCTCGAGGTGTATATGGACGACATGATCGTCAAATCCCGAGCAGACACCGACCATGCCGCTCATCTCAAAGAAGTCTTTGCTCAGGCAAGGAAATGCAAGATGAGATTTAACCCCGAGAAGTGTACGTTCGGGGTCAAGGCGGTGAAATTCCTCGACTTCTACCTGATAGAACGAGGAATTGAAGCCAATCCCGACAAATGTCGGGCTTTAACCGACCTCTCCACACCCACATCGAAAAAATCCATACAAGTCATGAACGACATGCTCACCTCGTTATCCCGCTTCATCGCGAGATCCGCTCAGCACGCCTTCCCCTTCTTCAAGCTCCTTCGCAAAGAAGCAGCCTTTCGAATGGACCGAGGAATGTGAGCAGGCGTTGCTCTATATCAAACAAAGTCTATCTCAACCGCCTGTATTATCACGACCCGTCAACGGGGAACCTTTGTTCTTGTACCTGGCCGTCTCGGTCGAAGCCGTCAGTGCAACCCTCATTCGCGAGACGCCCGACGGACAAAAACCCGTCTATTTCACGAGCAAAGCACTCCAAGGTCCCGAGGTCAGATACCAACAGATAGAGAAAGTAGCTCTAGCCCTTGTCAACTCGGCGAGGAGACTCAAACACTATTTCCTCGCGCACACCATCATAGTACGAACTGACCAGCCAGTGAAACAACTCTTAGGTCGACCAGACATGGCAGGTCGAATGTTGAAGTGGTCCTTGGAACTTTCTGAGTTCGACATTCAGTACGAGAGCAGGAAAGCCCTAAAAGCACAAGCTCTGGCTGATTTCGTCACAGAAATGACCGCTCATAACCCTCCCGCAGGGAAAGAGCACAAGTGGATCATCTTTGTCGACGGAGCGTCCAACTCATCCGGAAGCGGCACAGGGATCCTCTTAGAGAACGAGGAAGGTGTGGTGATCAAGCATTCGCTCACCCTCTCCTTCCCAACTTCAAACAACCAAGCGGAATACGAGGCCCTGCTCGCAGGACTAAGATTAGCTGAGGACCTAGGAGCCCGTGAAGTGCAAATTTTCATAGACTCTCAACTCGTCGCTTCCCAAGTCCAAGGAAGATATCAGGCTAAAAATGACAGCCTCATCGAATACCTGAACTTAGTCAAAGAGTATATGAAGAAGTTCGACCGAGCAGAGATATCACACGTCCTGCGCGAGCAAAACACAAGGGCCGACATCCCGTCAAAGCTCGCAAGCACGAGAAAGAAGGGCGGAAACAAATTCGTCATACAAGAATCTCTATCATGCCCGAGCATCAAAAAAACCTCGATCCCGCTCGAGGTGAACGCCATCGGAGACAGTTCGTGCTGGATGACCCCGGTGTTCAACTTCCTGATAAAAGACGAACTCCCTCCAGATCGAACAGAGGCAGACGCGACCAAACGACGAGCATTCTCCTACATGGTGATCGAGCATAAACTATATCGCATGGGATTCTCTATCCCCCTCTTGAAGTGCATCGACAAATCCACAGTCCCCGAGGTATTATGAGAAATACACGAAGGTATTAACGCCCAACACATGGGTGACAAGTCCTTAGCAAGAAAGGCTCTGCGAGCAGGGTACTACTGGCCGACAATGCAGCAGGACGCCAAAGACCACGTCAAGAGATACGATAAGTGCCAGAAGCACGCCGACATGCATCTTGCTCCCCCACATGATCTGAATATACTGACATCCCCGTGGCCGTTTGCCTGGTGGGGGATGGATATCCTCGGACCATTCGTACAAGGAACGTACCAGAACAAGTTCCTCATTGTGGCTGTGGATTACTTTACAAAGTGGGTAGAGCCGAGGCCCTTGCGAAAATCACCTACCATAACGTCCTCCGCTTCTACAAACGAAACGTCCTCGCCCGATTTGGAATCCCGCAGGCGTTGGTCACAGATAATGGTACCCAATTCACCGACCAAAGCTTCCGAAGCTTCGTCGCCAAACTCGGTACCAAATAACATTTCACCTCAATCGAGCATCCCAAAACCAACGGGCAAGCCGAGGCCGCCAACAGGGTTATCCTGCGAGGACTTAAGCGCAGACTGGACGAAGAAAAAATGGGGTGGGTCGAGGAACTACATAGCGTCCTATGGGCTTACCGCACCACACCCCATTCGACGATGGGAGAGACCCCGTTTCGACTAACATATGGAACTGAGGCCGTCATCCCCGTAGAAATCAGGGAACCCTCCAGGCGGACAGAAATGCCTCTTGACGAAGAAATGAACAAAGAGGCCCTGGGGGATGAGCTCGACCTGGTCGAGGAAATCCGATCGGGGGCAGCCCTGCGCGAGGCCACTTTGAAACAACGAGTAGCTCTGCGTCACAACGACAAGGTCATCAGACGCGAGTTCCAGGTCGGCAGCCTAGTCTTGCAGAGAAACCAGAAAGATTCCCACGAAGGGAAATTGGTCGCGAACTGGGAAGGACCTTACCGCGTCCAGGGAGATACGGGCACCAGAGCATATTATCTCGAGCATTTAAACGGAGAATCACTACCACGACCCTGGAATGCTGCAAAGCTGAAACAATACTATAGCTAAGGCCCTCAACCACTGTGGAGTTTTACCGTCGAACATTTACCCTTAGCCAACAAAGGGAAAGTCTCGACCACGTAGGCGAGTCAGGGTATGAACCCGACCTACCAACCACCGAGGGGCATACCGCCATTCACCTAATGAGTCGAACGCTAATGCCCGACAGGGACACCTCGATCGAGCTCCACTGTCGAAGTACCCACATGGCAGAACACCCAGCTCGCGATGGGCAGTTCCTGTTGCGAGCGTCGGACCCCGATTTAGGTCATACGCCCGACATGAGGACTCCACTCCGCATAATCAACACATTTCGAAATGTGTTGAACCATCACGAGGGTCGAAAAGGTATCTCCGCTCGAGCACAAACTTTATCACGCTCGAGCATAAACTTTACCAAGTGTGCGTTATAAAAATAACATTCGAGCACATACCTATATACTAGCAGATAATTGCAAACAAAAGCATCTATCGAAAAAGCAATCATAAAACGGATTAATGATGTACCGACCACGAAGGCCGACGATGTTCAAAGTTATAATCCAGGGCACGACGACCCAAAGAAATTAAGAATAACACAGGCACGCAGGCCCCAAAAACAAACACGGGCATGCAGGCCCCCAAAAAACAAAGCAATATACGGGCATGCAGGCCCAAACAATAACAAAAAGTAAATCACTCCCCGGAGTGTTGGCGGCCACATCAGGAGAATCGGGAGGAGGCACTACTTGGCCGTCGATAATCTGAGACAGAACTCCAACCCCTTCGGTGTTCAAGCCCGGATTCAGCGCGGACAACTAACTCACCGCAGCCTCAAACCCGTCAGCCAAAGCGCCAACACAATCTGACTCTAGGAGGTGGATGCGAGCAACGAGATCCGCGCGCGTACGCAAGTCGGCCATCTCCTATGGCTCATCCTCGGTGGGCAGCATAACAGCTTTTAGCTCCCCAATCTCCCTCGACAACCGTTGGTTGTCACTCTTTAGCCGTTCCTTATCAAGCTGAAGGCAGTCTCTCTCCTCGAGAGCCTTGTCAACCCTCTCCTTCTCGCCCGACAGCAAATCAGCCTGTTCACGGAACATTTCCTCGGACCGTTTGAGGGCTGCCTTCAACTTGCAAGACTTGGCCGCAAGAGCCGCCTTCTCCGACTCCAGCTCCCTAACCCGGTCCGTAGAATCTGATCCTTCCCCCGCGAGGACCACAACCATCTCGGCCATCTTTACCACTCCAACCATGCTAGCAGCAAGATGTTTCCTCCGACCTTCCTTGTCTAGCCACTTGATGATGTCAGCCTCGTTGTCGGACACGGTCAGGGGAAACCCCTCGAAGAAGTCCTTCTCTATAAAGCAAGGCGGTAAGCCGAAAGCCCAGGCAGAAACAGGCTCATCAGTCGCTTCCGCTTCATCCTCTGGCCGACTCCTCTTCCTGCTAAACAACGCAGTTTGGCGCTCAACGTCGCGGGAACCCGAGGACCCACTGGATCCTTCTCTACCCGAATCAGCAGGCGGACCCATCCGCGTGGCCTGCTGCGGTCTCACCAGTCTCTTATTTATCTTCTTGTCCTGTGTCAAATTTAGCAACCTTTCACGTTGCTCCGCCATGTGACCTGCAAAGGAAGCGAACCAGGGTTAGCTACGTACGATTAAAGGCAATTAAAAAGGAATAACAATAAGAGAAAAGCAAGAAACCTAGGAGATCTACGGCCTGCCCGTAGGATTGGAATTCAACGAGCGCCTTGGTATTAATAGGGCGTGCCTCGAACGTCGGATAACCATCCTCGTCAAGAATGTCGTCCCCTTCCCTAGTGACCCACCGAGCAGGAAAGAAGCCATCAACAAACTTGTTTAGGATGCCATAAGCCTCCTCATCCTCGACACTCATACCCCCGGCAGGAGTATGGTAGTGCCCGGGACCATGGTCGTAATGAACCGGGCACCAATGAATGGGAAACCTGGAAATCCGCCCGACCTCGGGATTACCCTCGGCGTCCAAACAGGGCTCCCCATCCTCGTCGACCACAGTGGCCGGTTCGAACAAAGAATCCACGGCCGTCTGGGTAGACGACTGCAGTATATACCATTTGTCCTTAAAATCCCTCACAGAGTCCATGTACATCCTAAATAGTCTCTTCGACTGCTTAAGGGACACCCAACTATGTTTTCCTCCTCGGGACTGGCGTTGAAGGTGGAAAACCCTGAAGAACAGGGGAATCGTCGCCCCAATTCTCAGGAAACGACAAGTGAGCTCGAATGCCCGGAGAAAGGCAATCGCGTTGGGGTGGAGCTGGGAGGGGGCCAAGTTCAGATGGTTGAATACCCCGACCTGGAAGTCGTTGAAGGGAAACTGAAGACCAAGATCTCTGAACACAATCTCGTACATGGGGAACGCATCTTGGGTGAACTCCGAGCAGATGCGAGCATCCCTCGTCGGCCTCATTATTTTAAAGTTCCGTTGAAATCCTTCTTGATTACCATCGTACTCGACGACAGTATAAGCTTGTCTACTGCGATGGTTGTACACCGAAGCTATTCCCCGGGGCTCAGCACCCACCCAATCCAGCGTGGGGTCATCGACGGTGTCGACCAGGGTAATGGTCTCTTCTGCCGTGCTTGTATCCTCGACATCATTATGCCCCGAGGACTCAGGAATGTCGGCCATTTATCTGTAAAGTACAGGAAACCGGTGAATTCGACAGCAAATCCGCGTGTCCGCCATAAAGGCGGGGAGAAGTAAGCAACGCTCATATCGAGTCTACAGCCATTCGCGAGAGAAACGAGGAACAAGTGGATCTCAACCAAACACCGCCACCCTGGCGCCAACCGCGCATCTATCATGAACGTCATGAGCGCAAGATGAATACCCCGGGCGAAGCTCGAATTGCGCAACCAAGTTCATAATTTCGCTTACCCGGTACAAGAATACTACAGGGAAACTAGCCTACATACTAACGAAATGATGAGTATCACGGGTAAGATCATGAACCATATGCCTAAACTTATGAATGTCCCGGGCACAACCATGAATCAGGCGCCTAGCGCGCTTAAATCTACCGGGCACAATCTCCAGATACAAGTTCCTACTAGCAAAACATCATCAAAATTATCTACAACGCGGGAAATCAAAGGGAAAGGATACTTACTTGGAAGAAGGTGCAAAGGACGACGGTGGTGGAAGTTATCGGACGACGAACGGCACGGCGGTCTCAATGGCATTATGGGAACTCACGACAGTAAAAACAGAGAAAGTGGGAGAAGCGTGAAGAGGTGAAACGGACTATGGGCCCTGGGATCCTATTTATAAAGATGACGTGGAATATGAAACGTCGCACCGGGGAACCACGAACCGCCCCTGTCCTCGACGCCTGCTCACCTAGACAATGATGACCCTATTCACTAGGGCGGCGTTGTGATTTCCAAGAACTACACCACGTGTCCAACAGACGCAACTGACGCATCCCCGCGAGCAATCTTCGAGCACCCCTCGACATGAAAAATCTCGGTATCGGGCACGAGGTCCCCGCGAAAGAGCGAATTGGGATCAAGTCATAACTCCCGTACCAGGAACAACGACTTGGGGGGCTCCTGTTCTGGACTGGGCCTGCCCTTGGCCCAAACACAAGTAAGGCCCAATCCAAATCATGCCTCGAGCTATGTTGGGAACTAGATCCCCCGAGCATACCCAGCCACGGGCTGTAGAACTAATACGGTTATGCCCGCCGCTGCCCGCGAAGAGAGGCGTCCCCGACCAAGGACATCCCAACTCGAGCCTTGCTCGAGCATCCTCCTCGTAGGGCAGACTCTCAGTCCCTCTGGATGCTTCGGAGTCCTTGGGGCTCTGGGAAGATCGCGTCTTCATTCTTCCTTATTCTTCGCAAAACATCATCTAGGAAGGAGACCACGTGCAGGTCCCCACTACTCACGTAGAACCTGACAGTCTCTTTGTTGAGCCGATTTTGGTCGGCCCAATAAAAGGACCTTGGCCCAGCGCTGGGGGCTATAAATACCCTCTGTTTCAAGAGGGTCAGATATTCATTCTTTTACACACCTAAATACAATCCACCTGCTCATTCCGTCGCTTACTTTATCATCGGAGTGTCTTGTAGGTACCCCCCATCTCATTCAGATCCAGTTCGAATCAGCTGTGGCGGTCCAACTCTGATCAGATAAGATCACGTATAGTACTATTTTGTCTACATCATATATGTAATTTGAATTATTAATGAATTATTTATTATTCATTTACATTTCCAATCAATTTTATCCAACTTTTGGAAAATCTGATTCTTTTTGTTCACTTAATAATTGAAATGAACCTACTGAATAAGACATGTTTCTCAACTTTTGAAGTCACCAAGAACTAACTATGATTTCTATTTAATACCTTTTTAATAAATTCTATTTACAATTTACAATTACCAATTACCCCTACTTTAATGAATATTTATTCTTACACGGTTTACTCTTCAATTTGCTTTAAAAATGTACTTCACATCACATCTATAATGCATTGAGAACTGGGTCATGCTGCATTGCTCGTCTGTTTCGTTGTTTCCCAACTGCGCACAATTACATCTATCTTACAGAAATGCAGCATATAACATTTATCTATTTACTTTATAAATATTAAACTATTTTTTTTGTAGGGATTGCCATACCACCTTTTCCAATTGTATGGGGTCATTATCATTTTTTACTGAGTTTTTTTATCACAACTACCAAAGTCTTATGCGGCCCCACTTTTTCATACCACAAAAAGTCCTCATTTTGAATTTTCCTTTTCAGAGGAAATCTTTTATATGAAAAGTACTGCTACAACGCTTTGTCTCTAATATATAATACGGTGTTGTAATCAATTTTGATGAATGTTTTTCTCATTGGGCCTGTGGCCCATTTATTTTTTCCTCTTCCTGATCCAATCCCAACTCACTCATTTTCAATGCAATTTGTTAACTATCATTGCCTTAAGAGTTATGTTGTATTATTTTAATGTTTATTTAATAGGGTTTATCATCTGGGTTGATATTTAATTACAAGCGATAATAAAATATAGTTATTGCAAAATTATTTTCATTGCCCCTCTCACACATATTCAATTATGATATTTTGCCTCAACAATTTATTTTTCTTTTCTTTTTATATTATTTGCCTAATTATATTTTTTCTTATTGTACAACTAATTTATATTTTTTATTTCTTTTTGTTTGTAAATGCTTTTATTTCTCAATCAAATTACACATTTTCTTTTTTAAATTTTATTATTATTATGTAATTTTGATATTGAAACCAAATTTATTTTTATAAAAATAGCGTGTCTCAGACCAGAATCCGTGCATATGCACAAGTTTGTTACTACTTTAAATTAAACTAGGTAGATTGAGGATTCAACTACAAACCATAATAAAAGTTTATCTCGTTCTCAAATTGGATAAAACTTTTGTCGATAAAATACAATTATCTAATATATATAGAAGAGTTGACATGAAGTCTTCTTGAGATTCCTTTTGTAAAATAAAATAAGACACTTGTACTCAATAGATCTTTGGCTACACTATAGATAGATAGAGTGTATAGTTGAAGGAAATTAAACGATAAGTGTAGTTTTGATCTTTATCAAATTTTTACTCATAATAATGAGATATAAATAGTAGTATATGATCTATTATTGCGAGAAACTCACGTTCCGAGGGTTTTACAATCATAGATATTACTAACCCAAACAAAAATCATTTTTTATCAATTCAGTTAATCTCCATACAAATAAAATCGATATCCACCAAGTTTCACTGAGATTGATATTTTTATTATGTGATACACTCATGCAGTTTCAGTTTTGAAAATCAAGCTTTGGGCGCCATTTCTAAGGATTTGGTGTTATTAGTTTTCGTTTTCTGCAACGGTTAAACTAAAATTTCTTTTTTTGCCTTTCATTTTTTGGTTGTTATGGTTTTTTGTTTTGTTTTATGCAACGAACTAGAAGTCTTTAGGAAATAATTTCACAAATACCTGAGATCCAGGGGAACATAGTTAACTTCTCTATGGCTGATTCCACATCACAAACGGATGGTATACACATTACTATCATACCCCAAATTTATCATACCCCTTTCATTTTTATTTGGATTATAGCTTTGTTAACTTACACGCATACTTCTCTTAATCATTCATATCATTCCATTTGCATTACATGTCATTTTAGGTCAAAGGTTTGTTACCATTAGATTGATTTGTTCTCAGTGATTTTGGTTCATCTGATCAAGTGTTGCTCTTCATGTTGCTTATGGTGCAAGTCACTTAGATTCTTATAGTATTTACTTGGAAAAGAAAGAAGAAAACTTTGGAAAAATAAGAATTGAAAAGATGTACATTTAACTATGAGTTGACTTTTGGTCAACAAGCCAACCATGAAAGGTTGACTTTTGTTGACCAATTTGTGGGCCATATTTCATCATTCAAAATTTACCCGTAAAGCTACATATTTGGTATCTACTTGGTATTTACTTAGAATATTGAAGAATAATGAAGTATAAAAAGAGATTCTTCATTAAATTCAAAAAATGGATTAAAGTACAAGTTGCTTGGATTATAAGTCATCACAAGTCATACAAGGTTCAATTACAAGCTGTTAAAAAAAGAAATGGGAAGTTATAAGAAAAATTTCACAGTTGACTTCTGGTCAACTACTGACCATTGACATTAGCTTTGACCATGACTTATATGAACTTCCTAAACCTATCTCTCTTCAATATTTCAAATTAATGTCTCTTCATCTTCACCATGATTTTGGATAACTTCATCATAAAGTTCCTCATTGGTTCAACATGAAACCTGCATCAAAGCATATGCAAAACACAATGAATTAACCTTAATTCAACTACAACTCAAAAGAAAAGAATCAAATGCATAGGCTATTTAGAAAAGAGACATACAAGATGAAATGAGGAAAAGGTGACCCACTTCTCTCCATCTCTTCAAGTTCATCCTCATTCATCTTTTTCATCATCTCTTATCAAGTCTAGGCAATATGGATGACCACTTTGAGGGACCTTGATCACATGCCAAGACGCCATACCATCTATATGCATGAAGGACATACAAAAAAGGAAAAAGAATATATACATCAATATTCAGATCATGCAGTACAAACCAACATTCATTATTTCATAAATTCAATTCATCAATACAATTCAAATATGAAATTTTGGTATTACAGAACTCAGATGTTCTATGACATGTTGGGACATCTGATCCGACATAAATAAATAGGCAAGGTATCAATAATAAAAACAGTACTAGAAGCATAAACAACACACCCGAATTATTAACCCAGTTCAAAACAACCTTCCTACTCTAGGGGCATACCAAGCCAGTGATAAGTCAATTCAAATAGTATCAATTCATAGACCCTACAAGAAACCTCCAGTTTATGGCCTAATTACTTAATTATTACCCTTACTAGACTTCTATCTAAGACTTACCTAGATATGAGTCCATGCTCAACCCCTCTTTAATTACAGACAACAATTGGACACAAACAGGAAGACACACTTTCATGACAGTAAAACAGAAGACACGCTTCCATGATAATCACTAGACAAGACTCTTGACTGAGACCACAACTTGGATTTGCTTACAAGCTTCCTCCAAGAACAATACTCACTCTTGCTTCACAACTTTAAGGAGAACATAGTTACCATCTCGTAACCTGAGTGGTTCACATATACCAACTCTCCTAGAGAGTGGCTAATAGACTCAATCTTAATGATTACATCTTTTCTAATTTCGGCTGACTTCAAATCCTAGGTTACAACCCTTTTATTTATAACCTATACCTAACTGGATTTGGGCCTTCAAATGACAGCTCGTTGGCTGTTACAAACAACAGAAAACTCTGCTCCAAAATAGGTATTCAATCATATCTTCCTAAATTATATCCATATTTAGAAAGTCAATATTCTTTAATATTTTTCTTGATTCTTATTGACCTATAAATCAGCGCCACATAGGATAATATAATATCCTCAAAATATATTTTGTCAACTTGACTTAACAGAATAAACAGACAGTTCAGCTCAGGCGCGATGTCGTATGCTTCCTCATAGGACATATTATCCGACATGTTTCTCTAGATGTTGAAACACTTCAACTCAACATGTCCTAACATAAAATAGGACTTCTTGCTCAACATTTACCTGTTAGCAAGTTAATACATCATATCTAACATATTTTTGCTAAATTAGTTTTACCAAACATAATGCCAATCACATAATTCAGAGAATTAACAAAAAAAAAAGCATACATTTAAGTACAAAGCAGACCATGACTGAATTTGTACAACAGTGCACATCATAAATTCAAAACAAATCCAAATGCAAAATCATGTGCACACATCATCCAGAGGCATATTTTCACATCAGTACCAAACTTCACCTACATTTCAAGGCATATTGCAATACACACATGCAAAATCAATGCAACAAATCATGCAACATACATCAACATCCAATGTAACTCCATCACTTCAGTTCATCAAACATAAATATTTCAAAGACATACCAAATATGCCAAAGCCATATTCAAAACAAACATGTAATTCTAAAGGCTATCAACATAGTTCAGAATGTATGAAAAATAAGATGCAAAATGGACTTTAAGAAATGTAGCTCCATACATCTACTAGTTCATACCATATACAATACAAAAGCAGGTCAAAGCTCCACAAGGATCAGATGCAAATTCAGTGGCAGGGATATGAGGACATAGCCAATTCATCATTTTAATTCACATCATTTGGGTTGCAAACCATTTTACGCACATTATCACATCCAGGTGCCCAACTAACCATAGCCAAACTGCATCATCAACAAGCAAACCAGTTAATTGCTTCTTAAATCATGGAACAAGTAAACAAACCAATTTGCAACAATCATTACCATATTTGTAATGCATTAGTAAAAAAGGAAGAAGATAATTATAATAAGTGACATTTGTTCAAGCAAGTCTAAATTGTCAAAGAAAAAGCTGTAAAATCAAAAACCAATTCAAAGTATAATTTAAGTTAATTGCGTCGGTAGACAATAGTTCATAGTGGGGTGCATCAAAATTTAAAGCTAAGAGATATTTTATGTTGATTCTCACAAGATCAGTTACGCATATCACACCATTGCCGGCTTATAAATCAGAATAAATTAAAAAATTAACTGATTAAACAAACAAGAATAGTCTCTTCTAATCTCTACCCTTGATTAAGAAGACTGTGAGTTCACTTTGCATATTAGATGTTTTATATGATGTCAAAACTAGGATAACCTTAGCATTTATGTATATTGAATGATATCTTTGAGTTTTTATGCCCACCTTTGCATTAGGGATCTTAGAATGCATTTAGAATATGTTTAGAAAAGGTATCATGCATTAAAAATGCATTTTTACATAAAAATAGGTATATTTTTCGACACATACAAATTATGAGTTTGTTTTACCCCAATTCCCCCCCCCCCCTAAGATCTCTCGTGATCTCATATTATCAATACATCAAGATCACACATTAGGGTTGATTCTCCCTTTCAACTTCATCCTATCTTTAAGTTTGCTCTTGAGGGATCACCAAGCACCTTGAATTGTGTGTCTTGAACATGTGTTATTTTAAATAACATCAAGATATGTATATGTGTTTCTTTGAATGTTCATATTGTAGGTGATGACACAACTGCATCCATCTCACTATCTAACTAGGGTTTTGAGGGATGATCCTCAGCCAAATGGTTCTTCAATGGATTGCAAGAGCTTAAGCTTCAAGGCTATGTCTATGATATCAAAGTTTTTTGGTTCCAAATTCTCTCACCTTATTTAAGTCAAGTTTTCCTCAAAGTTGGGGGTGGTATTCATCAAGAAGATTCATAGATTCATGTGTTTATTTCCATGCCTTCTTCAACAAGTTTCATTGAGACTTAAGCTCCACCTTTGAGTGTGCTTAAAGAAAACATAATTTCAATGTCTAATGTGATCCATCATGCTCTATTTTGAAAAGAAAGTTCAAAATATTCAAGGTTGATTCAACAAGTTTGGCCTAATTGAGCAAGTGCTTGATTCAGTGATCACAAGTGTATAACTCTCTCAATTTTTAACATTTTGAGTTGGTTCTTTTTTCTATGGACTCTTATTAATATCTACAACAACTTCTCTTCATATGACAAGATCCAATTGTGCAAGTAAAGTCATCAAAAGTTGAAAGGAGTTATAAGTCATTTTGACACTCTCTAAGCTAGGGTTTGTTGACTTCCAAAGACCATATCTTGCTCAAATTTTGTGATTTTAAGTGATTACAAAGACATGATTTCAATATGCAAGACTTGAAAATGCTTGGAAAGTTGTAATAGAATTAAAAAGGTTATAGGTCTTTTGTGAATTTCCCCAAATTTATTCATCATCTTCTAAAGACTATAACTCTTTCATTTTTTTTATGATTCTTGAATGATCTCAATTCCACAATTCAATTCAAAGGGTCTACTTAATTTCATCTTCAAGGATCAAGATCAAATTTTGAGTGGAAGGACATGTAATTTTGAAGAACATTATAGGTCATTTTGAAGTTCAACACTTAGAAATATTTCTTAGTACAAAAGTTAATTTGTTTTACACGATTTAAATTGATCATAAATTTCAACTCAGATCACCAAATGCTACCTTTCTTGGCACATTTTGAAGTTTGTTGTGAGATCTTTCAAATGCTTCAAGAATAATCTCATAAAGCCTCCTAAGTTGTGTGCACCATGGCTGCAAAGTCAGTACCTTGAAACTGTAGTTTTCCTCCAAAGTAGATTTTAATTTTCATAATGTAGCTTTTAAACACCAAATTTGTGTGTGTTTTTCACTTAAACATGTTTAACAAACTTGCTCAGACTTGTTTAAGCATCAAAACATAGGAATTGAGTGAGTTTTGACAACTTACAAGTCACACTTTTCTCATTTTTGGGTTGTCCACAATTTCCCTCCAAACCTCACTATTTCTTCCGACTCTCATTGTCATTCACTCTCCTATAAATAGAGAGACATATTCCATTCATTTTCTTAAGCTTAGACAACCACAATTACCCTGCCAAAGTCTCACTCGAAGCTTGAAATTTTAAAATTCATTTCATAATTTCAAGCCTTCTCACCTCAAATTCTCTTATGATTCTTCTTTCTCAACTGTTATAAAAACTCTCCATTACATAAACCAAGCAATTCGAGCCATAAATCAAGCTAGAAAAGTTCAGTTTCAAAGCAAACCTTATGAGCTTCGTTCAGGTAGTTTTCTTAACCAAATTAATCCAAACTTGTACTAATCTGTTGTCCTCCTTATTTCGATTCTTATAATTCTTTTAGTTTTTATTTTCATCAAGAATTGAGCATTTATTTATAAATTTAATTTTGCATTTTTTCACTAGTTTTTCTCAAATAGACTGAGCTATGGTTTAAAGAAATTTTTCGCGAGGGTGAGGTTAGGACCGCCTGGAAGAGACAAATCTAATGATACCGGTTTTAGCTTCAAGCGATTTCATTGGAAGAATACCATAAAAAACCAGCACGCAGGGGTCTGGAGGTTGAAGACGACATACGTGTCGTTCTTTAACTAATGATTGTGTGACAATTGTTTTAATTTCATTGGTTCGTCTTTTACTGATTCTTTGTTTTTTCAATAAGGTCCATAACATGCACATCACGCCAGGTCCCGCAGATCTGCTTACTAACGTGTTTGACAATGATCAGATGGCCCATATTTTTTTATATTTTATTTTCTGATTTATTATATTAAATTATTTTAAACTTCAAAGATTCATAAAATATTCATTTCAACTTCTAAAATTATGAAAATTATCAAAAATACTTTTGATTTTTCTCTTTCTGATTTTTACCTTTTTACAATTTTATTTTGTGATTTGGTATTTTTTATGATTTTTCATTTTATTTGATTTGTTTTAATTGTTTAAAAATACTTTTTGGTCATTTTAAATTATGGAAAAATTATGGAAGGATCCAATGACTTCTTGAAAAATATTGGTGACCTCATTTTATTTTTATCTTTGATTTTACTATTTTTCACAAATTTTGGCTTATTTTGCTTATTTCTTTATATTTTAAAAATAGTTTCTGACTTTAAAAAATTCTAATTTTTTTTCAACACTTGTTGACTCATGTTTGACCTCTGATATTTTTTTAGGATTTTTATTTGGTGTTTTAATACATGTTGTGTATTTTACCAATTATTTCCTTTTTATAAATCATTTAAATTTTGTTTTTATATTAAATACATTTTATTATTTTTTTATTGGTCCTGATTTAGAGACACTTGAGTGTTATTTTGGGATAAGTTCCTTAACCTCATTGGATATTGGGTGTTGATAGGTTGAAAAACTAAATCCACCAAAATGGATGAATGATGTTGATGATATTTGAAACCCTAATTTCATTTCATACATTGGTTACACTATCATTCCTTTCCATCTTCATTTTATCCCTTTCTTGTTTTTATTTGTGCTGCATATTTTTGGAGAATGATCTACATATTATTTCTCTAACATGTTTGATACATAGATTGCTATTGACCGATCTCAAAATAGGCGTGGCTTCTACAAAAGTCCACTTACGATTGCTTAACATAGTGCTAAATTTGTCCCATTTGAAAAATGATCATTCATGGCCCAAACCTATGTTTGCAATCCCAAGTATATTTAATTTGAAACCTTGGATCCAATAACTTTGAAGTTCATTTTTAGGAGGCTTTGATTTTATCAATCCTCTAATGAAGTTCATGAATTTTGGTCTATGTGGTTTCCTTGAGCACTTGAAATGAATGATATACTTTACAAAAAGCAAATGAAACTTGTTGTTGAGAGGCTTTGATTTTATCAATCTTCTAATGAGTTTTCAAAAGCAAGCTTCAAGATGGTCATTCAACTAACCTTTTGTTAAATTTGACCTCTAACTTCTAACTCACTAACAATTAACTTTACTTTATGCCTTTATTTTGTGCCTTTACTTTTATGTACCATTCATTTTTTATCATTTACATTTCATGCCATTTTTTCTTTTGCTCACTCGATCATTTATTTTTTATGTCATTTTTTCTTTGCTCACTTGAGCTTTCTTTTCCTTTAAAGACACCTAATAATTAACTTGAACATTAAAATCTTTAAGGTTACTTGGACTACTTGGTTACTATCCTTGTCATTCTGGAGTTATGGATCTCTCGGACTTAGGATTAGAAACCTTGATACTTTGAGACCTTGGAACTCTGTAATCTTTAGTTGATATTTTTGTGAGGATCTTCTAAAATCCTTGGGGTTTACTCCAATGCATTGGTTTGAATTTTTTCTGTATGCAGATTATTCTGATTTTCATGCTTGTCTGTGATTGGCAATTCCTCTGTATACAGTTGTTACTCTGGCCAATTTTTATCAATGAAGGTTTTTCTCGGTTATTAATTCATCTGAAGCTTGTATTCCTCAGAGGTTTAGTATTTTTTCTTGCTTGGTTTCGATCCAAAGGATGATAATTCTATATTGACTTCTTATGTCAAGTGTTGACTTGTTGGTTAGATTGTTCTTTTCCTTGGATTTTATTTTATGCTTTAGGATAGTCCCTTCATCTCCTCCCATCTTTTTTAATTTCAAAAATCTTCTCCCTCCTTTTAAAAACTATTCTTGTTTTCTAACTTTAACCGCTTTCATAATAAACTTGAACTTAGGTCCATGAATTTTCAAAATCTTTTCTTAATCAAACTTTGATAAATTTAATCGTACTTTGACATCTTTCTCAAGACTAAAAATCATTAACCTCATTCAAACCATTTTGCCACTATGGCTTTTTACTTTAAAATTTTTCTCAAAAGATTAGACTCTTGTCAATTCTTGTAGTGACGCAAGCTACTATACTTCTATGATATATAGTGAAGAGATCTATTTTCCACTTGGGTGTTGAGTGATGTATTTTAAATCCAAGTTATATCCTCCACTTTGAGATGATGCAAATGCTCCTTTATCATAATTGTGGGTAGTAAGTATGTTTTCCACTCGGATATGACAATGACGCATCTTCTCTTAAAATTAACTAACACACATGTGTTTTAAATTTTTTGAGGTGAACTACCAGTACCCGCGATGGGTGCAAAAATTGTAAAAAAATACTTCTTTTCTCATCTCCACCATCTTATTTTGTATACACCTTTTATAACCAAAATACACAGATTTTCAAAGAGGTTCCTATGGAGTACCATAGATGTTTACGGTGCTAATACCTTCTCTTTGCATAACCAACCCCCGTACCTAGATTCTTTCCCCCTCTATTTTGGGTTTATTCGCTCTTTTCCCATTTCCTTTGGAAACAATAAAGCGCACTGGTGATTTTTATTTGATTTGTACGGGTTAAGTCAATCCAATGGCTTAGTCTCAACATTTCTACTGATATAGAGTCGACACATGTAAATCAATAATAAATCATATAGCCTTTATAACTATGTATAAACACATCCATCTCTTTAGGTCAACACATACTGGAAGTTGTCATCTATGTGTCGGCACATGTACTTTATTTTTAAAGCCTATAAGCTTCTATTTTTGTGTGTCAACACATGACCTTAAACAGGTCGATGCATGTCATTACATGTGTCAACACATGACTTATATGAGTCGACACATACTAAAACCTTTCTGAAAAATTACATTTTTTTAATTTCTAAGCCTCCCTTTTTTCCTCCAACTTGCACACATATAAATACTTCATACATGCATCATTTCTAACTTGATGAAACTATAAACACATACAAAAATTTCTCATAATCTTCAACCTCACATCTATGCATACACACAAACAAAGTACACATAATCATTCATTGTTTAGGTGCCATATATACTTGTGTTGATAACATTCAATTTAGGTTGGTGTAACCTAAGATTGGGTTGAGAATTTTTGGGGTTTCATCGGAAAAAATGGTGAGGGTTTTCCTCCAAGATCAAAGTGTTGACTTTGGGGTTTTGATAAGATTTTGGAAATATTACATTCAATTGAGTGAAGAGATTTGAAAAATGGAAGGTTCTTGCAAAGGAGTAGCGTGAGACGGTGAATGGTTTGGTAATCTTAGGTGATAACAATTTGCAATTTGGATTCGCCCGAGTGAAAGCTTTGAAGAATAGTGGTTTATTGCAAAGGAGTAGCGCGAGACGGTAGATCAAATTGGTATTGTTGGGTGATTTGATCAAACTCAGATCAAGTAAAGAGAAAATGCTAGAATCAACATCAAACATAAGGTTTGTTGGGTTGGATTGCTACATTTCACTTGTAAACAATTTTTTGCATAGTAAGAATTCTTATCTCAATTCCATACACAATTAGGGGAAGATGTAGCCATAGTAAGGACGATTTGTGAACTGCCTAAACAAATCCTTATGTTTTCTCTCTCTCTCTCTCTCTCTCTCTCTCTCTCTCTCTCTCTCTCTCTCTCTCTCTCTATCTCATTTACTTTGTATGGAAAATTGTTAAATTTATTGATTGTGTAATCGATTTGTATAGACATATCCTTTGATTGTGAAACATTGCTTTGTTGATTACATTACAACCAATTACTTTGTAAGTGGTATTTCATATAAAAAATCCAAAGGGACAATCTGAAAAATCGATTGCACGCCAAGTGTTCGATAATTTGCTGGTTTTAGCTTTATCAATAATTTCATTTGAAATTGGTTAACAATATTGATCATTATAAAATGATGATTGAGAAGTTATCATATTGAGTCTTATCATCATTTTAGATTTCATTTTATGGTTTATGCATATCCGAGTTTCCAATAACTGGTTATGTTTAGACGACTTGTTTGATCTAGGCCAAATCTTTCATTTGCCATAGTTTTTTGATTTGTTTTCAAAACATAACTTTAAAAAGGTATTTTTACTTTAGAAATCTATTCACTCCCTCTAGATAAGTTGTCATCGTCTAACAAGTGGTATCACTAGTCCCGGTTCATTCCGTGCTTCAAATGGGCATACAATAGAGCACCTGTATTCACCGGAAAAAACTATGGTTATTGGAAATCTTGTATGCATATTCATATAAATTCACATGATAAGGGTGTGTGGGACACTATTATCAACAATCTAACTCAAATTACCGTGACCGATGCTAATGGTGTTGTCACACCTAAAATAAAAGCACAATGTGACGATGGTGATAAGGAAAAGTGGGGTTACGACTGGAAAGCATAAAATATTCTCATATCTACTCTTGGTATTGATGAATTTTATTGTGTTTCTGTTTACCGTGAAAATTGGCAAACAACCGCTGATGTTCTAAAAAGGATTATTTTGGTGACTTGCAGGATCGATCAGATTGATCCTAGGACATATGCTGAGTTTTTTTATAAGTAAGTGAGTTTAAGTGAAAAGGGTTGAAAGGGAAACTAAGAGTAAAGGCAGGATGCAGGCGAAAACTTGATAAAAGTGCAAGTAAAAGGTAAGTAGAAAGGGCTGAGAAGAGTTTAAGGATAAATGTTGAAAAATGATAAAAAGTGCAAGTAAATGGCAGAATAAAGTAAATTTGTAGTAATGATAAAGTTTGCAAGGAAACGTAAATGACAAAGATTTGTAAAGGAATTGTAAAGAATTTGATTGAAATAAAAGATGGTGTTTCAAACGTACATTCTCAAAATTCTTTCTCACACAACAGGTACTTGAATATATTTAAGTGACTTGTACTAATAAGTTGAACACACAGGAATCTACATAAAATCCCTATATTTATACTAAAACTAAGTAACCGTCAAACAATTGCCTCGGTCCAGGATGAGGACAAGTGTCCTCTACATGTGATTCAACTTCTATCTTCATGCCATGTTGCTTTCTTTAATTGCCAAGTGAACTGCCTTTCCCTCCTTTCTTCATATTCAAAATTCACTTGCTTGTTGATACAAGGATCTTTCTGTCGACGAACGCAGGATCCTCTCGGTCGAAGACCACAAAAACTTCTTGGTCGAAGACCAACTTTAACTTAGAAAATTATCTAAGTGTTTTCTCCTTCTTAGAAAGGATGACTTCGACACAACCTCTTTCATAGGCTCTTCTGGTCGAAGTGTCTCCAACTTAGATTTCTTCAATCTATTTTTTGGCCAATAAGACCAATATGTTGTGGGTGTCGAATTTGGGAGATAAAAAATTACCCCCCAAGAATGTCAATTTCGATGCAAGAAGAAATAGTCATTCTTTGATGTATCTATTCGACACCTGTAAGCTTTTTGACCACAAAAGCTTATCGTACACTTTTTATCTTCCACCAACCACTGCTGGTATCAGTCAGCCGTTACACACTGTGTTGTACCCCAAAATTTTCCCTCTCATATTTCCCAAGACATTGCAAGAATAATCTCCAAGTGGCTCAAGATTGCTCAAGAGTTGGACAGTCAAATCATCTCCTAAGGCAGTCAACCTCAAATTAGGGTTTTGTGTTACATCAAGGTCCTTGCATCCAAATGACCTCAAGTTCTCCCCAATGTCCTAATATTTTCTCAAGGTCATCCATGTCAAATTTCAAGCCTTGCAGAGGAAGTTTGCTCAGTCAATTGCCCAAAGGGTCCAAAAATCGACTATGCTAGGGCAAAAGTCAACTGTGACCCAAATACAGTCAAACCTCAATATTTTTTGTCAACATTCTCATTTCTAAGGATATTTCATCATTTTATCAAGGGTTGATCATGATTCATCAAGGATTGCTCAAAATTCATCAAGATTCAAAAGTTGCTAAATTAGGGTTTTGTAGGAAAAGTCAACTCAACTTTGACCAAGCATAACTTTCTCATACTTTATAATAAATGACCCATTCAAAGCTCATTTTGAATAGGATGCAATTTACTACAATCCATATTCATACCCCAAGATCAAGAAATGCACTCACAAAAAGTTACAAATTTGGACATTATAGGTCATTTTTAAAAGTCAACAAAAACACCTTTTTTGCTAAAGCTTATAACTTGAGAATGGAATATCAAAATGAGATGATACCAAAAGGGTTGGTTAGAGGACATCTCAAGATTTCTAAAAAGTCCAAGAACACATCCAAAAGTTCAAAATTGAAGAAGTTATGCATTGTTGAAGTTGGGCATTTTTCCAAAATTGCCAAAAGTCAACTATCCCCAAAACATCAAATTTTGTCAAATGGGCCCACTTTTTTCCACTTGATTTGATCCTGTCACACTACACACGTGTACTATCTTCAGTCTTATGTCCATTCATTAATTTTTCTATTTTATTTGATTTTTATTGAATTAATTCATTTTAAATCAATTTAAATCCAAATAAAATCTAAATATTGATAACTTGGTATCTTTTTGATTGATACAGGCCTTAATTGTCATCATGGACATGATCAAACTCGTATCTCACCATATCATGAACAAAAAGATGGTTTTTGGACAAATTTGGAAGCTTTTTCAGGGAAGATCAAATCATATCTCCAAGCATTGATTTGCAAAGATTCAAGTCCAAATATTTGACCTAATCCAATGCTCATTACTTATACAAGCTAGAGACACATGAATCAGAACCTAGAGGCTGCTAAATCACAAGAACCAAACTTGAGAAAATTGCAAAAAAGCTTGAAACTGAAATCTGTTTTAGAGGTGCTTTCAACGTAAAATCTCAACATTATCCTCTTGCTGGACATCCACTGAGTCTGTAGCAATCAAAAGCAAGGCCATTCACCTCCTAAAATGCGCTGTAAGTGACATACGACCTCCCTCTGAACTTGCTTTCGTGTTTCAAGATTTACGCATCATTACAAGAAACTAATGGCATATTTGCAATCACCAAACAATTTCCATGCTTTCCATATTATTTGATTGCATTTATCTGTGCTATAATCATAAACGCCATTGTAGGGTTTCCTAGGGTTATTTTTAGGGGTTTTTGATGCAGGTGAAATTAGGCTTATTCATGGACATGGTTGAGATCGGGATGAAGAGACGAGTTCATCCATGGCATCATCTTTCATTTATATGGCCTGAGAAGGATTATTGAATCAACCTACGCCTTTTGCTGCGGATTTAAATCCGCAGGTAATCCCTGTGAAAATCTGAGGACAGGGACGACAATGTGTCCCCATCCCATTGAGCCATTCAAATATTCGTGCTTCTTTTTATTTTTTCTAGCATATTATTGTGTTTTTCCATATATTAATTGTTACCTAATCCATTAACGAATGAAACACATTGGCTCAGTGGCGAAGGCATTAGTATGAGATCCAATAGGACCTGGGTTCAAATCCCAGGTCCCCCAAATGGATTTGTTTTATTTTTCAACAGGTAATTCCATGCATTATCCAAGGCGCAACACATCATACATCATCACCCAGATGCTTGCCAGATGGCCCTAGGCCAGATCTGGTGATCAGGAATGAAAGTCTACCATATGCTCTAGTCAACAAGCACACGTGGGATCCAGAAAAGTCATGCAGGTCTGCTTGCATTGGGCCACAAACTTGCCAATCTTACCCCCTGATCTAGGCCCAACACCCCTTGGTTATTTCTTTCTTCTTTTTATTTATTTATTTGTTTTGTTTAATTATTATTTTTATTTAAACTAACCAATTAAAACTTTTCCTCATAAAATCAAAAAAACCAAAATATATTTTATTTATTAAAATTAAATTCATCACTTTATTTTTTGTAAATAAATATTAAATTAATTAATTTAGTTTTTAATTAGGTATAACTTTTAATATTTTTGCAATAATTAAAATTAATGTAGAATATTAGGTTTTACTAACTTTGACCAAATTTATTTTATTTCTTTAAATATCCAAAAATCCAAAAATATCTTTTTTTAATTAATTAATTAATTAATTTAATTAACTTAGTTTATTTTCTTTTAATCCAAAAATAATTAAAAAAATCACTTTCTTTCAAAAAGGGTCAAAACCCTAAAAAATGCGCCCGATTTAATTTTCCTGCATGTGATCCATTTATGATATTGATGTAATTGTTTCCCAGAATGTAATAGTTTTAGTAGGACTTTAACTTATTTTATCGCTTTATTTTACTTTCCGCATTTTAATTTCAAGGGTTGTTTTTGGCGATGTAAATACCCGACGCCTTGTAATAGTTAGATTTAATTTCCGCAGTTTAATTTCCGCAACTTATAAACTATTAGATGTCTGATAATAGGAAATGCATGACAAGATCGAATGTATGAACTTAAAATCAACATAGATAACCATTGACATGTACAAAGATAAAATTAACCGAAACAACACATTCGCACATGCGCACTCTTAGGGTACACCTCACTTGGTTGCCTTCAAACGTGGTCATTGAGTATAGGAAGTTTTAGAGGCCGCCCTCTTGTCCAAAGATCATAGTTGCCTCGAAACGGTTGCCTCGGAAAAATGATCTAAGACATTAGGGTTACCGCTAAGGCGTCCTAACATTGCTTTAGTGACCACACGTCCCTTAATCGAATTGAACCTTAAAACTCCAACGACGATGCTACCTACTCATCAATAGTGGGATATCATTGTCTAAAGGACATTAGCACAGATTGATTCCTTTTTCGAGTAGGTAGATGGTTCTTAAGTACTTGCTCTCTCAAAACAAAACAAAAACTTTTCACACTTACACCTTTCAAACAAAAAAAAACTCTTTCAAACCCACAAACACAAAGAAAAGCAATTTTGAAAACACTTTGAGCAAGTACCTAAGAGCCCGTGGATAACCACGGATAGAAATGGTACTAACACCTTCCCTTTCTATAATCTACCCCCCGGACCCGAGAAACATCTCGAAAAAGGAATTTTTCTGTGCTTTTTTTCCTTTTCTTGTTGGATAAAATAAAAGACGGTGGCGACTCTTGCTTACCGCGACATTTTGCAAAAACAAACGCAAAATGCAAACCAACATTCCAAAAAACAGTCAATTCTTTCCACCGTATCACACACTGTCATGATGTCCATTATCCTTATAACCTAGGAAAGCATGGAAAACGTCTCCATTACTTATTCGTATAACTTCCTTAAAGTTCCCTACGTGTCCCACTCACTTTGCATCATTAAATAGTTTTGAGGGAAAACACTCTTCCCTGGCCACTATAAATAGCTACGAGCACTTCTCTTTGGAATTTTTACAAACGCTTGAAATTCCTTGTTTCCCTGTTGTTGTACCCCAAAATTTTCCCTCTCATTTATCAAGACTTTTCTCACAATATCTCTTTGACTCAAGACTGGATTAAAGTTTGGTCAGCTCAAGATATCTCATCTTGCATTGATAACCCAAAATTAAGGTTTGAGTTTGCCCAAGGATTTTTGGACTATCAATGCTTCATATGACTTTCAAACATCATTATGGACCCCTAAGATTTCTCATGCCAAATTTCAAGCTTTGAACCACATTTTTGATCAGTCAATTGGACATTTGACCTAAAAATCAGCTGTATTGGGGAAAAAGTCAACCATGACCAATTTACAGTCAAACTTCATAATTTTTGATCCACATCAACATTTTAGACTCACATGTATCAGTTGATCAAGTTTGGACCATAATTCCTCAAGAAATTTGATCAAGTCATCAAAAGGGCAAAATTGTCAAAATTAGGGTTTTGACTAAAGAATGGCAATTTCTGATTTTTGACCTAGCAAATGACCAATTGATTTGAAGCATGATTCCAAGGGTTCATTTGTATCATATTGACCTAATTACATGGTTCAAAACATTGCAATTTCATTGGGTTGACAGAACAAATTTGCAGTCAACTGATCAAAAGTCAACTGTATACTGAAAAGTCAAACTTTGACTTTTTGGTCAAAATCAAATCCAAGGATCATAATTCATCAAAACATGTAAAAATGTGAAACTTTTTCATCAAGGAATCAAAGATTGAATATTTGGTTTTAAAATTTGAAAATTTCTTAACTTAGAAAATTTTCTAAGTATAGAAAATTTCTTATTTTTTCTCAATTTTAAGCCATTTTTTTCACCATGATACAAGATGATTCAAAGGAAATTCCCAATATTAAAGTTGTAGATCTCCATGAAATATAAAACTTTGCTTCACACATTTTTCCTTAAAGATGCTTGGATCTCAAGATATAATTTTGTGAATACATGCCTATGAACTAAAATAACTTAGTGAAATTTTGCCCTAATTTAGGCAGGTTTTTTACCTAACTTCATGAAAAAATTTCACCTAGTTCAAAGAGGTATATTGTAATGCATTTCAAAGATGAGTTATAGAGAATATTTCAAGCTTTCCAAAATGTCCAAGAACTCCTTGAGATCATTTTTGAGTAGGGAGAATCGAAGAGATGAAATTGGCAATTTCTCACTTTGATTTCAAGCCATTTCATGAAGAACAAAATTCAAATCAGAACCTATGCTGCCTAATCCTTGATTTACAGGTCTCAAACTTGTTTCTCACTTTATAATTTAATGCTTACTCAGTTGAAAAAACCTTAATCCAATCCCAAGAGTCTTTGTCCAAGTTGTAATTCCATAAATGGCACAAAGTTGCCATTGCCATTTTGGAAAAGCATAGCTTTTGCAACTTTACATTTCTTGAGCATTGGACCTATTTTCTCTGCATACACAAGTCCTATAAACCAAATACAAGTTGTCTAGGACTTGTACCAACTCCAAGCAGGCCAGTACAAGCATGAGGAGACTTGTCTCTTCACTTTGCTTCAAAAGCAAGAAAGTGTGCAAAAAGCCTACAACTGAAAAATCTGTTGTGGAGTTGACAAAAAAACTTTCTCTATACTAATACACAAACCCATTACAACTGAGAACACGATTGCAAAAGGCCTAAAACACTCCAAAATTCCATATCACAAAAAAAAAAACCGGTCAAAACTTGCAGTTTGTGTCCAAGCATAGCAATCTACAAATTTGCTCGTGCGTTTCAAGTTTTAATCATTCAAACACTTTACCTAACTCATATTTAAGTGATCCAGACCATCATCCATGCACTGTAACTCCTCCTTCTTCATCTGCCATTTTTGTTTTTCAAGCTTGCAAGTTGACTTGGATAGAGAGTTCCAGGCACTTCCAAAGCAAGGCAAGGATTGGAACACACTCAGGGAGGTTCAAGCAAGCTAAAGGAACCTTCAGGCCTTCCTAAATCTCACTCAAACTCCATTCACAATCTCAGCTGAAAGAGAGATGAGAAAGATGCAGAGCTTCTGGCCAGCTTGAGGAAGAAGATGAAATACAGGGCAAGGAAGATTTTTATGTTATGTTTTTATTGTTTCATATAAACTAACGGATGTACAGCCACCCCAGTGGCAAGGTAGCGCGTTGGCAATGCCCAAGTCATGGGTTCGAACCTTGGCGCTACCTTTTACATTTTTCTCATTTTTTCCAGCTTCAGTTTTGGCATTTTTGGTAGTATGGGCTTGGTTCTTGGGCCTTCTATTTTTTTTTCTAACACACTACCCCCTGTTTGCTTGCAGCACTCCTGGCCCAATCTTTTTATTATTTATTTTATTTTTATATTTGTTTTATTAAAATATTTTTTTTAACACATGAAAATCATAAAAAATATAAATATAATAAATATTGCATTTTTATTTTATTTTCATATGAAAAATATATTTTAAATATATACTAACTATCTTCCTTAAATAAATTTGTAAAAATAAATTAAACTTAGATATATTCTTATTTTTTTTTTTTATATATATACTTGTAAACATTTATTTTAATATATAAAAGGACTAAATATTTTCACCAAATATTATTTATTATGTTAATATAAAGAATTCACAAAAATAATACTTAAAGAACTTTATTTTCCCTTTAATTAGAAATTAGGGTTAACCATTTTTCTCAAGAAATAATTTCCTTTTTAAATATTTTTAGGATTAGGTTAAAACTCCTTTTCACATAAATAAAACAATTTCTTTTCCTTGCATATACATAATATTGCACATTTAATTTACATTGTATCTTATTGATTCAAATATTTGTACAAATTCGATTTGGTTGTAATAGATTAATTAGATTTACATTATTGCAAATCCCCATTCACAATTTGTATCCCCTCCTCCCATAAAATGTTGTAATAGCGTAGTAATTTTTAAATTACGCAATTTACCGCTTTTACCTACCATGCTAGTAATTAGGGTTTGTATGGCAAGATAAAAACAAATCAAATAGAAAACCTTAATCCAAGACAAAATCAAGCATGAAAATAACACACTTGCACACAAGCATCCTTAGGGTTTCTCCACTTGGTTGCCTTATAAGAAAAATGGCCATATTACGCATGCGAAGTATCTTGGCAAAACAAACAAGTATAAGATCATAGTCCCTCGATGACGCTATTCAAAGTTGCCTTACAAAAATGATCTTGGTCCCTTAAAAACGCTAAGATACTTTGCAATATTGCTAATCATGGTTATACGATGACCCACGCCCGTCCCGTTTACATCCAAAGATAGGGGTGCTTACCAAATCAATGGTAAGACAACCATATCAAAGGAATAGAAAATGAACAAGAAAGACATTTGAGTAGGTAGATTACTCCTAGTTACTTGCTCTATTTTCAAACAACTATCCTTGCTATTTTCAAAACAAACACACACATTTCCAAACATTTTACAAACATTTTCAAAAAGACAAATATCTTTGTATACATTCTTACGAACGAGAATCATTACAAATATTGCCTAAACAAATGGCCTATTTTACAAAATACTTTCAAAAACACACCAAACACAATTTCAAACAACAAAAGCAAGTGATCTAGCAAGTAACTAAGAGCCCATAGAAAACCATGGATGAAAAGGGTGCTAATACCTTCCCTTTTCATAATCTACCCCCCGAACTCAAGAAACAATCTCAAAGGTCTTTCCTGTGCTTTTTCACCTTTCCTTTTGTATAAAAGAAAAGTCAGTGGTGACTCTTGCTAACCGCAACATTTGTGATCAAATGCAAAACCCTCAAGTCAGTTCTCCCACCGCACCACACCTGTATTTAAAGAAACCTTTGAGAACTTTATCTCTTTCATCATTCTTCTACCAACATAGCCATGGCTTTCCTCTCAAATGCTCCAAACAACCCCAAAACCAAAGATGCCTCTGACTCATAACAACAACCAGAAGTTTTTGCAACTAGCTCTATCCCTGCCTCGACCGGGGAAAGAAGGTTCGTTCCGGAACCCATGACTAAAGAATGGCACGATGCCTACAACTCACAGGTACTCATTCCTGTTAGATATTCTGGGCAAATGTATTCCATGTCTGGTCCATTGTCTGCATGTATCGAAAACCCTAACCAGAACAACGCTTTCTTCCTAACTCACCCTAGGCTCAAGCCTATAGGTTGCACCAAAGAAGCCCAGAGATGAACCTGAGGGTGAAACTCCTACTAATCAACAACATTATCAGATGAAAGAAGACATAAACCTCCAGTTTATGAATAAAGGGAACCAAATCTTTAGGTCTTGCCCTAGCCTGACTTCAGAATATTCAGAATGGTTCAATAAGATGGAAACAATGCAAACCCAAATCTGGAAAGACATGGGGATTTATGATCTGGTCATGCTATCGAAGACCGGGTTATCTTATTATCCCCTCATGCTGGTATTCTCTTTGTACTTTTGGGATAGCGCATATTTCACCTTCCATTTACCTTGTGGAATGGCGACCCCTACTCTCTTCGACATAGCAGCCATCACTAGTCTTTGACCAACTGGTGACTACTTCGATCCAGAGGATATGTCTGAAGATACCATTGGGTTTTCGGCTACAAAACCCACGTATAATACTTTCATTAACCAATTTCATGACAAATCCAACAACACTATTTCTGAAGTGAAACACATAGCTTTTTTAGCTTTGTGGTTGTCTCATTTTGTCTTTTGTACCAAGTCACTCCAAGTGACGAAGAAAATGACCACTCTTGCTACTCGGCTTCATCATGGCTACAATCTTTGTTTGGCTGAATTGATTTTGGCCAACCTTTATGAGTCCATCAGTAATGGTGTGACTCAACTTAAAGTTATAGGTGATAGAGCCAGTTTGCTCCTTTTGTGGCTTCTCCAACTTTGGCTCAATGCGACATTCAAATCATTTCTTCCCCAGAAGAATAAAATCAATGAGAAAGCCCCAGAGATCTTTAACAGGAGGGTCGAAGGTACCAGTTTGGCTCTGTTGACTCCAACAGATGAAGGTCAATAATATCAGAAAGCGTTTACCAGCTTTGTAATGATGTTTGCGTAGTGCAAGGAATTCGTTTCGACCATGGCTCCCTTTGCCACTCGAAAGGTTGGTCCGGTATGGTTTACTCGACCATATCCCTCGACTGAGGATGAGGATTGTATCAAAGAGTATGTGGCTATTTGAGAGTCATTTCTTCGCCCAAGAATAATGCCACTGAGATTCAAAAGTTCAAAGAATCAACTCAGCTTGATTGCTTATCAACCGAACCTCGTTTCTCGCCAGTTTGGAATAATTCAATCACTCCCAAACCCAATCTATACCCGAGAAAAGTCTTTTCTGTATTATAATACAGACTATTCGGAGGAGGATGCTACCAAGAAAATTGGTAGGTACGTTGGTCAAACCGTATTAACCTTGTTCGACTTCAAACTCAACTTTCTGTGTTCACCCATCTTTGAAGGTTGGTGGAAGCAATACTACGACGAAGAGTTTTTCGATGCAAAAGACTTTGCTGACTGTAATGCCCGTAATTTAATTAATTGTTTAATTTAATTATTTTTGGAATATTTGAGAAGATGTGTTGTGATTAATTGGATTTAATTATTTTATTAAGTGGTGAAGTAATATTAGAAGTATGATATTATTTGATGTGGGCTTGTTTTTAAGGAATAGAAGTAATAAATGGGGTGTA
Organism: Vicia faba; assembly: GCA_948472305.1. Classification (NCBI taxonomy): domain Eukaryota; kingdom Viridiplantae; phylum Streptophyta; class Magnoliopsida; order Fabales; family Fabaceae; genus Vicia; species Vicia faba. The sequence goes on along the minus strand of OX451738.1, from coordinate 694,740,093 downwards.
TTAGTTTTAAGCCTAATAAGGAGTTAAGAGAATAATAGGTTATTTTATTGTTGTTAGAAAGAATAGAAAGAGGAGGCAGTAGAAAAATAAGGATTGATAAGAAGAACGTGAAGCTGCTGGAAAAACAGGAAAAACGACAGAACGAGGTTTCAACCGGAAGATTATAGAGCGACCTTCAATCCAAGGTAAGGGTGGGGTTCTGACTCTATAATTGGGTTCATGATGATTGATATGTGGGGTTAAAGGTGATTGTTGTGTTGTTCTTGAATTGAATCTTATATGATGTTGTATGATGAATAATTGAGGAATTATAGATGAATAACGATGTTCCGGTGCTGTTTAATTGATGTAGAATTGTAGGATAACTGTAAGTGATTATTATCCATGATTAGATTGAGTTTTTAGGGCTTAAAATATGAAACCCATAGTGAAAACACAAAAAATCGCAGAATTTATGCAGGATGTACTAGGATGCATCAACCTCAAATGCTATGTGTCGATACAAGGAGGTTTTGAGACTCAGGATAAGTTGACCCGAAGGGTCTTGCGTCGATACATGAGAACCTTTAGACTCAGGATGATTCGATCCATAGGAACATGTGTTGATACATGTTGTATGTAATACTCAGGATGAGTCGATCCAAGAGAGTATGCATCGACTCATGTTGCGATTTCAGTGCAGTAAGCGTCGATCCAAGGAGATATGTGTCGACCCATGTTGTCTGGTTTTGGCATAATCGTTTAGAAAATGCTGTAACTTGAGTTTTAGGATGCCGTTTGAGATTCCGTTCGAAGCGTTGAATAGCTAACGCGATGAACTTTATTCTAGAGGATTAAAATGAAGAATAGGAAGTGTAATCCTAGTAGCTAATTTAGGATTTAGAGTTAGTTCCCGTGTTGATCGTTATGTTAGTTTTTATGCAGAATGATGAGGATGAAATATTTATAGGCTGTTGTTTGATTTGTAACAGTAGGAGTAATGATAATAATGATGTAAGATTACAGAATAGCAGTGTGAATTACTGTCGAATTAATGTACATATGAGTTGTTGATGAGACGTTATTAATGATGTTGTGTTGATAATTTATGATGAATAAATGATGTTTGATGAATAAATGATGTTTGATGAATTATTATGAATGATATGAGATGTTTGATGAAGAGATGTTTAGATTCTTTTGAGATGTAGGCCTTTGGCCAACGATGATGATGTATTGAGATGTTGTTAATTGTGGTGTTGTTATTACAATCATGATTGTGTCTCATACATTGCATTTTGAGATGGAGCTTATGCTCGTTGAGATGGCCTGTATTGGCGAATATCAAGATGAAGGCTTATGCCTTGTTGATGCCTCTATTAATTGGAAATTTTTTGAGATGGGAGTTCTGCTCTAAATGGTACCACATGCATTTGCATAGTATTGAGTTGCATTATATGATTGTATAAAGAGGTGTGTATTGATGTGGTGATTGTGTATTATCGCCGTGATTATTGTTGATTATGAGATAAGAAGTGGTGATGTTATGTGATCTAATTTAATATATTAGTTATCATGCACTTTATTATATTGTTAGATATCTCACCCCTTCTGTTTGAATATTGCCCTTATGTTGGTAACATGCAGGTAATTGAGAGTGAAGGCTGTATACCTTCAATAGTTTGAGTCGGTGTCATTGCTCTGATATGTAACACTCGGGGGGGATGAATGCTTGTTGCTTTTGATTGTTGATTATTCGGTCGTTGAACTTTAAGTTGATTATTATTAAGTGTTTGTTGTTTTGAAGTTGTTCTAATGATGATAGAGATGTTATTAAGAATTTCCACTGTATAAATGTTGAATTATTTATTTAAAGATGTCATGATGATGGTTCATCCGATGTTTTAAAAGTGTTATATATCCACGATGAATGCAATGAATTTTGATAGAAGAATTTGTGGCATCCCGATTCGTTTGCATGAATGCTTTTTATAACTCTGATTTATTTATATAATTTGCCGGGGTAGAATTGGGGTGTTACAAATTTGGTATTAGAGCAAAAGTTTGGTCCGACCTTATCATCGAGTCGTAGTTGTCTAACAATCGAGTATTGTTAATTTGAGTTCTAACCGTTGTTTATGTTGTAGTGAGAAGTTGAGATGACTGGAAGGAATGATGCTGCACTTGTTGCTGCTTTAGAAGAAATGGCTCATGCGATGGAAAATCAGCCGAATGCTGACGGGAATGCTAGATCTTGTAGCTTGGTGACTTTCCAGAGAGAGAATCCACCTACGTTCAAGGGAAAGTATAATCCTGATGGAGCATTGGAGTGGTTGAAAGAGATTGAGATAATCTTCCGTGTGATGGACTGCACTCCAGCGTAGAAGGTTAGATATGGTACTCATATGCTAGCAGTCGAGGCTGATGACTGGTGGCTAGAGACTTGTCAGAAGTTGGAAGCTGCAGGTGAGAATGTCACTTGGGCTGTGTTCCGAAGGGAGTTTCTGAGGAAGTACTTTCCTAAAGATGTCTGTGGTAAGAAGGAGATTGAGTTTCTTGAGCTGAAGCAAGGGAATATGTCAGTTGTTGAGTATGCTGCCAAGTTTGTTGAGTTGGCAAAGTTTTATCTGCATTATGCTGATGCAGATGCTGAGTTTTTAAAGTGTATTAAGTTTAAGAGTGGGTTGCGCCCGAAGATCAAGAAGGCAGTTGGATACTAGAAGATCCGTGTCTTTGCTGATTTGGTTGATAATTGCAAGATTTATGAGGAGGATAATAATGCTCATTACAAGATTATCAGTGAGAAGAGGGGTAAGCACCAACAGAATCGTGGTAAACCTTATGATTCCCCAACTGGTAAAGGTAAACAGAAAGTTGCTCAAAGTCAGAGGACTAGTGGGGGAGATGCTCCTGCTGGTGTGGTTTGTTTTAAGTGTGGAAAACCTGGGCATAAGAGTAATGTGTGCACTACTGAAGTGAAGAGGTATTTCCGTTGTGGCAATAACAGACATGTTGTGTCTGAGTGTGAACATAAGGATGTGATTTGTTTTAATTGTAGAGAAGAAGGGCACATTGGTAGTCAGTGTCCGAAACTGAAGAGGGCTCAGACAAGTGGTAAAGTGTTTGCTCTGGTTGAGGATCAGACGGCTGCTGAGGACAGACTTATCAGAGGTACATGTTTCATTAATAGTACTCCTTTAATTACTATTATTGATACCAGTGTTACACATTGTTTTATTGATGCTGATTGTGTTAAAAGATTGGGTCTTGTGTTATCTTCTTTGAATGGGGAAATGGTCGTCGATACTCCATCCAAGGGGTCGGTGACTACTTCTTTTGTGTGTTTGAAGTGTCCCTTGTCGATCTTCGACAGAGACTTTGCTGTCGATTTGGTATGTTTATCGTTAGGAGGTTTAGATTGATTTTGGGTATGAACTGGTTAGAGCATAACTATGTCCATATTAACTGTTATTACAAGTCGATGAAGTTTTCTACCCCTGAAGCGAAAGAAGATGGTCTGTTGTCTGCTAGACAGTTGAGGAAGTTGATGCAAGAGGAAGCACAAATGTTCTCGTTGATGGCGTCGCTATCTGTAGAAACTCAAGCTATAATTGAGGAATTACAGGTGGTGTGTGAATTTCCTGAAGTTTTCCCTGATGAGATTCCTGATGTACCGCCAGAGAGGGAAGTTGAATTTGCTATTGATCTTGTACCTGGTACCAGACCTGTATCTATGGCACCATACAAGATGTCTGCATCTGAATTATCAGAGTTAAAGAAGCAATTGGAAGAGTTACTTGAGAAGAAGTTTGTAAGACCAAGTGTGTCGCCGTGGGGAGCTCCAGTATTGTTAGTAAAGAAGAAAGATGGAAGTATAAGGCTTTGTGTTGATTATAGACAGTTGAGTAAAGTGATGATTAAGAACAAGTATCTGCTTCCAAGAATAGATGACTTGATGGATCAATTGGTGGATGCTCGTGTGTTTAGTAAGATTGATTTGAGGTCGGGTTACCATCAGATCAAAGTGAAGGATGAAGATATCCAGAAGACAGATTTCAGAACGCGTTATGGACATTATGAGTATTCGGTGATGCCTTTCGGTATTACTAATGCGCCGGGAGTATTCATGGAATATATGAACCGTATATTTCATACTTATTTGGATCGGTTTGTAGTGGTGTTCATTGATGATATTTTGATTTACTCTAAGTCATAAGAAGAGCATGCAGAACACTTACGGGTAGTGTTGCAAGTTTTGAAAGAGAAGAAGTTGTATGCAAAGCTGTCCAAGTGTGAGTTTTGGTTAAAGGAGGTTAGTTTTCTTGGTCATGTGATTTCAGGTAGTGGCATCGCTGTAGATCCATCGAAGGTTGATGCTGTGTTGCAATGGGAGACTCCGAGGTCAGCTACTGAGATTAGAAGCTTTTTGGGATTAACTGGTTACTATATAAGGTTTATCGAAGGTTTTTCTAAGTTGGCACTTCCGTTGACTAAGTTGAATTGTAAAGGTAGAGCTTTTGTATGGGATGTTCAGTGCGAAGAAAGTTTTTCGGAATTGAAGAAGAGGTTGACGTCGGCTCCGATTTTGACGTTGCCTAATCTAGGAGAATCTTTTGTGGTGTATTGTGATGCTTCTAAGATGGGTTTAGGAGGTGTGCTTATGCAGAATGGTAAGGTAGTTTCTTATGCGTCAAGGCAGTTAAGGACTCATGAGAAGAACTATCCTACGCATGATTTAGAGCTTGCTGCAGTTGTTTTTGTATTGATGATTTGGAGGCATTGTCTTTATGGTTCTAGATTTGAAGTGTTTAGTGACCATAAGAGTTTGAAGTATTTATTCGATCAGAAGGAGTTGAATATGAGGCAACGAAGATGGTTGAAATTGTTAAAGGATTATGATTTCGGTTTGAATTATCATCCAAGAAAAGCAAATGTGGTAGCTGATGCGTTGAGTCGAAAGACTCTACATATGTCAGCAATGATGGTTAAAGAGTTGGAGTTAATTGAGCAGTTCAGAGATATGAGCTTAGTTTGCAAGGTTACGCCGCAGAGTGTTATGTTGGGTATGTTGAAGATTAATAATGAATTTCTAGATAGTATCAGAGAAACTCAGAAGTTGGATGTGAAACTGGTAGATTTTATGGTTGGGACTGATCAGTCTGAGAACAGTGATTTTAAGTTAGATGCGCAGGGTGTGTTAAGGTTTCGTAACTGGATTTGTATTCCTGATGATACTGAGATGAAGAGAGTGATACTGGAAGAGAGCCATAGAAGTAAGTTAAGTATTCATCCAGGAGCTACAAAAATGTATCAAGATTTGAAAGGCTTGTTTTGGTGGCCTGGGATGAAGAGTGATGTGGCTCGGTTTGTGTATGCATGTTTGACTTGTCAGAAGTCGAAAGTTGAACATCAGAAGCCTGCAGGGTTGATGCAACCGTTAGAAGTTCCAGAATGGAAATGGGATAGAATTTCAATGGACTTTGTGACAGGGTTGCCTAATACTTTAAGAGGACATGATTCGATTTGGGTAATTGTTGATAGGCTTATGAAGTCAGCTCATTTTATTTCTATTAACATCAACTTTCCAGTGTCGAAGTTGGCTGAGATTTACACTAGTGTAATTGTGAAGCTGCATGGTGTTCCTTTGTGCATTGTGTCAGATAGAGATCCAAGATTTACTTCTGATTTTTGGAAGAGTTTGCAAGAAGCGTTGGGTTCTAAGTTGAGATTGAGTTCAGCGTATCATCCTCAGACAAACGGTCAGACTGAACAGACGATTCAATCATTGGAAGATTTGCTGAGGGCATGTGTTCTTGAGCAGGGAGGTTCGTGGGATACTTATCTTCCGTAGATAGAGTTCACTTATAATAACAGTTACCATTCTAGTATTGGGATTGAACCTTTTGAAGCGTTGTATGGTCGAAGATGTAGAACTCCTTTATGTTGGCATGAATCTAGTGAAAGTGTAGTACTTGGACCTGAACTTGTTCGTGAAACTACTGAGAAGGTGAAGCTGATTCAAGAAAAGATGAAAGCTTCCCAAAGTAGGCAGAAGAGTTATCATGACAAGCGAAGGAAGGATTTAGAATTTCAAGCTGGTGAGCATGTGTTTTTAAGAGTTACACCTGTGACTGGTGTTGGGCGAGCATTGAAGTCTAAGAAGCTCACTTCTAAATTTATTGGACTATATAAGATTTCAGAGAGAGTGGGGAATGTTGCTTATAGAGTGGATTTACCGCCTAATCTTTCGAATTTGCATGATGTGTTTCATGTGTCGCAACTCCAGAAGTATATTTCAGATCCATCTCATGTGATTCACGTGGATGATGTGCAAGTACGGGATAATCTTACGGTGGAGACGATGCCTGTACGGATCGCGGATCGTGAAATAAAGACTATGAGGGGAAAAGAGATTGTTTTGGTTAAGGTGGTTTGGCTAGGAGCTTCCGGAGAAAGCATGACTTGGGAGTTGGAGAGCAAGATGCGAGACTCATACCCTGAGTTGTTTGATTGAGTTAAATTTTCGAGGATGAAAATATTCTAAGTGGGGCAGAGTTATAACGCCCATAATTTAATTAATTATTTAATTAAATTATTTTTGGTATATTTGAGAAGATGTGTTGTGATTAATTGGATTTAATTATTTTATTAAGTGGTGAAATAATATTAGAAGTATGATATTATTTGATGTGGGCTTGTTTTTAAGGAATAGAAGTAATAAAGGGGGTGTATTAGTTTTAAGCCCAATAAGGAGTTAGGAGAATACTAGGTTATTTTATTGTTGTTAGAAAGAATAGAAAGAGGAGGCAGTAGAAGAATAAGGATTGAGAAGAAGAACGTGAAGTTGCTGGAAAAATAGGAAAAACGGCAGAACAAGGTTTCAACCGGAAGATTATAGAGCGACCTTCAATCCAAGGTAAGGGTGGGGTTCTGAATCTATAATTGGGTTCATGATGATTGGTATGTGGGGTTAGGGGTGATTGTTGTCTTGTTCTTGAATTGAATCTTATATGATGTTGTATGATGAATAATTGAGGAATTATAGATGAATAACGATGTTCTGATGCTGTTTAATTGATGTAGAATTGTAGGATAACTGTAAGTGATGATTATCCATGATTAGATTGAGTTTTTAGGGCTTAAAATATTAAACCCGTAGTGAAAACGCAGAGAAAATCGCAGAATTTATGCAGGATGTACCAGGATGCGTCGACCTCAAATGCTATGTGTCGATACAAGGTGGTTTTGAGACTCAGGATGAGTCGACCCGAAGGGTCTTGCGTCGATACATGAGAACCTTTAGACTCAAGATGAGTAGATCCATAGGAACATGTGTCGATACATGCTGTGTGTAAGACTGCAGAGAGAGGATGAAGGCCCTCAGGGGAAAAGAGTTATTTGGGCAGAACGTGAATGAATTATGCTTGGTCCAGAATGTCAAGATACCTGTGATGTCTAATGTCCTGGAGTTTGAGAAATACAAGGGCAACACTTGCCCTCGTGCCCATCTGGTGATGTATGTAAGGAGAATTTCTACCCATACCGATGATCGGCGTCTGCTGATTCACTTTTTTCAGGATAGTTTGATCGGTGCTGCGCTGAAGTGGTATATGAGTTTGGACAGCGTCAACATCCATACTTTCAATGACTTAAGAGAAGCATTCATCAAACAATACAAGTACAACATGGACATGGCGCCTTACTGTGATCAACTCAGGGCCATGGTTCAGAAAGACAGGGAATCATTCAAAGAATATGCACAGAGATGGTGTGAGGTGGCCGCCCAAGTGATTCCCCCCATGGAAGAGAAGGAGATGACTAAGATTTTCTTGAAAACTCTGGGTGCTTTCTACTACGAGAGAATGGTAGCGAGTGCGCCAAGTGACTTTACAGAAATGGTATGCATGGGTATCCTCTTAGAAGAGGTTGTAAGAGAGGGCCGTTTAACGAAAAGTGAAGGATCTGGAGGTGTGAAGAAACTATCTTATGGGTTTACCAAGAAGAAGGAAGGGGATGCAAATGTTTTCATGCAAGAGAGGAGGATTAACACTCCTAGAAGGAATTCTCAGCGTCATCAGCAAGTCGCCTCAGTTACTCCAATTGTGGGTATAGCTCCAACCACCGTTGCTTATCAGAGACCATCCCAGCAGGAGAATCCAGGATACAATCAGAAAAGGGAGATTTATGACCCTATTCCTATGAGCTATACGGAATTACTGCCGACATTGATTCAGAGGAAGTTGGTTCAGACCCGACCACTGCCCGCTGTACCATCACCATTGCCTTGGTATTACAAAGCCGACCAAACATGTGCTTTTCATCAGGGAGCACCAGGGCATAATATTGAGAATTATTATCCTTTGAAGACTGAAGTACAAAAATTGGTGAAGTCTGGTATTCTATCTTTCAAGGATGTGGGCCCCAATGTGAAAGACAATCCTTTACCCAAGCATGGAGGAGTAAATGCTGTGAATATGGTGGCCAGTTGTCCAGGAGACTTCTGGATTTTTGACATTCAACTAGTTAGAGGAGATTTGGTGAAAATGCATGCATACCTCTGTGAATTTAGCTACTATACGCATGATTATGCCGGTTGTGCTATCTGCAGTACAAACATACAGGGTTGCGACAAGATAAAGGATGATTTGCAAGAGATGATGGATGAGGGCCTCATCCACATAATCAGGCATAGGGAAGAGTATGAAGAGGAAGTGAATATGGTTTCTGGATGTCCTAGAGAGTTCAGAATCTTTGATGTAGAACATATGAACGAGGATCTTGTACAACTGCATGCTACTTTCTGCCACTTGGCTGGTCAGGTGGAACACCAGTATGGATCTTACTGAATTTTCTAGCGGGACTCCCGAGGATGTTCTATTGTGAGGAAAGGTGTTTAGTTGTTGTTGGACAATGGAACCATAAATATTATAGGTCAAAGGGATGATTACCATGAAGTTGATATGGTTGAGGTTTATTTGGCTGATGACGAGTCGGATGAAGAGTATGCCTCCGCAGATGAGTATTTCTCCTAAGATGAGGATTTGTTTTCCAGAATTGACTCAATAATGACTGATTATGTTGAAGAAGGGGTAAACGTCATAGTATCTTGTTTTTGTGCACCCGTCCATTTTGAAGTTGAATATTATAGCAAGCCAGCTGTTACCCCATTGGTGATTAGTTTGCCAGGTCCTGTTCCCTACAAGTCAGATAAGGATATACCCTACAAATACAATGCTACAATCTTAGAGGATGGAGTGGAAGTTCCCATCTAGCCAATGCCTGATGTTGGAAATATTACTGAAAATAGTAGAGTGACCCGCAACGATTGTGTGTTTGCACCAGTTGTTCAAGGAGATGTTAGTGCTAAAAAGAAAATTGCTGAGAACGTTGAACCCAAGAAGGCTACGGGTGAATCTAGTGGAGCTACGTTAGTGAAAGAAGTGGATGATATTTTGAAGATAATCAAGATGAGCGACTACAGAATTGTAGATCAGCTACTGCAGACTCCTTCAAAAATATCTATATTGGCTTTATTGATGAACTCACCTGCTCACAGAGAATCCTTGATGAGAGTATTGGACCAAGATTTTGTGGAGAGTAATATGCCAGTAGACCAATTCAGCAGCATAATAGGGAACATTACGTCATGTATTAACTTGAGTTTCTGCGATGGTGAATTGCCAGATGAAGGAAGGAATCACAACCTGGCCCTCCACATCTCTATGAATTGTAAGAATAATTCACTATCCAATGTGCTGATTGATAATGGATCCGCTTTGAATGTTATACCGAGGAGCACTCTTATGAAGTTGAAATATCAAGGAACGCCTATGCGCCCGAACAACATCATTGTGAAAGCGTTTGATGGATCAAGGAAATCTGTTATTGGTGAATTGGACTTGCCTATTCATATAGGACCACATTTGTTTCAGATAACTTTCCAAGTCATGGACATTGTACCCGCTTATAGATGTTTGTTGGGACGATCGTGGATTCATGAGGCAGGGGCTGTCACTTCAACTACACCAGTAACTGAAATTTGTACGTGAAGGGAAAGTAGTGATCATAAATGGGGAGCAAGCATTATTGACATCTCATTTGTCATCTTTCATCATTGTGGAGGAAAATGAAGCTGCTGTTGGAACTCAGTTCCAAGCTTTATCTATTGACAACATAAGAGGAAATGAGTATTCCATGGTTTCGCTTAAGGATGCGCAACAGGTTATGCGTAATGGTCATAGTGAAGTATGGGGACAGATTGTTGATCCACCTGTAAACAAGAACAAAATCGGCTTAAGGTTCTCTTTGAAGAATGATAAAGGTAAGGGCATGAATCCGAAGTCGGCCATAGGCCAGTATCAAGACATTTTCCGTAGTGGGGGTTATCTTCATCCGATTGTTCCTAGGATCAATGCTATTGTAGAAGGAGAAGCAGAGTAGGAAATGCCAAATTATGTGACGCACGAAGTTAGGGTTCAGAACTGGATCACCATCGATGTTCCCTCTTGCATACATGTTTCAAAGTAATTTGATTTGTTAAATCTTTTTGAAAAGCTTTCACTCTGCCCAAGGTGGAAGTATTAATGTTGTAGGGCTTATCTGTTTGCTGTGACTTTTGAAATCAATAATAAAAGTTGTCTTTGTTTCCCAAATTATGTCTTTATTTTCTGCTTTTTCTTGAAAAATGGTAATAAGAAAAAAACTTTCAAAATAAATAATAACTGAAATTCAATCTGCATGATCACTTGTTATATGTGTCAGGTTCTAAATGCAATCATAAATCATATGTGCAGATTAATTAAAAAACCCGTTGAATACAATGACCCTGCACCCTCTCCCAACTTTGAATGTCCTGTGTATGGGGCCGAAGAAGAAGACTATGATGAGATTCTAGAAGAGGTCTCACGGTTTCTTGAGCACGAGGAAAATGCCATTCATCCATATAAAGAGCCATTGGAAGTAATCAATTTGGGATTAGAAGAAGATCCGAAAGAGGTCAAGATCGGAGCATTGTTGCATCTTGATGTGAAGAGCAGGTTGATCGGGTTGTTGAAAGAGTATGTGGATATTTTTGCTTGGTCTTATCAAGATATGCCTGGCCTAGATACAGATATCGTAGAGCACCGTTTTCCGTTGAAGCCAGAATGTCTGCCAATCAAACAGAAGTTGAGAAGAACTCACCCATATATGGTAGTGAAGATCAAAGAGGAGGTTCTAAAGCAGATTAATGCTGGTTTCCTTGTGGCGTCAGTGTATCCTAAATGGATCGCCAATATTGTCCCAGTGCCAAAAAAGGGCGGAAAAGTCCGCATGTGCGTAGATTACAGAGATCTAAATAAAGCTAGTCCAAAAGATGATTTTCCATTGCCACACATTGATATGTTAGTGGATAACACAACAAAATTCAAAGTTTTCTCGTTCATGGACGGATTTTCCGGTTATAATCAAATAAGAATGGCTCCAGAGGACATGGAAAAAACAACGTTCATCACACCCTGGGGAACATTCTGTTACAGAGTGATGCCCTTCGGGTTGAAGAACGCTGGTGAAACCAGAGGGCTATGACAACCCTATTACATGATATGATGCACAAGGAGATCGAAGTATATGTTGATGACATGATTGATAAATCCCAGACGGAAGAAGGGCATGTAGAAGATTTGTTGAAGTTGTTTCAGCGTTTAAGGAAATATCGTCTCCGCTTGAATCCAAATAAATGTACCTTCGGTGTTCAGTCAGGGAAATTGTGGGTTTCATTGTTAGCCAGAAGGGAATTGAAGTTGACCCTGATAAAGTCAGAGAAATTCAAGAGATTCCAGTGCCAAGAACTGAAAAGCAAGTCAAAGGGTTGCTCGGGCGTTTGAATTATATTTCCAGATTCATTTTCCACATGACTGCAACATGTGAACCGATCTTTAAGTTGTTAAAGAAATATCAATGTTGTGTGTGGACGGATGACTGCCAAATGGAATTTGAAAGTATTAAAGAATATCTGCTTAAACCTCCTATCTTGCTCCCTCATGTTGAAGGAAGACCATTGATTATGTATCTGACAGTGTTAGATAATTCCATGGGCTATATTCTGGGACAACAAGATGAAACAGGGAAGAAAGAGTATGCCATTTATTATCTCAGTAAAAAGTTTACTGATTGTGAGTCGCGGTATTCCATGCTGGAAAAGACATGTTGTGCTATGGCCTGGGCAGCAAAACATTTTCGGCATTATATGTTGAATCACACCACTTGGTTGATCTCCAAGATGGATCCAATCAAGTAAATTTTTGAAAAGCCTACTCTGACTGGGAGAATTTCCCACTGGCATATGTTGTTATCTGAATATGACATTGAATACCGCACTCAAAAAGCTATTAAAAGCAGCATTTTGGAAGATTATCTTGCTCACCAACCACTAGAGGATCATCAGTCTATGGAGTATGAATTCCCTGATGAGGGCGTGATGTTCCTGAAAGTGAAAGGTTGTGATGAACCATTTCCCGAGGAAGGTCCTGACCCTGAATCTCGTTGGAGTATGATATTTGATGGAGCTGTGAATGCTTACGGTAAAGAAATTGGTGCTGTGATCGCCACTCCATGTGGATCACACATTCCTTTTACTGCGAGGTTAACATTTGATTGCACTAATAATATGGCGGAATATGAGGCTTGCATCACGGGTCTAGAGGAAGCCATCGATCTCAGAATTAAAATTCTTGATGTGTACGGTGATTCAGCTTTGGTAATAAATCAGATTAAAGGAGAATGGGATACTCGTCACCCCGGCTTGATCCCTTACAAAGATTATGCTAGAAGGTTGTTACCCTTCTTTAATAAAGTTTAATTCCATCACATTTCTAGAGATGAAAATCAAATGGTGGATGCTCTGGAAACTCTGGCTTCTATGTATCAGGTGAATACTTGGAATGATATACCTCGAATTATGGTCCGACGACTGGATAGGCCCACTCATGTGTTTACAATAGAAGAGGTAGTAGATGAGAAACCTTGGTATTATGATATCAAGCATTTTCTCCAAACTTAGGAATACTTGATTGGTGCATCGAATAAAGATAGAAAGACATTAAGAAGATTGGCTGGCAGTTTCTTCCTCAGGGAAAATGTGTTTTATAACAGAAATTATGACATGGTCTTGCTCAGATGCGTGGATAGACACAAAGCAGACATGTTGATGCATGCGATTCATGAAGGTTCATTTGGCACTCATGCCAACGGAAATTCGATGGCTAAAAGGATGCTAAGGGGAGGTTACTATTGGCTGACAATGGAATCTGATTGTTACAAATTTGCAAAGAAGTGTCATAAATGCCAGATTTATGCGGACAAAGTTCATGTGCCTCTGAAACTTCTCAATGTGATTTCCTCCCCGTGGCCTTCCTCTATGTGGGGTATTGACATGATTGGGATGATAGAACCCAAAGCTTCAAATGGACACCGTTTCATCTTGGTAGCAATTGATTACTTCACCAAGTTGGTAGACGCTGCTTCGTATGCTAACGTCACCAAGCAGGTGGTTGTGCGCTTCATTAAGAATAATCTTATATGTCAGTATGGTGTCCCGAACAGGATTATCACTAACAATGGATCGAATATGAACAACGAGATGATGACAAAACTGTGTGAAGAATTCAAGATTGTCCATCACAACTCATCTCCGTACAAGCCAAAGATGAATGGGGCTGTTGAAGCTGCTAATAAGAATATCAAGAAGATTATCCAGAAGATGGTTGTTACTTATAAGGATTGGCATGAAATGATCCCTTTTGCTTTGCATGGATATTGAACATATGTCCGCACCTCAACAGGAGCAACCCCGTTCTCCCTTGTGTATGGAATGGAAGCAGTACTCCCAATTGAGGCCGAGATTCCCTCTTTCCGCGTGATAATGGAAACCAAGTTACCAGAGGCTGAATGGGTCCAAAACCGTTTTGACTAATTGAATTTGATCGAAGAGAAGAGAATGACAACTTTGTGTCATGGACAGTTATATCAGAAAAGGATGAAGATATCTTTTGATAAAAAGGTAAAACCTCGTGAATTTAGAGAAGGCGACCTCGTGCTCAGGAAGATCATGTGTTTTAACGCTGATTCCAGGGGCAAGTAGACTCCCAATTTTGAAGGCCTATATGTTTTCAAGAAAGCCTTCTCTGGCGGTGCATTAATTCTTGAAACTATGGATGGCGAGGAGTTCCCACGTCCCATGAATGCTGATGCAGTCAAGAAATACTTCGCCTAAAGAAATAAAAGAACAACTCGCTAAGTTGAAAACCCGAAAGGGCGACTTAGGCAAAAAGGAGCGTCTCGGTAGGCCGAAAACCCGGAAGGGCGGTATAGGCAAAAATTAGAGACATAAATAGAATAAATTTCTCGCTAAGTTGAAAACCCATAAGGGCAGTGTTGTACCCCAAAATTTTCCCTCCCATATTTCACAATACATGGCAAGTGAGGTCCTCAAATTGCTCAAGGAAGTCCAAGGGTTGACCAGACAAACTCTCTCCTAAGGCAGTCTACCTCAAATTAGGGTTTCATTTTTCATCAAGATGCTTGAGTCCAAAGGATCCCAAATGCTCACCATTGTCCTAATATGTTCTCAAGATCATCCATGTCAAGTTTCAAGCCTTGCAGAGGAAGTTTGCTCAGTCAATTGCTCAAAGGCATGAAAATCGACTGTGCTAGGTCAAAAGTCAATTGTGGCCCACATAAAGTCAAACTTCAATATTTTTGGTCAACATCCTCATTTTGAAGTATTGTTCATAATTTGATAAAGGGTTGATCATGATTCATCAAGGATTGCTCACAATTCATCAAAACCCAAAAGTTGCTAAATTAGGGTTTTACAGGAAAAGTCAATTCAACTTTGACCAAACATAACTTTCTCATACTTTATCATAAATGACCTATCCAAAGCTCATTTTGAAAAGGATGCAATTCCCTATAATTAATCTTCAGCTCCCAAGTCCAGAATATGCACTCACAAAAAGATATGAATTTTGATATTATAGGTCATTTTGAAAAGTCAACAAAAACACCTTTTGGGACAAAGCTTCATACATTAACATGGAAGACTCAATTGAGATGAGACCAAAAGGGTTGCTTATAGGATATCCTAAGGTTTCTAAAAAGTCAAAGAACACTCTCCTAGAGTCAAAATTGAGAAAGATATGCATTGTCAAAGTTGGAAATTTTTGGGAAATTATCAAAAGTCAACATTGATCAAATTTGCATTTTTTGCTAAACGGGCCCAACTTTTTATGCTTACACTTCAATCATAACATAGTCCACGACCTATGGGACCCTCCATGCTTTATTTATTTATTTATTTAATTTATTTTGATTTTTATTCACTTAAAATTCAAATAAAATCAAATAAATCTAAATAAATCATATAATGTGTTTTAGGGATGATTCTTACATTAAAAAAAGATCTTATATGCTGTCAATTGAGAATCAATTCGTGCAAGGCTAATTTGGTTTGAAAAAGATTGAATTTGAGCAAATTTGGAAAGATATCATATGCCATGAAAGACCAAATCAAATCTTCATGATGGGCAAGATTGATTTCGTTTTTGTTGACCTAACATGTTGTAGTACATATACATAAGCAAAGCAGGGCATGGCAAGGGGTTGAGCAGTCGTGAAAGAGGCAAACAAAACTGAAAAATCTCAAAGAAAAAGTGGTGATCCAATTCCAAGTTACAGGCCGTCCCAAGCCATCTTCCCTTGCCAATCGATTGTTGGACGTCTCAGGATCATATTCCAATCATTATCAAGCCTCTTCAGGTCCTGAAACCCGTTGTAGCAGTCACACGGTTAGCCAAAATTTTCATTTTCGTTTTCATCAATTTATACATCATTTGCACGTTTTGATTGCATATTCTTATTCCTTAACATGTTTGCAAGCTAATCATTATATTCAATTGCATTTTTGATGATTGTATGACAAACTGCCATGGCTAAGGTTTCTTGTTTAGTTTCAGGGCTTTGCAATATAGGAAAAATGGGACATTGATTCTGGTACCATGAGACTCGTGAGGATGAGACGAGTTGATTGGTACCAACTATGGCCATTTATATTGCATGTGGACAATTTTTGAAATACACAGGTTTGTAGCTACAACGCCATGTCCGTAGGTAAAGGTGTCTTGGGCTAAAACGACGGTTGGGAGGAAGAAGATGGATGTGTGGCACCCCATGGTTAGGTGATTTGAATTTCACGCATTTTGGGTTTCAGCGTTTTATTTTCATTATATTATAATTGATTGTTATTATATATACAAATAACAATTGCAGCACAGATGGCAAGCGTGCATTGGAAAAGTGCCTAAGGACCTGGGTTCGATCCCCAGGTCCCAACCTTTGTTCATAATGTTTTTCAATAGATAATCCAGCGTGTTGCAAATCAAGAAGTTTACCATGTACCATCAGCATCTGGCCATCAAACGCATCTCTGGACCAGATCAACGTGCTACCCTTGGAGGACCACCATACGCCCCAGGTCAACATATGCATTGGATCAGGGAAAGTCAAAATGGGCCACCAACCTTGGGCCCAGAAATTCATATTCTAACCCTTCAAATTGCTAAACAGCATCAGGCCCATCTCTAACCTTTTTACATATTTATTTCTTTTCTTTATTTATTTTAATTTTTCTTTTAATCACTTTAATTTACAAATTAATTTATTTTTCACAAAAACATAAAATCAGTAATTCACAAAATTAGGATTAGTTTTTTTATTTATCAAAATTAATTTAATTTAGTTTAATTTAGGAAATTGTAGTTTGTTTTCATAAATAAAATCAAAATAGAAATTAGGTTAAAACCTTTGATTTAATTTTATTTTGCTCTTTTTTTCAAATGATTAAAAATACAAAATAGGTTTTAGATTAAATTAGTTCATTTTAAAAAAAATTTAAAATCAACTAGAATTAGGATTTTCTTTTAATTTAATGATTTCTTTATTTTCTTAAAATAACAAAACATAACAAAAACATTTTTAATTAATCACAATTAGGTTTAGGCAAGGGTCAAAACCCTAGAAGTCTCGTATTCGGTTCATCGCACGCGTGTTATTTATTTTTGCCAATATTGTTGTAATTGTTCATGGTTTGTAATAGTTTAATCTAGGGCTTTATTTATCGCTTTTTTCCCGGGTTTTTGGCTATGTTATTGATTCCCCTCCCCGAAGCCTTGTAATAGCATAGATTTACTTTCTCGCATTCTAATTCTCGCAAATATTTGACTGATTAGATGAATGATAATAGGATTGTATGACAAGAATGCATGATAAATTAATCCAGTTAGAAAACCCTAATGTGCAAAGACTAAATAATTGAAAACAGATCACTCGCACATATCACTCTTAGGGTATAATCACACTTCGGTTGCCTTCGGTAAACGATCATTAAGTATAGGGTGTCTTAGTGGTGGCCCTCCTGTCTAAAAGATAAAACGTTGCCTCGGAAATGTTGCCTCGAATATGATCTTAAGACTCTAGGGTTATTACTAAGATATCCTAACATTGCTTTAGTGATCGTACATCCCTTTCAAATTGACCCTTACAATTCCAACGACGGTGCTACCTATTTCTCAATAGTAGGATAGCGCTGTATAAAGGAAACAAGAATAGAAACGATATTTTTTCCGAGTAGGTAGGTGCTAGTAGGTACTTGCTCAAATCAAAACTTTTCACACTTACACTTTTTAAACAAACTTTCAAAATAACTTTGTCACACCTTTGAGGACTGATACAAGGGTTATCACGAAGTCAAACTTTTCAAAAACAAAGCACACACACACAAGCAATTTAAAAATGAGCAAGTACCTAAGAGCCCATGGAAAACCATGGATAGAAAGGATGGTAACACCTTCCCTTTCTATAATCTACCCCCCCTCGTACTCAAAATCTCGAAAAAGGATTTTCTCTGTACTTTTTTCCTTTCCGATTGGATGAAATAAAAGTTGGTGGCGACTCTTGCTTACCGTGACATTTTGCAAACACAAAACACAAAACGCAAACCAGTATTAAACAGTCGGTTCTGCCACCATATCACAGAACTGGCGACTCTGCTGGGGAGTTAATAAGTGGGGTATACCTTAAGATCTAGTTCATCATAATTGCTTCTCTTGACTGCTTTGTTTGCTTTACTCTTAAGGGTTTGGTTTGGGGTTACTATAGATCCTAACCCGGATCTGGGGATACCTTTTAGGTAAGTAGCAATAGACTGTGAGGGAACTGTACAGTGTAGACCGATACAGTTGAAGCAGTAGCTACATTGATGTGGCACATTGGATGGTACCCGTATCCCTTGTGGAGAAACGGGGAGAATACAAGGCCGCTGCTTGGTGTCGTTAAGCATCAACTGACCTTAGAACCTTTAATCACCCAACTTTGCCATTAGAAAGTAGTGAGATAGCCGGCCTCGGTGTAGAGCTGAGAACTGGTTGATACTCGATGCTACACTAATTAAGACCATACTCTCGAGGTTGTTCCGGCTGCAAGAAAAGATTGCGTGAGCTGAAACCATGACCGATGGAGGATGGTCAGTGATATTGAGATCCTATAGAACCCGACTACTTTTTCTAGGACAGGTTGAAACCAACTTAACTTCAAGAGGGTACTACCTTTGACCTCATGCAAGCCTTAAACCTAAGGGTTTTGTGTGATTTGACTGTGTTTGTAATACCTGTTGTTTGCTATACCTGTGGTTTATCATGACATCATACATCATAACATGGCATTCATGCTTCATTACATTAACCATTTCAAAGACCAAGGAAATTTATCTTTGTTCTGTTTTACAGATCATGGCTTCCGTGCACAGAAATACCATCCGAGTCAACTTTGCACAAATACCTGCCCAACTTAAAGAGCTAGCCTCAAGAGTTTCTGAGACTTCTATGTTCATTAAGAGACACTGTCAACTCCTCAGCCTGGTTACTTCAAATCTTGATGAGCAGATGATGAGCATACTATTTCAGTTCTTTGATCCCGTGCATCATTGCTTCACCTTTCCAGATTACCAGCTGGTACCCACTTTGGAAGAGTTCTCTCATATAGTGGGAATATCCATTCTTGAACAGGTACCCTTCATAGGTATGGAAGAAGTTCCTAGACCAGAAGACATTGCCTCAGCTCTGCATTTGAAATGGGCTGATGTAGTATCCAATTGGGAAACCCGAAGCGGGGTCGAAGGTTTTCTAGCCAAATTTCTGATAGACCAGGCTCAACTATTCTGGGATAATTTGGATTTTCAGGATTTTGAAGATGTCTTGGCTCTCCTTATCTATAGTTTGGTTCTCTTCCCTAATCCAGACTCCTTTGTAGATGTGAATGCTGTCAAGATTTTCCTTTCTTGCAACCCTGTGCCTACCTTGCTTGGGGATATCTTGCATGCCCTCTATACTCGTACCGTGAGGAGAAGAGGGACTCTCATGTGTTGCATGCCGTTGCTGTCAAGGTGGTTTATTTTGCACCTCCCTAAGTCTGCGCTGAAGAACGAAGAAGGTTTGGGTTGGTCCTACAGAGTAATGTTACTTGCTCATACAAATATTCTTTGGTGTTCCCGGGTTATGGAAGACACTGCCGTTATTGACCGTTGTGGGGATACCCTAATGTCCCATTGCTTGGAATCAGAGGGGGTATAACTTACAATCCTTGTCTAGCTTTACGACAATATGGTCGTGCTCGGAGAGATGGTCCCCATGAGTTACTCCTTGAGGACATTGTATTTGACTATAAGGAGGACGTTAAGGAGCATCGCTGGAGGTTTATACGAGCTTGGGGCATGGTGAACAGATCTGACCCCCAAGAGTTGGGACCGAAGACTTCCCTTCCTATGCAACCTTACCTCCAATGGGTCCGAGCTCGTGCCCAGAAGCTTGGGATGCCCTATGAGGCCGTATTACCAGTAATTGTGGAGCCCACTAATGAAGAAGGCATTTCTTACACGGTTCTCTATCCTTACATGCCCACTGATCATGTGGAGTTGCAAAGGTCTTGGATTCAGCTGAGGAATGAGCGGGATACTTACCGGGAACGGTACCAGGAGCAAGAAAGGAAGATTTTGAAGCTCACCAGGAAGCTCGAGGAAGAAAGAGTGATCAATGACTATATCGGCACAAATAGGAAGCGACCATGGGACTTTTGATTTTGCTTTTTCTAGTTTTAGATTTGTTTTATTTACTTCTTTGTAATGCCTTAAAGGCATTATTGAACCTTTTAAAAGTTAGTCTAATAAAGTTTGTTTATTTTTGTTTTGCAAATTTAAATCTCCCAAAGTCTTTGAAATCATTACATGCGCATCCCATTATCATTCACATCATTACAGGCACCCTTACAGGTTTCTCATCTTCTTCGCTGTTTATTTCAGCAGAAATGTCTTCCGATCAAGCCATCAAAGATCTTCAGGCACATAATGCCCAATTCCAACAGATATTCATAAGTCTGGCTAAAGGGCAAGAGGATCTGAAGACCCTTATCCTCAAAGAGAAGAAGAAGAAGAAGAAGGTCGATATTCTGAACATGGGTAGAAGATTCGGAGAAAGGTTGAGACAACCAGCTGATCTGACCTCCTCATCCAAGGACGGGGAGAACCAAGAAAGAGCAAAGGACCCTAGTCCTGCAGTTTCTGATAACGATACGGATTACGACGATAAGCAATATCCTCCTGCTGAGGATAGGTACAAGCAGCTAGAAGACCGTCTAAGCGCTATGGAGATTCAGAAAATACATGGTTTGGATTTCGGAGAATTGGGACTGGTATCGGGAGTGGTCATCCCTCATAAGTTTAAAGCTCCGGTTTTTGCCAAGTACGATGGAGTATCCTGTCCAAAATTCCATCTTCGTTCGTATGTCAGGAAAATCCAACCCACACTGCTGATAGAAATTTATGGGTGTATTTCTTTCAAGATAGTCTGTCAGGGACTCAGCTTGAATGGTTCTACCAGTTGGAAGGAGCCAGTGTCAGAAACTGGGAAGATCTTGCAGCTGCTTTCTACAAGCAGTACCAGTACAATGCCGACCTTGCTCCCACTCGTACTCAGCTCCAGGGTATGTCCATGGGTGCAGGTGAAGGCTTTAAAGACTATGCTCAGAAGTGGCGTGACTTGGCTGGAAGAGTCCAACCCCCTTTATCTGATAGGGAGTTGGTAGACATGTTTCTAGGGACGCTATTTGGTCCGTTTTTCAATCACTTAATCGGCAACTCGTCATCTGGTTTCACTGAGTTGATTTTGACTGGAGAAAGAGTGGAGGCTGGTATTCGAAGTGGTAAAATACAGAAGGATGCCTCTTCAAGTTCGATAAAGAAGGCCTTCACATGTAAGAAGGAAGCTAGTGCAGTCTATGGCCCGTGGGGCCAGAGCAGATTCGAACACCGTCAAACGGTAAATGTTGTAGTGATATCAAGACCAACAGTTGCTCCACAATGCAACAATCAACAAAGGGTGGAAAGACCACAGAGGCAGTTCACCCGGCTCAATATGACTCTGTCTCAAATTTTACCATAATTGTTGAAGACCAATCTGGTAACTCTGAGGGAAGCCCCGAAGAACCCTAACACCACATCTCCCCGCTATAACCCAAATGCACGCTGCGCCTATCACTCCGAAAGTCCAGGTCATGATACAAATGACTGTTGGGCCCTGAAAATAAGGTGCAAGACTTGATCGAAGCCAAGGAGATAAAGTTTGATGCTCCAGAAAAGCCGAATGTCATAACTGCTCCCATGCCCAAGCATGGTCATGGAGTGAATGTTGTTGACACTGATTTGTTTGTGACCTCTATGGAAGAGATTTCTACTCCTCTTATGACTGTTAAGAAGAATTTGCTATTGGCCGGTTTATTTCCGGGTTGTGGTGAAGGTTGCCACATGTGTTCAAATATGCTTACTGGTTGCCATTTGTTGAAGTCAGGTGTTCAGCGCCTGCTTGATAATAAAGAGATTTTGTTCGAGAAGACTATGATTCCCGTCTTTCCCTCTGAAGATGTTTCCATTATAACCATTTTCGCCAATCCTTCCAAGGTTTCCTCGAGAAAACTTGTTAGGATTACACCTGTTACAAGAATTGCTCCGCTAATAATCACCATTCCTGGTCCCATCCCATACACTTAAGACAAGGCTGTCCCATGGCACTATGGTACTGATGTGTATTACCATGGTATTAAACAAGACTTGAAGAATGAAGAAGCTGATACTGATGTCAGTAATATTGTCGGGGCTAGCAAGGTCACCAAAAGTGGAAGACTCTTTTCTCCCGAGATTTCCCCTCCGACTGTCCACAAACCTGTTGTCATCCTATCTACCAGTACATCAACTGCTGTTCTAGTTCCTACTCCAGTTATTACCCCTGTCGCCAAGCCATCTGGGACTCGGGGAAAAGAAATTATAGGTGAGCCTGTCCGGATGGAGGCACCAAGGAAAATCATTATGGAAACCTCTAAACAATAGATAGAGGAAATACTGAAGATTATTAAGAAGAGCGACTACAATGTAGTCGATCAGCTTGGACAGACCCCGTCAAAAATCTCTATGTTGTCTCTGCTATTATGTTCTGAAGCCCACGCAAAGGCTTTGATTGCGTTTCTCAAGACTGCGCATGTGCCACAGGAAACTTCCGCAGATTAATTCAAAGATTACGTGGCCAGCCTGACTTCTGACAACGAGTTGGGTTTCTCAGATGCGGATCTGACACCGAAAGGAAGAAATCATAATGATGCTCTGCACGTATCGATCGAGTGCAGGGGCACTGCTATGGCCCATGTGCTGGTAGATACTGGGTCCTCACTGAATGTTCTGCCAAAGAAAGCGTTGGACCATTTGGATTGTGAGGGTTTGACCTTAAAGACGAGCAATGATGTGGTGAGGGCTTTTGATGGATCAAAAATAATGGTGCACGGGGAGGTGGACATCCCTGTTAAAGTGGGTTCTCATACCTTTGGGTCCACCTTCTATGTAATGGATATCAGACCATCGTATTCTTGCTTACTTGGTCGTCCTTGGATCCATAGGGTCGGGGAAGTTACTTCCACACTCCATCAAATGCTGAAATATCCGGTGAAGGGGAAGATTGTCACGGTGCGGGGTGAAGAGGAGTACATGGTGAGTCATCTCAATTCCTTCCGCTACATGGAGATGGACGGGGAATTCATAGAAACTCCTTGTCAGAATTTCGAAGAGGTCCCTCAGTTCTCGGCATCAACTGAAGTTACTACCAACAAACCTCCGCTGAAGATGGCTTCTCTCAAGGATGCCAGGGCTGTAATTGAAGAAGGTGGGTGTACCAATTGGGGTCAGCTCCCTGATTTCACTCACAAAACTGAAAAATTTGGTTTGGGCTTTACTATAGGGGCTCAAAGGGCTGTTAGGAACGCACGAATTGGAAGACCTCCTCTACACATCAGCAATCGGGGAGTTAACGCAATTGAGGATAGTGAAGAAGATTCATACATGGACAGATGGATCTACCCAACAACCAATGGTGGACTGAACAACTGGACGGCGAAGGACTTCATACCTGTTTCTTTTATTTCGCAGTAATTGACTTTTGTTTTAAGATTTGTAATAAACAGTTTAAAACTTTACGACCCGATGCCTTGCCCAAGGCACCATGGCTTTGCTTGTGAGGGCTTATTATTTTTCATTTCATATATCATTAATAAAACATTGGACGTTTCTTGCATTATAAATTTTGCGCTCCTTGTTTTTCTTTTGTCTCTCACTTTATCAAAACAACTATTCTCTCACACACACTCACGTATCATAATGCAGATCCACATGCACTCTGGATCCCATTGATAACAGCTCTGCTACTGCCAGTTATGACTTCAAAAATCCGATCAACCAAGCCGAGGACGAAGGTGAGGATGATTGCGAGGTGCCCAGAGAACTTGCTAGACTATTACAGAAGGAAGAGAGGGCCATACAACCTCATGAAGAGCCAGTTGAATCAGTAAATTTGGGTACGGAGGAAGATAGGAAAGAAGTTAAGATAGGTGCAAATCTGGAGCCTAGTGTCAAACAACAGATAATACAGATGCTACACGACTATGTTGAGATCTTCGCTTGGTCCTATGAAGACATGCCTGGGTTGGACACTGATATTGTGGTACATCGCCTACCGACTAAAGAAGACTGCCCTCCGATAAAATAGAAGGTCCGCCATATGCGCCCTGAAATGTCAGAGAAAATCAAGGTAGAGGTCATGAAACAGTTCGACGCAGGATTCTTAGCTGTCACTTCTCAGTGGGTTGCCAATGTCGTTCCGGTACCTAAGAAGGATGGTAAGGTACGGATGTGTGTGGACTATAAAGACCTGAACAGGGCAAGCCCCAAGAATGACTTCCCGCTTCCTCACATTGATGTTCTAGTCGATAACACCGCGCAACACAAGATCTTCTCCTTTATGGATGGTTTTTCTGGCTATAACCAGATCAAGATGGCTCATGAGGACATGGAGAAGAGAACCTTCATTACACAGTGGGGCACCTTCTGTTACAAGGTAATGCCTTTTGGGTTGAAGAATGCTCGGGCAACTTATCAGCGTGCCATTGTCGCTTTGTTCCACGACACGATTCACCATGAGATCGAGGTTTATGTTGATGACATGATAGCCAGGTCCCAGACTGAATAAGAGCACCTTGAGCATCTCCAGAAACTGTTTGACAGGTTGAAGACGTATAAACTGAGGTTGAATCCGAACAAGTGTACCTTCGGGGTAAGGCCTGGTAAGCTTATGGGTTTTGTTGTCAGTGATAAGGGTATTCAGGTGGACCCTGCAAAAGTAAAAGCCATACAAGAGATGCCAGCTCCCCGCACAGAAAAGGAAGTTAGAGGTTTCTTGGGACGCCTGAATTACATCGCCAGGTTCATTTCACATCTGACTGCTACTTGTGAGCCAATCTTCAAGCTGCTTAAGAAAGATCAAGTGGTAAAGTGGAATGATGAATGCCAGACTACTTTCGAAAGAATCAAGGAATACCTTCAAGAACCACCAATTTTGATGCCTCCAATTGAAGGAAGACCGTTGATATTATACTTGACAGTGCTAGACAATTTAATGGGGTGTGTGCTGGGGCAGCATGACGAGTCTGGCCGAAAAGAGCACGCCATTTACTACCTTAGCAAAAAGTTTACCGACTATGAGACCCGATACTCATTGCTCGACAAAACTTGTTGCGCTTTGGCATGGGCTGCTCGCCGGCTGAGACAGTATATGCTGACTCACACCACTTTGTTGATATCAAAGATGGATCTAATCAAGTATATTTTCTAGAAGCCCGCCTTATCCGGAAGAATAGCAAGATGGAAGATGATCTTAACCGAGTACGACATCTAATACACAACCCAAAAAGTAATCAAGGGAAGTGTACTAGCGGATCATTTGGCGCATCAGGCCGTGGATGACTATCAGTCCATGAATTTCGAGTTCCCAGATGAGAATATCATGTTGGTGACTGACTGCGAAGAACCTGGACCGGATGAAGGACCTGAGGAGGGATCCCGATGGTCTATGTATTTTGATGGAGCCTCGAACGCATTAGGTAATGGCATTGGCGTTGTGATTATATCTCCTGAGGGCTGTCATACTCCGTTCACCGCCCGATTATGTTTTAACTGCACCAACAATATGACAGAGTATGAAGCGTATATCATGGGTCTTCGAGCTGTTATTGACATGAGGATTAAGTTCTTGAGTGTATTCGGAGATTCCGCTCTGGTAATAAGTCAGATCAAAGGCGAGTGGGATACGAAGCACCCAGATCGTATTCCTTACAAAGAGTATGTATTGACATTGCTCCCACACTTTGAGGAGATAACCTTTGAACATTTCCCACGAGAAGAGAACCAGTTGGCGGACGCACTAGCTACCATGTCTTCTATGTTCAAAGTCAGGTAGGACAATGAAGCTCCTCAGATTACCATTGAGAGGTTGGATGAACTCGCACACTGCTGTGAGATCGACACCGAAGAGGTAGCAGATAAACCCTGGTTTCACGAGGTAAAGAGGTACCTTGAGGCTCAAGAATACCCCGAGGGGGAATCTATTAATGATAAGAAGTTCCTGAGAAGGTTCGCTGCGAAGTTCCTCATCAGTAATGGAGTCCTCTATAAGCGTAACCATGATTCAACCTTACTGCGGTGTGTGGACAAGAACGAAGCAGAAAGAATCATGGCAGAGTTACATGAAGGTACCTTCGGAACTCATTCCAGTGGACATACCATGGCGAAGAAAATCCTACGGGCAGGATATTACTGGTCCACTTTGGAAGCCGATTGTTATCAGCATTCTCGAACCTGTCTTAAGTGCTAAGTCTATGCTGATAAGGTGCATGTACCTCCGGTTCCCCTGAATGTTTTGACATCTCCTTGGCCCTTTGCAATGTGGGGCATCGATATGATCGGCGAGATCAGACCTACTGCGTCTAACGGGCATCGTTTCATCATGGTAGCAATTGATTATTTTACAAAGTGGGTTTAGGTAGCTTCTTTCGCTACAGTAACCAAGAACGTTGTGGTGCGGTTCATCCGACACAATCTGATCTGTTGATATGGTGTCCCAGAAAGGATTATTACTGACAATGGTACAAATCTCAACAATACGATGATCACCGAGCTCTACAAATAGTTCAAAATTCAGCATCATAACTCTTCTCCCTACCGGCCGAAGATGAATGGCGCTGTTGAAGCGGCTAACAAGAACATCAAGAAGATTGTGCAAAAGATGACGGTGACATACAAAGACTGGCACGAGATGTTACCATTTTCTCTTCATGGGTACCGCACCTTAGCGCGGACATCGACAGGGGCAACACCCTATTCCTTGGTATATGGCATAGAGGCAGTCCTACCCATCGAAGTCCAGATACCCTCTCTCAGGATTATGAAGGATGCAGGTTTGAACAAAGACGACTGGGTCCAAACCTGACTTGACCAGCTGAATCTAATCGATGAAAAGAGACTTACTTCTATCTGTCATGGTCAGACGTATCAAAAGCTAATGATCAAGGCTTTTAACAAGAAAGTCAGACGTTAGGAATATCGAGTCGGGGATCTAGTGATCAAACGCATCATACTGCCACAAGGTGATCCCAGGGGCAAATGGACCCCTAAATACAAAGGGCCATTTGCGGTTAAGAACATTTTCTCGGGAGGAGCTATGATCCTAACCACCATGGATGGTGACAACCTCCCTCACCCCGTCAATGCAGACATAGTGAAAAGATACTACGCGTAATTAAAGACCCGCTAGGTTGACTGGCCTAGGCAAAAATAAGGGCTTCCCGACGAACCAAAAGGGTTCGGGAAAAAGTAAGGGATGAAAATGAAAATAAAAAACTGTACACCCGGCAAGTCGAAAACCTGAAAAGGCGACTTGGGTAAAAAAGGGTATCCCGGTGGGCCGAAAACCCGAAAGGGAGGTCCAGGCAAAAATTAGGGATTAAAGAGTAACATTATGTCTCATTGGATCATCTTGCAACCAAACTTCGGTATCGACTATCAAGCTCAAACGACGCCAATCAAACTAATCCACCTTCGGCCAAGCAGCAAAGTGATGAGACGCTTGAAGACATAAAGACAATAGCAGAGTTGGAACCCAATGGGATTGTTTTACATAGTTGTTTTTCTTTCTTTACACAAATTGTATAATTTCTGTCTTTCGGTGGCGTTCTCTTACCGGGACGTCAGCCTCCTTGTACAAAACGCCTATTACAGGCCAACTTCAAAATCAATACAAGTCATTTTCACAAAGTTTGGATTTATTCTCTTTTTTTCCTGTTTTATTTTGCTAGGACGTCCAATGATTTATTTTTGAAATATACATTTGAAAATAATTGCTTTTCATAAATATTTACATGAGAAACAAAAGACGATTGCTCATAATTCCAGGAACAAGGACAAACAAGGAGTGCCCAAACCTTACAGTTACTCTGCCCATCAGGTACCGGGATAGAGTCAGCTCGAGAACATGAGCAGTGGTACGTACACTCCCCACAGAGTAAGAAGCATCCAAAGACAGTAAGGTTAGCTTTCCCGAACGGGACGTAACTCTCCCCAACTAAGAATTCATTATCACCAGCATTGGAAATTCATCCCCAGCTGAGTTATTTCTCCAAGACAACAGATCTATACACAAAGTATCTCCTCTCCAACAGAGTTATTCCCCCGCAGATTTATCCTCAGACAGAGTCTCGTCCGACAAAATATTTACCAGCCAAGGGGAAAGTTCCCAGCATAGTCATCGTTGTTCACCATCTCCAACAGAAGTAGAGGAACTGTGGTTCTCTACAGCAGCCAAGAATACCATTTCTCATATTCTCCAGCAGTCATGGATTTATATTCCCGGACTCAGATTATTGCGTAAGCATTTCATGTTCACACATCATGACATGTGCATACATCACATATAGTATAGTCTCATTTCTTTTGAGAACGTCATCATACAATGCATCTCATGCATCACACATAACTAACCCTGTATTTCTTTTAGGAAAGACAATTATTTTCAACAACTTCCAGTAGATCCATGATCAACACTCGAAGCTAAACAGAGTAATCATCAGCGTGACAAGAACAACCTTACCCAGGTTCCCTCTACAGTTTTACCCAAACTCATATCAAAGTAACCCTACTATCCAGGTTCCTTCTCACAGCCCTATTATCCTGGATTTCATATCAAAGTAACCCTACTATCCAGGTTCCTTCTCACAGCCCTACTATCCCGGCTTTCATATCAAAGTAACCCTACTACCCAGGTTCCTTCTCACAGCCCTACTATCCCGGATTTCATATCGAAGTAACCCTACTACCCATGTTCCTTCTCACAGCTCTACTATCCAGGCTTTCATATCGAAGTAACCCTACCATCCAGGTTCCTTCTCAAGCCCTACTATCCAGGCTTTCATCTCGAAGTAACCCTACTATCCAGGTTCCTTCTCATAACCTTACCATCCAGGTTTCTTTTCTCTTATCTCCAAACAGCAGTCCAAAACACTGTAAGACCGGGACCTGATCAAACACGACTGGTTTCACCTTTCCCCAGTAAGTCGCGGTGCAGCATATACCCCGACCATACACACAGTTCACCTCCACTTCCCCAAACCGGAGTTATTCCCCAATAGAGTAACGGACAACTGAAGCTCCTAAAACTCTATTTCTCTCAAGACAGAGACCAGCATTCCCCACCAGAGTCCTCCTCAAACAACAGGTATAGAGGTTCTCGTTAAGGAATTTCTTATGCGATCGACACTTCTTCGGATGGAATCTTTAAGCCCATCTCCTATAATTCTCTAACAACTTCCAAATGTAATCTATAAGCCCATTCCCGATATCATAAATTAAGTATACTTCGTGCGAGTGCAAATTTCCGGGCACTCTAGTGTTCAATCATCTTCCACCTTCAGATCACGAAAGGCAGACACACCAATCTACATCCTTAGGTTTAAGAAGATTGAACAGGGGCAGCTGTTGTACCCCAAAATTTTCCCTCCCATATTTCACAATACATGGCAAGCGAGGTCCTCAAATTGCTCAAGGAAGTCCAAGGGTTGACCAGACAAACTCTCTCCTAAGGCAGTCTACCTCAAATTAGGGTTTCATTTTTCATCAAGATGCTTGAGTCCAAAGGATCCAAAATTCTCACCATTGTCCTAATATGTTCTCAAGATCATCCATGTCAATTTTCAAGCCATGCAGTGGAAGTTTGCTCAGTCAATTTCTCAAAGGCCTGAAAATTGACTGTGCTAGGTCAAAAGTCAACTGTGGCCCACATAGAGTCAAACTTCAATATTTTTGGTAAACATCCTCATTTTGAAGTATTGTTCATCATTTGATCAAGGGTTGATCATGATTCATCAAGGATTGCTCACAATTCATCAAAACCCAAAAGTTGCTAAATTAGGGTTTTGCAGGAAAAGTCAATTCAACTTTGACCAAGCATAACTTTCTCATACTTTATCAGAAATGACCCCTCCAAAGCTCATTTTGAAGAGGATGCAATTACCTATAATTCATATTCAGCTCCCAAGTCCATAATATGAACTCACAAAAAGATATGAATTTTGACATTATAGGTCATTTTGAAAAGTCAACAAAAACACCTTTTGGGACAAAGCTTCATACATGAACATGGAAGACTCAATTGAGATGATACTAAAAGGGTTGCTTATAGGACATCCTATGGTTTCTAAAAAGTCCAAGAACACCCTCCTAGGGTTAAAATTGAGAGAGATATGCATTGTCAAAGTTGGCAATTTTTGGGAAATTGTCAAAAGTCAACATTGATCAAATTTGCATTTTTTGCTAAATGGGCCCAAATTTTTATGCTCGCACTTCAATAATAACATAGTCCACAACCTATGGGACCCTCCATGCTTTATTTATTTATTTATTTATTTATTTATTTAATTTATTTTGATTTTTATTCACTTAAAATTCAAATAAAATCAAATAAATCTCAATAAATCATATAATGTGTTTTAGGGATGATTCTTGCATTAAAAAAAGATCTTATATGCTGTCAATTGAGAATCAATTCGTGCAAGGCTAATTTGGTTGGAAAAAGATTGAATTTGAGCAAATTTGGAAAGATATCATATGCCATGAAAGACCAAATCAAATCTTCATGATGGGCAAGATTGATTTCGTTTTTGTTGACCTAACATGTTGTAGTACATATACAGAAGCAAAGCAGGGCATGGCAAGGGGTTGAGCAGTTGTGAAAGAGGAAAACAAAACTGAAAAATCTCAAGAAAAAAGTGGTGATCTAATTCCAAGTTACAGGCCGTCCCAAGCCATCTTTCCCTTGCCAATCGATTGCTGGACGTCTCAGGATCATATTCCAATCATTAGCAAGCCTCTCCAGGTCCTGAAACCCGTTGTAGCAGTCACACGGTTAGCCAAAATTTTCATTTTCATTTTCATCAATTTATACATCATTTGTACGTTTTGATTGCATATTCTTATTCCTTAACATGGCTAGGGTTTCTTGTTTAGTTTCAGGGGTTTGTAATATAGGAAAAATTGGACATTGATTCTGGTACTATGAGACTCGTGAGGATGAGACGAGTTGATTGGTACCGGCCATGGCCATTTATATTTCCTGTGGACAATTTTTGAAATACACAGGTTTGTAGCTACAACGCCATGTCCATATGTAAAGGTGTCTTGGGCTAAAACGACGGTTGGGAGGAAGAAGATGGATGCGTGGCACCCCCTGGTTGGGTGATTTGAATTTCGCGCGTTTTGGGTTTCAGCATTTTGTTTTCATTATATTATAATTGATTGTTATTATATATACAAATAACAAGTGCATCACAGATGGAAAGCATGCATTGGAAAAGTGCTTAAGGACCTGGGTTCGATCCCCAGGTCCCAACCTTTGTTCATAATGTTTTTCAATAGATAATCCAGCGTGTTGTAAATCAAGAAGTTCACCATGTACCATCAGCATCTGGCCATCAAACGCATCTCTGGACCAGATCAACGTGCTACCCTTGGAGGACCACCATACGCCCCAAGTCAACGTATGCATTGGACCAGGGAAAGTCAAAACTGGCCACCAACCTTGGGCCCAGAAATTCATATTCCAATCATTCAAATTGCTAAACAGCATCAGGCCCATCTCTAACCTTTTTTTATTTATTTATTTTCTTTATTTCTTTAAATTTTTCTTTTAATCACTTTAATTTACAAATTAATTTGTTTTTCACAAAAACATAAAATCAATAATTCACAAAATTAGGATTAGTTTTTTTATTTATCAAAATTAATTTAATTTAGTTTAATTTAGGAAATTGTAGTTTGTTTTCATAAATAAAATCAAAATAGAAATTAGGTTAAAACCTTTGATTTAATTTTATTTTGCTCATTTTTTCAAATGAATAAAAATACAAAATAGGGTTTAGATTAAATTAGTTCATTTTTATAAAAAAATTTAAAATCAACTAGAATTAGGATTTTCTTTTAATTTAACGATTTCTTTATTTTCTTAAAATAAAAAACATAACAAAAACATTTTTAATTAATCGCAATTAGGTTTAGGCAAGGGTCAAAACCCTAGTTGTCTCGTATTCGGTTCATCGCACGCGTGTTATTTATTTTTGCCAATATTGTTGTAATTGTTCATGGTTTGTAATAGTTTAATCTAGGGCTTTATTTATTTCTTTTTTCACGGGTTTTTGGCTATGTAATTAATTCCCCTCCCCGAAGCCTTGTAATAGCGTAGATTTACTTTCTTGCATTCTAATTCTCGCAAATATTTGACTGATTAGATGAATGCTAATAGGATTGTATGACAAGAATGCATGACACATTAATCCAGTTAGAAAACCCTAATGTGCAAAGACTAAATAACTGAAAACAGATCACTCGCACATATCACTCTTAGGGTATACTCACACTTTGGTTGCCTTCGATAAACGGTCATTAAGTATAGGGTGTATTAGTGGTGGCCCTCCTGTCTAAAAGATCAAACGTTGCCTCGGAAATGTTGCCTCAGAAATGTTGCCTCGGAAATGTTGCCTCGAATATGATCTTAAGACTCTAGGGTTATTACTAAGATATCCTAACATTGCTTTAGTGATTGTGCGTCCCTTTCGAATTGACCCTTACAATTCCAACGACGGTGCTACCTATTTCTCATTAGTAGGATAGCGCTGTCTAAAGGAAACAAGAATAGAAACGATCTTTTTTTCGAGTAGGTAGATGCTAGTAGGTACTTGCTCAAATCAAAACTTTTCACACCTACACTTTTTAAACAAACTTTCAAAACAACTTTGTCACACCTTTGAGGATGGATACAAGGGTTATCACAAAGTTAAACTTTTCAAAAACAAAGCACACACACAAGCAATTTAAAAATGAGCAAGTACCTAAGAGCCCATGGAAAACCATGGATAGAAAGGGTGCTAACACCTTCCCTTTCTATAATCTACCCCCCGTACTCAAAATCTCAAAAAATGATTTTTTCTGTACTTTTTTCCTTTCCGATTGGATGAAATAAAAGTCGGTGGCGACTCTTGCTTACCGCGACATTTTGCGAACACAAAACGCAAAATGCAAACCAGTATTAAACAGTCGGTTCTGCCACCGTATCACAGGCAGCTTAGGCAAAAGTTAGGGACTTTCTTGGCAAGTAACTACATCAGACAAGACTTGATCATTGGAGCAACAATCTTCTCGGACCCTAATCATACTTCAACAGAAGTTGCTGCTCAGGATTTCAAAAGTTGTTAGAGGGGATATTGGTCATTGTATCTCAATGTATCTTTTCCATTATATATTACCATTTTCCAAACTTTGTAATTATCCATGGAGTCTTGCCATTCGCAGACTACCATTCTATTAATGAAATATGAGCTTTTACCCAATTCTTTATATTTCTTATTTTATTTAGCTTGCAAAGACTCCTTTTATTATTGATAATAACATTCAAAGCGAAAAGATTAAATGACAAAATGGATTTTCAAAAAGAATTTACAATTTGCTTTTACTTTAAAATTTGTGACGTAAGAGAAAATAACAAAAATAGTGATCCCATGGATGGACGAACTCCAGTTGTTTTGAGAAGTTTTTTTGTTCCCCCCGGGAAGGCTTACTCGGGATGTTTTCGCTATATTGGGTTTGTGACTCCAGTGTCCCCGGTCTAGTTTTTGATTCATTTCTCCTATTTCTTGAGTTTGCATGATATGAAGATTCAATCCAATATTTCTCCAGTAAAGATTTTTTTTGTTTAATAGAGGTTCTCTCTTTCCAGAGAAGTTGGTATAGTAATCACTCTCGAAGAACACATGCCTCTATTTTCCCCAGTGAAGAATGTATATTGATTTTTCCCTTTGTGAATATGGTGTTGACCTCCCCAATGAAGTCGGCACTAATTCCCCAGTGAATGTTTTGATGATTTGATGACCGTCTTCCCTACTTGAAATTCATTTTGTAATCCCCAGTAGAAGTGTTACTTTTGAAAACATTTGTTTCCCCGTTAAAGTATGAGTGCTATCCCCTAGTGAAGCTTGGAGAAGGATGTTATATCCCTGTATCTGTACTATTTTTGTCACTTGTATTTTCTTACTTCCGGATTACGTTTCTCCCCAGTGAAGTTAAACCTCAGCAGGTTTTGTTTCCTCAGTTGGTGCTTACCTTTTCTAGGATTGTTCACCTTGGATGTGATTTAGCCGAGTGTTGATTGTGCCCGAGCTGATTTTTGCTTGGTTACTCCCAATTTTATATGTCTGTTTTGTCAGCATATACATGATAACACTCATACATTCATACATACATCATGCATAGTTAATTTTAGTAAATCATTGCTCATTCTCATTCATTAAAATTTTGTTGACATACTACCCTGTTTCGTAGAGTTGTGTTGTCCTCTCTCCAATAGAGTGTCAGTCATAAGCAGAAAGTGTATGTTCTTTCAAGTTCTAGATTGAATTATCCCTCGTGGAAAATTTCTTGCTTTAGCTTTCCTGCACAACTCTTTGTCTGGATGATTTGGGTTTCCCTTTTGAGTTTATTTCTCAAAGGATGTATTTTTGGACGAGGTCTCATTCTAGTTTATTTCTTGTTTGAATCTTTGATCGCCAAAATATTTATTACTTATGATATCTACAGATGTCGAGCCTTGGTTTGAGAATGTGCATTTATTTTGCACGAGAAGACTTTATCTCCTCAGCAGAAATATATTGGCATCTCCCCAGGAAGTCATATTTCATTCCCCAGAATGTCATTTTTTACAATCCTCCATAAACATCAAGTAGCAGGTCTCTTTATTTGAGCAACCTATACTTCCCCGTAAAAGTCGACATTACCCTTTTTGCTATCTTCCCTATTAGCAGATAGTTTGCAGTTCGTTGCCAAAATTACTCCAGTGGATGGCAAGTATTTCGATAACGCAGAGACAATTCATCGTGAAGTCTTTATAAATGGTAGTCTCTTTATTTGAGACAACTTATATATTTCCCTTTCCAGGCAGAATGCCTTAGTTAAAGAAGAAGTTGAGACCCGTTCTAGGTGAAATGCCAAATTTTTGGGAAAAAATTGTTATCTTTTTTCTACCTTCAGTGAATGTTGGTAGTTCATCATCAGTTGTTGTACCCCAAAATTTTCCCTCTCACTTATCAAGGATTTTCACAAGATCTCCTTTGGACCAAGACTGCACTAGGGTTTGATCAGCTCAAGACACCTCCTCATGCACTGATGGCCAAAATTAGGGTTTGAGTTTGCACAAGGATTTTTGGACTATCAATGCTTCATATGACTTTCAAGGATCATTATGGACCCATAAGATTACTCATGTCAAGTTTCAAGTCTTGAATCACACTTTTGACCAGTCAATTGAACATTTGACCTAAAAATCAACTGTATTGGGAAAAAAGTCAACCATGGCCAATATACAGTCAAACTTCATAATTTTTGATCCACATCAACATCTTAGACTCATATGAAGCATTATATCAAGTTTGGACCACAACTCTTCAATAAATTTTAGCAAATCATCAAAAGGGCAAAATGGTCAAAATTAGGGTTTTGACTGAGAAAGGGCAATTTCTGATTTTTGGCCTAACAAATGATCAATTAGTTTGAAGCATGATTTCAAGAGTTAAATTGCATAATTTTGAGCTAATAACATAATTCAAAACATTACAAATTCATTGGATTGACAGATGAATTTTTTTAGTCAACTGATCAAAAGTCAACTGTAAACTGAAAAGTCAAACTTTGACTTTTTGGTCAAAATCAAATGCCAAAGATCATAATTCATCAAAACATGTCAAAATATGAAACTTGTTCATCAAGAAATCAAGGATTTAAGATTTTGTTTTGAAAAGTTGAAATTTCTTAACTTAGAAATTTTTCTAAGTATAGAAAATTTCTTATTTTTTCTCAACTTTGAGCCAAATTTTCACCATGATGTAAGATGATTCAAAGGAAACTTCCAACATGAAAGTTGTAGATATCAATGAAATATACAACTTTTCTTCACACAATTTCTCCTAAAAATTCTTGGATCTCAAGATATAATTTTGTGAATACATGCTCATGAACTAAAAATAACTTAGTGAAATTTTGCCCTAATTAGGCAGATTTTTACTTAACTTCATGGAAATTTTTTACATGGTTCCAAGAGGAATTTTCAAAATAAATTCAAATATGAGTTATATAGCATATTTCAAGCTTTCTAAAATGTCCAAGAACTCCTTGAGATCATTCTTGAGTAGGGAGAATCGAAGAGATGAAGTTGGTGATTTGTTACTTGGATTTCAAGCCATTTTGTGAAGAACATTGGATCCAATCCTCAAGCATGCTGAACAAATCCTACTTTGCAGGCTCCTAACTTGACTTTCACTCCATAATTAAATGTTTTCACAGCTGTTGGAAGCTTTAATCCAAGCATTGAATGCATTGTACAAGAATAATTCCATTTTTGGGAGAAAGGCAACATTTCCATTTTGGAAAAGCAAGCTTTATGCAAAGTCAGCTTGCATTGAGCCTTGCACTTGTTTTTTCTGCACAAACACACTACACTCAATCAAAACAAGTACGTTTAAAGGTCTCAGCCCCTTACAAGCTTGGTACTACACCTTGGAACCATGCTTGCTAGCTTTTCTTCACAAACAAGAAACCAAGCAAACATGTGAGTTTTTGAAATCTGAGTTGTTACAAGACTTAAGACCTTTTGCTTATAAGTAAACACATGTTTTGCAAGTTGACACATGGAGGCTAAGACTCAAAAACACTCCCAAACACTTTGCAACTCAGAATTTGCCATAAGCTTGACAGTTTTGAACCTGACATAGCCATCTCAAAATCCACTCGTGCGTATTGAGTTTTAACCACCCAAACACTTAATATACATCATATCTAAGTGATCCAGACCCCTGTTTCAAGACTGTAGCTCCTCCTCCACCATCCACCATTTTCAAAAATCAAGCTTGCAGGTTGACTTGAGTAGTGAGTTTCAGGGACTTTCAGGACAAAGTAAGGATTGGAATACACTCAAGGAGGTCCAGGCAAGATAAACAGATCCCCACGCCTTCTCAAAACTTGCTCAAACTCCATTCACGATCCCAGCTGCAAGAGGTAAAAACTCAAACTTCTATATCTTCATACAAATACCATTTGGTCCTGATTTGTGAAAGCAAAATGTAGATATCCTTGCTCTAAAGCTAACCATGTTCATAGTTTTCATTTATATCAACTGTGTATAGAGAATTTTGGATTTGAAATTTCTACAAAAATTAGGTTTCAAATTAGGGCCAGTAAAATTAGATCTTATCTTTGACTTTTAATTTACATAAATTATATGGTTGAACTCGTGGGAAGAAACACCATAACTTCATGTTTGAAATTTCCATTTTTATGGAGAAATGAAGAAGATACAGGTGGTCCGGCCATGACTTAAGGTTGAAGATGAAGTTGCCTTCAGGAGGCATTTTCTAATATATATTTATGTTTGTGTTTATATAAACGGATGTACAGCCACCCCAGTGGTAAGGCAACATGCGTAAATGCTAGAGGTCACGGGTTCGAGCCTCAACGCGTTGCCTTTTGCATTTTCTCACTTTTTTCACTCTTTTTTGTCTCTTGCAGCGCTGGGCCTCCAAATCTTGGGCTTTTTGTTTTTTCTAACAGTTACCCCCCAGTCTGCTTGTGACACCCTTGGCCCATATCATTTTATTTATTTATTTTATTCTTATTTTATTTTCTTAAATATATTTTTCTTAACATTAAAAATCATAAAAAATATGAAAATGATAGATTTATATTTTGGCTTATTTTATTTCATTTTTCTCACAAAAAATATTTTTATTTAGTTATATATTATCCATTTTTTTATTAAATAAACTTGTAAACTAAATTAGAATTAGGTTAAATATTTATTTCTCTTCACACCCATTAAATATATTATTTTAATATAAAAAAGACCAAAAATATCTCATAATGCCATATATTATTTTCAAGACAAAAAATACAAAAAAACCTTTTCTTAAAGAAACTTATTTTCTTTTAATCAAATAGAATTAGGGTTTATTAAAAAATATTTTCTTAAATAATTCCTTTTCTTAAATGATTTAAGTTAATCTTGATTTATTTATTTTTTAATTAGGTTTAGGTTAAAGCTTTTTTTACATAAAAAAATCAAACGAAAATCTTCTTTGCATTTACATATCTTTGCATATTTAATTCACCTTTTATACTATTTATTCCAATTATTTGTACACATTCAATTTGGTTGTAATAGATTAATTAGGTTTATATTATTGCAATCCCCATTCATAAATTGTATACCCCCTCCCACAAATGTTTGTAATAGCGTAGTAACTTTAAATTTCACAATTTATCGCTTTTACATAAATGCTAGTAATTAGGGTTTGTATGGGAAGATAAAAATCAATCAAATAGAAAACCCTAATTCAAGACAAAATCAAGCATGAAAATGACACACTTGCACACAAGCACCCCTAGGGTTACTCCACTTGGTTGCCTTGTACAAAATGGCCATATTACGCATGTAAGGTGTCTTAGCAAAAACAAACAAATACAGGATCATAGTCCCTCGATGACGCTATTCAAAGTTGCCTTACAAAATGATCTTAGTTCCTCAAAAAATGCTAAGATACCTTGCAACATTTCTAATCATGACTGTACGATGACCCACGCCCGCCCCGTTTACATCCAAAGATAGGGTTGCTTACCAAATCAATGGTAAGACAACAATGTCAAAGAAAAAGAAAATGAACAAGAAAGACATTTGAGTAGGTAGATTGATCTTAGTTACTTGCTCCATTTTAAAACAAAACATCCTTTCTATTTTCAAAAACCAACACCTACACATTTCAAAACATCTTACAAAATTGAAAACATTTTCAAAAAGATCAACATCTTTGTATACATTCTTATGAACGAGAATCATTACAAAGATTGCCTAAACGATGGCCTCTTTACAAAATACTTTCAAAAACCACACAAAGCACAATTTGAAACAAAAAGCAAGTGATCTAGCAAGTAACTAAGAGCCCATGGAAAACCATGGATGAAAAGGGTGACAATACCTTCCCTTTTCATAATCTACCCCCGAACTCAAGAAACAATCTCAAAGTTCTTTCCTGTGCTTTTTCACCTTTCCTTTTGGATAAAAGAAAAGTCGATGGTGACTCTTGCTAACCGCAACATTTGTGATCAAACGCAAAAAACCTTCAAGTCAGTTCTACCACCACATCACATCAGTGAACGACAATGCTATGATATATTCTCTTTCTACCTTCAGTGAAAGTTGGTAGGTCACCTTCCGTGAAAGTTGGTGATTGTTATCTTTTTGCTACCTTCAGTGAACGTTGGTAGTTTATCATCAATGAACGATGATGCTATGATATATTCTCTTTCTACCTTCAGTGAAAGTTGGTAGGTCACCTTCAGTGAAAGTTGGTGATTGTTATCTTTTTGCTACCTTGAATGAACGTTGGTAGTTCATCGTCAGTGAACGGCGATGCTATGATATATTCTCTTTCTACCTTCAGTGAAAGTTGGTAGGTCACCTTCAGTGAAAGTTGGTGATTGCTATCTTTTTGCTACCTTCAGTGAACATTGGTAGTTCATCGTCAGTGAACGACGATGCTATGATATATTCTCTTTCTACCTTCAGTAAAAGTTGGTAGGTAACCTTCAGTGAAAGTTGGTGATTGTTATCTTTTTTCTACCTTTAGTGAACATTGGTAGTTCATCATCAGTGAACAGCGATGCTATGATATATTCTCTTTCTACCTTCAGTGAAAGTTGGTGGGTCACCTTCAGTGAAAGTTGGTGGGTCACCTTCAATGAAAGTTGGTGATTGTTATCTTTTTTCTACCTTCAGTGAACATTGGTAGTTCATCGGCAGTGGACGGCGATGCTATGATATATTCTCTTTCTACCTTCAGTGAAAGTTGGTTGGTCACCTTCAGTGAAAGTTGGTGATTGTTATCTTTTTGCTACCTTCAGTGAATGTTGGTAGTTCATCGTCAGTGAACAGCGATGCTATGATATATTCTCTTTCTGCCTTCAGTGAAAGTTGGTAGGTCACCTTCAGTGAAAGTTGGTGATTGTTATCTTTTTGCTACCTTCAGTGAGCGTTGGTAGTTCATCGTCTGTGAACGGCGATGCTATGATATTTTCTCTTCCTTCTACCTTCAGTAAACATTGGTAGCCCGCCTTCGGTGAACGTCGGTGTTGTCATTTCTTTTGTCTTCCTTCTACCTTCAATAAACATTGGTAGCTCACCCTTAGTGAATGTTAGTGTTGTTATTTCTCTCTTCTTTCTACTCTCAGTGAAAGTTGGTAGGTCACCTTTAGTAGAAGTCGGTGTGTCCTTTGACTTTTTACCATCCTCTAGGTCAGGACTTTTGATCCACCAGTGATTTATTTTCCTGGTCGGGTTTCTCTTTTGTTTCTTTATTTCCTTTGTTACATCCCCAGCGGTGTTTTGTGTTTCTTTGATTTTGTTCATATGCATTCATGCTCATAAGCATTGCATGGCATCTTAGTGCCAAAAATAGGGTTTATTTTATATTTAAGTATCTTCGATCACGTTGACACGAAGATTTCTAACCTTCGTATCTCCGGATAGAAGAAACTTAAGTAAGGGCAACTGTTGTACCCTAATTTTTGCCCCTAAGATCCCTTTATCATACCATGTTGATTCAATCACAACAAGATCACATTAGAGCTTTTGGTTTTCTCTCCTTACTTTAGATTTTATCTTTGAGGAATCATCAAACACCTTGACTTGTTTTATTTTGTGCTCATGAATATATTGTCTTGATTTTTCCCCTCTAATTAATAAAATGCAATGTTGGTTTGTCTTGCTTATTACTAATGTAGGTAAAGACAATGAGGCTTAGCAAGTTGCTCCATGGGTTCATGAGTTTATTTCCATGCCCTAGTCAATAAAGCTTAAGAAGTTCAAACCTCACCATTGGGGTTTTTTAGGAATAAATGGCCTGAAAAGGTTATTTTGGTTCACCACATTTCAAGATTATCAAATTTGGTTCAAAATTACAAGGGATTGATTGGATAATTTATCATGCTTGGACAAGGCTTTGTTCCCTTTGGTCACAAATGCACATTTCTCTCAATTCTCAAGATATGGAAGTGATTTTGGTGACTATGAGTTCTCATTTTCATCCTCAACAACTTATATTTACAAAGTAGTTGTGTTGGTACAAGAAGTTTATTCAAAATTGTCAAAGTTTCTCAAGGCATTTTTCTTGATCTAGGAGCTAGGGTTTTGAACTTCAAAGAAGCATATCTTGCTCATCTTTTGGTATTTTTGAGTGATCCCAAAGACATCCTTCTCTTAAAAGGGTTATCAACAAATTACTTCTAAAGTTCCAAGGAGTTTTTGTGTGGAAGAATCCTGATGATGAAGAAAGATTGCAAGTCCTCCAGATGAACCCCCAATTTCTCATGTGTGATTTCAAATGATCATAACTTGATCAATTTTTATCACCTTGAGCCCACTCTTTTTCCATAATGATCTTTAAGATGTGAAATTTATGCCTTCTTTTATGTGCAAAGTGGGAAAATGGATGGAAGATGCCCTAAGGATACAAAATATTATAGGTCATTTCATGATATTTTGCCAACTTCAAAAATTCATAACTCTCTCAATTTTTGGAGATTTTGAATGGTTCAAGTTTCAAAATGTCATTCAAGAGTTCTATTTCATGTCATCTTTTTTTGTCAAGAGCAAATTCCAAGTGGAAGGCCATGTTTGGATGCAAAACATTATAGGTCACTTTTGAAGAAAAATTTGAAATATTTCTAAGTATGGAAAGTCAACCTTTTTTCCCCAACTTTGACTCAATGCAACTTTCAGCTCAAGCATCCATTTGATTCTATTCTTTTTCCATTGCAAAGCTTGTAACCTCATCTTTATAATGAATCAAGAATCATGCCTTAAGACCTCTTGAGCTGAGAATGCCATTGGATTGAACTTGGTAACTTGGAACTGAAGTTTCTTCATAAGTCAGAATTTGAAATTCATGTTTTGGGCCTCTAAACATCAAATTAGCATGCATTTATGATCTAAACATGTTTAACCAAGTTGACAAAATGGATTAGAGCCATAAAACACAAGGATTGGATGAGTTTTGATGGAAATCAGATCACGCTTTGCTCGTGCATCAGGTTCACATGATTTCCCTCCAAACTTCATCATTTCACACGCTTGAACATTTCATTTGATTCCCTATAAATAGAGGGTCATCCACCATTCATTTCCTCAAGCTTTAAGAGCCAAAAATACTCTGTCAAAACCTCACACGAACTTCAAATTTTTGAAATCAGTTTCTAAGATTCCAGCCTTTTCTTCCAAAATTCTTTGCACATTCATCTTCCTCAAGCATCATACAAACTTTCCAGCACTTAAACCAAGCAAAACGAGCCATAATCCAAGCTACAAAAGTCCAGTTTCAGAGCTTCTTTCTTGAACTTCGAAAAGGTAGAATTCTCTATCATTTGAATCTAAATAAAGCACTAACCTGATCTACTCCTTCTCCTGACTCTAGTGCTTCTTAAAATTTTTAAATCCATTGAGAATTGAGAGAGAAATCTCAAATTTAAGGTGCTCTCTATTTTCTGGGTTTTTGATTCATATCTCTTTGTATACTTTATATAAATTTGGCGCGATGATGGTGTTAGGATCGTCTTGAAGAGACGAATCCAATGATACTGGTCTGGGATCCTAATTTTACCGTTTGAAGGATCTCATGAAATCTCCATTGCAGTGTGGCTGGAGGTTGAAGACGATGACATGTCTTGTCTCAGCCAATGATAGCGTGCCAAGCGTTTTAATTTCATTGGTTTCCTTTTTTCTGATTCCATGTGCATCCCACTAAGATCCATATCAAGCACACCGCGTCTGGTCCATTAGATTAGCTTACTAACACGTTTTGACTATGATCTGATGGCCCATATATTTTTGGTTTTATTTTATTTTCTGATTTTTATATTTTAAATGATTTAATTTTCAAAAATTCATAACTCTTTTATTTTTTATCCAAAAATTATGAAAAAATTCACAAAAATACTTTGAATTATTTCTGATCTCATGACTATTTTTTTCACATTTTTATTTTTATATTTGATATTTTTTATATTTTTTGCATTGTTTGCTTCCTTTTAATTACTTTAAAAATGCTTTCTGACATTTTTTAATTTTGAAAAATTTCCTAAATATCATTTTGCATATTTCTGATTTCTTGAAAATTTTATGGATTTTTGTATTAATATTTACTATTTTTGACCTATTTTCTTTTTGTTTGAACAATTTTAATTAGTTTTAAAATAGTTTCTGACTTTTAAAAATTGCCAAAAATTTTATAAAAATATTTGAGTCCTTTTCTGATTTTTCTATGGCCTTACTTAATTTTTCTTGATTAATTGGAATATAGTTGATATTTTTCTTTCTTATTTCTATTTTAAAACATTTTTAAAACCTTTTTTAATGTATATATTAAATGCAATATTACGTTGTGATTATTTTCTGGCTGAACTTGGGTTGAATGTTGATCGTGAACTTTATTAACATCATTGGATCCATGGTGTTGAGTCTAACTCCACAAAAATGGATGAATGATTTTAATAATAGTTTGATTAAAATTTAATTCAAATATGGTTTGTATATTCTTCCCCACCCCTCTCCATCTCATCCTTTTCTTATTGCACTAAATGTTATTGGAGCATGATCTCTATATCATGTCTCAAAATAAATGGTGCATAGATTGCTATTGACCGGCCTCAAAATAGGTGCGACTTCTATATAAGTCCACTTACGATTGCTTAACATAGTGGTAAATTTTGTCCCGATTCGAGTAAATGATCATTCGTGGCCCAAACCTATGTTTGCAAGCCCAGGTATGTTAATTTGATCCCTTTGATCCAATAACCTTGAGATTCATTGTGTGGAGGCTTTGGTTCTACCAATCCTCTAATGGATCTACAACACTTTTGGTCAACGCGGATCACTTAAACATCGTTGATCATTAAATGGTACTTTTGTGGATTCCAAATGGACGATATACTTGACAAAAAGAAAATGCAACTTGTTGTGTGGAGGCTTTGGTTCTACCAATCCACTAATGAGTTTCAAATGCAAGTTTCAAGATGATCATCCAACTAACCACTAATCACTAATAATTGATTTTACTTTTTGTTTTTACTTTATGCCCCTTTTTTTTATGCTTTATGCACCATTTACTTTTAAGCATATACATTTCATGCTATCTTCATCTTTGCACACTTGATCCCTTTCTTTCTTTTCTTCTCCTAAGACACCTAATAATCAACATAAACCATAAAATTTTTTAATGGTACTTGGACTATTTGGTTATTATCCTTGGCATTATGGAGTATTGGACTTTTTGGACTTAGGATTAGAAGCCTTGGCCTATGATGAAGACCTTGTGACCTTAATTGATATTTTGTCTGGAGTTTTTGAGGTTTACCTCAAGACATTGGGTTGTTTGTTTGTTTTGTGTGCAGGTTATTGTGATTACATACTTTGTTTGTAATCTAGAATTCACCCGTATACAGCCGTTACCCTGCCCAATTTTTGTGAAGACTTAATACACTTGAAGTTTGGTTATCTCAAGAGGTCTAGTATCTTTGCTTGCTTGGTTTCAATCCAAGGAATGGGAATTCTATCTTGACTCATAATGTCAAGTATTAGCTTCTTGTTGGTTAGATGATTCTTCTCCTTATCTTTTACCTTATGATTTAGGATAGTCCCTTCATCTCCTCCCATCTTCTTTAATTTCAAAAATCTTCTCCCTCTTTTGAAAACTCTTCTTGTTTTTTAAACTTGAACCACTTTCATAATAAACTTGGACTTATGTCCATGCATTTTCAAAATATTTTCATAAATAAACTT
Organism: Vicia faba; assembly: GCA_948472305.1. NCBI lineage: Eukaryota > Viridiplantae > Streptophyta > Magnoliopsida > Fabales > Fabaceae > Vicia > Vicia faba. Next base: position 694,695,190 of record OX451738.1, on the reverse strand, counting down.
CAATCAACATTAATAATACCTTAACATTTTTTTGTGAGAAGACTAAAAATCAATCAATCTCATTCAAACCATTTTTCCATTTTGGCTTTCACCTTAAACTTTTCTCAAAAGATTAGACTCTTGTCAATCCTTGTAGTGATACAAACAACTATACTTCTATAATATATAGTAAAGATGGATATTTTCCACTTGGGTGTTGAGTGAGGCATTGTTGATTTTAAAAATCCAAGCCATATCCTCCACTTTGAGATGATGCAAATTCTCCTTTCTCATGATTGTGGGTAGTAAGTATGTTTTCCACACGGACAATGACGATGATGTCTTATCTCATAAAATTAACCAACACACTTGTGTTTTAAAAATATTTAAAGAGGAACTACGTGTACCCTGATCCCCTATTGCACGGAAGGTGGTACGTAGGCACTAAAGGTTCGCAACAACGGCGGGTGAAAAAATCATTAAAATAATATTTCTCTTCTCACCTCCACCACGTATTTTTATACAACATTTTTTTTATAGCCAAAATATACAGATTTTACAAAGAGGTTCCTGCAGAGTACCGTAGATGTTTAGGGTGCTAATACTTTCTCTTTGCATAACCAACCCTCTTACCTTGAATCTTTCCCCCTCTTTTGGGTTATTCGCTCTTTTCCCATTCCTTTGAAAACAATAAAGCACGGTGGCGATTTTTATTTTGATCTGTATAAGTCTAGTCAATCCAATGGCTTAGTCTTAAACATTTCTACCGCTACAAAGAGGATGTGTTGAAAACAACATTTTGATGCCCTAGAGCTTTAGACACTTATGAATGGGTAGTGATGCCCTTTGGCCTAAAAAATGCAGGGGCAACATATCAAAGAGCAATGAATTCTATCTTCCATGATTTTATTGAAAATTTTATGCAGATTTATATTGACGATATTATTATCAAATCTATTTCAAGGAAGAATCACATAGACCACCTTCAATAGTCCTTTGAAAGGATGAGAAGCTATGGTCTAAAGATGAATCCTCTAAAGTGCGCTTTCTGCGTAAAAGCAGGGGATTTCTTAGGCTTTGTGGTCCACAAAAAGGGAATCGAAATAAACCAGAACAAGACCAAAGCCATTTTGGAAGCGAAAGCGCCAACTAGCAAGAAGGAGTTGCAATCTCTATTTGGCAAGATAAATTTCCTGAGGAGATTTATATCCAACTTAAGTGGAAAAATGCAAGCCTTCTCACCACTACTTCGAATCAACAAAGGAGGATTCGAGTGGGGGCAAGAACAACAAGAGGCCTTCGACAAGATCAAAGGACACCTTACCAAGCCACCTATTCTGGTACCTCCTTGTAAAAATAGAAGTATGAGATTGTACATGGCTTCACCTGATAAAACCTTAGGAAGCATGTTAGCTCAAGAGGATGAAAATGGTGTCAAAAGACCCATCTACTACCTCAGTAGAGTTTTAAATGATGCAAAAACTAGATATATCGATGTTAAAAAACTATGTTTATGTCTTTACTTCTCATGTACAAAACTCAAGCAATATATTAAACTAGTTGATGTTTATATTTTGTCTCATTTTGATGTTTTCAAATATATGTTATCGAAACCCATCTTGCACAGTCGAATTGGAAAATGGACACTTGCATTAACTGAGTATTCATTAACCTTTATGCCTCTCAAGGCTGTAAAAGGTCAAGTGGTAGCGGACTTTATAGTTGACCACTCAATAAATGAAGAATCACTAAACTACTTGGAGATCGAACCCTGGAAGTTATACTTCGACGATTCCAGTCATAAAGATGGAATTGGAGTAGGAGTTATAATTATTTCTCCAAGTAAAATTCCAACAACATTCAAGTACAAGATCGAAGGTTCTTGTTCGAACAATAAGGCTGAGTAAGAAGCTCTAATCGTGGGCCTTGAAGTCATGTTAGAATTAGGGGCAACTCGAGTCTAAATAATGGGAGACTCAGAGTTAGTCATAAGGCAAGTTACGAAATAATACAAATGTATAAGAGGAAATCTTATCATGTATTTTGTAATAGCCAATCGTTTTTTGAAAAAATTTAAAGTGATCAACATCCGACATATACCAAGATTGGAAAATCAAGTGGCTAATGACTTAGCACATATTGCATCTGGGTATAAAATTTCGAAAGAAAAATTAAAACAAGCAATCAAAGTTAAAGGAATAATAGCATCAACCAAGTTGTCTCCAACAGATTTGGAAATAACAAAACTCGGGCACGTTGACCAAGAAAACTTCAAAATTTCGTTCATAGACAATCTAACAGAACAAGATTGGAGAAAGCCTATAGTAGATTATTTGCAAAATCCAATGGTTTCGATAGAATGAAAGACAAGGTATAGGGAGTTAAGTTATATTCTAATGGGAAATGAGTTATTCAAAAAGACGCCTGAAGGAGTACTACTGAAATGCCTAAGTGAAACAAAGGCATACATAGCCCTTTCAACTACACATGCTGGGGCATGTGGGGCATATCAAGTAGGCCATAAAATGAAATGGTTGATGTTTCAACAAGGATTATATTAGCCTACTATGCTGAAAGATTGTGTGGAGTTTGCAAAAGGCTGCCAAGAATGTCAAATACATACAGGCATCCAGCATGTACCTGGAAGCGAACTTCACTCAATTGTGAAACCTTGGCGTTTTAGAGGATGGGCTTTGGATCTTATTGGAGAGATTCTACCATCATCGTCTAAAATCCAGAAATATATATTTGTGGGCATTGACTATTTCACTAAATGGATTGAAGCAATTCCTTTGGTCAATGTAGACCAAGAGAATGTCATTGAATTTATTCAAAAGAACATTATATATAGGTTTGGAATCCCTGAGACAATAACAATTGACCAAGGATCAATATTCACTGGTCGAAAAATGGAGGAGTTTCCCACATAAATGGGGTTCAAGTTGTTGACGTCCACACCTTATTATGCGCAACCCAATGGCCAAGTCGAAGCAACAAATAAGGTATTAATTGGCTTGATAAAGAAGTATGTAGGAAAAAATCCAAAGAATTGGCATAATACGTTGGACGAAATCTTATGGGCATGTCGAACTTCCCATAAAGAAGCTACCAGAACGACACCCTTTCGATTAACTTATGGTCATGACGCAGTGTTGCCAGTTGAAATCTGTCTACATTCCACAAGAATTCAGGGACATCAAGATATTCCTTCGGAATCTTATTAGAATATGATGTTAGATGAATTAGTTAATTTGGACGAAGAAAGATTGAGGGCTTTAGATCTTTTAAGTATACAGAAGAAAAGAGTGGAAAAATATTACAACAAAAAAGTAAAACCCAAGACATTCTTGCCTGAAGATCTGGTATGCGAGGTAATTCTCCCAATGGAACGAAAGGATAGGAACATGGGAAAGTGGTCTCCTAAATGGGAAGGACCTTTTAATATTATCCAAGCATTTTCTGGTGGTGCCTATGAGATCAAAGAATTAAATGAAGATAAAAGGCTCTTGAGAGTAAATGGTAAATATTTGAAAAAGTATAGACCCGCACTTCAAGAGGTCAAAATAGTTAGCGTTTAATCTTAGTCGAAGTATATAGCCAAAATGGAAGATACATTAAAATTAGCCAAAATGGCTCCAAGTCATTACATAAACATCATTTTACAAACAAAGAAGTCTAAATCAAAATGGAAGACTGGCTTTAATTTGGAGATATTTGATCTTTTGGAGTTCCAGGCGCCTTTCACACAGAGCCCTCGACTGTTGGAGAGCCTCGATCTTTGCATCCAAGGCTTGAGCCTGCTCAACATATTTCAATCCATGGTTAAGTTCCTCTTGGCTCTCAACATCATTGTTGACGGCAAGAAGCTCTTCTTTGTGTTTGTCATTTGCGGCAATCTTGGCCTCAAACTCTTTGATCTGAGCCTTCATGCTGGTTGTACTTTGGTAAATATCTTCGACCTCTTTTTGCCTAGATTCTCATTCCTTCGATAACTTATTTAGCTTCAAAGCTGACTCAGTATCAACAACCCAGGCAGCGCCAACTCGGCCATTGGCCTCTTCAATTTCACGATTGAGAGTCCTTCGACGATTGTAATCAGTTGAAACTTGATCAATGATAGAAGTTAAATCCATAATGATGCTAGCTATATCAAGAGAGGCAATAAGAAGGTTGAAATTTTTTAAATTATTCTTCAGAAAAGAAGGGGCAGTAGGTTCTCCCTCCAAGGTCAACATCAAATCTCTCTTAAAAAGTCGAGCCTTAACTTTCTGAAGCGCCTCTTCAAGGGGAGAAGTCGAAGTAGATTTACCAGATGTAGTCGGAGCACCATGGCTTTGATCAGAGGAACTTTCACGGCCTTCGAGAATAGCATTCAAATAGCCAAGAGGGTTATTCTGTTTAAGTAGCGCCAAGTCCTCTTTAGTACGGGACCCTGTCGAAGTAACTCTTTCATTGATAACACAAGCAACATTTTCTCTGACTGATAAATCCTGTAGTTGGACGTGGACACCTTCAACGTTTGCAGGATTTCTCTCCCCCTCAGCAGAGTTTCCTTTATCAGCAGACGCAAGATTATCTTCAGTTTGATTTCCTCCATCTGGTGCGCCCTCCATTTCTGTTTCGACTTCATCGTCAGCTTCTTCTTCTTCTTCTTCCTCTTGCTCATCATCAATAGCATGTGGAGTCCTGAGATTCGCCTGTGGTAAGTCAGAATCTTCCTCACTAAGGACTTCTTTATTTTTCTCCCCAATGGCTGCAGTTTGATGTTCAGAAGTATGGTTCACCTCACTGGCTGAACTTACCAAAGATCCTTTCGCTGAAGAAGGCCTGTAAGTGGGATCGCCTTCACTGTTTATTAAAGTGACAAAATCTTCTACAGTAACGGGAGCCCGTTTGAAAGTTCCAGAATTGTCTTGGGGATTGAGAGATTGTTATCAGAATTATTGCAAAAAAACTAATTCAAGGAATAATCTTTAGATGTTTGAAGTTATTACCTTGGGTAGAACTTCAGCACCAGGGCTCGAATTGTCGCTCTCGCTTGGATCATTCATTCTAGCAACTATTTCTTGTTTAGTTGGCTCTCTAATGATGATGGGAGTAGGTTTAGGTTTGGTGGCCGTAACCTTGATCTTGGTTTTCGTGCGAGGTTCAGGAATGGGAGTTGGTTTCTTCAACTTTTGTCTCTTGAGAGGGATATGAGGCATATCTTCCTCATCACTAGAAATTTAAATTTCTTGAACTTTCCTCTTTGTTGGCGTAGATTATTGGTGGCCTAAAAAAGGAAAAGAGTCGAAAACGTCAACATTGGTGATATGTTAAAGGAAACTGAAGGCAAAAAAGTGTTTACCTGTAGTGGAGGTTTTGCAGAAGGATCTCCTCCCTTTGCACTTTCAGCGGCTTTCTTAACAGCGGTTCTTTTGACGACTAGAAAATAAGAAAACATAATCCAGATATCAGATGATTAAATCAAAGAAAAAATAAGGCATTTTTTCTAAAGAATAAAGAGTACCTTTCTTGATCTTGTCGTAGACCAACAGAAACGCCTCTTGAAGGTAGTCAGCAAAGTCTTTTTCGTCGAAGAACTATTCATCGTAATATTGCTTCCACCAGCCTTCAAAGATGGGTGAACATAAAAAGTTGAGTTTAAAGTCGAAAAAGGTTAGTACGGTTCGACCAACATACCTACCAATTTGCTTGGTACCATCCTCCTCTGAATAATCTGCGTTATAAAACAGCAGAAAATTTTCTCGGGTATAGATTGGGCTCGGGAGTGATTGAGTTATGCCAAACTGGCGAGAAACAAGGTTCGGTTGATAAGCAATCAAGCTCAGTTGATTCTTCGAACTCTTGAATCTCAATGGCATAATTCTTGGGCGAAAGAGAGACTCCCAAATGGCCACACACTCTTCGACACAATCCTCATCATCAGTTGAAGGATATGGTCGAGTAAACCATACCGGACCAACCTTTTGATTGGCAAAGGGAGACATGGTCGAAACAAATTCCTTGCGCTTCGTAAACATCATTACGAAGTTGGTAAATTCTTTCTGAAATTGTTGACCTTCATATATTGGAGTCAACAGAGCCAACCTGGTGCCCTCGACCCTCCTGGTAAGAATCTATGGGGCTTTCTCGTTTATTTTATTCTTCTGGGGAAGAAATGATTCGAACGTGGCATTGAGCCAAAGTTGGAGAAGCCGGAAAGGGCTAGAAAGGAGCAAACTGGCTTTATCACCTATAAATTTAAGTTGAGTCACACCATTACTGATGGACTCATAAAGGTTGACCAAAATCAATTCAGCCAAACAAAGATTGTGGCCATGATGAAGCGGAGTAGCAAGAGTGAGCATTTTCTTCGTCACTTGGAGTGACTTGGTACAGAAGACAAAGCGAGACAATCACAAAGATAAAAAAGCTATGTGTTCCACTTCAGACACAGTGTTGCTGGATTTGTCATGAAAGTGGTTGATGAAAGTAGTGCATATGGGTTTTGTATCCTAAAACCCAATGGTATCTTCAGCCATATCCTCCGGGTCAAAGTAGTCAGCAGTTGGTCGAAGACCGGTGATAGCTGCTATGTCGAAGAGAGTGGGGGTCACCATTCCACAAGGTAAATGGAAGGTGAAATGTGTGCTATCCCAAAAGTACAAAGAAGATACCGGCATGAGGGGACAATAAGATAACCCAGTCTTCGATAGCATGAACAGGTCGTAAATCTCCATGTCTTTCTAGATTTGGGTTTGCATTGTTTCCATCTTATTCAGCCATTCAAAGTGTTCCGGAGTCAGGCGAGGGAAAGACCTAAAGATTCGGTTCCCTTTATTCATAAATTGGAGGTTTATGTCTTCTTTCATCTGAGAATGCTGTTGATTAGCAGGAGTTGCATCCACAGGTTCATCTCTGGGCTTCTTCGTGCAACCTATAGGCTTGAGCCTAGGGTGAGTTGGGAAGAAAGCGCTATTTTTCTTAGGGTTTTCGACACATGCTGACAATGGACCAGACATGGCATACATTTCCCCAGAAAATCTAACAGGAATAAGTACCAGTGAGTTGTAGGCATCACACCATTCTTTAGTCATGGGTTCTGAGACGAACCTTCGTTCCCTAGATGAATCAGGAACAAAGCTAGTTGCAAAAATTTCTGGTTGTTGTGGTGAATCAGAGGCATCTTTGGTTTTGGGGTTGTTTGGAGCGTTTGAGAGGAAATCCATGGCTATGTTAGTAGAAGAACAATTAAAAAGATAAAGTTATTAAAGGTTTCTTTTGAATACAAGGAAATAAGGAATCTCAGGCATTTGTAAAAAATTCCAAAGAGAAGTACTCGTGTATATTTATAGTGGCCATGGAAGAGTGTTTTCCCTCAAAACCATTTAATGCTGTAGAGCGAGTGGGACACACGGTGAGCTTTAAGTTAGTTACACGAACATGTAACACCTGACTGATAGTGAAGTCTTGGGAAAGTGTAATGATGACATCAGTGGTTGGTGGAAGATGAAAAGTGTACGATAAGCTTTTATGGTCAAAAATCTTACAGGTGTCGAATAGATACATCAATGAATGACTATTTATTCTTGCGTCGAAATTGACATTCTTGGGGGGCAATTTGTTAGCTCCTAAATTCGACACCCATAACATACTGGTCTTATTGGCCAAAAGATTAGATTGAACAAATCTAAATTGGAAACACTTCGACAGAAGGGCTTGTAACAAAAAGGTTGGATCGAAGTCTCCCTTGCTAAGAAGGAGAAAACACTTAGAAAAATTTCTAAGTTAAAGTTAGCCTTTGACTAAGAGGTCCTTGTGGCCTTCGACTGAGAGGTTTCCGTGGCCTTCGACTTAAAGGTTCTCGTATCAGCAAGCGAGTAATTTTGAATCTGAAGAAAGGAGGGAAAGACAATTCACTTGGCAGTTGCAGAAAGCAACGTGGCATGAAGATAGAGGTCGAAGCATATGCAGAGGACACTTGTCCTCATTCTGGAATGAGGCAACTGCTCGACGGTTACTTAGTTTTTAGTATAAATATAGGAAGTTTGTGTAAAATTCCCTGTGTTTAACATATAGTACAAGTCTCTCAAATATATCCAAGTACCCACTGTGAGAGAAAAGATATTGAGAATGTACGTTTGAAACACCACCTTTCATTTCAATCAAAGTCTTTACAATTCCTTTACATTCCTTGCCATTTACATTTCCTTGCAAATTTTATCATTACTGCAAATTTACTCTATCTTCCCTTTACTTGCACCTTTTATTATTTGTAACCTTTATCCTTAAACTCTTCTCAATCCCTTTCTATTTACTTTTACTTGCACTTTCATCAAGTTTCGCCTGCATCTCGCTTCTACTCCTAATTCTCCTCTCAACCCTTTTTCACTTAAAATTAATAAACTTACAAACTAACTTAGCATATGTCCTTGGATCAATCTGATCGATCCTGCAAGTCACCAAAATAACCCAATTTGGAAGATCAGCGGTTGTTTACCAATTTCCACGGTAAACAGTATTTGGTCAGATTCCAGGTTTCTTAGCGACTCTCCGGGGATAGTGGTGGCTTCACTGAGGAGAGGAATTTTGTCGGTGATTCGTAGCAATCCGCAGAGACTGTAATTTATTGGGGAAATAAACCATGTTGATGGAGAAGTAAACCCTGTTGACGAAGAAATATTTTACTGAGGAAACAAACTCTCCTAGGGAAATTGGATTTTGCTAGAGAGAAGAAATCTGCAGGGGTTTTACAGTTTTAGAAGAATAAATCAGCTGGTGAAGAGAATTTCCATGAACTGTATTGATTGGAATTTCATAGGTTGGTGATATTATGGGGAATGTATCTTTATTAGGGATGAATTTATGAAAATTACTCTGTGGGGATAATCTCATAGAAATGGCGCTATGGGAATTTGTGGGTGGCTTGGATGTCATTCCAACTCCTAGAGTCTTGAGTAAATGCTTATTCCCGTTCTTATGCATATATTTGTTAATAGTTAATCATGTTCATATGCATATGTTAATTCATTATTAGTCACTGGCCGTTTTTGCAAACAGAAAAAACAAAAAGTTGAAGTTTAAGGTGTATTTGTATTGATAATTTTTCCTATAAATAGGCGTTTTTTGTACAAAGAGACATAAATCCTAGTAAGAGGAAATTATCGTGAAACGAAAAGAATACAAAGTGAAAACAAAACAATAGCTATATGTGGAAATGATCTCGTTGGGTTTCAACTCCGCTATTGCCCCTATGTTTTCGAACATCTCGTCCCTTGCTGTCGGAAAAAGTTGATTGAATCTGTACCAATTGAACTTTTGACTTTGGTAATAAAGCTTACAGTAAGTGATCCAACAGGACATAGTCGTACACTTTAAATCCCTAATTTTTGCCTGGACCTCCCTTTCGGGTTTTCAGTCCACCGGGATACCCTTTCTTTCCCAAGTCGCCTTTTTAGGTTTTTACCTTTCCAGGTGTACAATGTTTTATATATATCCCTAATTTTTTCCCGAACCCTTTGGTTTGTTGGGATGCCCTTATTTTTTCCTAGAACAGTCAACCTAGCGGGTCGTTTTTCATGCGTAGTATCTTTTGACTATGTCCGTATTCACAGGGTGCAAGAAGTCTTCACTGTCCATGGTGGTCAGTATCATAGCATTTCCCGAAAATACTTTATTGACAACAAATGACCCTTCATAGGTGGGAGTCCATTTTCCCCTGGGATCACTTTGTGGTAGAATGATGCGCTTTATTACCAAGTCACCAGCCTGATATACCCGATGCTTAATCTTCTTGTTGAATGCCTTCATCATACATTTCTGATACATATGACCGTGACAGACAGCTGTGAGCCTCTTTTCGTCAATCAAATTCAACTTATCCAACCTAGTCGGAATCCACTCGTCTTCGTCTAAGTCTGCATCTTTCATGATTCTCAGAGAAGGAATTTGAACTTCGACAGGTAGGACAACTTCCATGGCATAAACTAGAGAGAATGAGGTTTCCCCAATTGATGTTCTATTAGAAGTGCAATATCCATGTAGAGAAAACGGTAACATATCGTTCCAATCTTTATAGGTCACAACCATCTTTTGCACAATCTTCTTTATGTTCTTGTTGGCAGCTTCCATCGCGCCATTCATTTTTGGTCTATATGGAGAAGAGTTGTGGTTCTTGATCTTAAACTGCACGCAGAGTTTGGGGATCATAGTGTTGTTGAGGTTGGTACCATTGTCTGTGATGATTCTCTCGGGGATACCATACCAATAGACGAGGTTATGTTTGATGAATTGGGCAAAGACATTCTTGATAACAGAGGCGAATGAAGCTGCTTCAACCCATTTTGTGAAGTAGTCGATGGCGAAGAGAATGAAGTGATGTCCATTATAAGCAGTAGGCTTGATTTCTCCGATCATATCAATGCCCCACATTGCAAATGGCCAAGGAGTAGTCATGATGTTCAAAGGTATCGGAGGCACGTGAACTTTATCAGCATAGATCTTGCACTTATGACAAGTCCTCGAGTGGTGGTGACAGTCAGCTTCCATGGTCGACCAATAGTAACCTGCTCTCAAGATTTTCTTAGCCATAGTATGTCCACTTGAACGAGTACCAAAGACACCTTCATGTAAATCCTCCATAATTTTCTCTGCTTCCTTCTTGTCCATACAATAAAGCAAGGTTGAATCGTGGTTGCGCCTGTACAAAATTCCATTGCTCAGGAAGAACTTAGCTGAGAACCTCTGTAGGAATTTCTTGTCATTGATAGATTCTCCTTCAGGGTATTCTTGAGCCTCAAGATACCTTTTTATTTCATGAAACCAAGGCTTCTCTTCTACTCCATCAGTATTAATTTCGTAGCAGTGTGTCGGCTCGTCGAATCTTTCAATGGTAATTCTGGGAGCCTCGTTGTCCCATCTGGGCTTGAACATGGATGACATGGTAGCCAAGGCATTCACCAACTAATTTTCTTCCTTTGGGATGTGCGCAAAGGTAATCTCTTCGAAGTACAGAATCAAGGTTAGCACATGTCCTCGGTAAGGGATAAGATTCAGATGCTTTGTATCCCATTCTCCCTTGACATGACTGATAACCAAGGCTGAATCCCCATATATGCTCATTATTGTACCCGAAAATTTGCCCTCCCTTTTCTCATTGATTTCTCATCACAAAGCCTTTGAAGATCAAGATCCAGTTAGGGTTTCATCTGCTCAAGACTTCTCGTTGCACTGTGGACCCAAATTAGGGTTTGTGTTTGCACAAAGATGTTTTGACCTAAAATGCCTAAGATGACTTTCTTGCTTCATATTGGACTCCCAAGTTTATCCACATCAAGTTTCAAGTCTTGATTTCAAGTTTTGCCCAGTCAATTGGACAATTGACCTAGAAATCAACTGTATTGGGGAAAAAAGTCAACTGTGACCAATTGACAGTCAAATCTCATGAAAATTGACCCACATCAACATTATGAACTCACATGGACCATTTGATCAAGTTTGGATCACAATTCCTCAAGAAATTTGATCAGATCATCAAAAGGGCAAAATGGTCATTTTTAGGGTTTTGACTGCACCAAGGCAATTTTTGACTGTTTGACCTAGCCAATGGCAAACCAAGCTCACATATGGACTCAAGGGCCCCATGGAATTATATTGACATGCTCAACAAGTTCAAAAGATCCCAAGTACACAAGATTGACAGTTGAATTCCCCAGTCAATTGATCAATTTTGACTGTATACTGAAAAGTCAAACTTTGACTTTTTGGTCAAAATCAAGAGTCAAGATTCATTTTTCATCAAAACATGCCAAATCATGAAACTCGTTCACCAAGAAATCAAAAAATGCAAATTAGGGTTAGAAATGAGAATTTTTCATAACTTAGAATTTTTCTAAGTTATGAAAAACCCTAATTTTTCCCCAACTTTGTCCCACTTTCTCACCAAGATTCATTTGGATTCAAACAAAAGTCAAAACATGAAAGTTGTAGCTTGTTGCATAATCTACAACTTTGATTCACAAAGTTTTCCAAAATGAGGCTTGTATCTCAAGTTACAATTTTTTGAATAAGGGTACTAAACCATCCTTAACTTAGTGAAATTTTAACCTATTTTGACAAGGTTTTCTACCCAACTTCAAGGCCATTTTTCATACACTTACACTTGGAATTTCAATTTGCATTTCAAAGATGGATTGTAGTACACATTCCAATCTTTCCAAAATGTCCAAGAACTCATCAAACAACCTCATAACTTGAGAGAATTGAATTTCACAATTTGGCAAAAACTCACTTTTGAATTGGCTATTTTCCATGTTCATAATTTGTGCAAACTTCTCAAACCAGCATGCCCCTTGATTACAGGTCCTTAAACCATCCAACACTCAATAATTTAATGCATGTTCATTGTGCTAAGGCCTTGTTTCATGAGTTCAAGCATTGCCTAAAGGATTAATCCCAAATTGGAAAAAGCATTATATCCATTTTTGCAAAAGTTTCACTTTATGTCATAATACAAATCCACAAGTACAGATGAAATCTAATTGGCACAAGATTATGAGCAAAAGACTCTGATCAAGGAGAGATTATGCAGCACATTAGGGGGCCTCTACCTGCCTAGAACACAACTTGGGCATTTGTTGCTTAAAGTGTAAGTAACATTGCATTTTGTACAACAACTTAGAGATCAGCTTACAAACCCTTAAGCAAACTTTTGAAACACATTCAAGACATCCCAACTGAGCTAACACACGACCCTAAGACCTCCAGTATCTCTCCATTGCCATAATCACTCTCAAACTGCAAAAACAGGGCAGGTCCTGCAGTTTGAGTGCCACCTCTCATTCCTCTCATGCTCTCTTGCCCAAACCTGTTCAAACTCATTCCCTACCATCAATGCAAGCTAACCAAAACCTAAAACACGACCTGTAACTCCTCTAACCAGTTCCACCATTTTTGTTTTCTTGCTTTGCAGTTGAAGGTCCATAGCTCGATTCAAGGTCTTTCAAAACAAAGTAAGCATTGGAATAGCATCACCACACCTCAAGGAAGCTATACCAATCATCACCTTGCACTGAAAGCTCCTCCATTGCCAGATAGAACTTCAACTGAACAGGTATTTTCTTGAACTTCTAACTCTTAATACAGGCATCATTAGCTCTAGGTTTGTGAATAAGAAATGTTTTACTCATGCCACTGAACCTGTACATGTTTTTACTTTTCATTTCTTTTGCTTGAGCTGTGAGAATTTAAGGTTTGAATATGGCAGAAAAGTTAGGTCATGATTTGGGATTGTCCAAATTCTCTCTCATTTCTGAGAGTTAGGATGAGTTCTTTATATGTTTGAAATCGTGATTCAATGCTTAACATTTCTTATGTTGGAAGTTTGTGCAAAAGATCAAGGAATCAGGATATTTGAATGGGAGTTCTTGCGCGCGTTTTCTGAATAATTTTGTGCAGAGGTTGAAGAAGAAGCCTCATGGGCTGGGCCAGCTTCTGTATTGCTTTTTACACCATATTTTTTGATTCATACCCCCTGAGCCCATTTGTTTGATTTAATGATTTCTTGATCTTTCTTTTTTATTTCTGACTCATTTATTTTTGCTAATAATGTTTAAAACTTGAAAAATCATTTTTACACCATTTTTGCATTTTTTAAGTATTTATTTGTTTATATGGACATTTATACATAAATATATATATACTATTATTTAGAGATATTAGAAAAAATAATGTAAACATATTATTTCTGATTTTTATTTCATTTTTCTCTTTTGGAAACTTTTTGTATCAAAAAATACTTTTTTTATAAAAATTAAATATTATTATTTTGTGCATATTTAATATATTTTTGTAAATAATATAAATAAATATATATATATATATATATATATATATATATATATATATATATATATATATATATATATATATATATATATATATATATATATATATATATATATATATATATATATATATATATATATATATATATATATATATATATATATATATATATATATATATATATATATATATATATATATATATATATATATATATATATATATATATATATATATATATATATATATATATATATATATATATATATATATATATATATATATATATATATATATATATATATATATATATACACTTAGAATAAAATACCCAAAAATATACATATTTTTATTTTATTAATATCTAACATTAAAAATACATTTTTACAAATATACTATATCTTTATTTTATTTTTGTATATAAATAGTGAAAATATTGTATATTTTGAATAAATAATGCATTTTATTTAGTAAATTAGGTTTTTGCCCTAAATATGAAAATACTCCAAAAATAATATTTTTTTCATTTTTATTTATTTGACATAAATAATACTTTTTTTTCCATACATATAAAACCTTTTTTTTTTTTTTTGCATTCTTGCATATTTGTTTTATTCCCATTTAAATTATGCAATCAATTACTTGTAAAAATGCCAAAAATGATGTAATAGCTAGGTTTAATTTCTTTGTCTAAATATCCCCCATTTGAACATTTGTACCCCCCTTCCCTTATTGTGTTGTAATAGTATAGAAATTTTACTTTTCGCACTTTAAACGCTTTCTAAATATACCATGCTAGAGTTAGGGTTTGTATGCAAATAAAAAGAACAAAATAGCTTGACCTAATTTCAAGATAAATAAGCATGAAATATGGACAACACATATCACACTTGCACCCCTAGGGTATTCCATTTGTTGCCTTCAAATAATTGGGCCATATTGCATGTTAGGTTTCTTTGGGTAAAACAAACAATCAAATGATCATAAGTCCCTTGATGACGCTTTCGAAAAGTTACCTAAAATGATCAAGTCCCTTTCAAAGAAAAATTGCCCAAAGACATTTAACACTATTGCAATTATGGTCTAAACGATGACCCACGCCCGTCCCTTTCACCTCCTAACACAAGATTGTCCACCAAATGCAATGGTGGAACAAAATTGTCAAAAGGTTTAAAACATAACAAAAATCTTTGAGAAAACTTTAGGGTAGATAACTCTTAGGTACTTGTCAATTTGAAAAAGAAAACACTTGCCTATTTTCAAACCACACTTCACAAACACTTTCAAAACAAACTTTCAAAAAACCTTGAAACATCTTTTCAAAAGACAAAACACCTTTTGTAAAACATTCGAGTAAAGAATTGTTACAAGGGTAGCCTATTCAAGGCATCTTTTTAAAACATTTTCAAAACCACACACAAAGCACCATTTCAAACAATTGAAAACCAAGGCAAGTTGATCTAAGCAAGTACCTAAGAGCCCATGGATAACCATGGATAGAAAGGGTGCTAATACCTTCCCTTTCTATAATCTACTCCCCGAACCCAAGAAAAATCTCAAAGGTTTTTTTGTTGTGCTTTTTAAACCTTTCCTTAGGATAAAATAAAAAGTCGGTGGCGACTCTTGCTCAACCGAAACATTTGCGAAAACAAACGCAAAACCATAGTCAGTTCTCCCACCGTATCACAGAACTGGCGACTCTGCTGGGGAAAATTTTAAAAGTGGAGTAACCTTAGGGCTTAGATCACCCTCTTGCATGGCTAATTGTTTGATTTGTTTGCTTTATATCTTGGCTCTATTGTTTGGGTTTGCAATCCTACACCCGGATTTTGGGAAACATTTCATAGATAGCAATACGTTGTGGAAACTGTGGTGGGTATACCGACACGGTCAAAGCAATAGCTATATTAGTGCGACATATTTGTGAGTACCGGTAACCCTTGAGTTCAATCAAGGAGAGTACGGGGCCGCTGAGTGATGTCACTAAGCACTAATGACCTAGAACCTTACTTGACCATCTTGGCCTTTTATTAGGGGTAGTGAGATGACCGGCTTTGGTGCAGTCCGAAGTTGGTAGATACTCGATACTACACTCATTGAGGGTTGTTTTCTTGGAATATTTTGGTCGCTAGTTAAGTGGCTAAACCAAAACAATGAAAACAATCCCGTGATATTGAGCTCCTTAGAACCCGATTACTATTTATAGGACAGGTTTTTAAGCCAACTACACTCAAGAGGGTACTTACCTGTGAAACCCCATGCAAGCCTGAAACTAGGGTTTGGTGTGATTTGCTTGTACATATGTCTTGTGCATACATCATAAACATCATAAAACATCATATGCATTCACTAACCATTTCAAGGGTTTTGGATCTTCATCTTTGTTCTTGTTTTGTAGGATATGGAAATTCCTCGCAGAAACACCATTCAAGTCAACCTTGTGAGAATCTCTCCTCAACTCAAGAAGATCACCTCAAGAATCCCGGAAAACTCATCCTTCAGTGAAAGACATGGCAGACTGCTCAGCCTAGTCAACACCAACATTGAAGAAGACATGATTAAAGTGCTATTCCAGTTCTTTGACCCTCTTCACCACTGTTTCACTTTCCCTGATTATCAGTTGGTACCCCACTTTGGAGGAGTTTTCTCAACTCCTAAGAATCCCTATCCTTAATTAACTACCATTCAACGGTATGGAAAAGGAACTGAAGCCGGAAGATGTTGCTCGAGCATTACATCTACAACCATCCAACATCAAGGGGCATTGGGAAACCAGAAGCGGCGTCAAAGGATTCTTAGCAAAATTCTTGTTTGAGAAGGAACAAGAATGTTGGATTTCATTGGACCTACAAGCCTTTGAAGAGATTGTGGCACTCCTTATCTATGGGTTGGTCTTGTTCCCAAATCCTGACCAATTGGTAGATGTTAACGCCGTCAAAATCTTCTTGTCCAGAAATCCAATACCAACATTGCTTGGGGACATTCTTCACTCATTTTACACACGAACAATGAGAAAGAGGGGTGTTCTCATGTGCTGTACTCCTCTCCTTGCAAGGTGGTTTATTTCGCACCTTCCACAATCTGTCTTGAAGAATTACCAAGGCTCAAGGTGGTCCCAACGGTTGATGACTCTTACTCACTCTGATGTACATTGGTGTTCTCGGTCCAGAGAAAATGTCATCATTGTCGATCGTTGTGGAGAGTTTCCTAATGTTCCTTTACTTAGAATTAGAGGAGGTATCACCTACAACCCTTGCCTAGCTTTGAGGGCAATTTGGATATGCACGGAGGGATGGTCCTCATGATATGTTGATTCCTGACCTAGTGTTTGACTTCGACAACGATGCGCAAGGACTTCGCCAAAGATTCATCAGAGCTTGGGGAAAACTCAACAAGGTCGATAGCAAGACTCTGGGACACAAGAACTCCATCCCTCTTGAGCCTTATCTCAAGTGGGTACGAGCCCGAGCCCAAAGTCTGATGATGCCTTATCCTCATGTTCTTCCTGTGATTAAAGAGCCCGTCAATGAAGGAGAGGTTCCCTACACCATCCTACATCCAGACATGCCTACATCGTGGGAGGAAATGCAGAAAAGTTGGATTCAACTCAAGGAGGAATGGAATACTTTCGAAGCCAGCTTCTATGCTAGTGAGAAGAAGGTTCTAGAGCTTACCCGCCGACTCCATGAGCAAGAGGCCCTCAACACCTACATCGCACCAAAGAGGATGCGCAATGTCTTTTTGCCTTGAGAAATTATTTTGTAATATTTGGCCCATGGGGCATTTATGTACTAACAAATTTCTTCTTATGAATATGACGTGCGTTCTTCTTTGTCTGAAACAATTTTGAATGTCCTAAATCCTTGAATGCATTGCATGCATAAGAATACCATTCATCATATGCATAAGCAGGTCTCACTCCAAGTTTCCTTATCTGTCTACTGTTTATTACAGTAGGATGGATCTCAAGCAAACTGTCAAAGACCTACAGGCTCAGAATGCACAGTTCCAGCAACTCCTGATGACCTTGGCTAAGGGTCAGGAGGATATCAAGACTCAATTGGGGAACAAGGACCCAGTAAAGAAGAAGAAAAAGAGACTCGGGTGGCTACTTTGGGGAGAAGATTTGACGGAGAAGCTCGGAGAATGCTTGAATTTCCTCCTATCTCTGATGAAGGAACCAGCAAAGGATGTGGAGCTGCGGTACCTTCCGAGTCTGATGCGGAAGAAGAAGAGGTCGAAGAAGATGAAGATTATTCTGATCAGCAATACCCTCCAGCTGATGATAAATACAAAGGGCTAGAAGATAGATTGGCCGCCATGGAATTACAAAGAGTACCGGGTTTGGATTTTGAAGACTTGGGTTTGGTCGCCGGGATTGTGATTCCCCCAAAATTCAAAGTGCCAGTGTTTGTAAGGTATGATGGGCTGTCCTGTCCAAAAATGCATCTCAGGTCCTACGTGAGAAAGATTCAACCCAATACGGCAGATAAAAACCTTTGGATTCATTTCTTTCAAGACAGCCTTTCTGGAGCTTAGTTGGAATGGTTTTATCAGCTAGAAGGAACCAGTGTCAGAAATTGGGAAGATTTGGCCACCGCTTTCTACAAACAATATCAATATAATTCTGATCTTGCTCCTACTCGTACCCAACTTCAGGGTATGTCGTTAGGAACAGGCGAAGGATTCAAAGAATATGCACAAAAATGGAGGGATTTGGCTGGCAGGGTGCAGCCTCCTTTAACCGATCGTGAGCTCGTTGATATGTTTCTAGGGACCCTATCTGGGCCATTTTTCAATCATCTAATTGGTAACTCTTCCGCGGGGTTTACCGATTTGATCTTAACAGGCGAAAGAATAGAAGCTGGCATCAAGTCAGGAAAGATTCAGAAGGGTGTTGCTGCAAGTGTTGAGAAGAAGCCTTTTAAGAAGGAAACAACTGTGGTATATTCTCAGAGAAGAGCAGGGAAGACGGAGCGTCGGCCAACTGTGGGGGCCGTAATGATTCAAAACACTCCAAGTGAGCAGCCTCGTTATAGCCAGTCCAGACCAAATCAACAACGGGTGGAACGGCCACAACGGCAGTTCACCCGCATTAATATGACTCCAGCGCAAGTGCTTCCCCATCTGTTGAAGTTGAATCTTGCCACCATCAAGGAGGCACCAAAGAATATGAATACGTCCTCTCCATATTATCATGCTAATGCTAAATGCGCCTACCATTCAGACAGTGTTGGACACGACACCAATGATTGTTGGGCACTCAAGCATAAGATCCAAGACCTGATAGAGGCGAATGAGGTGGAGTTTGATGCTCCAGAGAAGCCTAATGTGATATCTGCACCCATGCCGAAGCACGGCCGAAATGTCAATGCCATTGAAGAAGATTTGTATGTTGCTGATGTCAGTGATCTGACCACTCCACTGCTAACCATTAAGTTGAATCTGTTAAGAGCCGGGATCTTCCCAGGATGTAATGAAGATTGCTATTATTGTTACTCTCTGCCGTTTGATTGTCCGCTACTGAAGAAAGACATCCAAGGCCTTATGGATAGTCGACAAATTTTGTTTGAAAAAGTTTCTGCTGTTCCAGTTCATACTGAAGATGTCTCAATCATAACCATTCACGCCAATCTTTCCAAGGCCGTCAAAAAGCCTGTTAAGATTACGCCAGCTACGAAATCCGTTCCTTTGAAGATAACAATGCCAGGGCCTGTCCCCTATGTTTTTGAGAAGTCAATACCATGGAACTACGACGGCGACGTCTACTACCATGGTATTAAACAAATCGAAATAACTGAAGAAAGTTCGGATGATGAAGAAGCCAGCATTGGAAACATTGCAGGCACGAGCAAAATCACCCGGAGCGGGAGAATTTTCTCTCCAGAGATTGCCCCTCCAAGAGCAATCTTTGGACCCTCATCTACCGACAAGGTCATCCCAGCACCAATAAAACTCTCCGCTAGAACCCCTTTGATTGAAGATGTTGTTGTTCCTAATACTGTCCCTCCTACCACTGCTGATAAAGGTAAGGGAATCCAAGATGAGCTCGTCAGGACGAGGGCTCAACCCTTGGTCATCCCGGAAACCTCCAAGAAGGAAATGGATGAGATCTTGAAGATAATCAAGAGGAGTGATTACGATGTGGTAGAACAACTGGGGCAAACCCCCTCAAAGATCTCCATGCTGGCACTACTACTTTGCTCAGAAGCGCACGCTAAAGCTTTGATAAAATTCCTGAAGGCAGCCCATGTGCCCCAGGAAACTTCTGCAGATCAATTTCAGAATTGCGTGGCTAGCCTTACTGCGGACAATGGATTAGGTTTCTCTGATGCCGACCTAACTCCTAAAGGTAGAAACCACAATGACGCGTTGCACATTTCAGTCGAGTGCCGAGGAACCACCCTCGCGCATGTCTTGGTCGACACTGGTTCGTCACTGAATGTATTGCCTAAGAAGGCCTTGGACCGACTAGATTGTGAAGGGTTGGAATTGAAGCCGAGTGATATTGTTGTCAGAGCTTTCGATGTTTCGAAGAGAATGGTCCATGGAGAGGTTGAAATTCCCATCAAGATAGGCACTGAGGTGTTTAAATCCACTTTCTATGTGATGGACATCCGTCCATCATACTCTTGCTTGCTGGGTAGACCTTGGATACACCATGCTGGGGCAGTCACCTCCTCCTTGCATCAGATGTTGAAGTATCCTGTCAAGGGAAATATCATTACTGTCCACGGCGAAGAAGAGTACATGATTAGCCACTTAAATTCTTTCCGGTATGTGGAGGTTGAAGGAGAGTTCATTGAGACACCGTTTCAACATTTCGAAGAAGTCCTTCCTGAAATAGCAGTAGCCAAGTTGGCAGCTAAGACACCGAGGCAGATGGTCAGGATGGCATCTTTGGAAGACGCGAGGGCCGCAATAAAGGAAGGGAAGAATTCAGCATGGGGGCAGTTACCTGAAATTCCACATAAGACAGACAAATTTGGGTTAGGGTTCACAGCCGCAGGCCAGAAAGCTATGCGCCGTGCGAAGATTGAAAGGGTGCCAGTCAAAATTTCTCCCTACGGAATCAACACTTTGGAGGATGAAGACAAAGAGAGCAACATCGAAGAGTGGATCTATCCAACTGTCAAAGGGGGGTTGAGCAACTGGGAGGCAAAAGACTTTGTCCCCATCACTTTTATTCATCAGTAATTTATCTGTTAAACATTTCTTATTTGGTCTGTAATATTTATTTTCAAACAATCCGTACACTATCTTTTCACCTCCTGCCTTGCCCGGGGCATGTAGGTCCACTTGTAAGGGTTTTGATTATTTTTCATATCCATATGCCATGTTTAATGATTCATTGGACGTTTTTCATTTGATAAACTGCTTTTGTTCATTTCCTTTCCTTTTGCATTTTTTGTTTAAGGATGGCTATCCCTTACACACACCCACACTCACCAATGCAGGTACCCATCCACTCCGGATTCCATGGGTGACTATTCTGCTATATCTTTCAATAACTCTGAAGATCTGGTCAATCAAGCCGAGTATGAAGATGACGAAGGTTGTGAAGTACCAGGGGAACTAGCCAGACTTCTACAACAAGAGGAAAGGGCCATCCTACCGCACGAAGAGTCATTGGAGACTGTCAACTTGGGAACCGAGGAAGACCGGAAGGAGGTGCAAGTGGGTGCCAACCTGAAACCGAGTGTCAAGGAAAGCCTGATACAGTTGTTGAATGAGTATGTTGAAATCTTCGCTTGGTCTTATGAAGACATGCCGGGTTTAGACACAGACATCGTGGTTCACCGTCTCCCCACAAGAGAGGATTGTCCACCGATCAAGCAAAAAGTTCGCCGAATAAGGCCTGACATGTCTGAAAAGATCAAAGCAGAAGTAATGAAGCAATTCGACGCTGGCTTTCTGGCTGTTACGTCCTATCCTCAATGGGTCGCTAACATCGTGCCAGTACCTAAGAAAGATGGCAAAGTCAGGATGTGTGTGGACTACCGGGATTTGAATAGGGCCAGCCCCAAAGATGATTTTCCGCTACCTCATATTGACATTTTGATCGACAATACAGCTCAGCACAAAGTGTTTTCCTTCATGGATGGATTCTCGGGCTACAATCAAATCAAAATGGCCCCCGAGGACATGGAAAAAACTACTTTCGTCACACAATGGGGCACTTTCTGTTACAAAGTGATGTCGTTCGGGCTAAAGAACGCAGGGGCAACTTATCAATGCGCCATGGTAGATTTGTTTCATGATATGATACATCATGAGATTAAAGTTTACGTAGACGATATGATAGCTCGATCACAAACAGAGGAAGAGCACCTTGAACACCTGGAGAAGCTGTTTGCCCGGTTGAAAGAATACAAACTCAGGTTGAATCCAAGTAAATGCACTTTTGGAGTTAGGTCTAGTAAACTCCTGGGATTCATTGTAAGCAACAAAGGCATTGAAGTCGATCCGGCAAAAGTAAAAGCAATACAAGAGATGCCTGCTCCCCGTACTAAAAAGGAGGTTAGAGGGTTCTTGGGGCGCTTGAACTATATTGCCAGATTCATCTCGCATCTGACTTCTACCTGTGAGCCAATTTTCAAACTCTTGAAAAAAGATCAGGTAGTCGAGTGGAACGACGATTGCCAAGCTGCTTTTGATAGAATCAAGGAGTATTTACTAGAACCTCCTATTCTGATGCCACCCGTCGAAGGAAGACCATTGATCATGTATTTGACTGTCTTGGATAACTCAATGGGGTGTGTTTTGGGTCAGCATGACGAGTCTGGTCGAAAAGAGCATGCTATTTATTACCTTAGCAAAAAGTTTACCGACTGTGAGACTCGCTACTCACTGCTCGAGAAAACTTGCTGCGCTTTGGTATGGGCTGCTCGCCGACTAAGACAGTATATGTTGACTCATACTACCTTGTTGATTTCCAAAATGGATCCTATCAAGTATATCTTCGAAAAGCCCGCTTTATCCGGAAGGATAGCTAGATGGCAAATGATCTTAACTGAGTATGACATCCAGTACACCACCCAAAAAGCTATAAAAGGGAGTGTACTAGCTGACCATCTGGCTCATCAGGCTATCGAAGATTATCAACCCATGAGATTTGACTTCCCAGACGATGACATCATGAATTTGGACAACATTGAAAGTAACGGACCGTATGACGGACCCGAAAAGGGATCCCGATGGACCCTGTACTTTGATGGTGCTTCAAACGCACTTGGAAACAGTATCGGCGCGGTACTCATTTCTCCGGAAGGCTGTCACACACCTTTCACGGCCCGACTTTGCTTCAGCTGCATAAACAACATGGCTGAGTAAGAAGCTTGCATCTTTGGTCTCAAGGCTGCTATAGACTTGGGGATCAAATCTTTGATCGTATTTGGGGATTCGGCTTTGGTCATCAGCCAAATCAAAGGAGAGTGGGATACCAAGCACCCTAATCTTATCCCATACAAAGAACATGTCTTGACATTGTTGCCTCATTTCGAGCAAATTACCTTCGAGCATTTCCCGCGAGAAGAGAATCAACTAGCAGATGCTCTAGCTACAATGTCCTCCATGTTTAAACTCAACTAGGATAACGAGGCTCCCCAAATCACCATAGAGCGAATGGATGAACCTGCGCATTGTCACGAGATTAATACCAAAGAAGTAGTGGAACAGCCTTGGTTCCATGAAATCAAAAGGTATCTCGAGACTAGAGATTATCCCGAAGGAGCTTCTGTAAATGATAAGAAGTTCTTAATGAAATTCGCGGCTAAATTCTTCCTGAGCAACGACATCCTTTACAAACGAAGCCATGATTGTGTATTACTCCGATGCGTAGACAAAGCTGAAGCAGAGTTGATTATGACTGATATACACAGCGGGACATTTGGCACTCACTTGAGCGGGCATACAATGGCTAAGAAGATCCTAAGGGCAGGCTATTACTGGTCTACCATGGAAGCTGACTGCCATCAACATTCCCGTACTTGCCACAAATGCCAAGTTTATGCTGATAAAGTTCATATCCCTCCGGTTCCCCTCAATGTTCTGACCGCTCCGTGGCCCTTTGCAATGTGGGGCATTGATATGATTGGAGAGATCAAGCCCACGGCTTCCAACGGACATCGCTTCATCCTGGTTGCCATTGACTATTTCACCAAATGGGTCGAAGCAGCTTCCTTCGCCTCTGTTACTAAAAATGTGGTTGCCCGCTTTATCAAGCAAAATCTCATATGTCGGTATGGTGTTCCGGACAGGATCATCACAGACAACGGTACAAATCTGAATAACACAATGATCACCGCTTTATGCGAACAGTTCAAGATTTATCATCACAATTCATCTCCCTATCGGCCGAAGATGAACGGTGCTGTTGAAGCTGCGAACAAAAACATTAAGAAGATCATTCAGAAAATGACAGTCACTTACAAAGACTGGCATGAGATGTTACCGTTTGCTCTACATGGATACCGTACGACGACACGTACTTCAACTGGGGCAACCCCATTTTCTTTGGTTTATGGCATGGAAGCTGTTTTGCCTATGGAAGTTCAGATTCCTTCTCTAAGGATTATGAAGGATGCAGGTTTGAATGAAGATGATTGGATGCAGACCCGACTTGACCAACTCAATTTGATTGACGAGAAGCGACTCGCTGCTATATGCCATGGTCAAACGTATCAAAAACGGATGATCAAGGCCTTCAATAAGAAAGTCAGACGTCAAGTGTATCAAGTCGGAGATCTCGTAATCAAGCGGATTATCTTGCCGCAAAGTGATCCCAGGGGCAAATGGACTCCTACATATGAAGGATTATTTGTGATCAAGAGCATATTTTCGGGTGGTGCAATGATTCTGACCACCATGGACGGCGACGATTTGCCGCACCCTGCGAACGCAGACATAGTCAAAAGATACTACGCATAAAATAACCCGGCAAGTCGAAAACCCGAAAGGGCGGCTTGGGCAAAAATGGGCATCCCGGTGGATCGAAAACTCGAAAGGGCGGTTCAGGCAAAAATTAGGGATAAAAACAAAAAAATCTGTACACCCGGCAAGTTGAAAACCCGAAAGGGCGGCTTGGGCAAAAAGGGGTTTCCCGGTGGATCGAAAACCCGAAAGGGCGATTCAGGCAAAAGTTAGGGAATTAAAGCGTATGACTATGCCTCGTCGGATCACTTCAAAGACAATCTCTTCATCAACCGGTTCCAGGCTTCTGATCAATCCAGTCATCTGTAAACGAAGCATTGAAGGGACAGATATTCAGAGTCGTGAAAGCTATAAGCGGAATGGAATCTCATGGAATTATTTCACATAGCCATCCTTTATTTTGTATAAATCTTTCAATATTTACGACAAAATCCTCTTACTAGGATGATTGTCTCCTTTGTACAAATATACTCATAGAAAGTCAATACAAATACTTTTTCCCAGAAATTTGTGTCATTTCCTTTTCTTTTCTCTTGCACTATTTGTTTTATTTTGAGAAACATCCAATGTTTTGTTAAATAGGCATATGCATTTGAACATAATCATTTCCTTACGAATCAAGAAAGAGGATTACTGATAGGTCGAAGGTACAGTTGGATAACCTGATACCCTTTCAAAGGAAATCCCCAGTAGATTTTGGAAGCTTATCCCCCGCAGAGTACAGACGTCTCTCCCGAGTTTTATTCAAAGTTATTCCTCACAAGGCCTTATAACTGGGTTATCCTCAGCTAACAACCACGGAAGATCGCACTCGCCAAAATTCTTCCTATCCCCAGCGGAGTTCATCAAAATTCCCCAGTAGTGACTTATCTTTACAATCCCCCAGCCAGAGGATCCTCAGGAATTCAATTCCCCTCAGAGTTTAAGTTTCAGAATCCCCAGTGAAGTCGCCAGAGATGCTTCTCGCCAAACGGAAGATTCTCAGTCTTGAATCCCCAGCATGAGTCTACTAGATTGGTACTCCCCAGTAGAAGTCATCAGGAATTCCCCAGAGGCTTGGTATACAACCCAAGCTCCTTATTCTCCATCAACAGCCAAGGAATTGTTCTTCCCGGCAGCAGTCAAGATGCTTTTATCTTCAGCCATCCAGGATTCATCTATCCCCAGCAAGACAACTCATCAGCTTACATGCGCATTCATTACATTCACATCATAAACATTGATATAACATATATTGCATCATACATTTCATGCGACAGAATTTTGTGTTTAGCTAACATTTTGTCCTTTTCAGGATAAGAATAAAAGGCTATCATTAACAGTTTCAGATGCAGTTTTACACGGACTCATCATCAGGCAACCCTACACCGGTTCCTCCTCAAATTTCAAGATTCCTGAAAACAGTTTACGGGTTCTCTAAGTAACGGATGTTAACCTATCGCTTGTTCAGTTTCTTCTCAAGACTTCTGAAAACAGTCTATGGATTCTTCCCAACAACGGATGTTAATCTATCACTTGTTCAGATGCAACCTTTGAAAACAGTTTACGGACGCTTCCCAACAACGGATGCTGCTCTATTGCTTATTCAACTCCAAGATTTCTGAAAACAGTTCACAGGTTCTCCAAGTAACGGATGTTAACCTATCGCTTGTTCAGATTCTTCTCAAGACTTCTGAAAACAGTTTATGGATTCTTCCCAACAACGGATGTTAATCTATCGCTTTTTCAGATACAACTTTTGAAAACAGTTTACGGACGCTTCCCAACAAAGGATGCTGCTCTATTGCTTATTCAACTCCAAGATTTCTGAAAATAGTTCACAGGTTCTCCAAGTAACGGATGTTAACCTATCGCTTGTTCATATTCTTCTCAAGACTTCTGAAAACAGTTTATAGATTCTTCCCCACAACAGATGTTAATCTATCGCTTGTTCAGACTCTTCTCAACTTCTGAAAATAGTTTACGGATGCCTCCAGATACGGATGTCAATCTATTGCTTATTCAGATCCCCAATTCAGATGTGGTCCAAAATATGGACACCTTTCTGATACTCATTCCAGATGGCATCTTTAAGCCCATCCCCGACAAGATTCTGTCACTCTTCCAGATGGCATCTTTAAGCCCATCTCCAAATGGCATCTCTAAGCCCATTCCCGCATCCATTGCTTTGACGAGTGCAAATTTAAGGGCACTCTAGTGTCCAATCTCCTTTTGCCCTCGAGTCGCGAAAGGCAAACTTGCCAATCTAACTCTTCGGATTCAAGAAGATTGAACATGGGCAACTGTTGTACCCCAAAATTTGCCCTCCCTTTTCTCATTGATTTCTCATCACAAAGCCTTTGAAGATCAAGATCCAGTTAGGGTTTCATCTGCTCAAGACTTCTCCTTGCACTGTGGACCCAAATTAGGGTTTGTGTTTGCACAAAGATGTTTTGACCTAAAATGCCTAAGATGACTTTCTTGCTTCATATTGGACTCCCAAGTTTATCCACATCAAGTTTCAAGTCTTGATTTCAAGTTTTGCCCAGTCAATTGGACAGTTGACCTAGAAATCAACTGTATTGGGGAAAAAAGTCAACTGTGACCAATTGACAGTCAAATCTCATGAAAATTGACCCACATCAACATTATGAACTCACATGGACCATTTGATCAAGTTTGGATCACAATTCCTCAAGAAATTTGATCAGATCATCAAAAGGGCAAAATGATCATTTTTAGGGTTTTGACTGCACCAAGGCAATTTTTGACTGTTTGACCTAGCCAATGGCAAACCAAGCTCACATATGGACTCAAGGGCCCCATAGAATTATATTGACATGCTCAACAAGTTCAAAAGATCCCAAGTACACAAGATTGACAGTTGAATTCCCCAGTCAATTGATCAATTTTGACTATATACTGAAAAGTCAAACTTTGACTTTTTGGTCAAAATCAAGAGTCAAGATTCATTTTTCATCAAAACATGCCAAATCATGAAACTTGTTCACCAAGAAATCAAAAAATGCAAATTAGGGTTAGAAATGAGAATTTTTCATAACTTAGAATTTTTCTAAGTTATGAAAAACCCTAATTTTTCCCCAACTTTGTCCCACTTTCTCACCAAGATTCATTTGGATTCAAACAAAAGTCAAAACATGAAAGTTGTAGCTTGTTGCATAATCTACAACTTTGATTCACAAAGTTTTCCAAAATGAGGCTTGTATCTCAAGTTACAATTTTTTGAATAAGGGTACTAAACCATCCTTAACTTAGTGAAATTTTAACCTATTTTGACAAGGTTTTCTACCCAACTTCAAGGCCATTTTTCATACACTTACACTTGGAATTTCAATTTGCATTTCAAAGATGGATTGTAGTACACATTCCAAGCTTTCCAAAATGTCCAAGAACTCATCAAACAACCTCATAACTTGAGAGAATTGAATTTCACAATTTGGCAAAAACTCACTTTTGAATTGGCTATTTTCCATGTTCATAATTTGTGCAAACTTCTCAAACCAGCATGCCCCTTGATTACAGGTCCTTAAACCATCCAACACTCAATAATTTAATGCATGTTCATTGTGCTAAGGCCTTGTTTCATGAGTTCAAGCATTGCCTAAAGGATTAATCCCAAATTGGAAAAAGCATTATATCCATTTTTGCAAAAGTTTCACTTTATGTCATAATACAAATCCACAAGTACAGATGAAATCTAATTGGCACAAGATTATGAGCAAAAGACTCTGATCAAGGAGAGATTATGCAGCACATTAGGGGGCCTCTACCTGCCTAGAACACAACTTGGGCATTTGTTGCTTAAAGTGTAAGTAACATTGCATTTTGTACAACAACTTAGAGATCAGCTTACAAACCCTTAAGCAAACTTTTGAAACACATTCAAGACATCCCAACTGAGCTAACACACAACCCTAAGACCTCCAGTATCTCTCCATTGCCATAATCACTCTCAAACTGCAAAAACAGGGCAGGGCCTGCAGTTTGAGTGCCACCTCTCATTCCTCTCATGCTCTCTTGCCCAAACCTGTTCAAACTCATTCCCTACCATCAATGCAAGCTAACCAAAACCTAAAACACGACCTGTAACTCCTCTAACCAGTTCCACCATTTTTGTTTTCTTGCTTTGCAGTTGAAGGTCCATAGCTCGATTCAAGGTCTTTCAAAACAAAGTAAGCATTGGAATAGCATCACCACACCTCAAGGAAGCTATACCAATCATCACCTTGCACTGAAAGCTCCTCCATTGCCAGATAGAACTTCAACTGAATAGGTATTTTCTTGAACTTCTAACTCTTAATACACGCATCATTAGCTCTAGGTTTGTGAATAAGAAATGTTTTACTCATGCCACTGAACCTGTACATGTTTTTACTTTTCATTTCTTTTGCTTGAGCTGTGAGAATTTAAGGTTTGAATATGGCAGAAAAGTTAGGTCATGATTTGGGATTGTCCAAATTCTCTCTCATTTCTGAGAGTTAGGATGAGTTCTTTATATGTTTGAAATCGTGATTCAATGCTTAACATTTCTTATGTTGGAAGTTTGTGCAAAAGATCAAGGAATCAGGATATTTGAATGGGAGTTCTTGCGCGCGTTTTCTGAATAATTTTGTGCAGAGGTTGAAGAAGAAGCCTCATGGGCTGGGCCAGCTTCTGTATTGCTTTTTACACCATATTTTTTGATTCATACCCCCTGAGCCCATTTGTTTGATTTAATGATTTCTTGATCTTTCTTTTTTATTTCTGACTCATTTATTTTTGCTAATAATGTTTAAAACTTGAAAAATCATTTTTACACCATTTTTGCATTTTTTAAGTATTTATTTATTTATATGGACATTTATACATAAATATATATATACTATTATTTAGAGATATTAGAAAAAATAATGTAAACATATTATTTCTGATTTTTATTTCATTTTTCTCTTTTGGAAACTTTTTGTATCAAAAAATACTTTTTTTATAAAAATTAAATATTATTATTTTGTGCATATTTAATATATTTTTGTAAATAATATAAATAAATAAATATATATATATATATAAATATATATATATATATATATATATATATATATATATATATATATATATAAATATATATATATATATATATATATATATATATATATATATATATATATATATATATATATATATATATATATATATATATATATATATATATATATATATATATATATATATATATATATATATATATATATATATATATATATATATATATATATATATATATATATATATATATATATATATATATATATATATATATATATATATATTAGTACACTTAGAATAAAATACCCAAAAATATACATATTTTTATTTTATTAATATCTAACATTAAAAATACATTTTTACAAATATACTATATCTTTATTTTATTTTTGTATATAAATAGTGAATATTGTATATTTTGAATAAATAATGCATTTTATTTAGTAAATTAGGTTTTTGCCCTAAATATGAAAATACTCCAAAAATAATATTTTTTTCATTTTTATTTATTTGACATAAATAATACTTTTTTTTCCATACATATAAAACCTTTTTTTTTTTTTGCATTCTTGCATATTTGTTTTATTCCCATTTAAATTATGCAATCAATTACTTGTAAAAATGCCAAAAATGATGTAATAGCTAGGTTTAATTTCTTTGTCTAAATATCCCCCATTTGAACATTTGTACCCCCCTTCCCTTATTGTGTTGTAATAGTATAGGAATTTTACTTTTCGCACTTTAAACGCTTTCTAAATATACCATGCTAGAGTTAGGGTTTGTATGCAAATAAAAAGAACAAAATAGCTTGACCTAATTTCAAGATAAATAAGCATGAAATATGGACAACACATATCACACTTGCACCCCTAGGGTATTCCACTTTGTTGCCTTCAAATAATTGGGCCATATTGCATGTTAGGTTTCTTTGGGTAAAACAAACAATCAAATGATCATAAGTCCCTCGATGACGCTTTCGAAAAGTTACCTAAAATGATCAAGTCCCTTTCAAAGAAAAATTGCCCAAAGACATTTAACACTATTGCAATTATGGTCTAAACGATGACCCACGCCCGTCCCTTTCACCTCCTAACACAAGATTGTCCACCAAATGCAATGGTGGAACAAAATTGTCAAAAGGTTTAAAACATAACAAAAATCTTTGAGAAAACTTTAGGGTAGATAACTCTTAGGTACTTGTCAATTTGCAAAAGAAAACACTTGCCTATTTTCAAACCACACTTCACAAACACTTTCAAAACAAACTTTCAAAAAACCTTGAAACATCTTTTCAAAAGACAAAACACCTTTTGTAAAACATTCGAGTAAAGAATTGTTACAAGGGTAGCCTATTCAAGGCATCTTTTTAAAACATTTTCAAAACCACACACAAAGCACCATTTCAAACAATTGAAAACCAAGGCAAGTTGATCTAAGCAAGTACCTAAGAGCCCATGGATAACCATGGATAGAAAGGGTGATAATACCTTCCCTTTCTATAATCTACTCCCCGAACCCAAGAAAAATCTCAAAGGTTTTTTGCTGTGCTTTTTAAACCTTTCCTTAGGATAAAATAAAAAGTCGGTGGCGACTCTTGCTCAACCGAAACATTTGCGAAAACAAACGCAAAACCATAGTCAGTTCTCCCACCGTATCACACTCATGAATTTGATTCTTAAGTCAATTGCAGCTTTAAGACCAAAGATGCACACCTCGTACTCATCCATGTTGTTGGTACAATCAAAGCAAAGTATGGAAGTGAAGGGTGTATGTCAACCTTGAGGGGAGATAATTACAGCACCAATTCCATTTCCAAGCGCATTAGAAGCTCCATCAAAAACCATAGTCCATCGGGATCCTAGCTCAGGTCCTTCATACGGTCCAAGTTCTTCATAGTCTGTTATTAGCATGATGTTCTCATCCAGTAATTCGAAGTGCATGGACTGATAGTCGTCTACAGCTTGATGTTCCAAATGATCTACCAGTACACTTCCTTTGATTGCTTTTTGAATGGTGTACTGAATGTCGTACTCTGTTAAGATCATTTACCATCAGGCTATTCTTCCGGAGAGAGATGGCTTCTCAAATATGTACTTGATGGGATCCATTTTAGATATCAATAGAGTAGTATGAGTCAACATATACTGTGTTAGTAGGCGAGCAGTCCATGCCAAAGTGCAACAAGTTTTCTCGAGCAATGAATATCTTTTTTCTCCGTACACGATTCTTTTGGACCCGTCAAAGGCTCTTACCACAATATCGATGGGTTTCAGCACCATCACTTCACAGTCCAATCTATCCAAAACACCTTTTGGTAATACATTCAGGGAGGAACCCGTATCAATTAACACATGCACCAAAGTAGTTCCTTTACACTCAATAGGGATGTGCAGAGCCTTGTTATGATTCTTCCCTGCCGGAGTTAAGTCGGAATCAGAAAAGCCTAAACCATTATCAACTGTTAGGCTTGCAACACAATTCTCAAACCGATCAGCAAAGGTCTCTTGTGGTACATGAGCATTCTTCAAAAATTTCAACAAAGCCTGAGCATGGGCTTCAGAACATAATAACAAGGAAAACATGGATATTTTGGAGGGTGTCTGCCCCAACTGTTCAACTATTTTGTAGTCACTTTTACGAATGATATTTAGTATCTCTTCCATCTCTTATTTAGAGGAGTCTTCAACTATAACATCTTTTGAGGGTGCCTCCGTCGGGGCAGGCTCAGTCACTTTCTCTTTTCCCTAGGCTTTAGTCGTTGACTCAGTAGTAGGAATATGAACAGGTGTTGTGTTAGTTTTTGGAGGAGAGATCTCCAGGGAGAAGATCCTTCCTGTTCGGGTAACTTTACTAGTTCCGATAATATTTTCAACATTGAGATTGATAACCTCAGAATCTTCATCTTCAGTAATCCATGGCTCTTGCTTGACACAATGACAATAAACTTCTGCCCCATAGCTTTAGGGAACAACCTTGTCATAGGAATACGGGAATGGCCCCAGTATGGTGATGATCAGGGGAGCCACCCTTGGTTCAGAAGAAATTTTTACAGGTGCTCTAGAGGTGATACTTATAGGAGCATTGGAAATTGTGATTATAGAAACATCTTCAAGTCTCAGTTCTTGAAATATACTTTCATACAAACTTTTCATGGATGGAGTTTTCTCAAATAGAATTTCATGGCTATTAATCAAGCGCTGAATACCCTTCTTCAGCCACATACATCCATTAGTTTGAGAAGCACAATGGCAACAATTTTCAGGACAACCCAGAAATTAACCGGCTCTTAACAGATTCTTCTTAACGATCATCAAGGGAGTGGTCAAGTCACTTATGGTGGAGACATAGGAAATATCGTCAATAGCATTAACACCTTTACCATGACTGGTCATGGGTGCAGTAATCACATTAGGGGTCTCAGGAGGTTCAAATTCAATTTCCTTTGCATAAATCATGTCTTAGATTTTTATTTTTAGGGCCCAACAACGCTGGTGTCATGCCCAGGACTATTGAAATGGTAGACACACTTTGCATTTGGGTTATACTTCAGAGATGATGTGTTAGGATTCTGAGGAGGATCCCGCAATGTTATCAATTGTGCTTTCAACAGATGTTGTAATTATTGAGCCAATGGCATATTAATCCTAGTGAATTGTGTAACACCCCGTTTTATTTAATTTAATTATGTTAATATTTTTGAGTTACCGTTTGACGTTTATTTTTGCGGCGAGAATATTTATATTAACCGGTATATCTGTTAATATATTCAGTGACGTTTTATTCGGACCGATAATTATTTTATTCGGCCCGGTATTTATTTTGAGGGACCGGTAATTATTTTATTAGGTCCGGTATTTGTTTTGAAGAACCGGTAATTATTTTATTCGGTCCGGTATTTGTTTTGAAGGACCGATAATTATTTTATTCGGTCCGATATTTGTTTTGAAGGACCGATAATTATTTTATTCGGTCCGATATTTATTTTGAAGGACCGATAATTATTTTATTCGGTCCGATATTTGTTTTGAGGGACCGGTATTTGTTTTATTCGGTCCGGTATTTATTTCGTTCGGTTCGGTAAAATATTATTGAGACCGATATTTAATTATTCTGAGTTATTTTAATTATTTGGGTTAATAATATTATTTAGTATTATTAGTTTTATAACTAGTAGTAAGACCAAGGGCTTTTTAGTATTTTTGCTAGCTAGTGTCTTGTTCTAAACAAACCAAACACACCTTGTTTTGTCATAACACACTAACACACATAGAGAAAGAAAGAGAGTCTTAGAAGAGAAGAAGGGGAGCGAGAACAAAGCTTGGGTTTTGGGTGATTGGGACATCAAGAATCATTTCAAACATCTAAGGTAAGGGGTTTGATTTTCCAATGCGTATAGTTAGGGTTTGATTTGGTATATTTTGATTTGGGATAAAATTGATGTTAGGGTTCTTGAGATTTGTTGAGATAAATTAGGAGAGTTAATTTAGGTGTTAGTGTTGTGGGATTATTGTTATGTTAATAGAAATTAAATTAGAAAAACTAAATTATATTAATTATATTAAGTTTATAAAATAAAACTATGCAGTATTGAAATAAAGCAGTATACAGTTTGTTTTCAAAAAAAAAAATGGAAATGGAAAGTTCAAAAGATTGCCGAAATGGAAAGTTGGAAATAGTATATTTCATGATGCCGTTTGCCATTCCTCTGTTTCATAAATTTTGTACTAT
This sequence comes from Vicia faba, assembly GCA_948472305.1. Classification (NCBI taxonomy): domain Eukaryota; kingdom Viridiplantae; phylum Streptophyta; class Magnoliopsida; order Fabales; family Fabaceae; genus Vicia; species Vicia faba. The sequence goes on along the minus strand of OX451738.1, from coordinate 694,660,700 downwards.
TTTTTTTGTTGAAAAATAGTTTATGTTTTAATTAGTTATTGATGATAACATGATGATATGTACATTGTGTGAATACATCCGCTGTGCTGTGATTAGTCATATGTTTATATGATGATTTATGATATGAATCGGTATATCCGACTTTTGATTTTTGTGATGTGCATTATAATGCAAAGTGATGAAAAACACGAATATGTGATACCTCAATTTATGTTTGGATGAAATTTTGAAACTCTGATTTTATTATTAATTACGAGGGGTAGAATTGGGGTGTTACATTAGTGGTATCAGAGCAGGTCAGTCTGTCCGGCTAAGTTGTTGAGTTTGTTGTTGTCTAACAATCAAGTATTGTTATTTGTTGATTCTAATCCTTGTTTTGTTTTGAGCAGAAGTTGTTATGGATGGAAGGAACACTGGTAGGAATGATGAGGCTCTTGCTGCTGCTATGCAGGCAACGACTCAGGCTTTCCAAAACCCGCCGAATGCTGACGAGAACGCTGGGTCTCGTAGTTTGGCAACCTTCCAAAGAGAGAATCCTCCTACTTTCCAAGGAAAGTATGATCCCGAAGGTGCTTTGGCGTGGCTGAAGGAGATTGAAAGAATCTTCCGTGTGATGGATTGCACTCCTGTGTAAAGGATCTGTTATGGTACTCATAAACTAAGTGCTGAAGCGGATGACTGGTGGGTTGAAACGCGTCAAAGGCTTGAGGTTGATGGTGAGGAAGTGACCTGGGAAGTTTTCCGAAGAGAGTTCATGAGGAAGTATTACCCGGAAGATGTTAGGGGAAAGAAGGAGTTAGAGTTCCTTGAATTAAAGCAAGGAAGCATGTCTATCACTGATTATGCTGCAAGGTTCACTAAGTTGGCCAAGTTCTATCCACATTATGATGGGCCGAATGGCGAGTTCTCTAAATGCATGAAGTTTGAAAATGGTTTGCGTCCTGAGATTAAGAAAGCTGTTGGTTATCAGAAAATCCGTGTCTTTTCGGATTTGATTGATAGTTGTGGGATCTTTGAGGAGGACAGTAATGCTCATTATAAGATTATGTCTGATAAGAGAAACAAAGGTCAGCAAAGCCGTGGAAAGCCATATGATACTCCAGTTGGTAAAGGGAAACAAAAAGCGTTTCAAGGGCGAAGAACTAGTGGGGGAGATGCTCCTGCTAGTATTGTTTGTTACAAGTGTGGGAAACCTGGCCACAAAAGTAATGTTTGTCGAAGCAATGTGAAAGCTAAGGGGGTTGAGGTGAGATGTTTCCGATGTGGTGAAGTGGGTCATATGACTCGTGATTGTAGGCATAAGGATGTGGTCTGTTTTAATTATGGCGAGGGAGGTCACATTAGTGCTCAATGTAAGAAGCCTAAGAGGACTCAAGGAGCGGGAAAGGTGTTTGCTTTGTCGGGTGCTCAGACCGAAAACAAGGATGGTCTTGTGTGAGGTACTAGTTTCATTAATAACATTCCTCTTATTACTATTATTGATACTGGTGCTACTCACTATTTTATTGCTGCTGATTGTGTAAAGAGATTGGGTCTCACTTTGTCGTCTCTGGATAGAGATATGGTGGTAGAAGTTCCGGCTAAGGGAATGGTTACTACTTCTTTTGTGTGTGCAAGTTTCCCTTTATCAATCATTGATAGAGACTTTATGGTGGATCTTGTTTGTTTACCGCTTGTCGAGTTGGACGTGGTTTTAGGTATGGACTGGTTGAAAGCTAATTATGTCCATATCAATTGCTATGACAACACTGTGAGGTTTTCTTCCTTAGTAGAAGAAGAACAATCTATGTTGGTGTCGACGAAGCAGTTGAATGAGTTCATGACGGATGAGGCGTTGGTTTTCTTGTTAATGGTAACTCTTTCTGTGGAGAGTCAAACTGTGATAGCAAACTTTCCGGTGGTGTGCGATTTTCCCAAAGTATTCCCTGATGAGATTCGTAGTGCACCTCCAGAAAGAGAAGTTGAATTTTCTGTGGATCTTGTCCCTGGTACCAGACCTATCTCTATGACACCATACAGGATGTCCGCGTCTGAGTTAGCGGAATTGAAGAGCCAGTTAGAATATTTTCTCGAGAAGAAGTTTGTTAGGCCAAGTGTGTCGCCGTGGGGAGCTCCTGTGTTATTGGTGAAGAAGAAAGACGGTAGCATGAGACTTTGTATTGATTATCCTCAGTTGAATAAAGTGACTATCAATAATAGGTATCCACTTCCTAGAATTGATGATTTGATGGCCGATTGGTTGGCCCTCGCATGTTTAGTAAGATTGATTTGAGATCGGGTTACCATCAAATAAGGGTGAAAGAAGAAGATGTTCATAAAACTGCTTTCAGAATGAGGTATGGACATTACGAGTATTCGGTGATGCCTTTCGGTGTCACTAATGCACCGGGAGTATTCACGGAGTACATGGATCTCATTTTCCATCTTTACTTAAATCGCTTCGTGGTTGTTTTCATTGATGATATTCTGGTTTATTCTAAATCGGAAGAAGATCACGCAGAACATTTGCGTATTGTGTTAGAAGTTCTGAAAGAGAAGAAGCTTTATGCTAAGTTATCAAAGTGCGAGTTCTGGTTAAGTGAAGTGAGCTTTTTGGGGCATGTCATTTCTGGTGATGGCATTGCAGTTGATCCTTCTAAGGTTGATGCTGTGTTGAGATGGGAAACTCCTAAGTCTGTTACTAAGATTAGAAGTTTCTTAGGTTTGGCTGGTTACTATAGAAGGTTCATTGAAGGTTTTTCTAAGTTGGCGCTTCCTTTGATAAAGTTGACTTGTAAAGGAGTTGCGTTTGTGTGGGATGTCATGTATGAAGAAAGTTTTATGGAATTGAAGAAAAGGTTAACAACAGCTCCAATCTTGATTCTACCTAATCCTGAAGAATCGTTTGTTGTTTATTGTGATGCTTCTAAGATGGGCCTAGGTGGTGTGCTTATGCAAAATGGCAAAGTGGTTGCTTATGCTTCTAGGCAATTGAAGATTCATGAGAAGAATTATCCTACGCACGATTTGGAGCTTGTAGCGGTTGTTTTTGTGCTTAAGATTTGGAGGCATTATCTTTATGCTTCTAGATTTGAAGTATTTAGTGACCATAAAAGTTTGAAGTACTTATTCGATCAGAAAGAGCTTAACATGAGACAAAGACGATGGCTTGAATTGTTGAAATATTATGATTTTGGATTGAATTATCATCCTGGTAAAGCTAATGTGGTGGCCGATGCTTTAAGTCGAAAGACTTTGCATATGTCACTTTTGATGGTGAAAGAGTTGGAATTGATTGAGCAATTTAGAGATATCAGTATTGTAATAGAAGTGACGCTGAAGAGTGTTATCTTGGGAATGTGAAAGATCAATAATGATTTCCTTGATAGTATTAGAGAAGCTCAGAAGCTTGATGTGAAACTTATTGATTTGTTGGTTGGTATTGGACAAACTGAAAATGAAGATTTCAAGTTAGATGCTCAGGGTGTTTTGAGGTTCCGTGATAGGATTTTTATTCCCGATGATATGGATTTGAAGAGAATGATTTTGGAATAAAGTCATAGAATAAATTTGAGTATTCATCCCGGAGCGACCAAAATGTATCAAGATTTAAAGAAACTATTTTGGTGGTCGGGCATGAAGAGAGAGGTGGCTCAGTTTGTTTATGCTTGTTTGACTTGTCAGAAGTCTAAAGTGGAGCATCAGAAACCTGCAACGTTGATGCAACCGTTAGAGATTCCAGAATGGAAATGGGATAGCATTTCTATGGATTTCGTAACGGGGTTAACGAATACACCAAGAGGACACGATGCGATTTGGGTGATTGTTGATAGGCTTACGAAGTCGACTCACTTTATTCTTATTAACATCACTTATCCCGTATCGAAGTTTTCAGAAATTTATACGCATGTTATTGTGAGATTACATGGTATTCCTTTGTGTATTGTTTTGGATAGAGATCCGAGGTTTACTTCTGAATTTTGGAAGAGCTTGCAAGAGGCTTTGGGTTCAAAGTTGAGGTTGAGTTCAGCTTATCATCCTCAAACTGATGGTCAGACGGAAAGGACGATTCAATCGTTGGAAGACTTGTTACGTGCTTGTATTCTTGAACATGGTGGTTCATGGGATACATATCTTACTTTGATTGAGTTTACTTATAAAAATAGTTTTCATGCTAGTATTGGAATGGCACTGTTCGAGGCTTTGTATGGTCGGAGGTGTAGAACTCCTTTGTGTTGGCATGAGTCGGGTGAAAGTGTGGTGCTTGGACCAGAATTGGTTAGAGAGACTACTGAGACGGTGAAGATGATTAGAGAAAAGATGAGAATTTCTCAAAGTCGACAAAAGAGTTATCATGATAAAAGGAGAAAAGACTTGGAATTTCAAGATGGTGATCATGTATTTTTGCGAGTTACTCCTACAACCCGCGTTGGGCGAGCATTGAAGTCGAAGAAGCTAACTCCTCGCTTTATTGGTCCTTACCAAATTTCTAGAAAAGTGGGAAAAATGGCTTATAGAGTGGCGTTATCGCCAAATCTTTCGAACTTGCATGATGTGTTCCATGTGTCGCAACTTCGGAAGTATGTTCCGGATCCTTCACATGTGATTGAGATGGATGATATTCAAGTGCGAGACAATCTTACGGTGGAAATGATGTCGTTAAGGATCGAAGATCGTGAGATAAAGTCTCTTCGTGGCAAAGAGATCTCCTTGGTCAAAGTTGTTTGGATAGGAGCAGCTGGTGAAAGTGCGATGTAGGAGTTGGAAAGCAAGATGCGGGATTCCTATCCCGAGCTTTTCGAGTCAGGTAATTTCGAGGACGAAATTTTATAAGTGGGGGAGAGTTGTAACGCCCCATTTTATTTAATATTAATTATATTAATATTTTCGAGTTACCGTTTGACGTTTATTTTTGCGACGAGAATATTTATATTAACCGGTATATCTGTTAATATATTCAGCGACATTTTATTCGGACCGGTAATTATTTTATTCGGTCCGGTATTTGTTTTGAGGGACCGGTAACTATTTTATTCAGTCTGGTATTTGTTTTGAAGGACCGGTAATCATTTTATTCGGTCCGATATTTGTTTTGAAGGACCGATAATTATTTTATTCGGTCCGGTATTTGTTTAGAAGGACCGGTAATTATTTTATTCGGTCCGGTATTTGTTTTGAAGGACCGGTAATTATTTTATTCGGTCTGATATTTGTTTTGAGGGATCAGTAATTATTTTATTCGGTCCGATATTTATTCCGTTCGGTTTGGTAAAATATTATTCGGACCGATATTTAATTATTCGGAGTTATTTTAATTATTTGGGTTAATAATATTATTTAGTATTATTAGTGTTATAACTAGTAGTAAGACCAAGGGCTTTTTAGTATTTTTGCTTGCTAGTGTCTTGTTCTAAACAAACCAAACACACCTTGTTTTGTCATAACACACTAAAACACATAGAGAGAGCAAGAGAGTCTTAAAAGAGAAGAAGGGGAGCAAGAATAAAGCTTGGTGTTGTACCCCAAAATTTACCCTCGTATTTTTCCACCAAGAAATCACAGCCTCGGGCGTTTCCTGATTTTTCAGATTGGCGTAAGAATCAGTCAAGCAGACTTTTCTTATCAGTCAGACAAAATTAGGGTTTTCATTGATTTTTTAAAGCAGTTCAGGAAGATTGCTAAAGTTTGGTTGAGTTGGCTCAGGTTTTGATTAGGCAGACGCTTCTCTGACAATTAAAACAAAACTAGGGTTTTTGTGCGCGCATTCTCAGAAAGAATTAATTTTACAGTTCTTTTCAGTTTACTCTGAGATTTGGACTGAAGCATTTGAATCAAGAACTTGCAGTGTTTTGTTTAATCAGTAAAGGCTAAGGAATTTGATTTGAGATGAGATAAAAGCTGAGGTGCTTAAATTGAGAATCTGCAGTGTTGATTTAATCAGTAAAAAGATAAGTATCTGGATGTTGGTTTGATTAACTGTGCATTGTTTAATTGGAGCGTCGGGTTTATTATTGATCGATGCTAAAACCACAGTGTTTATTAATTGTTTATTTATTCTAAGTTAGGATAATTGGAATTTATTTCCATTTATTATAATTTAAGAATTTATAAGTAATTAAATAGACAGCTGAAAAAAGGAATTAACTGATCAAAAAAGATTTTTCTTTTATTCATCTTTAATTGTTTCGTTACAAATTATTATTCGAACAATTGTAAATTTATTTACATTTTTGTTTACAATAATAATTTTACAAATGATTAAAATTGAAATAAAGCTATCCTAATTCTTCATCCTCCATTTTCTGCTCTCCAATGCTCCATTAAGTTTTATCTGCAAAACAAAGAAAAGGAGAAAAGTCAACACAGGTAAAATAAATAAAAGAGCATACACAGTTAAAATTCATCATTAAAAGCAACTGGCCGGAATCAGTTTGCCCTCTCTGCAAATCACGAGATTTCTCTCGGTTCACAAAGAGGGATAGAAATGCTTGCAAAAAAAGGTATGAATGCACAAAGTTATGATTTTGCACAAGTTCAAATTGCCAACCAACTGCATAGTTTCCAAACAAACAGCATGCCTAACCAAAGTCCAAACTGGACAGCAAGATGTAAAAAGCTGTCCAAAAGGATATCAAAAGATATCAAAACCTCCACAAGTACAAAAGGCTACTCAAAGATGTCAAAGAGATATAAAAAAAAATGTCAAAGAAGTACATAAAGTATGCAGGAAAGCAGGAATATGCAGAATAAACATGCATTGCAAGCAAGCTCTTCCAATCACATCATTTTCAGGCCAGTGCTTTTTCAGAAAAGTGCAGATTTTAAACAATATAAAATTGCTAATTAATCTGCCAAGAGAGAGAGAGAGAGAGAAGAGAAAAAAGAAGATGGGCTTACAGGGATTAGGCTTGAAGAAAGAAAGATATAAAACAAATTGTCATCAACACAGTAGAGAGAGGCAGAAACAACATAAACAAAATCAGAACACAAACAAAACTGTAACAAAAAACACAAACTGCCTCAACAAGCTTGAAGCCTAAGCTCCAAACCTCAAAAGGCCTTCACCTGCATAACTCAGAAGCATAGAAACCTCACAACAAACCTTAAACCTGCATGTGCCTTAAACACTCAACCTGCTGAAACCAAACAGAACCATCAGGCCTCTAAGCTGCATAAGCCATAACCTGCCTCTCACAAAAGGCCTAAAACATCAACCTGTGTTCAAGATTACAAACAACAAACCAAGCCTGCCTTACACTGAAACAAAACCCAAAACAAATAAACAAACAGCAAGCCAAGCCTCAAGGCTTCAAGCCTGTAACCTATTTTTCAGCACAACAAACCTAAACCCAAAGCAAACAACTCAAATTCATACCAAGCTTGCAAGCCTAAGCATCAACCTGTCTAAGCCCTCAAACCCCTCAAGCTTAATCTGTCCAAGCCTCAAACTGAAGCCCAAACTCTCAGAACTCAAAGAGTTCATCATCGAGGCAACCAAACATATCCAAACGTTTTAAGGCACCCAAACATATCAAGCATTAAAGGCAATACAGAGTCAGGCAACACAAACCCTCAGAATTGCTTCATCACTGGGCCAACAACAACAATATTTCTCAAACTCAGAAGCATATCAGCAAACACCTCAGAAGCATACAAAGCATACAGAGACAAGGAAAAGAAGTGAAACAATAAGCTAGCATATAGAAGCGAGGCAACTAGAGAAGAAGAGAGGCAACTGTTATACAAGGTTTTCAGCACGCATCATCAAATCAACGACAAAAAGGCAAAAAATACAGAATACCAGGGTTTCCAAGAAAAGCGCGCATCATCACCAAGCCCTCGCCCTTGGCCGCCTGAAGTATCTCCGGTCCGTCCTCCTCCGTCTCCATCCCCCAAAGGTATAACTTCTCTCCCTTCTTACGCGCCTCAAATAGAAAACGAATAACGACATAAACAAAATCAGAACTCGAACTAAGCATGCAAAAGGGAATTAATGAAAACATTAAGACATAGAAACGAGAAATCAGGCCTTACAATATAGCTTCGTTGGACCAAGGAGGGAAGAGTGGACGAACGATGAAGCTTGGTGGCCATGGGCGAAGAAGCTTACTCAGTATGCTTTGGCTCAAAAGATGAAGAGGAGGCGAAGAGAACGAACGGCGCCTCTGTAATGTTCAAACCCTAATCCATTCCAAAGTGACACAAAACTATTGCAACCCTTACAAGATGTTCATCAATTCGCCAATGGGCCTTGCCCTTTTCACGCTTAAGCCCATTGTAAATCTGGAATGCACCCCCTTTCTGATTACCACTTCAAACCTTGTTCGGGCCATGAATTTCCATTGAGCCCATTTTTCCTTTTTTTGTTTTAAACTAACATCCTTTTATTTATCATCCTTTTTTTTATTTAAACTAATATATACCATTTTTGTTTATAAATAAATGATACACTAAACTTTTTTTTCTTCTTTTTTATTACCTTTTTGTTAGCATAATTAAAAGTACATAATATTTTATCAGTAAATACGTAAGAAAATAGATTTTCTTTTATTTTCTTTTGGATTAAACATTTATTATATATAAATACATAAAACATTAATTTCTTAAAATCATTTTCTTTTCTTTGATTAAATCCTTAGTTTTGTATATAAAAATACTAACATAAATACATAAAAATTAGAATTACTTAAAACGCATTTTCTTTTATTTTATTAAAATTTATTTTTTGTTTGTACATAATTAACAAAAATACAAAAGAACAAATACATGCTTAATAATACATTAACCTTTCTCACCTTGTAAATAAATCATTTACACATACATTTACACAAATACATTGACACATTCACATTTGCTTTATTCTTATACATTCTTGTACATTGATACATTTTTACATTTGATCGCAATTCGATTTGGTTGTAAATTATTTGGACACTATCCTCCTTAAGTCTCATCCCCATTTGTAAATATTTGTACCCCCACTCCCGGATACTTATTTGTAATAGCGTAGACTTTAAATTCCCGCAATTTATCGCTTTCAAATATACCATGGTTAGACCTAGGGTTTGTATGTACATAAAATCAAACGCTAGATAACCTAATACAAAAACAAATACGTGAAATCAATACACATTCACACTTGCACCCCTAGGGTAATCCCGCTTGTTGCCTTCCAAAATGGGCCATGCTTGCACGTTGAATATCTTTGGCAAAACAACTCAAATGATCATAAGTCCCTCAATGACGCTTTCGAAAGTTGCCTAAACGGAATGATCATAGTCCCTTCAAGCAAATTGCCAAAGACACTTGGCACCATTGCATTCATGGTCCATACGATGACCCGCGCCTGTCCCGTTAAACATCCTAACACAAGATTGTCCACCAAATACAATGGTGGAACAAAATTGTTAAAAGGGTTAAAATATGAGAAAAACCTTTGAGTAAATTTAGGGGTAGACAAAACTCTTAGTTACTTGATCAATTTGCAAACACGCTTGCCTACTTTTCAAAACCACACTCCACAAACACTTTCAAAACAAAACTTCCAAAAACATTTTGAAACATCTTTTCGAAAAGATACACACCTTTGTAAAACACTTAAACACGAGTCATTACAATGGTTGCCTAAGACAAGGCATCTTCTTCAAAACATTTTCAAAACACACACACACACACACAGACACACACACACACACACATAATTTCAAGCAATTGAAAATCAAAGGCAAGTGATCTAAAAACCAAGTAACTAAGAGCCCATGGATAACCATGGATGAAAAGGCTGCTAATACCTTCCCTTTTCATAATCTACCCCCCGAACCCACGAAACATCTCAAAAGGTTTTTCCTGTGCTTTTTAACCTTTCCTTAGGATAAAATAAAAAGTCGGTGGCGACTCTTGCTAAACCGAACAAGTGCGAATACAAACGCAAAACCCAAGTCAGTTCTCCCACCGTATCACACTTGGGTTTTGGGTGATTGGGACATCAATAATCATTTCAAACATATAAGGTAAGGGGTTTGATTTTCCAATGCTTATAATTAGGGTTTGATTTGGTATATTTTGATTTGGGATAAAATTGATGTTAGGGTCCTTGAGATTTGTTGAGATAAATTAGGAGAGTTAATTTAGGTGTTAGTGTTGTGGGATTATTGTTATGTTAATAGAAATTAAATTAGAAAAACTAAATTATATTAATTATGTTAAAGTTTATTAAATAAAACTATGCAGTATTGAAATAAAGCAGTATGCAGTTTGTTTTAAAAAAAAATGGAAATGGAAAGTTCAAAAGATTGCCGAAATGGAAAGTTGGAAATAGTATATTTCATGATGCCGTTTGCCATTCCTCTGTTTCATAAATTCTGTACTATTTTTTTTTTGAAAAATAGTTTATGTTTTAATTTTATTTTCATAATTTAATATATTAATTAATTATACCAATTAAATACAAGTATGACATAAGTTAGCCGATTTAATTTGGAACCCAATTATGTTCTGATTTCCCGATTTCGACAATTTCGGCGACGGAGCTAGTTGCTCCGAATTGAACGAAAATTGATGTGCTAGCTAATTTTGACGTGTAGAACATCGTGGTGAGGTTAGTTTTTCGAGATTACGAGTTTTTAACAGAGCGACCTGAAATAAGTCAATTTACGGTTAAGTTGAACCGGGTTGCGTTTTAGTCGGTTTAAATCGCGTATGGACAATCCGATTGCGACGTTAATGATTATAATTGATGGTGATTATTGTGAATGACTTTTGCAACGATTATTAATGTTTGACTATTTTTTCCCATATTTAGAATTAAGTGAATTATTTGATAATGATGTGGTGTGATTAAACATGATGTTTGCACGATTTGTTTATAATGACTACTTGATGATATGTGATGCGATGATATGTTTATCTTGATGTGGATAAATATGGCGACGTGGGATTTATGCCAAATTTTTATGTGAGGTGATGATGATATTTGTTGTGTCGTGTTTGTGATGTCGTGTGTCGAGTCACATACATTGCATTGGCGACGAGGGCTTTTATGCCAAGCGACGATGGGCTTTATGCCAAATGTCCCTAATTATGGACGAAGCGACGGGTACCACATGCATAACATAGTCGTGTCTCATGGAGTCGGTTATGTTTATTTTTGAGTCTTTTGGCGTTGAGTTTTATTTGATGTTTTATGACGAATTGCGATGATACATGATACTTTGTTTTGTGATGATTTTTGTGTTGAACATAAAGTGAATATATGTGATGATTTCATGATGAGTAAGCGATGAATATAACCTGACGGTAAAGCGACGATTTGAGTTTATGGCGATGAAGTTTATGTCTTATTTTGGTATGATTATGATGATTACGTGACGAAATTAAAGTGTTGATTTTATACACTAAATGATGATTTAAAGTGTGTGAGATTTGGATATGTGTTGACATACTCTTATTAATCCTATATCATTTATAATTCCAAAACTATTTATATATTTTATCATGCCTTTAATTATATGTTTTGGAGTATCTCACCCTTTACTTGTTTCGTCGTTGCCTTTATATTGGTAACATGCAAGTGATCCGCGAGAATGATGAGGATTAGCTAGAGTCTCTTTGTTTTGAGTCGCTCTGCTCTGATAGTAGTAACACTCGGGATTTAGGCGAAGTTATTATTTTGATAGGATTGTTTATGTGTACTATCTTATGACTTTATGTATTGTTGATAACATGATGATATGTACATTGTGTGAACACATCCGTTGTGCTTTGATTATTCATATGTTTATATGATGATTTATGATATGAATCGGTATATCCGACTTTTGATTTTTGTGATGTGCATTATAATGCAAAGTGATGAAAAACACGAATATGTGATACCTCAATTTATGTTTGGATGAAATTTTGAAACTCTGATTTTATTATTAATTACGAGGGGTAGAATTGGGGTGTTACAAATTGCCTCCTTGGAGCATCTGATCTACGTTGATTTCCTGGTTGTTGTGGTCGAACATGTGTTGGATTAGAGATTAACATGTCCCCTACAGACTGATGATGATCATTCATACTATGGCTCCTCTGGCCATAAACAGTGTTGGTTTCTTTCTTTCCAATGAATGGTTTCTTCACAGTATTAGAGGATGCAGCCATCTAAATCTTCCCGCTATTGATACCACTTTCAACTTGTTCGCCAGTCAAAATCGGCTCAGTAAACCCTATAAAATCAAGCTCCTCAAATGAACTTTTATTTTGTTGAAGACAAACCATGATTGACAAAGAAGGAAAAGATTTGTTATCAAGCTCAAGGCATCTATGGACAAAGTCTTCAGTTCAAGCTCTTAGCAACTTTCAAGGTATAATGATAATACTTACTTTGATCTTAAGATATAGATGCTCAATGGTGAATAAGAAATGTTTTATAAATCATTACTCAAGTTTTTCAAAGTTAAAATTCATTTTTTACTTGAGTGCAATCGATTTGCATATTAGTGCAATCGATTGCATGCTTTAATTTTTCAGATCTTTTGCTTCTGTTTCTCAGTGCAATCGATTTACATTGCTTGTGCAATCGATTGCATACTTAAAATTTTCAAATCGTTTGCTTCTGTTTACTTATTTTTCCAGGATTGTTGGAAATAAGTTTAAGTGGTTTTATAAATCTTGTCTTTCCAGGATTGTTGGATACAAGTGTAGTCACTTTGAGAGGATTGTTCTCATTGTTGACATAGTGAAAATCCAAGAGGATTGTTCTTGGCTTTTTTGGTAGTTCTTGTTTAAGTTTGCCACAATAAGAAAATATCTTTCATGTTTTAAGGGGACTGGAGTACTCTCAAACTGTAAGGGGAACCAAGATATATCGCTCGTGTCTCTTTATTTTGCTGCACTTTACTATTTCCTAAACTCACCATTAACCAGAAAAATAATATCCATCATCACTAAAACCAGAATTTTTAAAGTACCTAATTCACCCCCCCCCCCCCTCTTAGGCGCACTTCGTACTTACAATTGGTATCGGAGCAGGTTATAGGTAACTTGTTCCTAAAACATCCAAAATGGCTTCCGCAAATCAAAATCTCGTTTTCAGAGATGGTGGTAGTAACAACAAGCCTCCTCTATTTTGTGGTGAATATTTTGAGTTCTGGAAAATACACATGAAGGCACATCTAGAAGCACAAGGAGAAGAAATATGGGATGCCGTCGAGAATGGTCTATTTATCCCTATAACGATAATCAATGGTGCTGGCTCATCAAAGCCTAAAACTGCATGGGACGATGATGATAAGAAGAAAATTCTCTATGATAAAAAGGCAATAAACCTTCTTCAAGGTGCACTTAGCATGGATGAATTCTTCCGTGTCTCGGCATGCAAGACAACAAAAGAAATATGGGATACCTTGGTACAAACTCATGAAGGAACGATTGAAGTAAAAAGATCAAGACTAAATACCCTGAGTCAAGAATACGAATTATTTCGAATGCAGCCTAGAGAAACCATTCTTGACCTACAAAAGAGATTTGTGCACTTGACAAATCATCTAAGTGCTCTTGGTAAGACTTTGACGAATGATGAACTAAATCTGAAAGTACTTAGGTCCTTAACTAGGGAATGGCAACCAAAGGTAACGAAAATTTCAGAAAAGAAAAGTCTCTCCTTCATGACATCCGCAACATTGTTTGGGAAAATTCAAGAATATGAAACAGAACTCGAAAGACTTGAAAAACATGAAAATCAAGAGAAGAAATCCAAGAATATTGATTTGAAGATAGATTCCAAGGAAGTTGAAAAGGAAGACAATCCGGAAGAAGATGAAAATTTCATGCTTCTTGTTAAAAGGCTTGGTAAGTTCTTTGGTAGAAATGACAAACCCTTTTCTCATTCAAAAGGAAAGAAACAATTTAAGAAAAAAGAAGCTTCCACATCAACACAAGAAGTCACATGTTATGAATGTGGTAAGCAAGGTCATATCAAGCCGGATTGTCCAAAACTCTCCAAGAAAGGTGGCTTCAAAAGTAAAAAGGGATTCAAAAACAAAAAGGCCTATGTTGCATGGGAGGATAATGAAATAAGTTCCTGATCCGATTCCGATAGTGATGAAAGTGCAAATCTAGCATTGATGGCCTCACACCATTCCGATGATGAAGACAATGAGGTTAGTAATGAATTTTCTCTTTTTGATAGTGATGCACAAGGTGCTATAGATGAACTATTGAATGAATGTAAAATTCTATATAAAACCATTTCATCACAAAAGAAACAAATTTCATCCTTAGAAGAAAAATGTGAATCTATGGAAAAAGATTTCGAAGAAGAAAAACAAAAATCAAGTGATGAACAAAAACAGAATTTTGTATGCAAAAATTGTGAATCACTCTCTTTCCAAATTATCCAATTAAAAAGAGTCATTGAAAGATATGAAAAAGGCCAAATTGTGTTGGAAGGTGTTCTTAGCCAACATAGATACTCCAATGATAAAAGTGGACTTGGATATTCAAAGTTTTCAAAACCAAGTTCTAATAAAACTATCTTTGTTAAGGCTAGTGATCAATCATCCAAAGAGAAAGTAAACAAACCTAAAATAGTTCATCACTATCCTAAAAATAAATCATTTCCTAATAAGAAATCTTATCCTTCTAGATATAGAAGTAACTTTGAACCTACTTGTTTTTATTGTGGCATTAAAGGCCATACACCTAATGCTTACTATGTTAGAAACTTTAGTGTGGCAAGTGGGCATTATGTGTGGGTAAAGAAAGGCACTAATTACGAAGGACCCAAAGCAAATTGGGTACTTAACAAAGCCTAATTTGTTTTGCAGGTATGCTTGAAGACCACATGCAATCTTTGGTATCTTGATAGTGGTTGTTCAAAGCATATGACGGGAGACATAAACCAATTTTCAAATCTAGTGCTAAAGGCCAAGGGTTTTGTCACTTATGGAGACAATAATAAGGGAAGAATCCTTGGCAAAGGCAAATTTGGTGCTTCACCTTTCACATCCATTGAATATGTCCTTTATGTTGAAGGACTAAAGCACAATCTTCTTAGTATTAGCCAACTTTGTGACAAAGGCTTTAAGATCAAGTTCACCAAGGATGAATGCTTGATAGAAGACGAAGTCACACATGAGGTTATACTTAAAGGTAAAAGAATCAATAATATATTTATGATTTTCCCTGATGATCCATCTTTGAAGGTAAAATGTCTCATGGCGAACAACAATGATTCATGGCCATGGCACAAAAGAATTGCTCATATTCACATGGAACACTTGAATAAACTAATCAAGCATGATCTTGTCATTGGATTGCCTAAGAGAAATTTCGTCAAATATAGACTATGCGATGCTTGTCAAAAGGGGAAACAAACAAAATCAACTTTCAAATCTGAGAATGTGGTGTCTACTACAAGGCCACTACAATTGTTACATATGGACTTATTTGGTCCATCAAGAACAAGAAGTTTCAGAGGTAATGTATATGCTTTTGTTATTGTTGACGATTTCTCTAGATATACTTGGACATTCTTTTTAGTATAGAAAAGTGATGCATTCAAGGCATTCAAGAAGTATGCTAAACAAATTCAGAATGATAAGTCTCTAACAATTGCCTCCATAAGAAGTGATCATGGTGGAGAATTTCAAAATGCTCTATTTGAAGAATTCTGTGGAGAACATGGAATATATCACAACTTCTCGGCACCAAGGACTCCTCAACAAAATGGAGTGGTAGAAAGAAAGAATAGGTCTCTTGTGGAACTTGCTAGAACAATGCTTAGAGATTCAAATCTTCCAAAATACATTTTGGCGGATGCGGTGAGCACGACATGTTTTGTTAGCAATAGAGTTAACATAAGACCAATCTTGAAGAAAAATCCATATGAACTCTTCAAAGGGAGGAAACCAAACATTGCTATCTTTCACATTTTCGGATGCAAATGCTTTGTCTTAAACAACGACAAAGATAACCTTGGTAAGTTTGATGAAAAATCCGATGAAGTAATTGGTGATATAAGTCAAGGTGTGACAACAAGATTAAATATCAAAGATGCTTGCCTAAACATGGCGTTTGTCTCTCAAATTAAACCTTCCAAAGTTGATGAAGCCTTAGGCGATGACCAATGGATTATCACGATGCAAGAAGAATTAAATCAATTTGAAAGAAATCAAGTTCGGGAACATGTCCCTAGGCCAAGCAACAATCACATTATTGGAACAAGATGGGTGTTTAAAAACAAACTTGATGAGAATGGAGAATTGTTCGTAACAAAGAAAGGTTGGTAGCACAAGGCTACAATCAAGTAGAAGGAATAGATTTTGAAGAAACTTTTGCTCCGGTTGCAAGGTTAGAAGCTATTCGTCTCTTACTTGCCTATGCTTGTTCATTAAATTTTCAGCCTTTCCAAATGGATGTAAAAAGCACATTCTTGAATGGATATATCAATGAAGAAGTCTATGTTAAGAAACCCCTGGGGTTCGAAGATTTCAAGAATCCATCTCATGTATTTAAATTGAGAAAAGCTCTCTATGGATTGAAGCAAGCACCAAGGGCATGGTATGGTCGTTTAAGCAACTTCTTATGCGAAAAAGGCTTTGAAAAGGGCAAAGTTGACAAGACTCTGTTTATCAAGAAAATCAAAGATGACACTTTTCTAGCACAAGTCTATGTTGACGATATCATTTTCGGATCTTCAAATCAAGAAATGTGTGAAGAATTTTCAGCAATGATGCAAGGAGAATTTGAAATGTCCATGATGGGTAAAATGAACATTTTTCTTGGACTTCAAATCAAACAATTAAAAGATGGCATCTTCATCAACCAATCCAAATATTGCAAGGACCTCTTGAAAAGATTTGACATGGATAACTGTAAGGCAATGTCTACACCAATGGGTTTTAGTTCATATGTTGATCAAGATGAATTAGGTGTTTCCATCGACATTACAAAGTATCGAGGTATGATTGGATCCTTCTTGTATTTGACAGCAAGCCATCCTGACATAATGTTTAGTGTTTGTCTCTGTGATACGGTGGGAGAACTGACTTGAGGTTTTGCATTTGTGTTCGCAAATGTTTCGGTTTAGCAAGAGTCGCCACCGACTTTTTATTTTATCCTAAGGAAAGGTTAAAAAAGCACAGGAAAAACCTTTGAGATGTTTTCTTGGGTTCGGGGAGTAGATTATAGAATGGGAAGGTATTAGCACCCTTTCTATCCATGGTATCCATGGGCTCTTAGTTACTTGCTTAGATCACTTGCCTTTGCTTTTCAATTGTTTGAAATGGTGCTTTGTGTGTGGTTTTGAAAAATGTTTTGAAAAAAGATGCCTTGTCTAGGCAACCATTGTAACAATTCTTTACTCGAATGTTTTACAAAGGTGTTTATCTTTTTGAAAAAGATGTTTCAATGTTTTTTTGAAAGTTTGTTTTGAAGTTGTGTTGTGATGTGTGTTTTGAAAAATGGCAAGGATTGTTTTGCAAGATTGATCAAGTAACCAAGAGCTATCTACCCTAAATTTCTCAAAGATCTTTCTTATGTTTTAACCCTTTTAACAGTGTTGTTTCACCATTGTATTTGGTGAACAACCTTGTGTTAGGATGTTAACGGGACGGGCACGGGTCATCGTATAGACCATGGAGGCAATGGTGTCAAGTATCTTTGGCAATTTTAAGGGACTTGATCATTTTTGTTTAGGCAACTTGATAGCATCATCGAGGGACTATGATCATTTGATTTGTTTTTGTTTTGCCAAAGACACTTAACATGCAACCATGGCCCATTTTTGAAGGCAACAAGTGGAATAACCCTAAGGGTGCAAGTGTGCGTTGTGTTTGTTTTTCATGCATGTTTATCTTGAATTTAGGTCAAACTACTTGTTAATTTGATTTTGGCATACAAACCCTAATTCTCTAATCATGGCATAATTGAAAGCTTTTAAATGCGAGAATTTAAATGCTAAGCTATTACAACAAGATATAGGGAGGGGGGGTACAAGTTTGCATTGGGGATATTTGACAAGGAAATAAAATCTAAGTTATTACAACCATATCGAATGTATAGGATATAAATATTTAATTGTACAATATTTAAATAAATACAATAAATAAATAAGAATGTATTATGCACAAAATGATTTTTTATGTATGTGAAAAGGGTATTTTTAATGTGTAATATAAACAAAATGAACAAAGTTAAATTAATTATTTTTGGTCATTTAGGGCAAAACCCTAGTTTTTTAAGTAAAGAGTAATATTTATTAATTATATACAATATATATTAATTTATACAAAAAAAAATTTGTAAAAAAGGGTATTTTTGGTGTCAAATATTAATAAAAATAAAAATGCATTATTTCCATATTTTTGTCCTAAGTGTATAATAAAATAAAATATACAAATATATATAGGGTAGGTAGACGACTCTAGATACTTGCTCTAATTTCAAAACAAATTCAAAAATACTTTTCACACCAACACATTTTTAAAAGGCTTTCGAAAGCAATTTTTCAAACACTCTTGAGGACCGATACAAGAGTCGAACTGGAATTTTCAAAGAAACTTTTTAAAACCCACAGTTGAAAAGCAAATAAACCATTTTTGAAAACACATTGAGCAAGTAACTAAGAGCCCATGGATAACCATGGATAGAAAGGGTGCTAACACCTTCCCTTTCTATAACCTACCTCCCGAACCGAGAGCAATCTCTTTAAGGAATTTTTCTGTGCTTTTGTCCTTTCCATTTGGAGAAAATAAAAGACGGTGGCGACTCTTGCTTCCGCGACATTTCGCGAACCAGCATTAAACAGTCAGTTCCAGATCCACCGATCACAGAACTGGCGACTCTGCTGGGGACTTAAACTTAAAGTGAGGTGTACCTTAGGGTTAGTTCATAACTGTTTTCAATTGTATTGACTTGTCTGCTTTAAATTTGTGGGTTGCATGGGAGTTACATAGATCCTAACCCGGATCTGGGGATACCCTGTTTAGGTAGCATAAGCTGTGAGGGACCTGTCCGGCGTATACCGACATGGGTGAAACAGTGGCTACGTTGGTGTGGCGCCTTGGTCTGTACCGATATCCCTCGTGTTGAAACGGGGAGAATATGGGTCTTCCAAGGAGTCATTAAGCACCAACAAACCTTAGAACCTTAAATGACCCAACTTGGCCATTAGAACAGTAGCAGTATGCTACGCCCATTGAGGCTAAACTCTCGTGATGGTTCTGGCCGCAAGAAAAGATTGCGATGCTGGAGTTATGACCGATTAAGGGTAGTCAATGATATTGGGATCCTCTAAGAACCCGGTTACTTTGATAGGACAGGTATGAACCAACCAACTGAAAGAGGATAACACCTAGACCTCATGCTGGCCTAAAATCTAAGGGCTTCTCTTGTGTGACTTGTGTGCCTTCGTACTTGACTAATTGCATGCGTGTTATCTGACACATAAGCTACTTGCAGGTTTTGTTTATAGTCCTTAACTGGGACTCATAACAGGGTTTACTAGGTCTCTTGCAGGTTTTGTTTATAGTCCTTAATTGGGACTCATAACAAAGTATACTGAATTTCTTGCAGGGTTTGTTTATAGTCCTTAATTGGGACTCATAACAGGGTTTACCTACATCACCCCATGCATAGCATGACATCATACCATTGCATACATCCTAACCCATTTCAAGGATCTCAAGGGCTTGTGATGCAGGTCATGATGAATCAACTACCCCAGCACGGGGCAAAGAGGATTTATTTTCCTCTAGACAGAGTTGTCAGGGGCTATGACCCACTAGATATGGTGAGCCTTGACACTTGAAGAAGGTTCCCCCCAACCAAGGTTGTTTGGAAATCAAAGCCAGACAGGATGACTAAAGTCAGGGGCTATGACCCACTGGATATGGTGAGCCTTTGACCCTCGGAGAAGGACTCTCAACAACATGGAGTACCTTCAATCAAGTTACCAGTGTCCAACTCTAACAAGTTTCTTTGTTTATCCCGCGGGGTCCTTGAAAACATTGCATGCATATCATACATATCACTGTACTGCAGGTACCCTTTTGAGAGGTTGCTTACCTTCTTCGCTGTTTATTTCAGCCGATCGTCATGAATCCTGAATCGTCTACTGAGCAAACTATCAAGGCCCTCCAGGCCCAGAATGCCCAGTTCCAGGAGTTGATTATGAGCCTAGCCCAGGGTCAAAAAGAATTGAAGACTTTGATTCAGAAGAAGAAGAAGAGGAATGTTTTGTTCAGCCCTAGACGCAGATCTGGGAATACACTGCAGGATGAAACTGAGAGGACTACTCCATCTGTGAGGGAAGGCAGTCGTCAAGAGGAAAGGGTTCCCAGCCCAGTGGTCTCTGACAACGAGACAGATTTCAATGATGAGCAATACCCTCCTGCCGAAGACAAGTACAAGCAGTTGGAAGACAGGCTAAATGCAATGGAAATTCAACAAGTGCCTGGTTTGGATTTTGGAGACTTGGGTCTAACTTCTGGTGTGGTGATCCCACATAAATTCAAAGCACCCTCTTTTGCTAAGTACGATGGGGCATCCTGTCCCAGACTACATCTCAGGTCTTATGTGCGGAAGATTCAACCGTATACTATGGACAAGAACTTGTGGATCCACTTTTTCCAGGAAAGTCTTTCAGGGACTCATCTCGAATGGTTCTATCAGCTGGATGGAACCAAGGTTCGTAACTGGGAGGAGTTGGCTACTGCTTTTTACAAGCAGTATCAGTACAATGCCGACCTCGCTCCTACGCGTACCCAACTCCAGGGTATGTCGCTAGGATCGGGAGAAGGTTTTAAAGAGTATGCGCAGAAATGGAGAGACCTGGCTGGAAGGGTACAACCACCTCTGACTGATCGGGAACTTGTCAATATGTTCTTGGGGACCCTGTCTGGTCCATTCTACAACCACCTGATTGGGAATTCGTCTGCTGGATTCACAGATCTTATCTTGACTGGAGAGCGAATAGAAGCTGGCATCAGGTCTGGGAAGATTCAAGAGGCTGCCCCTTCTGATAAAAAGCCTCATCATGGAAAGAAAGAGTCCAATGCTGTGCATGGTAAAAAGAGCCGTCATGAGGTAGGGGCAACCCAGATCTCCAATCCTGGACCTGCTCAGCAAGGACAGGGGCAGCAGCGCAAGGAGAAACGACAGTTCACTAAGATCAACATGTCGCTGGATCAAGCACTACAACAAATGTTGAAGGCAGGGCTGATCACCTTAAGGGCTCCTCTTCGGAATCCGAACACTTCTGCTCCGAACTACCATCCCAACGATAGGTGCGCATATCATTCTGATAGCCCGGGGCATACTACGGACAACTGCTGGCCTCTCAAGAACAAGATTCAAGACATGATCGACGCTGGAGAGATTCAGTTTGAAGTACCTGAGACTCCGAACATAATCACTGCTCCGTTACCCAATCGTTGAAGACTTTTGTGTATTTGGATTTCTGAGTTGTATTTTTCTTTGCTTATACAAACAATTAATGTCATAGCAAACTCTTTTATTTTATCAATGCATCGCATATGTCTGTTTTGGGAATTAGTACAATTGTTTTCATTATATTCAAAATTGCTTTCATTTTTCTGTGATGATCAACTCTCGGTTAATAATTTCTAAGCCTCTTGAGGGAGGATGACGAAAACGATACCACGATCTCTACAATATGCTTTTGAACAGACCCCGATGATGAAGTACAGGCATTGTTTCAGATCCCTAAACACTGGAGTAATAAGGAAGATAATCCCTCGTCAACCCCTCTGAGCCAAAGAAGTAGGAGTTTTTCTTTTCGAAAATTAAAACCCTTTATCATAACCTGGGGCAGGGTAGTTCTCTCAGTTGATCCAAGTGCGCAACAAATGGCACCAAAGATATCCTTACAAAACAAAGAAAGACAGTGATGGTTCCGAACAATCATAAAGATAGGCAGTCATTATATCTCTCAAAATAAAAAAAAGGAAGGAAACCCATTAAGTCAAAACCCATGAAGGAGACTTACAAAACTGAGACATCCCGCTGACTGTAATTCCTAAAAAAGGAACAGTTCAGGCAAAATGCAGGGATAACAAAATCAAAAAAAGAAAGAGGTCTTATAAACCCTCAACAATAACAAAAAGGAATGACTGTCTATCCAACATAAACATTAAGTATCCGACCATCACTGGAAAATCAGAGCAAAGACTCAAACAAGGTCTAATGTATGATCAGCTGAGTTTAGGTTTGGAGAACATCACGAAGAGCGGGTGGGTACAAATAATTTGAGCCTTTATCCTTTGTTTCTTAAACCATGAACCAGGCCACGTTATAACCCTCAAAAGTCCTAGCTGAAGCATGGGTTAGTTCGAAAGCATACTGTTACGAAAGGTATCCTGACTCCTTAAGGCTCGCGGTGAAATCTTGAGTTGACATCACAGTCCACAAGAATTGCTTGTTTTACAAAAAATGCATTTTCAAAATTCAAGACAGACATAGGCTTTTGCATTCATAAAATAATATTGTTTGCACATGATCATTTGTTTGAACAGCAGAGAAATTCGCATGACGAAAGTCTAATGAACAAGAGTATCTCCAATCAAGGGGCATGGCATGATTATTGTCCATCATCTGGGGCAGTTGAGTCAAGATTCGGAGAATCTCTCAAAAGGCCAAATAGCCTGGGGCAAATCTCTGCCTGAGTCACTTGGGGCATTTCAGCAACGAATCTTACCTGATCAAACATCTTCTGGTGGTATGACAACACTTCAACAGGGGCAACTCCCTACATTCCGAGAACGTGGACATAGTCGGAAAAAATACTACGCATAATCAAAGACCCGCTAGGCTGACATGCCTATGCAAAAGTTAGGGCTTCCCGGCGAACCAAAAGGGTTCGGGCAAAATGAAGGGATGAAATGAAAAAAATCTGTACACCCGGCAAGTCGAAAACCTGAAAAGGCGGCTTGAGCAAAAATGGGAATCCTGGTGGACTGAAAACCCGAAAGGGCGGTCCAGGCAAAAGTTAGGGATCAAAGCGTACGACTATGTCCTGTCATCTTGTCACCTGCCTACCTGAAGAAGATTTGACCCTCAACAATTATCAGCATCCCACAGGTGCCTCCCCCATAGAAGCAGGGGCAATAATGGGTGGTCTAAGCAATCTGATTGTTCTGTCCTCCAGGTTATCAAGGTAGGTTCTGTTGAAGAACATAACCAATACAGTTCAATACTTCCCCAGGAGAGTCCAATCCAGCTTCCCCAAGAAAGTTGGAATCCATCTCCCCAAGCAGAAAGCTTATCCCCAGTAGATTCTGGAAGCTCATCCCTCGCAGAGCACGAACGCGTTCCCCGGTTTTATTCAAAGAGTTATTTCCTTACCCGGATATAACTGGGTTATCCTCAGCCAAAAGCCACGGAGAGATCATCCTCGGCAAAGTCTTCTTATCCCCAGCGAAGTCTATCAACACTTCCAACCTAACAAGGGTATCCCCAGCAAGTTATCAACAACTCAACAAAGTACCTCTTCTCCCCACAGAGTATTGCTTCCCAGCAAAATCGTTAGAGTACCTTTCTCCCCGCAGAATATTCCATTCGCCAAGTTTATTCCCTAACGGAGTCATCTTCTCCTACCGGCATTCTTGCAACTATCATCCCCAGTGGAGGCAAAAATCTATTCTCCAAACATCAGCCCAGGAGTGACTTCCTGGCACTCGTCAAGGATTTATTTTCTTAGACAAAAATACATTCATGAACATTACATCTTCATACATTATAGCATGCATATGCATCATACTACACGAATCTCATCAATTTTGAGGACATCCTGAAATCATGCAGTTCATGCATCATGATCTTGTATACAACTGATGCTTTACTTTTTCAGGAAAGGTCAATACAAAGATGATTACTAGCAACTATCGCAACTTTTTCTAGATATAGTTCAGATGTGAACCAGATATGGCGACGTTCTGATACTTCTTCCGGATTTCTTTCTAGATATGGTTCAGATGTGACCCAGATATGGCGACGTTTTGATACCTCTTCCAGATTTTTTTCTAGATATAGTTCAGATGTGAACCAGATATGGCGACGTTCTGATACTTCTTCCAGATTTCTTTCTAGATATGGTTCAGATGTGACCCAGATATGGCGACGTTTTGATACCTCTTCCAGATTTCTTTCTAGATATAGTTCAGATGTGAACCAGATATGGCGACGTTCTGATACTTCTTCCAGATTTCCTTCTAGATATAGTTCAGATGTGAACCAGGCATGGCGACGTTCTGATACTGCTTCCATATTTCCTTCTAGATATAGTTCAGATGTGAACCAGGCATGGCGACATTCTGATACTGCTTCCAGATTTCCTTCTAGATATAGTTCAGATGTGAACCAGATATGGCGACGTTCTGATACTGCTTACAGATTTCCTTCTAGATATAGTTCAGATGTGAACCAGATATGGCGACGTTCTGATACTGCTTCCATATTTCCTTATAGATATAGTTTAGATGTGAACCAGATATGGCGACGTTTTGATACTTCTTCCAGATTTCCTTCCAGATATGGTTCGGATGTGACCCAGGCATGGCGACGTTCTGACACTTAGTCCAGTTGAAGATTTCAAGACCTAAGACCGGTTCAGTTAAATCAACCCTAAGATTTTTCTGTTTCTCATCCCGTTAAAGGCCTTCTCTAGTCCAGCTAAATTGACCCCAAACAGATTTTCCTGATAAAGACTCAGTAGAAGATATCCAAGATTCTCTCAATGATTGCTGTTGAGGTTGTAGTCGCCTGTGGTTCTCTCCCCGATACTGCGGAGGTAGTAATCATCCCAAGTTTCTATCAGCGCTATTGTTGAAGTAGAAGTTATCCAAGATTCTCTCAATGATTGCTGTTGAGGTTGTAGTCGCCTATGGTTCTCTCCCCGATACTGCGGTGGTAGTAATCATCCCCAAGATTTTCTCAATGATTACTGTTGAGGTTGAAGTCGTCTAAGGTTCTCTCACCGTTCCTGTTGAGGTAGTAACCACCCCTGGTTCATTCATCACCATTTGAAGCTCCAGATTCAGCTCCTGTAACCAGTCAGGACACATCTATACAAAGAGTTTGAAGACCAGCTCCTGTAACAGGCCAGGTAATCATGTTTCTTTTGCAGGTACGCAAGTTCTCGCTAAGGAGTCTCTTACGCGATCAGCATCCAGATGGCATCTATAAGCCCATCCACCTTCCATCATCCCTTAGCATGGCATCTATAAGCCCATCATCCTATCCATCAATCTCCAAATGGCATCTATAAGCCCATTCCCATCATCACACTACTATGTGAGCGCAAATTTCTGGGCACTCTAGTGTTCAATCATCTTTCACCTTCGGATTACGAAAGGCACGTCAGCCAATCTGCATCCTCAGGTCTAAGAATATTGAACAGGGGCAACTGTTGTACCCCAAAATTTGCCCTCCCATATTCTCCAAGAATTGCCAAGTCAAAGCTTCAAAGTCTCCCCAAGGGTTGCACAATGCAAGGGCCTCCTAACAGTCAAAGATTAGGGTTTTGGTTCTGACAAAGAAAATGAAGTTTCCAAGGGTCCAATCAAGTCCCATATGCCTATAAATATGGTCAAGCATCCTCATGACAAGTTTCAAGACTTACAGCACAAAATTGCACAGTCAAAAACCCTAATTGCACTACAGTCAACTGTAGGGGTAAAATGGTCATTTGACAGTCAAATGTTCAAATTTTTGGTCAACATCTCATTTTGAAGCCACAAACATCATTTGATCAATACTTGATCATGATTCTCAAAGCTTGGCTCAAAAAGTCTCAAGATGCAAAAGTTTCCATATTTGGACAGTTGAAAAAGTCAACTGTAACTTGACCAGGGCATAAATTTCACATGGATTATCAGAAAAATTCCATCCAAATCTCATTTTGAAGATAAAGAAATTTCCTACAACTCCTCTTCACACTTCAAGTCCAAGAAATGCTCTCACAAAAAGTTATCAATTTCAACATTATAGGTCATTTTCAAAAGTCAACAAAAAGGGACTTTAAGTCAAAGACCATAACTTGAGATTGGTAAATCAAAATGACATGGGACCAAAGGCATTGGTTAGAGGACTCAAATACCTTTCCAAAATGTCCAAGAACATGATCAAAGCTTAAAAATTGAGCAAGATATGCCTTGTGGAAGTTGGGAAATTTTTGGATATTTTGAAAAGTCAACATTGCTTCAAATGACCTAAAAATGCTAATGGGCCTCTTTTTCTTCCACAATTCATCATCCAAGGCATGTGCACGACCATGTGGCCCAAAGGGAAGTTTTTTATCATTTTTATTTATTTATTTGGATTTTTTATTATTAATAATTCATTTAACTAATTAAAATATAAAAAAAATACCAAACCAATGCAATCAAATCTTTTTATGCAAGGAATAAGCTTAAGATTTCGTGCAAGACCAAATATAGAAAGAATCAAGTCAATTGACCATGATTTGTATCAAATATGCTTGAAAAAGATTTGAAATATTTTGCCATGAAAATCAATATCCTCTCCATCAATTCCTTGATCCTTTGGCTCTGAATTCTTACCCTAATCGTTCACCTATACATACTAATGCAAACCCTACTCCTCAAGAGGTCCAAGCTGCGCAGAAAGACAAAAGAGAACTTTGCAATTTTGATCAAAAAATTCAAAACTGAAATCGTGATTCCAAAGCATTTCAAGGCAAAGTAATCAGTCCATTGCCTTCCTGAGACATCAGGGAAACTTCCTGGATCAAAAGCACGACCTCTAACGCCCAGAATTGGTGAATAGGATTCAAACTTTTTCACATTTTTTTTATAATCGTGTTTTAAAATTCAAGCACATTCATTGCATTTTTTTCATGGATTCTTACTAATGGGATGTTTCTGAAACTAACCATATGCTTTGATTGAATTTTCACGCGTTATATGAGGATTCACCATTAAAGACATCTAGGGTTACCAAGCTTTCAATTTAGGCGTTTCTTCATACTGTAAAATTAGAGAACCATGATACCATGACCATACTCAGCGTGTTTGGACGGTTCAGAATCAACCCTCGCGCCTAATTTATATACCCAGATGGCTTAATCACTATTATCCAAAACTGCCTATTTTTGGGGGGTTTAAAACCCCCGCTAACCATCTTTGATTTTCAGGAAATAAACAAGCGAGGAAGAAGACGCTTAGGTGGCCATCAGTGGTTGGTTCGTTTGAAAATTCGCGCGGAAAAGGCACTAATGCGTTGTTTTATTTTATATTAATTGATTGTTATTCATTATACAACGCGTGTAGAGTGCTTCAGTGGCAAGGCTTGGTAGTGGTAATCTTCAGGACCTGGGCTCGATCCCAGGTCCCCCACCCCTTCAATATTGTTTTTCTATTAATGATTCTATGCAGTTTCAGCACTAAGGACCATCATGCGTCCACAATTTCTAGCTTGCCACTTGGCCAATAATGCCAATCCAAGGGACCAGATCTGGTGAATACCATGGGTTGCAGTCAACACTTCCACACGCTGGCAAGGAAAGTCAACTAGGCCATGAGTTTAATGGGCCTAAAATGCTAACAAGCCCTCCAATTTGGGGACAGACCCCCCTAGGTTTGCAATCTTTTTATATTTTTTTTCATTCTTTTATTTATTTCAATTATTGTTTATAATTAATTCCTTTAATTTAATACTTTCATAAAAAATATAAAAACAATCTAAAATCAGAAAAAGACAAAAATAAGTATTTTATTTAATATTATATTTTTGTAAATAAATATCATCAATTAATTTTAGCTTGTTAAATTAGGTTTAATGCAAATATTTTTTAATAAACTTAAAATTGGTAGAATTAGGGTTTTAATTAATTTTTATCCTTTTTCTTTTCTTTTCACTAATAACTAAATATTATTTATTTTTATAAACCAAATAGCATGTAAATAAGTAATTTAATTTTAGGTTTAAATTTTAATATGTTTTCTTAATAAATTAAAAACAATTAGAATTAGGGTTAATCTTTTAATTTCATTTAATTCTCATCAAAAAACCATAAGTACGAAAACCTCAAAAATAATTTCTCCTTTTATTTTAATTTTAATTAATTTGTAAATAATAATCTAATTTCAGTAAAAAGGGTCCAACGCCCTCGTTTCTAATTTTAATTCCAGTCGCGTATTTATTTCTTTTTCTTTTAATTATTTATGTACTTCTCCCAAAGTCGTGTAATATTAATTTCTCGCATTTTACTTTATTTATTTATTTTCTGTCAAATCGGGTCCTGGAAATTTTGGCGATGTGGACCCGCGCCTTTGTAATAGTTTAGAACTTTATCTTTCTCGCAATTTTTTAACTGTTAAATAATGGCATGCAAGAATGAATGGCAAATAAAAACAAACGCGTAGCTCACTCATAACCTGATAAGACAAAATAACTGAATCTGACACACAAATCACACACCACCCCTAGGATACGCCTCACTGTTGCCTTGCCTCGAAAGGTGATCGTCGAGTAGAGGATGTCTTAGTAAGTCCTCATGATCCGGGAACCTGGCATGAGGGTAGCTTCTAAGGTGTCTTCCCATTGCTCTGGTGATCACCATGTCCCGAACCTCGAATTGACCCGAACACCTCCAACGATGGTGCTACCTACCTCTCAATGGTGGGATGGCACTACTTTAAAGGACATTTACACAGACGAATTCCTTAGGGTAGGTAGACGACTCTAGATACTTGCTCTAATTTCAAAACAAATTCAAAAATACTTTTCACACCAACACATTTTCAAAAAGCTTTCGAAAGCAATTTTTCAAACACTCTTGAGGACCGATACAAGAGTCGAACTGGAATTTTCAAAGAAACTTTTTAAAACCCACAGTTGAAAAGCAAATAAACCATTTTTGAAAACACATTGAGCAAGTAACTAAGAGCCCATGGATAACCATGGATAGAAAGGGTGCTAACACCTTCCCTTTCTATAACCTACCTCCCGAACCGAGAGCAATCTCTTTAAGGAATTTTTCTGTGCTTTTGTCCTTTCCATTTGGAGAAAATAAAAGACGGTGGCGACTCTTGCTTCAGCGACATTTCGCGAACCAGCGTTAAACAGTCAGTTCCAGATCCACCGATCACAGAATCCAATTGCATCTTGGTGAAAAAATGGGACAAACTTAGGAAAAAATAAGGAAATTTCATAACTTAGAAAATTTCTAAGTTATGAAATTTTTCATTTTAAAACTCTAATTTGCAATTTTGGGTTTCTTGATGAACAAGTTTCATAATTTGACATGTCTTGATGAAAAATGAATCTTGGCACTTGATTTTGACCAAAAAGTCAAAGTTTGAATTTTCAGTATACAGTCAAATTTTGATCAGTTGACTGAAAAATTCATCTGTCAATGCTATGCATTTGAGATCTTTTGAACTTGTTGAATGGGTCAAGACAATGCCATTGAGTCCTTGAGTCCATATATGAGCTTGGTTTGCCATTGGTTAGGTCAAACAGTCAAAAATTGCCTTTGTGCAGTCAAAACCCTAAAAATGACCATTTTGCCCTTTTGGTGATCTGATCAAATTTCTTGTGGAGTTGTGATCCAAACTTGATCAAATGATTCATATGAGTTCATAATGTTGACGTGGGTCAAAAATCATGAGGTTCGACTGTCAATTGGCCACAATTGACTTTTTCCCCAATACAGCTGATTTCTAGGTCAACTGTCCAATTGACTGGGCAAAGATTGGAATCAAGGCTTGAAACTTGGTATGGATAAACTTGTGAGTCCAACATGAAGCATGAAAGTCACTTTGGGCATTTTAGGTCAAAACATCCCTGTGCAAACTCAATCCCTAATTTGGGTCAACAGTGCAAGGAGGGGTCTTGAGCAGAGCAAACCCTAACTTGATCTTGAGTTCCAAGAGTCTTGTGATGAGAAAATGTTGATGAAAAGGGAGGGCAAATTTTGGGGTACAACAGTCTCTGTGCTCTCTTTCAAGCAAATCAAAAGGAATCTCATCTCACGGCGGTAAAGAGGATCATGAAATATCTCAAAGGAACAACAAATGTCGGATTATGGTATCTTAAAGGTAGTGTTTGCAACTTAGTTGGTTATTCTGACGCGGATTATGTAGGTTGTAAAAGTGATAGAAAAAGCACAAGTGGTACTTGTCACATCCTTGAAAATGCATTAGTATCATGGGCCTGCAAGAAACAAGCATGCGTTGCTCTTAGCACGGCCGAAGCTGAATATATTGCAGCGGGTAGTAGTTGCGCTCAAATTTTGTGGCTCAAACAACAACTTCGTGACTACAGACTCGATCTAGGATGCACTCCTCTACGGTGCGATAATACAAGTGCAATAAACATTACAAAGAATCCCGTCATACATTCAAGAACTAAACACATAGACATACGACATCATTTCCTTCGTGATCATGTACTTCAAGGAGATGTCGAGGTAACCTTTGTAGATACTCATAATCAGCTTGTCGATATCTTCACTAAACCTTTGGCAAGAGAGCCGTTCTACAAGATTCGACGAGAGCTTGGCATACTTGACGAACATGACATATAAGGTGCCTTCTATCCTTGTTATGATTTTATACATATGTTTTAAACATGCTATATGTGAATATATGTTAAGTGGTATTTAATTTTTAAGAAAAATTTGGTTTTGGTCATTTTTTGGTTGATGCAAATCGATTGCACAAAGAGTGTAAATCGATTGCTCACTGAGTATTTTTAACTCTGGCCTTTCTGTTTCAAGTGCAAATCAATTGCACCATAAATTCAAATCGATTGCACCATAAATGCAAATCGATTGCACTCTGTGCGTTTCAGTTTTATTTTGATTATGTTTTATGTGCAAATCGATTGCACCTGTATGCAAATCGATTGAACCTACTGTAACTTGCTTTTATGACAAAAAAATTTGTTGGTCAGAATTCCTCTCTCTCTCATATTCCCAAGCCAAATAAACTTTAATACAACTCACTCATTCCTATCTACTCAAATCATATCTAAATTTCAGCTCTCAAACACCTTTCTCTCTCAAAAACCTAAAATCCTCAAAACCCTAAATACCTTACCCATGGCTTCAAGACAAAAAAGAAAGGTACCAGCTTCAGAAAAAGGGAAGAAGAAGATTGATTCATCATCTAATCCATTACTTTCATCTCTAACCTAAGAACAAGAAGCCAGATTCCCAAAGGACTTTCAAAGGAAAATAGTGTCCAATCCTAAATATGGTATGCTATCATCCTTTCCCCAAGAATGTTTCTCTTTTCAAAATTATTTAGCTGCTTATGGTCTAGAACCATTAATTTCATCGTTTGGGCCATATTATCCGGATTTGGTAAGAGTGTTTTTCAGCAATTTAACTCCACAAAAAGGCAAAATGGTGACATATGTGCTGGGTACTCGTATCTCTCTAACTCCTGAGGTTGTTGGTGAGATTCTTCATATTCCTTACACTGGAAGTTCTCTGTATGACCCTGAAAACGAGGCATGGGATGACTACCAGAAAAAGGATTTCTATTATAGCATTGGGAGATTAAGTGAAGCTGAATTCCGTGCCAAACGGATTTGTGGTCTAGGCGGAGTAATTCCATCTAGAGACTCCTGGAGTGCAGGTAACTTCTATATAGACGATCACCTATTTCATTACTTTATGGTCTATATTATGTTTCCAAGAGCTGGAAACCACTGCACTGTGACCGACCTGGTGCATATGCTGAGAGTCGATGCAAAATCGAAATTTCTTCCATATGCTTATTTTGTTACTTTAATTATGGAGGAATTTGGAGTGGATTTTGCTGGGTTTGAGAAAGTCAATATGGATCCAAATCTGAATAAGATCTCCATCAAGAATGTTGACTCAAGAATGGGCGTGCATTACAATCCGGAAACAAATACTATCACTTACATTGGTGAAGATGTGGTTGGTGATGAAGGGAACAATCAAGAAGTCGAAGGCGGTGAAGCTGTACCTCCTCCACCTACTGCTCCCTCTGGACCAAGCAATCAAGAGCTTATGGATTTCATGTCTCAACAATTTGCTTCCATGAACACTAACATCAACAACCAATGGAATACGATCAATGATTCTACGACAACCCGGATTAATGACTTCTGCGCAGATGTGAATCAACAATTTTCTTACCTTTACTCTCATCTTCACATTCCACCATATGGTCCAAATAATCTAGCTGCACCTCCACAACACTACACAGAACCCCCTCTTCAACAATAATTTCCGAATCAAGGCTCTTGGTCCTATAACCACCAGGACATGCATCAACCTTGAAGTTCTGGCCAACTCTATTTTCTGTTATGTCCTTGTCTTGTTATTCTATGTTTTGTTTGTTAAATTTCTGTGTAATCGTTAAACAATTTGTGTTGCATGTTTAATTAAAGTTTTCTTGATATATTGCTTCATTATTGTTTGTTTTGTGCATCTTTCCCCTCTTTTTGATAATGTCAAAGGGGGAGAAAGATGTGGTACTTTATGCTTGTGTATTTCCTTGTCTTAATTTTTTAAGGTACTCTCCAACCAAGATGAACAAATACAAAGGAATCCAACCTTCTCATACATAGGGGGAGTTTTGCATCTTAGGGGGAGAAGCTCTTTCTGGAAAGTACAATGCATAAATCAAGATTATTTGTCATCATCAAAAAGGGGGAGAATGTAAAATCAAGCTCCTTAAATGAACTTTTATTTTGATGAAGACAAACCATGATTGACAAAGAAGGCAAAGATTTGTTATCAAGCTCAAGGCATCTATGGACAAAGTCTTCAGTTCAAGCTCTTAGAAACTTTCAAGGTATAATGATAATACTTACTTTGATCTTAAGATATAGATGCTCAATGGTGAATAATAAATGTTTTATAAATCATTACTCAAGTTTTTCAAAGTTAAAATTCATTTTTTACTTGAGTGCAATCGATTTGCATATTAGTGCAATCGATTGCATGCTTCAGTTTTTCATATCTTTTGCTTATGTTTCTCAGTGCAATCGATTTACATTGCTTGTGCAATCGATTTCATACTTAAAATTTTCAAAATGTTTTCTTCTATTTCTCAGTGCAATCGATTTACATTACTTGTGCAATCGATTGCACACTTAAAACTTTTGAAAATATAGATATTGAAACCCTGTGCAATCGATTTACACAAAGGGTGCAATCAATTGCATGCTGCACGATTTTGAAAAACAGCAGCTTTGCACATGCCTGTTCATAATACCTTTTCATTGAAACCTTTCACTCAATCTTGGAAATTGTTCATGATTCATTTACAGAACTTTATGATATTTCAAAAGGGTGTTATGAACATATAAATATTCATTTTCAAAATCATTTTCAAAACCTCTTCCAAATATATTTTCTGAATTTTTCAAAATACAAACTCAAGCTTTTCTTCACTTTCATCCATAAGTTTTCTGCATACTTTCATACATTGTTAAGCAGAAAACTTTGAGCATTCATATCTTGAGTCGTTGTACACTATTATCATTGGAAGAGAAGATCATTCATTGTTAAATAACTCTAAGTGATCAATACTACTCAACTCACTCAAAATCAAATATTGATAGTTACTTACTTATTTTTCTAGGATTGTTGGAAATAAGTTTAAGTGGTTTTATATATCTTGTCTTTCTAGGATTGTTGGATACAAGTGTAGTCACTTTGAGAGGATTGTTCTCATTGTTGATATAGTGAAAATCCAAGAGGATTGTTCTTGGTCCAAGAGGATTGTTCTTGGCTTTTTTGGTAGTTCTTGTTTAAGTTTGCCACAATAAGGAAATCTCTTTCATGTTGAAAGGGGACTGGAGTACTCTCAGACTGTAAGGGGAACCAGGATATATCGCTCGTGTCTCTTTATTTTTCTGCACTTTACTATTTCCTAAACTCACCATTAACCAGAAAAATAATATCAATCATCACTAAAACCAGAATTTTTAAAGTACCTAATTCACCCCCCCCTCTTAGGCGCACTTCGTACTTACAAACCCTGATGAAGAACTCCCAATCATCAAATTAAAGAATGGACCCGTTAGAGTGCCCGTGAACATGTCTACTAATTCTCGGCCAGTCAGAGGAGGTTACACCCTTCCACTAGGTCTCTCCATTTTTGGGCATATTCCTTAAAGCCTTCATTCGAGCCCATAGTCATACCCTGTAATTGCACACGAGTTAGTGCCAGGTCAGTATTGTATTGGTATTTTTTGTAGAAGGCAACTCCAAGTCCTCCTAAGCACGAATATTATTCCCTTCTAGTTGATAGAACCATTCCAGTTGTGTTCTAGATAGGCTCTCTTGAAATAAATGAACCCATAACTTCCTGTCGGCAGTGTGTGGGTGAATCTTTCAGACGTATGATCTCAAATGGAGTTTGAGACAAGAGAACCCATCATATTTTGCAAAGACAAGGACCTTGAATTTATGGGGATGACTACCCCTGGGATTAGACCCAAATCTCCAAAGTCCAATCCAGACACTTTGTGAATTTCCACGACTTTGATTCGGTCTTCCAGCTGCTTATATTTGTCATCCGCCGGAGGGTACTGCTCGTCAGAATAGTCTTCATCCTTAAAAATATGGTTATTTCCACCCCCAGCCCCGGTGCTTCTAATATCCTCTTCTTATTGTCGTCCTCCTCAGAGGAAAACTCTTCTACTTAATCTAGTCAGGAAAGGCCTTTGAACCTTCTCCCCATGTTAAGGATAACAACTTGCTTCTTAGTTTTCTTTTTCATGACGAGGAGCGCCATCATCTCTTGTTGCCCTTTGGCTAGGTTCAGGAGAGTCTCTTGAAATTGTGCATGTTAAGTTTGCAGATGTTTGAAGGTTTGCTCGAGAGCCATCTTATACTGAAATTAACAGTAAATAGATGAGGAAACCTGTATTAGAAAATCTGCTTATGAAATGATGCATGATATGTGGATACAATGTTTTAAAGGACCTTAAGAGATTTAAATTTTCTATCCAAAAAGGAAGCAGAAACAAATATTGTATTAATAAGTTCAAACATTACAATTTCCCCTTAGGCTTACAATGGAAAAGCAAAAAGTCTTAAAAATACAACAAAATGAACTCCTAAAATCTAAGACTCAAGTCTCCCACGAACGCTTCCTCTTCGTGTCGATGTATGCATTAAG
The DNA here is from genome assembly GCA_948472305.1 of Vicia faba. Lineage (NCBI taxonomy): Eukaryota > Viridiplantae > Streptophyta > Magnoliopsida > Fabales > Fabaceae > Vicia > Vicia faba. The sequence goes on along the minus strand of OX451738.1, from coordinate 694,625,583 downwards.
GCTTTGCTCCTCATGAAGTCACTTTGTGAGCTCCAACACTTTCTTCTCTCTTGCATAGGATTGAGCTTCAAAGGTGTCTCGTTCTCCCTTGAGTTTAATCCAGGACTTCTACAATTCTTAGAGGTCAGTGGGCATGTCTAGATGGAGAATGGTATAAGGAATATCCCCTTCGACGACATGCTCCATGATCACTGGTAGGATAACTGGATATGGCATCATGAGGTTTTGGGCGCGAGCTCGTACCCATTTGAGATAAAGTTCCAGAGGAATGGAATTTTTATGTCCCAAAGTCTTACTATCAATATTGCCTATCATGCCCCAGGCTCGTATAAACCTTTGACGATAACCTTGAAAATCGTTCTCATAGTCGAACACAATACCCTGGATAAGTGCATCATAAGGACCATCTCTTCGAGCATAACCAAATTGTCATAGAGCCAAAGAATGTTTGTAAGTAATACCCCCCCTAATGCCAAGGAGCGAAACATTAGGGAATTCCTCACAGCGGTTAATAATAGTAATATCTTCTAGAGATCGGGAACACCAATAGATATTCGAATGGGAGAGTGATATCATCCTTTGAGACCACCTCATACCTTTTTCATTCTTCAGTATTGATCGGGCAAGGTGAGAAATAAACCACCTAGATAGCAACGGTATGCAACATATAAGAGTCCCTCTCTTCCTCATAGTACGAGTGTGAAGAGAATGCAAAAAATCTCCGAGCAAAGTAGGCACAGGGTTACGAGAAAGGAAGATTTTGATGGTGTTCACATCTATGAGTTGTCTGGATTATGGAACAATACTAACCCATAAATTAGAAGAGCCAAGATTTCTTCAAAAGCTTGAAAATTCAAAGCCTTCAAAAATAGTCGAGCCTTCTCTAACAAAAGTTTAGCCGGAAAACCCTTGACTCCACTCCTTGTTTCCCAATTAGCTACAATGTCATACCGCTTTAGATGCAAGAATGTTGCAATTTCTTCAGTTTGTGGATCTTTCTCTAAACCGGTGAAAGGTGTCCAGTTAAGAACAAGTATTCCTAGCAACTCAGAGAATTCTTCTATTGTGGGTACTAGTTGATAATCCGGAAAGGTGAAACAATGATGAGCATAATCAAAGAACTAGAATAGAACACTCATCACATCTTCTTCAAAATCCAAGGTAACCAAACTGAGTAGTCGACCATTCCTTTTGACGAACGAAGAACTTTTGGGAACCCTCGAGACTAACTCCTTAAGTTGAAAAGGTATCCTCACAAAACTGATTCGAATAGTGTTTCTGCGAGTGGAAGCCATAGCCTACAAAACAGAACAAAGATAAATCCCTAAGTCCTTGAAATGATTAGTGAAAATGATATGACATGATGTCATGATGTTATGATGTCATGTTCGAACAATTAATCATACGCAAATAAAACATGCAAGGCCTTAGGTTTAAGCTTGCATGGGGTTTATAGGTAAGTACCCTATTGAAGTTTTAGTTGGCTCAACCGGTCCTAAAAGAAGTAATCAGATTCTAGGAATCTCAATATCATTGATCTTTCTTCTCGGGCATTGTTTCAGCACAAGCATTGGAACTGCGACCAAAATATCCCGATAGTCTGATCTCAATGTGTAGTATCAAGTATTAAGCAACTCTAGTCTCCACCAAAGCCAGCTATCTCACTACTTTCTAATCGCTAAGTTGTTCAACTAAGGTTCTACAATCATTTAGTGCTTTATGACACCACACAGCGGCCCCGTATTCTCCTTGATTTAACTCAAGGGACACCGCTACCAACAAATGTGTCACACTAACACAACCATCGCTTCAACCATATCGGTCTATGCGGTACAGTTTTCACGATCTATTGCTACTTACCTAAAATGCCCTATATCCATGTATAGGATCTATAGAATAAATAAACCCAAGCATATCCCGAAATATAAAGAAAACGAGGAAAACAAGTAAAGTAATAAAGGTGATCTAGCTCTTAAGGTAACCCCGCCTTTAGTTTATAAGTCCCCAACAGAGTCGCCAGTTCTGTAATACCGTGGGAGAACTGACTTGGTGTTTTTGCGTTTTTATCGCAAATGTTACAGATAGCAAGAGTTTCCACTGACTTTTCTTTTATCCAATAAAGGAAAGGATGAAAAGAATAGGAAAAACCTTTTAGAATTTTCTTGAGTTCAGAGGATAGGTTATTAAAAGGGAAGGTGTTAGCACCATTTTCATCTATAGTTATCTACGGGCTCTTAATCGCTTGATAACTTTTTGAAATGCTTTGTGTTTGTGTATGTTTGAAAATATTTTGAAAACACCTAAGTATGGAAATTTTGCAATAATTCTCGTATTGTTGAGAATGTATACAAAATGTTTGTTTTGAAAATACTTGTGAAATTTGGAAAGATGTTTTAAAAATGCCAATGTAGGGAAATTTTGTAATGATTCTCTTATCGTTGAGAATGTATACAAAATGTTTGTTTTAAAGAGTGTTTTGAAGATAGTTGTCTTGAAAGTGTGAAGTGTGGAAATTGTTTTAGTTTGTGAGCAAGCGATTACGAGCGATCTACATAGTCAAAAAGTCTTTGTACTTTTCCTCCTCCTTTAGATAGTGCTATCCTACCATTAGTTAGAAGGAAGCCCTATCATTGGATGTGAGGGACAGGCGTGGGTCATCGTACAGTCATAGAAAGAAACTTGTAAGATGCTTTAGAAATTCTCATAAGGGACAAAGATCGTTTACCGAAGGCAACATCTAAGGGTCATCGTGGGACTACGATCTTTTAATCGAGGGTCTTTGCTAAAGCATCTCATGTTCGAGGGACATGACTTTTTTTATCTGAGGCAACAAATGAGATTACCCTAGAGGTGTAAGTATGCAAAGTGTGTTTGATTCAATTATTTTATCTTAAATTTATGGTTGTCTAATGCTTAATTTTAAATCTTGCCATACAATCCTATTAAACTAACAATAATGAGGAAAGCGGTAAATTGCAGAATTTTAAATATTCTACGCTATTACAATGCTTCGGGAATGGGGGTACAAATTTATGAATGGGGAAGGAAAGTGACCTGGCGGTTGACCATAACCTTGAGAGTGGACGGAGGATGATCTTCAGTCGGGCAGAGGAGAGAGGGGGTTGTACCTGCAAGCTACTTCAACGATCAAGTAAGAATGGGAGTAAAGTGGTACTAGCAGAATATCAGGTAGTGAGTGGTAAAAATGTGATACCTGGCCCTCACAGGTGTGAGGGTTTATATAATTCCCCTGGCGCATGGCCATTGGTTCCTAATTTCTCGCCTAGATATGCGGGTCCAAAAAATCAAGTAACTTCTAGAACTTGGTCAAACCGGGAAGATGTGCTTGTAACTAGTCGTTGGTTCCAGGGAGGAGACTGGTTACATGCATCTCTCTGGTCGGCCCCTGTTGGTCTGTACGACGTTGATGTCAGGAAGACTGTGAAGACGCTCGATGGGCATCATGGATCGATGTTGGGCCAGAAGGTCAAGAGGGGGATATTGCCCGACAGGTGCAAGACGTCTGGGTCATGGTCAGTGGGCGGTACCCATGAGATATCTCAGACTGGGCCCAATCAAACTGCCAGGCCAGTCTAGAACAATAGCCCCCCAAGTCGTTGCTTCTGGGAATAGGAGCGAAGACTTTTGATGTCTGCCCAGGGGACGGGGAAATGGCATTTTCCTGTTGTGCTTATTAGTCGGGGAGGCGAAACGTTTACCGTCGGGACCGTTGAATTTGGAGAGGTAGCGTATTCCAGGAAACGCGCCGATCGGGCGGCGCCAATAATGTCCTAGGGCTAAGGTGTCATGATGATGACCCTAGGGTTGCCAAAGCGCGTGGTTTGCACGCGCAGGTCTTTCCAGCTATAAATATGAGAGGGACAGTGCGATTAGTATTTTTCACTTCCTCCTTCAACTGCTCGCATTAGCTCGATGGTCGACCACCGACATCTGCTCAATTTCTTTATCCGCGATTATCCATCTTCGTCTCTTCTTCTTTTAGTGAGTTTTCGATTCTCCATCATTTGCATGGTTTTGTTTTTTACTTCTTAGATATTCATGCGGTTAGGATTTAGGGTTCTGTTAGGAAGGAGACCGTTAGAGACCCTAGGTGGCGGACGTCGTTCTCGTGGCGCATGGCTATCCGAGTCGCCGTGGAGTTCTCTGGTGGCGTGTTATAGGCGATTCATTTAGGGTTTTATTGTTCTCTGCAACCTGTACCCGTTAGAATACCTTAGCGGAGTTCTGGATTATTTCTGCATTTTTTGCCCGGCAGCGCGCCTCGGTGAGGGTTCTGGTCGGGGATAAGATCCTCGTCTCCCAGTGCCCTTTCACATGTTTAGTGGTGGAAGGGTGGTCCTGGCATTGATGTCGAGCTCACCCCTTTCCTCTGCTTTCCAGGTGCTATGGCTGACGACGCGCACATTGTCATTTCGAGCGAATCCACGAAATCTTCTAGGAGCTCCTCGAGCGGGACCAGTAGCAGCTCGTCGAGCATTTTGGGTGTTACTGTAGGGCAGCAAAACTTGGTGGACAAACTGACGGGGAGCACGATGTAGGGACAACCTCTTTGGTACGGGAAGGCCTATTTCCTCCTCGAGATGAAGAGGACCCTATAAATTGGGTAGCTAAGGACCCCTGGGAGTGGCGTTCGTACTTTTATGAGCACGGGGAAGACGTATTCACCGACGTTTACGTGCACGAGGAGGGGGCTTAGGAGGAATGGTCATTATACATCAACCCTTTGATGATTTGATTTCTTTCCTTGAGGAATTATGATCAACCCTTGATCAAATGATGAATATCAAATCAAAATGTTGATGTTAGCAAAAAATCTTGAAGTTTGACTGTATGTTGACCACAATTGACTTTTTTACCCAATACAGTTGATTTTCAATCATTTGAGCAATTGACTAAGCAAATTTGTGATGCAAGACTTGAAACATGGTATGAGCATTCTTGGAGACTTATGATGAACCATGAAAGTCACTTGAGGCATTAGAAGTCTAATTTTCTTTGAGAAAACCAAAACCCTAGTTGGGGGCCAGTGCTTAGGAGGTGAGCTTATCTGATCAGCTCTTGAGAATCCTTGAGCATTTGAGAACTTTTGTTAGAAATGTCTTGAGAAAAAGGGAGGTAAAATTTTGGGGTACAACAGGTATCATTTTATACATCTGTAAAGGCTTTAGAAGAGGCGTCGGACCTCCTCCGACCGGTAAGCTTTCATACACTTTGAACTCTACTTTCTGAGCACCATTTTCATCCATTCTTTTTTTCAAAAATGCTCTTATTAATACCATGGTCTGAAGCCCCATGAAAATGGGCATTGGTGGAGTGCGTATGACATTTAATTTCAGTTTGAATTTTATAAGTTTTTCTTGTTTTTGCTTGCTTGTGTGTTATTCAGTATGCTTCAGTTTAATTGATTGTTACCTTCATGTTCCTTGTTAAATTCTGAGCAAAATGATGTATTCATATGCCATTTTTATTCAAAAAATTAACCATGAAATTGGTTGTGCTAGAGGTAGAAGACAACCCTTGCGCGCATTTCTCTCAGTTCAAATATTTGAGCTGTTTGTTCTTCAGTGGTCAGCATTTTTAGTTTATCTTTTGTATACTTTGAATGATGTTGTTAATGAATGAGGCACATGGTGTAGTGGTTGAGGCATAGAGTTGGTATGCATAAGGTCTTGGGTTCAACACCCAGGATGGCCTTTTTTACAACTTTGTTCCTTTTTTGTTTTCTTTTTCTTTTTTTCTATTATTTCCTTATTTATTTTTCACTTCTATTTCCATTTTTTATTTGTTTCTTTTGATTAATTTTAGTGTTCCATGAATATTTAAAATGATACAAAAATATTTCTTTATGGTTTGAATGCCATGTTTTGATCTTGATACTTTCATGCCATATTGTTGAACGTTTTCTTCTCATTGCTTTGAGGTTTTATCTTGTTAACCTTTGATGATACTTTGCTACTTTACTTTTAAGTTTTACGTGATATTTTTGATGTCTTGATGTGTTGGTTTAGAAACATGAGTTACGTTTCCACCATGCTTGTTTGAAAGTTTTTTGTTGATGTAAACCCTAATGTCACGAATTCTTTTGAGTTGATCTTTGTCTTTTCTTAGTTGTGTTTCAACCTTGATGTATGATTAGGGTTTAAACTTGAAGTTATTAGAGATACTTTCTTTTTGAGGCTTTGTTAATTTTTTGAATCATGCATAAATGCCTTGATGAATGTTGTGTCATTTTCTTTTGTTTGATTCAATCTTGACATGCTTTGATGCTTTCCTTATGGACTTTTATTGTTGACTCTTAGATCACTTCTTATGCCTTACCTTTTTATATATGTCTTGATTTTAGAAATTTTGGTTGATGCTTGAGATGCTTAGGCTTGATGTTTTCTAGTTACATGTCTATGTGCTTACTTTATTCATGTTTTGATGCTTTCTTTTGAGTAATTCTTTTACCATGACATTGTTTGCTTCAATTTGGTATTGGCTTGTAATATGACATGTACTTCTATTTTCTTAATCCTTACTTGTGAATGAGTCTTGTCTTATATTAAAGTCCTTTCTTCTACTTGAAGTCTTATCTTGTGCTTGAGTTATAACTTGCTTTTGAGCTTTTGTTTGGTACTTGAGACTTGTTTCACTTGTCAAGTTGTTGATCATTACTTAATTTATTCTAATGCTCCCTTAGGTTTTCTTAGTCCAATTTAATCATTGATTGAGATTTGGATTAAGATAGACATTACGATTCCATCCATGTATGACAACTTCAAGTAGGGTTCCCCGTTTCAATCCAAACTTTAGGACAATTTGCGCATGATAACATTAGGTTAAAAATTCCCTTCAATCTCAATCTTAAGTTCATTTTGCACGACAACATCTAGAATCAAGTTTCGCTTTAGACTTTGTTTATTTTCTTTTGCATTGCATCCTAAAAAACAAAAAATCTCTTTCTTAATAAAAATCCAAAAACACTTAAACAATTTGAAACACTTTCAAAAATTAAAGGAGGAAATACTTAAGTATCCATTGCTTAAGGAATCCACTTAAGATGTTTCTCCTAACAAAAACACTCCAACAAATCCAAATTGTGATAGGTGGGAATGAGAACTGACTATTTTGGAATGCTGGTTCGCGTTTGCGTTTGTTTTCGCAAAATGTCGCGGTAAGCAAGAGTCACCACCGTCTTTTATTTTATCCAACAAGGAAAGGACAAAAGCACAGAAAAATTCCTTTTTGAGATGTTTCTCGGGTTCGGGAGGTAGATTATAGAAAGGGAAGGTGTTAGCACCCTTTCTATCTGTGGTTATCCACGGGCTCTTAGGTACTTTCTCATTATGTTTTCAAAAGTTTGCTTTTCTTTCTGTTTGTGGGTTTGAAAAGAGTTTTTGTTTTGAAGAGAGTGTAAGTGCGAAAAGTTTTGTTTTTTGTTTTCAAAAGAGCAAGTACTTAAGAACATCTACCTACTCAAAAAGGAACTAAACTGTGCAAATATCCTTTAGACAATGCTATCCCACTATTGAGGAGTAGGTAGCATCGTCGTTGGAGTTTTCGGGTCAATTCGATTAAGGGACGTGTGGCCACTAAAGCAATGTTAGGATGCCTTAGCGGTAACCCTAATGTCTTAGATCATTTTTATCCGAGGCAGCCGTTTCGAGGCAACTTATGATCTTTGGACAAGAGGGCGACCTCTAAAATATCCTATACTCAATGACCACGTTTGAGGCAACCAAGTGAGGTGTACCCTAAGAGTGGCATGTGCGAGTGTGTCAATTTTCAGTTTATATTATCTTTGTACATCTTATGGTGAGCTACGGTTGATTTTAAATTAAAGGTTAATCTTGTCATGCATAACCTATTATTCAAACATCTAGCAGTTAATGGTTGCGGAAAATAAAACTAAGCTATTACAAGGCGTCGGGTATTTACATCGCCAAAAACAAACCCTTAAAATTAAATGCGAAAAAGTAAATAAAAGCGGTAAATAAAATCCTAAGTTAAAGCTATTACATCCTCGGAGCAATTAAAATATAGATCAAAGATAATTCGCGCGCGAGAAAATTAAATCGAAGCGTCCTAGGGTTTTGACCATTTTTTCATTAAATAAAACATATTTTTGGTCTTTTTTGAATTAAGAATTAAGTCTAAATTAATAATGGAATTAATTAATTAAAAAAAGAAAATGTTTTTTGAGTTTTATTTTAATTAAGGAAATAAAATGAGAATGGTAAAAATATAAAAAAACCTAATTCTAAATCAATTTTAATTTATTGCAAAATATATTATCATTAAACCTATTTAAGCTAAATAAATTAATTAATGGTTTATTTACAAAAATAAAATGGTGAAATTAATAAATATTATTTTTTGTGTTTTCTGATTTTATGAGAAAAATTATTGGTTGGTTAACAAAAAATAATAAAACAAATTAAATAAAAGAAACATGGAAAAAAGAATAAACCGAAGGGGGGGGGGGGGGGGTGGGCCTGATTTGGTGGTAAGATCAGCAATTTTGAGGCCCATCAACGTTTCCGCCTTGTTTGACCTTTCAGATTGCCTATGCGCTTGTTGACCAGAGTGTATGGTAGGCGTGCAATCTGGATCCTTGAATCTGCCTAGTGGGCCACCTGGCATTTGATGAGATGGGAAGTATGATGATCCACACTTTGGGGCGCTGCACCTGAGTACCTGAAATAAAATTGCATAAAGTTTTGGGGGACCTGGGATGTTGGACCTACAAGGAAATTTGTTAGAAATTGAAAATACAAGGCTTGTGATATTGGATCCTAGTCCCTTCGATTGAGCGAATTCCCTTTCACCCCTGAGCTGCTTGCTCATTCAAAAGGCATGACTCCTGCTTTTGGCCCTGTAAATTAGTCAATTCGGAACTAAACAACATAGAGAAACGTCTCATTCGAAATCAATTACTGAACCCAGATCTGGGTTGGTTTCGATTTATCACAGCTGTGATACGGTGGGAGAACTGACTTGTGTTTTGCGTTCGTATTCGCACTTGTGCGGTTGAGCAAGAGTCGCCACCGACTTTTTATTTTATCCTAAAGGAAAGGTTAAAAAAAGCACAGCAAAAACCTTTTGAGATATTTCGTGGGTTCGGGGGGTAGATTATGAAAAGGGAAGGTGTTAGCACCCTTTTCATCCATGGTTATCCATGGGCTCTTAGTTACTTGGTTTTTTAGATCACTTGCCTTGTTTTTCGATTGCTTAAAAAATGACATGTGTGTGGGTGCTTTTTGAAAACGTTTTGGAAAAAGATGCCTTGTCTTAGGCTAACCTTGTAATAATTCTTTACTCGAATGTTTTACAAAGGCGTATATCTTTTCGAAAAGATGTTTCAAAGGTTTGAAAAGTTGATTTTTGAAAGTGTTGTGGATTGTGGTTTTTGAAAAGAAGGCAAGTGTTTTTGCAAGTTTGATCTCAAGTAACTAAGAGTTTTGTCTACCCTATTGTACTCAAAGGTTTTTGTCATGTTCTAACCCCTTTTACAATTTTGTTCTACCATTGAAATTGGTAGACAATCTTGCGTTTAGGAAGTTTATTCGGGACGGGCGCGGGTCATCGTATGGACCATGAATGCAATGGTGCCAAGTGTCTTTGGCAATTTGCTTTGAAGGGACTATGATCATTCCGTTTAGGCAACTTTCGAAAGCGTCATCGAGGGACTTATGATCATTTGATTTTGTTTTGCCAAAGATACTCGACGTGCAAGCATGGCCCATTTTGGAAGGCAACATGTGAGATTACCCTAGGGGGTGCAAGTGTGATTGTGTATTGATTACATGTATTTGCCTTGTATTAGGTTATCTAGCGTTTGATTTTATGTACATACAAACCCTAGGTCTAACCATGGTATAATTGGAAAACTGTAAATTGCGGAATGTAAATCTACGCTATTACAAAATAGTATCAGGGAGTGGGGGTATAAATGTACAAGGGGATGAGACTTATAGTATTTACAACCAAATCGAAGTCGCAATCAAATATAAATATCGAATATACAGGTGTAAGATAAAAAATGTATATAGGGCAATGTGAATGCATTTGTGTAAGTGCACAAGTGTATATGTATATGAATTGTGTAATTATGTACAAGTGCGATATGTGAAGTTGAATCGTATTAGGGTTTGACCTAGAGAAATGTATTTTAAATGAATCTTTGATTTTTGTATGTTTAATTATGTACAAAAGAAAAAAGGAAGTGTTTTTTAATTAAATATTCAAGTTTTAATTAAAAAGTATTTTAGTCAAACGTTTGTGAATTTCAATATTAGAAAAATGATGTATTTAAATTGTTATGTACAAATGTGTATGCTAAAAAGTTTCAATTTAATTATGTATGAAAAAGTATTTTATTTATTTTTATGCACAAAATATGTTAAGAAAATCAAATTATGCAAGAAAATTATGTATTTATTTTAGTATGTGCAATATGTATTTTAATCAAAAGAAGATGTTTTCAAATTTAATTATATGACAAAAGGTGTTTTATTATTTTATATACAAATATTTATCTAGAAAAGATGTTTTAACCTTATGATAAAAAATGTATTTTAAGTTAGTATTTTACAAATAATAAAAAAGTAAACATTGTTTTTATAAAAATGAAAAGGGTTAGTGTTTTATCAAGAGAAAGAAGTAAATATAAAAAAAAAAAAGAGGGTTGTGATTAATGGGCTTAGAACAATTAAGAACGGGTCAGGCCCATGTTTGTCTTGAACGAAATTAGGGTTGTTGAATGTTATTCAGAACGACAGTTTTAGGGTTTTGAGACGGCGCCGTGTTCACTGAGTTCGTCTTCTCCAATCAAGCTTCACTTCCCTGAACGCTTTCTCCGGCCACCAGCGCCACTCCTGAAGCCTTTCTTCCCTCCACTGACATGAGCCCAGCGTCCTTGATTTAAGGTTTGATTTCCACACTTTATGTTCTTTCGTGAATGATATGCATTTTGGATTCGTTTTAAGTTGAGTTTTTACTATTATGAGGTGAAGGAAAGAAAGAGGAACAGAACTCACTACCTGACCTTGGAGAAGGAGGAGAGAGGAGGGAAGCTGTGGCGCTTAGGAGGCCGGAGATTCGGTGATGGAGCTTTGAGCTTGCTTTGCTTTTGATGCTTTCCTGGTATTTTCGTTCTTTTGATATATTAGGGTTTTGATGATGATATGTGCTGAGGAATCCTTCTTAAAATTCACTTCCTTTTTTATCTTCTTCTTCCACTATGTGTTGCCCTTGGGAATTTGTATGTTGCCTTCTGGGACGATTTTCCTATGTGTGCTTTGAGATGCCCAGTGATGATCTCAGAGATCTGAGGGCCTAGGTTGCCCTTGATACTTTTGTTTTCCTCTGAGCCCCTGATGCCTTGAATGATTGTTCTGTGTTATCTTGAACTTGCCCTTTTGTATGTTTGCTTGCCTTTAGATTTTTGAACTGCTTCCTGAGATTGATGCCCTTGACGCTTTCGTTGAGTTGGATGTCATGTTTTTATTGCCTATGATGAAGAAATTCTGAGGCTTGGTGTTGGTTTTGAATGCTTTGACATGCTAGGAGGTTTGAATTAGACAGGCAGGTTGTTGGTATTTCTGAGTTTTTGTGTTTGGGCAGGGTTGATGAAGTTTGATGGTTATGGCATTGTGTTATGTTTTTGCCTTGACAGTAGGCAGGTTAAAGCATTTTCAGGTTATCTGTTTGGTGATTCTGGTTATGAGTTTTGAAAAGTGTTTCAGGTTATCATTTTGAGATGTGTTATGTTGGTCTTTGTTTGCTTCAGTTTGATGGGTTTGTTCACATTTTTTTGGGGTTTTTTGAGGCTAATCGTAATGGTAGTGCAGGTTCACCCTTTGAAGCTTGGCTTTGTGACTTTTGCTTATGCTGGTTCAGTTTGACAGCATAGTAGTTTTTGTTCACATGTTTTTGACAAGGACTTTTGCAGTAATGAGGCTTTTTTTTCTTTTCAGTTTGTATATTTTCTTCTATATCTTTGCTTTTGCTGAACTGAGCTTTGTATCTTTTTTCTCTTCTGTCTCCTCTGAACTGCCTGCTGAACTGAGCTTGGCTTGTGGATTTGTATATCTTTTTTTTCTGTCTTGCTGTCTATGCCTAACCTGAACTCTGCCTACTGCTCTTTATCTCTCTTTTTCTCACTCATAGTACAGTTTAGAATTTAATAATGTTATTATTCTGTACTATGGTTCTGAAGGGGCCCCTACTTATGCTGGGAAATGATGATTTTAGATTTCTTGCATAACACATTACTGCATCTTTATCTCCAGCTTTGACAGTTTGTGTGCTGACTTTTCCTTGATATCTTGGCCAAATCTTTTCATGACAGCTTGGGTACTTGTGACAGTAAATGTACTTTTGAAATCTTTGATATCTTTGGCATTTTGACAGTAACTTGCCTTTTGCTTTGGATAGAAAGTTGAGATTGGATTTTTTCAGTTTAGTTGGAAGTTTGCAGTTTGAATTTTTAGAAATTATGCATTTGACATTTGCATTTCATGAATAAAAAATCTTCCCTCTCTGTGAACCGGGAGAAATCCCGTGATTTGCAGAGAGGGTCAACTGATCCCAGTCAGTGGCCCCTAATGATGAGCAATATTTCATCTGTCTCTTTTAAATGCCTTCTGACTTTTCTTGTTTCTTTTTGCAGATAAAAATGGAGTACCGGAGCGGAGTGAAGAATGAAGAATATTAGGAAATAGGATAGTTTTTTTTTCATTTTATGTAATATTTTAAATCAATGTATATTATTGTTCATAATTTTAAATTATAAACAACAATTTGTACAAATAATTCAAATATCAATAAAAGTCTAAATTATCCAATTAATTCTAATTTTCTTTATTGTTTATTTATTTATTTAAAAATTCTTAGAATTAAAACAATTGAAAAATGAATTTCAATCATTCAATTTCAGAATAATAAATAACTTAAATAAAACAACATTGATCAATTAAGCCTGTCCTATTCAACATCCAAAGCAAAGCAGTAGTTAACCCAAATGGCCTGATCAAACGCATTCCTTCTTTACTGATTTGTCATAAACACTGATTCTTTGCAAGTACTGTAAATCCAAACTGCACACCTTCTTTGACTGGCCCAAACAAACTGAATTTACACCACTATCTCTTTTGCTGATTAAATCAAGATAATGCGAATTTAACTCGAATCTCGGAATAAACTGCAAAGTGCTGATCAAAATTGAATCAAAAATCATCCAAACCCTAAGCCAACTGTATGAAACAATCCAGAGCTCTGAAAATCAGTAAAAGCCCTAATTTTGCTTGACTGTCAAGAAAAGTCCGTTTGTCCGATTCTTGAGCCAGTCTGAAAAATCAGGAAAGGCTTGAAGCTGAGATTTCTTGGGGAAAAATGCGAGGGCAAATTTTGGGGTACAACAGTTGCCCCTGTTCAATCTTCTTGGACCTGAAGAGTTAGATTGGCAAGTTTGCCTTTCGCGACTTGAAGGTAAAAGGAGATTGGACACTAATGTGCCCAGAAAATTTGCGCTCGTCGATGTGACGGTAGATGTGAATGGGCTTGAAGATGCCATTTGGTGATGGGCTTAAAGATGCCATCTGAGAATGGGCTTACAGATGCCATTCGGTGACTGCTGGTAGGAGGATGGGCTTATAGATGCCATCTGGACATGTTGAACTGTAGGTCAATGGTGAGTGGACAACTATCAGAAAGGCCACCATGTTCTGGAACATCTCTGAATTGGGGTCCGGGCAAGCAACAGATCGACGTCCATATCTGGAGAATCTGTAAGCTATATGAGATTGAATAAGCAATAGAGCAGCATCCGTTGTTGGGACATGTCCGTAAACTATTTTCAAAAATTGAGAAGAGTCTGAATCAGTTGGTAGATTGACATCCGTTGTAGGGAAGAATTTGTAAACTGTTTTCAAAAGTTGAGAAGAGTCTGAACAAGTTGGTAGATTGACTTCCGTTGTAGGGAAGAATCCGTAAACTGTTGTCAGAAGTCTTGAAGTTGAAGAGGAACCGGTGTAGGGTTTCTTGGTGATGCGTCTGAATGAATCTGGAATAAGTATCAGAATGTCGTCGTGTCCGGGTCACATCTGAACTATTTCTGGATGAATCCTGGGAGTTGATCTGTGTCTGTCGACTGATCTTACCTGAAAAGGCAAAGGGTTAGTTGTATGCAATGTTATGATGCATGATGCAATGCATGTGACATTAATGTTTATGATATGAATGTAATGAATGCGCATGTAGGCTGACGAGCTAATCTTGCCGAGGATACATGAATCCGAGATGGCTGAAGATAAAAGCATCTTGACTGCTGCCGGGGAAAATAAATCCTTGGCTGTCGCTGGGGAAGAGAATTCCTGATGACCTCTACTGGGGAGTACCAAATTAGTAGATTCATGCTGGAGAGGCCAGATTGGGAGTCTTCAGCTTGATGGGAAGTAACCCTGGAGACTTCGCTGGGGAACTCAAGATTTGTCTCCTAAAACTCTGTAGGGAGAAGGTTTGAAAGTCTGACTCCGCTGGGGATTGTCCACTTGAAGCTCTTGATCTGCTGGGGAATTTTTTTGAACTCCGCTGGGGATAGGGAGAATTCTGGCGAGTGCGATCTTCCGTGGTTGTTAGCTTGAGAAGAATATGAACAAGCGATAGGTTAACATCCGTTTACTTGGAGAACCCGTGAACTATTTTCAGAAATCTTGAAGTTGAATTAGCAATAGAGCCGCATCCGTTGTTGGGAAGCGTCCGTAAACTAAATTCAAAGGTTGCATCTGAACAAGCTGATAGATTAACATCCGTTACTTGGGAAGAATCCATGAACTGTTTTCAGAAGTCTTGAGAAGAATCTGAACAAGTGATAGGTTAACATCCGTTTACTTGGAGAACCGTGAACTGTTTTCAGAAATCTTGAAGTTGAATTAACAATAGAGCCGCATCCGTTGTTGGGAAGCGTCCGTAAACTAAATTCAAAGGTTGCATCTGAACAAGCTGATAGATTAACATCCGTTACTTGGGAAGAATCCATAAACTGTTTTCAGAAGTCTTGAGGAGAATCTGAACAAGTGATAGGTTAACATCCGTTTACTTGGAGAACCCGTGAACTATTTTCAGAAATCTTGAAGTTGAATTAGCAATAGAGCCGCATCCGTTGTTGGGAAGCGTCCGTAAACTAAACTCAAAGGTTGCATCTGAACAAGCTGATAGATTAACATCCGTTACTTGGGAAGAATCCATAAACTGTTTTCAGAAGTCTTGAGAAGAATCTGAACAAGTGATAGGTTAACATCCGTTTACTTGGAGAACCCGTGAACTATTTTCAGAAATCTTGAAGTTGAATTAGCAATAGAGCCGCATCCGTTGTTGGGAAGCGTCCGTAAACTAAATTCAAAGGTTGCATCTGAACAAGCTGATAGATTAACATCCGTTACTTGGGAAGAATCCATGAACTGTTTTCAGAAGTCTTGAAGAGGAACCGGTGTAGGGTTTCCTGATGATGAGCTTGTGTAAAACTGCATCGGGTTTTGAACACTTTTGACATTCGAATGCCCCAAGTGGTGATGTAGATAAATTCCTGGCTTATTACAGGTGTTGGTCTACAATCGGTCGTTCACAGATGTTTCCTGGGTTGTTGCAGGTGTTGATCTGGAATTCTTCAGACATGCCCTGGCTGGATACAGGAATCGAATCTGGAAAGGTGATAGTTGATAGATGTGCCCTGGCTGGATACAGGAATCGAATCTTCAGACTCTTCGGACATGCCCTGGCTAGATACAGGAATCGAGTCTGGAAATGTTGTCAACAGATATGCCCTGGCTGGATACAGGAATCGAATCTGGAAATGTTGTAGTTGATTTGTTGAACACTTTTGACATTCGAATGCCCCAAGTGGTGATGATGGAGTCTTGAATCGGATTACTCTGCATATTGAGAGATTTCTTGAAATCTTGACTGGACTGCCCCAGGTTAACTGAAATGTGACATGTCATGCCCCTTGTTGATAGGGGATTTGATGGAAGTGTTATCCCCTTGAAGTGACTTTGACTTGCTGAGAGAGTTTTCGTTCCTCCGAACATTCGCTGCATGAATTTCTTCGCTGTCAAACAAAAAAGCCAAATGCAGACAGTGATATTCAAGCAATGCAAAGTTTATGTTTGTCTCGAAGTTTTTGAAAAATGCGTTTTTAGCAGAAAACTTTTCATAAGACAAGTTAACACAAGATTTAGAGCAAAGCCCTACAGGAGTCAGGATACCTTTTGTAACAGTATGCTTTCGAACTAACCCATGCTTCAATTAGGACTTTTAAAGGGTTGTAACGTGGCCTGGTTCACGGTTTAAGAAACAAAGGATAAAGGCTCAAAGTATATTTGCACCCACCCGCTCTTCGTGATGTTCTTCAACCTAAGCTCAGTTAATTGTGCGTCGCACGCTGTTTTGAGTTTGGAACGACTTTTGGGCGATGGTTCACTAGTTTTGAATTTGGGGAGACAGTTATCATCTCTTTTTTCTTTTCCAACACTTTTCATGTTGTTGAGGATTTTGTAATGACCTCACTATTTTGATTTTGATTTGTTATCCCTAACTTTTGCCTGACTGTTACCGTTTTCGGGATTACTGTCAGCGGGATGCCCCAGCTTTCTTAAGCCTCCTTTATAGGTTTTGGCTCAGTGGGCTTTTCTCTTTTGAGAGATTGACTGTCTATGTGATAGGGGACCACCTTTGTCTTTTGATTCCAAAGGAATGCTTTCTTCTTTTTCGACATCGTTCGTTGTATTAAGAACTGAGAGTTTGCGACTTCAATGCGCATTTTCTTTTGAATTAACTGAGATACTACCCTGCCCCAGGTTTATATCAAGGGTTTTGATTGTTTAGAACAGAAAAACTCCTACTTCTTTGGCTCGAAGGGGTTGACTAGGGATTAACTTCCTTATAACTCCAGTGTTTGGGAATTGAAAGAAATGCCTGTACATCATCAGCAAGGTCTGTTCAAAAGCATACTGTATAAGATCACGGTATTGTTTCGTCATCCTCCCTCTAAAGGCTAGCAGCTTTTTTTATCAAGAGTCAGATATCATAAAGAAAAGCATAAGAGTAGTGAAACGAATGGATGAATTCAAGACAAACATACGTAATGAATTAATGAAAACAGAGTTTAACATCAACAGATAATTGTTTGACAGCAAAAGTAAATTACAACTTTGAAAATTCAAAAAGAAATAAAAGTCTTTCAGCTCGAGCTTCGTCACTTCAAGTGGAGAACCCTTTAACGGAAGATTTTCATCTCGCCGTCCGGCGTGAACCTCAGCACTCCAATGTCAATCAGATCTTGAATCTTGTTCTTCAAGGCCCAACAGCTATCGGTGTCATGTCCTGGGCTATAGGAGTGGTAAACACAAAATGCATCGGGATGATAGCTAGGAGCGGAGGTATTTGGGTTCCGGATAGGATCCCTCAAAGCAGTCAGATTAACCTCCAACAAGCGCTCCAGAATTAGAGATGACGGTATGTCAGTCTCCGTGAACTGCCTTCCCGACGTTTCTTGCTTACGCCGATTACCCCGCTGACGCTGGCGAGGTTGTTGATGGGTTTGTGACCCTGAAGCAAGCAAAGGAGCTTTCCCCTTGTCCTCTTGAGTGGATGGAGGCTGAGCGGTGACTTGCTCTTCGACCTCAGATGTTTGCCCCAGTTGGTTGTTTGGAAGCAGTTGGCAGACAAGAACTCAGAGTTCCTCTTGTCTTTGGGATAGGTCTTGAATGAGAGCCATCTGGCCCACCATCTGTCCCATCATTTGAGTCCTCAGTGTTGTCAGATCAAACTGCAGCTCCGCAATCTGATCACTTCTGGCATTGTTGGAACTCCCCAAGTCCTTGGTGAGGAGAGCTTTAATCTCTTCTTGCCCCAGAGACAAGTTCAGGAACATCTCCTGCAGCTGAGCAGTCTGGTCTTGGATGTCTTTGACAGACCTTTCTAGAGCCATCTCTTGCTGAAATAAACAGCAGGAGAGTAAGGAAACCTGAAAAAGAAAAGATTGTCAAAATGCAATGCATGATATATGGATGCATGCTTTCAAGGATCTCTTGGGGTAAACACAAGAAAATGTTAGAGGTTGAACTATGCTCTTGGATTGGAGATCTCTGCACCGGTGGACGTCCTTCCACGAGAATCAAGCTCACCATGTCGAGTGGGTCATAGCCACTGATTCAAGTTGTTGTACTTGATCTTTGACTGGAGAAGTTTGTGTCGGTGGATGTCTTTCCACTAGAATCAAGCTCACCATGTCGAGTGGGTCATAGCCATTGATTCAAGTTGTTGCACTTGAACTTCGACCGGATTGGTTAGGGGAGAAACCCCCTTGCCCCTTGATAGTCGTCTGGCTCAACGTAATCCTGCATCAACGAAACCCTCGAGATCCTTGAAATGGTTATTGAAAATGCTAAAATGCTATGGTATGATGTCATGATGTTATGTACATGTAGGCACAAACAAGCGAGTGTATATACAGGCAAACAATACTCACACACAAAGCACACAAGGCCTTAGGTTTAGGCTTGCATGAGGTTCAGGTGCTACTCTCTTTCAGTTTGTTGGTTAAAACCTGTCCTATCAAAAGTAACCGGGTTCTAAAGGTCCCAATATCACTGGATTACTTTCATTGTTCATCGTTTCGATTTAGCCACTGAACTGGCGACCGAAATATCCCAGGAAAGCAACCCTCAATTGAGTGTAGTATCGAGTATCAACCAACCTCGGACTGCACCAAAGTCAGTTATCTCACTACCCTAAAAAGGCTAAGATGGTCAATTAAGGTTCTAAGGTCAGTTGATGCTTCACGACACCACGCGGCGGCCCCGTACTCTCCTTGACTGAACTCAAGGGTTACCAGTACACACCAAAGTGCCACATCAACGTAGCAGACTGCTTCAACCATGTCGGTATACCCCGCACAGTTCCCTCACAGCCTTGTTGCTACCTAAAAGGGTTTCCCCAGATCCGGGTTAGGATCTATAAAACTCCGATACAAAGCCCATAAATGTAAAGCAAACAAAGCAATCAATTGAAAGTAAAGGTGATCTAAACCCTAAGGTAACCCCACTTAAAAACACTCCCCAGCAGAGTCGCCAGTTCTGGGATACGGTGGGAGAACTGACTTGTGTTTTGCGTTTGTATTCGCACTTGTGCGGTTGAGCAAGAGTCGCCACCGACTTTTTATTTTATCCTAAAGGAAAGGTTAAAAAAAGCACAGCAAAAACCTTTTGAGATATTTCGTGGGTTCGGGGGGTAGATTATGAAAAGGGAAGGTGTTAGCACCCTTTTCATCCATGGTTATCCATGGGCTCTTAGTTACTTGGTTTTTTAGATCACTTGCCTTGTTTTTCGATTGCTTAAAAAATGAAATGTGTGTGGGTGCTTTTTGAAAATGTTTTGGAAAAATATGCCTTGTCTTAGGCTAACCTTGTAATAATTCTTTACTCGAATGTTTTACAAAGGCGTATATCTTTTCGAAAAGATGTTTCAAAGGTTTGAAAAGTTGATTTTTGAAAGTGTTGTGGATTGTGGTTTTTGAAAAGAAGGCAAGTGTTTTTGCAAGTTTGATCTCAAGTAACTAAGAGTTTTGTCTACCCTATTGTACTCAAAGGTTTTTGTCATGTTCTAACCCCTTTTACAATTTTGTTCTACCATTGAAATTGGTAGACAATCTTGCGTTTAGGAAGTTAATTCGGGACGGGCGCGGGTCATCGTATGGTCATCGTAAGAAAATCAAATTATGCAAGAAAATTATGTATTTATTTTAGTATGTGCAATATGTATTTTAATCAAAAGAAGATGTTTTCAAATTTAATTATATGACAAAAGGTGTTTTATTATTTTATATACAAATATTTATCTAGAAAAGATGTTTTAACCTTATGATAAAAAATGTATTTTAAGTTAGTATTTTACAAATAATAAAAAAGTAAACATTGTTTTTATAAAAATGAAAAGGGTTAGTGTTTTATCAAGAGAAAGAAGTAAATATAAAAAAAAAAAGAGGGTTGTGATTAATGGGCTTAGAACAATTAAGAACGGGTCAGGCCCATGTTTGTCTTGAACGAAATTAGGGTTGTTGAATGTTATTCAGAACGACAGTTTTAGGGTTTTGAGACGGCGCCGTGTTCACTGAGTTCGTCTTCTCCAATCAAGCTTCACTTCCCTGAACGCTTTCTCCGGCCACCAGCGCCACTCCTGAAGCCTTTCTTCCCTCCACTGACATGAGCCCAGCGTCCTTGATTTAAGGTTTGATTTCCACACTTTATGTTCTTTCGTGAATGATATGCATTTTGGATTCGTTTTAAGTTGAGTTTTTACTATTATGAGGTGAAGGAAAGAAAGAGGAACAGAACTCACTACCTGACCTTGGAGAAGGAGGAGAGAGGAGGGAAGCTGTGGCGCTTAGGAGGCCGGAGATTCGGTGATGGAGCTTTGAGCTTGCTTTGCTTTTGATGCTTTCCTGGTATTTTCGTTCTTTTGATATATTAGGGTTTTGATGATGATATGTGCTGAGGAATCCTTCTTAAAATTCACTTCCTTTTTTATCTTCTTCTTCCACTATGTGTTGCCCTTGGGAATTTGTATGTTGCCTTCTGGGACGATTTTCCTATGTGTGCTTTGAGATGCCCAGTGATGATCTCAGAGATCTGAGGGCCTAGGTTGCCCTTGATACTTTTGTTTTCCTCTGAGCCCCTGATGCCTTGAATGATTGTTCTGTGTTATCTTGAACTTGCCCTTTTGTATGTTTGCTTGCCTTTAGATTTTTGAACTGCTTTCTGAGATTGATGCCCTTGACGCTTTCGTTGAGTTGGATGTCATGTTTTTATTGCCTATGATGAAGAAATTCTGAGGCTTGGTGTTGGTTTTGAATGCTTTGACATGCTAGGAGGTTTGAATTAGACAGGCAGGTTGTTGGTATTTCTGAGTTTTTGTGTTTGGGCAGGGTTGATGAAGTTTGATGGTTATGGCATTGTGTTATGTTTTTGCCTTGACAGTAGGCAGGTTAAAGCATTTTCAGGTTATCTGTTTGGTGATTCTGGTTATGAGTTTTGAAAAGTGTTTCAGGTTATCATTTTGAGATGTGTTATGTTGGTCTTTGTTTGCTTCAGTTTGATGGGTTTGTTCACATTTTTTTGGGTTTTTTTGAGGCTAATCGTAATGGTAGTGCAGGTTCACCCTTTGAAGCTTGGCTTTGTGACTTTTGATTATGCTGGTTCAGTTTGACAGCATAGTAGTTTTTGTTCACATGTTTTTGACAAGGACTTTTGCAGTAATGAGGCTTTTTTTTCTTTTCAGTTTGTATATTTTCTTCTATATCTTTGCTTTTGCTGAACTGAGCTTTGTATCTTTTTTCTCTTCTGTCTCCTCTGAACTGCCTGCTGAACTGAGCTTGGCTTGTGGATTTGTATATCTTTTTTTTCTGTCTTGCTGTCTATGCCTAACCCGAACTCTGCCTACTGCTCTTTATCTCTCTTTTTCTCACTCATAGTACAGTTTAGAATTTAATAATGTTATTATTCTGTACTATGGTTCTGAAGGGGCCCCTACTTATGCTGGGAAATGATGATTTTAGATTTCTTGCATAACACATTACTGCATCTTTATCTCCAGCTTTGACAGTTTGTGTGCTGACTTTTCCTTGATATCTTGGCCAAATCTTTTCATGACAGCTTGGGTACTTGTGACAGTAAATGTACTTTTGAAATCTTTGATATCTTTGGCATTTTGACAGTAACTTGCCTTTTGCTTTGGATAGAAAGTTGAGATTGGATTTTTTCAGTTTAGTTGGAAGTTTGCAGTTTGAATTTTTAGAAATTATGCATTTGACATTTGCATTTCATGAATAAAAAATCTTCCCTCTCTGTGAACCGGGAGAAATCCCGTGATTTGCAGAGAGGGTCAACTGATCCCAGTCAGTGGCCCCTAATGATGAGCAATATTTCATCTGTCTCTTTTAAATGCCTTCTGACTTTTCTTGTTTCTTTTTGCAGATAAAAATGGAGTACCGGAGCGGAGTGAAGAATGAAGAATATTAGGAAATAGGATAGTTTTTTTTTCATTTTATGTAATATTTTAAATCAATGTATATTATTGTTCATAATTTTAAATTATAAACAACAATTTGTACAAATAATTCAAATATCAATAAAAGTCTAAATTATCCAATTAATTCTAATTTTCTTTATTGTTTATTTATTTATTTAAAAATTCTTAGAATTAAAACAATTGAAAAATGAATTTCAATCATTCAATTTCAGAATAATAAATAACTTAAATAAAACAACATTGATCAATTAAGCCTGTCCTATTCAACATCCAAAGCAAAGCAGTAGTTAACCCAAATGGCCTGATCAAACGCATTCCTTCTTTACTGATTTGTCATAAACACTGATTCTTTGCAAGTACTGTAAATCCAAACTGCACACCTTCTTTGACTGGCCCAAACAAACTGAATTTACACCACTATCTCTTTTGCTGATTAAATCAAGATAATGCGAATTTAACCCGAATCTCGGAATAAACTGCAAAGTGCTGATCAAAATTGAATCAAAAATCATCCAAACCCTAAGCCAACTGTATGAAACAATCCAGAGCTCTGAAAATCAGTAAAAGCCCTAATTTTGCTTGACTGTCAAGAAAAGTCCGTTTATAGGAAGGAACCTAGGTAAGATGCGAGGGCAAATTTTGGGGTACAACAACAGCCAAGATCATGGATTTCAAATGTAACCTGCTTTGAAAGAAACTTTATCCATGGGGGGTTCAAACGTATGAACACTGCAACTTATACACGCTTTGTTAAATCGCTCACAAGTAATAACACAAAACTATGAATATGCAATTATGAGTAATTTTAATATTAAGTGAGATTGAACATTATACCACTGGAGGTGCCTGGATTTGGACGGAAGGTGCCTGCAATGGAGTCTAGACTTTCGTGGGGAAGGCTGGTGCTTTTGCGAGGCAAGGTATGTGTGGCCGTCTTCGTGGTGTTTTTTCCGTTTCTGCAGAGTTTTGTGTGTCTTTCCCCCCCCCCCCCCCCCCCCCCCCCCCCCCCCCCCGTCTGTAATGTGTCACTGGCCTCGTATTTATAGGAGTGTGATGGTCTTTGATTTTTGAATGCCTCCAGGCCATGCTCTTCGATTGGTCTTGAGTTGCCTCCTTCGAATGGACTTCTTATGTACCCTTCGAATGGGCCTTCTGAATGCTTCTTCAAATGGACCTTTTGAATGTTCTTCGAATTGACCCTTTGAATGCTTCTTCAAATGGACCTTTACATGTTCTTCGAATGAGCCTCTTGCCTGGTGTGCTGGCAAGTTGAGGGGCCTTTTCCTTTGTGAATCGAAACAAACTTGTAGGAGATTCTTGCTTCGTGAGTCGAAGGTAAGCCTGGAGTAGTTAATGCATAGTCGAAGCATTGTGAAATTGACTTGATCGAAGGGAGTTCAACGCTCAATCGAAGACTTGCGAACCAAAGCTTGATCGAAAGGTTCCAAACACCTAATCGAAGCTTGATGAGTCAAGCCTATATCGAAGGATTTTGGATGCCCAATCGAAGACTTTTCCCAGATGCCAATTGAAAGACACTTATTGACCTGCCAATCGAAGGACACTGCTATAATTCCAATCGAAAGATACTTGTTAAACTACCAATCGAATGCCACTGCTTCAACGTCAATCGAAAGATACTTATTAACCTGTCAATCAAAGGACACTGTTACAATGCCAGTTGAAAGGTACTTGTTAACATGCCAAATGAAGATGCCTTTGTTTGGTTGCCAATCGAAAGACATTGTTAAAATGACAATTGAAAGGCCTTGTTAACAGGCCAATTGAAGGACCTTTGTCCATGCTAATCAAAGGGCGCTATGCAGATGCCAATCAAAAGGTATTTTGGAGGTGCCAATAGATAGGCGCTTTGGGGATGTCAATCAAAGGAAACTTAGAAACATTCCTTTTCTTTAGGCAAAGGTTGTGACCAACCATGTAGGGGAAAATCATGGGAAACATGAGAGGGCAAATTTTGGGGTACAACAGTTGCCCCTGTTCAATTTTATTAAACCTGAGGATATAGAATAGCTTTCGAGCCTTTCGCGATCCGAAGGTGGAAGATAATTGAACACTAGAGTGCCCAAAAATTTGCACTCGCATGGTGTAGTATCAGCATTGTGACGTCGGGAATGGGCTTACAGATGCCATTTGGAGATTGCTGATAGAAGGATAGGCTTACATATGCCATCTGCAGGAGCGTCGATCGCATAAGAGATTCCTTAACGAGAACTTGCAAACCTAGTCAGTGTATAGGCTACGTCGTGACCTACTGGATAGTAAGGTTTATAGGAAGGAACCTAGGTAAGGTTGCTTCGTGAAGAGTTTGGGTAAAACTGCATCTGAACCGAGAAGGAACCTGGGGGTTGCTTTGTGAAGAGTTTGGGTAGAACTGCATCGGGACTGAGAAGGAACCTGGGTAAGGTTGCTTTGTGAAGAGTTTGGGTAGAACTGCATCGGGACTGAGGAGGAACCTAGGTAAGGTTGCTTCAGGATGAGTCTAGGTGAAACTACATCGGGAAAGAGAAGGAACCTAGGTAAGGTTGCTCCGTGATGGGTTTAGGTGAAACTACATCTGAACTGAGAAAGAACCTAGGTAAGGTTGCTTCATGAGGAGTTTAGGTAAAACTGCATCTGAAACGGGAAGAAACCTAGGTAAGGTTGCTTCATGAGGAGTTTAGGTAAAACTGCATCTGAACCGGGAAGAAACCTAGGTAAGGTTTCTTCATGAGGAGTTTAGGTAAAACTGCATCTGAACCGGGAAGAAACCTAGGTAAGGTTACTTTGCGAGGAGTTTGGGTAAAACTACGTCGGGAAATTGTAATGAGGAACCTGGGTAAGGTTACTTCGGGATAGGTTTGTGTAAAACTTCACGAGGAACCTGGGTAAGGTCGCTCTGTGATAAGTTCGTGTAAAACTTCAGCATGAACGGGGGTAAGGTTACTGTGAGATAAGTTTGTGTAAAACTTCAGGAGGAACCTGGGTAAGGTTACTTTGTTATAAGTTCGTGTAAAACTTCAGGAGGAACTTGGGTAAGGTTACTTTGTGATAAGTCCGTGTAAAACTTCAGGAGGAACCTGGGTAAGGTTACTTTGTGATAAGTTCGTGTAAAACTTCAGGAGGAACCTGGGTAAGGTCACTCTGTGATAAACTCGTGTAAAACTTTAGAATGAACCGGGGTAAGGTTACTGTGAGATAAGTTTGTGTAAAACTTCAGAATGAACCGGGGTAAGGTTACTTTGTGATAAGTTCGTGTAAAACTTCAGGAGGAACCTGGGTAAGGTTACTTTGTGATAAGTCCGTGTAAAACTTCAGGAGGAACCTGGGTAAGGTTACTTTGTGATAAGTTCATGTAAAACTTCAGGAGGAACCTGGGTAAGGTTACTTTGGGATGAGTTCGTGTGAAACTTCTGGAGGAACCTGGGTAAGGTTACTTCGAGCTAAGTTCGTGTAAAACTTCAGGAGGAACCTGGGTAAGGTTACTTTGGGATGAGTTCGTGTGAAACTTCTGGAGGAACCTGGGTAAGGTTACTTTGTGATAAGTTCGTGTAAAACTTCAGGAGGAACCTGGGTAAGGTTACTTTAGGATGAGTTCGTGTGAAACTTCTGGAGGAACCTGGGTAAGGTTACTTTGTGATAAGTTCGTGTAAAACTTCAGGAGGAACCTGGGTAAGGTTACTTTGGGATGAGTTCGTGCGAAACTTCTGGAGGAACCTGGGTAAGGTTACTTTGTGATAAGTTCGTGTAAAACTTCAGGAGGAACCTGGGTAAGATTACTTTGGGATGAGTTCGTGTGAAACTTCTGGTGGAACCTGGGTAAGGTTACTTTGAGCTAAGTTCGTGTGAAACTTCTGGAGGAACCTGGGTAAGGTTACTTTGTGATAAGTTCGTGTAAAACTTCAGGAGGAACCTGGGTAAGGTTACTTTGGGATGAGTTCGTGTAAAACTTCAGGAGGAACCAGGGTAAGGTTACTTTGGGATGAGTTTGTGTAAAACTTTATTCAGAAATATATGATAAAGGACCCGTGTAGGATTTTTCAGGATAAACCCGTGTGAAGCTGCATTTAGGAGAAACTCGTGTAAGATTTCTTCATGACGAACCCGTGTGAAGCTGAATTTGATCGTGCATATAATTACTCTGTTTAGCTTCCGGAGTTAATCTTGAACTTGCTGGAAGTTGTTGATGATAACCATCTTTCCTGAAAAGGTACATGATTAATCGTATATGATGCATGACATGCATTGTATGATGATGCTCTCAAAATAAATGAAACTATGATGTATGCAATATGTATGCGCACGTCATGATATATGAACATGAAATGCTATTGTGGTACATCCGAGTTTGGGAAAATAAATCCCTGACTGTTGTTGGAGAATAAAGAGTTTCACTCGCTGGAGATAACGACCGAAGATGATTGGGAGAATAATCCTGCAGGAGAGAATAACTCCGCTGGGGAATGATTTTCCAATGGCGACTTCACTAGGGATAATCCTTTAGACTTTACTGGGGATAATCTTCCAGTGCTGGTGATAGATAAACTCTGCTTGGGGAGAATCTTACCGACCCATTCGTGGTTGCGAGCCTCAGCTGGGGAGAATTAACACCAATGTCTTTTTCTTACTCTGCGGGGAGTGTAGATGTTACTGGGATGCGGGCTGAGGATATGACAATGACTTTGCATTGAGACTTTTCTACCCCCTGTATCTGCGGGAGAAGGTGCCTGCGTAGGCCTTGTGGATCGAGTATTATTCCAACCTATGAGGTGCTTGGTAATTGCCGATTGAAATGACAAATCTTCTTCTGGTAGGCAAGTGACGAGATGACGGGACATAGTCGTACGCTTTAATCCCTAACTTTTGCCTGGACTGTCTTTTCAAATTTTCAGTCCACCGGGATACCCTTTCTTGCCCAAGCCGCCTTTTCAGGTTTTCGACTTGCCAGGTGTACAAATATTTTTTTTTGTTTGTATCCCTAATTTTTGCCCGAACCCTTTTGGTTCGTCGGGATGCCCTTACTTTTGCCTAGGCCTGTCAACCTAGCGGGTCTTTGTTCATGCACAGTATTTTCTGACTATGTCCACGCTCTCAGAGTGTAGGGAGTTGTCATTGTCAGTAGTGTCGTGTTGCCATACTACCAGAAGATGTTTGATCATGCAAGATTCGTTGCTGGAATTCATGTCCAATGCCCCAATTGATTCAGATGGAGATTTGCCCCTGGCTATTCGGCATTTTGAGAGATTCCTTGAATCTTGACTTGACTGCCCCAGATGATGGAAAATGATCATGTCTGCCCCTTGGTTGGAAGTGCTTCTTCCACTTGAGATGACCCTTTTTATTGAAAAGGTTTTTGTTCACTAGATATTCGTCGTGCGAATTTCTCTGCTGTTTGAACAAATAGTCATATGCAAACAATGTTATTTTAAGAATGCAAAGCTTATGTCTGTCTTTTGAAATTTTTGAAAATGCATTTTTCCAGTAAAACAGGCAATTTTTTTTTTGTAAAATGTGATGTCAACTCAGGATTTACAGCAAGCCCTACAGGAGTCAGGATACCTTTTATAACAGTATGCTTTCGAACTAACCCATGCTTCAGCTAGGACTTTTTAAGGGTTATATCGTGGCCTGGTTCACGGTTTAAGAAACAAAGGATAAAGGCTCAAATTTTATTTGTACCCACCTGTTCTTTGTGATGTTCTTCGATCCTAAACTCAGCTAATCGTGTATTTAGATCCCGTTTGAGTCTTTGCTCTGATATTCCGGTGATGGTTCGAATACTGACAGTTTATTTTGAACAGGCAGTCATTTTTATAAGAGTTTGTAGGACCTCTTTCTTTTTTTTATTTCGTTATCCCTGTCTTTTTGCCTGAACTGTTTCTTTTGTGATTACAGTCAGCGGGATGCCCCAGTTTTTTTGTAAGTCTCCTTCATAGGTTTTGACTTAGTGGGCTTTTATTTCAAAAGGTAATGACTGTCTGTCCTTACGATTATACGGAACCATCACCGTCTTTTGTTTCAGAAGGACTTCTTTGATGCCATTCATTGTGCACCTAGATCAACTGAGAGAACTACCCTGCCCCAGGTTATAATTAAGGGTTTTTAATTCATGGAAAGAAAAACTCCAACTTCTTTGGCTCAAAGGGGTTGACTAGGGATTATCTTCCTTATAACTCCACTGTTTAGGATTTGAAACAATGCCAGTACCTCATTAGCGGGGTCTATTCAAAAGCATATTGTACGGATCATGGTATCGTTTTCGTCATCCTCCCTCTAAAGTCTTAGATTTTTTTAATCGAGAGTTGATCATCACAAACAATAAAAGCAATTTGAATATAGTGAAATACGAATGGATTGATTCAAAAAATACATATCCAATGCATTAATGAAATAAAAGAGTTCGACATGATAATAATTGTTTGAATAAGCAAAGAAAAATACAACTTCAGAATTCAAATGAACAAAAGTCTCTCAGTTTGAACTAGTCATCTCAGATGGAGAATTCTCAGCGGAAGATTTTCATCTCGCCATCCGGCATGAACTCCAGCACCCTTCCGTCAATCAAGTCTTGGATCTTGTTCTTCAGAGTCCAACAGTCGTCGGTGTCATGTCCAGGACTATGGGAGTGGTATACACAAAATGCATCAGGACGATAGCCAGGAGCAGAGGTGTTGGGATTCCGGGGAGGATCCTTTAAAGTAATCAGATTGACCCCTAACAAGCGTTTCAGTATTAGAGATGATGGTATACCAGTCTCAGAGAAATGTCTTCCAGATGCATTTCGCTTGCGCCGATTACCCCGTTGATACTGGCGAGGTTGATGCTGGGCTTGTGACCCTGAAGCAAGCTGAGGAGCTTTTCCTTTGTCTTCTTGTCTCAAAGGAGGTTGAACGATGATTTGATCTTCAACCCTAGTTGTTTGCCCCACTTGGTTATTTTGAAGCAACTTGTTGACGAGGACTCTGAGCTCTTCTTGTCTTTGAGCTAAGTCTTGAATGAGAGCCATCTGGCCCACCAGCTGTCCCATCATCTGGATCTTCATTGTTGCCAACTCAATTTGTAGCCCTTCCAACTGATCATTCATGACGCCTCCTAGATTCCCTAGGACCAAGCCCCTTGTGAGGAGAGCTTTTATTTCTTCTTGCCCCTGGTATAGGTTCAAGAACATTTCTTGAAGT